>CAMAOD020000286.1:1282500-1882500 GCA_945859595.2 Megachile willughbiella
CTGTTTCCGTCTACATGCCTTTGTCTCTGTGTCCCCGTCTCTGTGTCTCTGTCTCTGTGTCTCTGTCTGTATGTATCTGTCTCTGCCTCTCTGTCTCTGAATCTCTGTCTCTGTGTCTCTGTTCCTGTGTCTCCGTCTCTGTGTCTCTGTCTCTCTCACTGTGTCTCTGTACCTGTGTCTCCGTCTCTGTGTCTCTGTCTCTGTCTCCGTCTCTGTGTCTCTGTCTGTGTGTCTCCGTCCCTGCATCTCTATCTCTGTGTCTCTGTCTCTGTCTCTGTGTCCCCGCCTCTGTATCTCTGTCTCTGCGTCTCTGTCTCCGTGTTTGTCTCCGTCTCTCTGTCCCTGTGTCTCTGTCTCTGTCCCTGTCTCTGTGTCTCAGTCTCTGACTCTTTGTCTCTATGTCCCTGTCTCTGTGTCTCTGACCCTGTGTCTCCGTCTCTGTGTCTCTGTCCCTGTGTCTCTGTCTCTGTGTCTCTGTCTCTGTGTCTCCGCCTCTGTGTCTCTGTATCTGTCTCTGTCTCTCTGTCTCTGTGTCTCTATCTCTATGTTCCTGTCTCCGTGTCTTGTCTCTGTGTCTATTCCTCCGTATCTCTGTCTCTGTGTCTCTGTCTCTGTGTCTCTGTCTCTGTGTTTCCGCCTCTGTGTCTCTGTCTCTGTCTCTGTGTCTCTGTCTCTGTGCCTGCTTCTGCGTCTCTGCCACTGTGTCCGTGTCTCTGCGTCTCTGTCTCTGCGTCTCTGTCTCTGTGTCTCTGTCTCTGTGTCTCTGTCTCTGAGTCACTCTCCCTGTGCCACGGTCTCTGTGTCTCGGTCTCAGTGTCTCTGTCTCTGTGTCTCTGTCTCTGTCTCTGTGTCTCTGTCTCTGTCTCTGTCTCTGTCTCTGTCTCGGTGTCTCTGCCTCTGTGTCACTGTCTCTGCGTCTCTGTCTCGATGTCCCTGTCTCGGTGTCCCTGTCTCTGTTGCTCTTTCTCCGTCTCTGTGTCTCTGCCTCCGTGTCTCTGGCTCTGTGTCTCTGTCTCTGTGTCTCTGTGTCTCTGTTTCCGTCTCTGTGTCTTTGTCTCTGTGTCTCTGTCCCTGTGTCTCTGTCTCCGTGTCTCTGTGTCTGTGTCTATTCCTCTGTGTCCCTACCTCCGTGTCTCTGTCTCTGTGTCTCCCTCTCTATGTCTCTGCCTCTGAATCTCTGTCTCTGTGTCTCTGTCCCAGAGTCTCCGTCTCTGTGGCTGTGTCTCCATGTCTCTGCCTCCGCGTCTCTGTCTCTTTGTCTCTGTCTCCGTCCCTGTGTCTCTGTCTCTGTGTCTCTGTCTCTGTGTCTCCGTCTCTGTGTCTCTGGCTCTGTCTCTGTGTCCCTGTCTCAGTGTCTATGTCTCTGTGTCTTGTCTCTATGTCTCTGTATCTCTGTCTCTGAGTCTCTGCCTCTGTCTCTCTGTCTCTGTGTCTCTGTCTCCGTCTCTCTGTCCCTGTGTCTCTGTCTCTGTCCCTGTCTCTGTGTCTCAGTCTCTGAGTCTTTTTCTCTATGTCCCTGTCTCTGTGTCTCTGACCCTGTGTCTCCGTCTCTGTGTCTCTGTACCTGTGTCTCTGTCTCTGTGTCTCTGTCACTGTGTCTCTGTCTCTGTGTCTATGTCCCTGTGTCTCTGCCTCTGAATCTCTGTCTCTGTGCCCCTGTTTCTGTGTCTCTGTCCCTGTGTCTCCGTCGCTGTATCTATGTCTCTCTGACTCTGTCTCTGTGTCACTGTCTCTGAATGTCAGTCTCTGGGTCTCCGTATCGGCGTCTCTGTATCTGTGCCTCTGTCTCTGTCTCTGTGTCTATTTCACTGTGTCTCTCTGCCTGTGGCACGGTCTCTGTGTCTCGGTCTCTGTGTCTCTATCTCTATGTTCCTGTCTCCGTGTCTTGTCTCTGTGTCTATTCCTCCGCGTCTCTACCTCCGTATCTCTGTCTCTGTGTTTCTGTCTCTGTGTCTCCGCCTCTGTGTCTCTGTCTCTGTCTCTGTGTCTCTGTCTCTGTGTCTGCTTCTGCGTCTCTGCCACTGTGTCCGTGTCTCTGCGTCTCTGTCTCTGCGTCTCTGTCTCTGTGTCTCTGTCTCTGTGTCTCTGTCTCTGTGTCTCTGTCTCTGAGTCACTCTCCCTGTGCCACGGTCTCTGTGTCTCGGTCTCAGTGCCTCTGTCTCTGTGTCTCTGTCTCCCTGTCCCTGTGTCTGTCTCTCCGTCTCTGCATCTCTATCTCTGTGTCTCTGTCTCTGTCTCTGTGTCACGGTCTCTGTGTCGCGGTCTCAGTGTCTTTGTCTCTGTGTCTCTGCCTCTGTTTCTCTGTCTCGGTGTCTCTGTCCCTGTGTCTCCGTCTCTGCGTCTCTGTCCCTGTGTCTCTGCCGCTGAATCTCTGTCTCTGTGTCCCTGTTTCTGTGTCTCTGCCTCTGAATCTCTGTCTCTGTGTCCCTGTTTCTGTGTCTCTGCCTCTGAATCTCTGTCTCTGTGTCCCTGTATCTGTGTCTCTGTCCCTGTGTCTCCGTCTATGTGTGTCGGTCTCTGTGTCTTCGTCTATGTAGCTCTGTCTCTGTGCCTCTGTTTCTATGTCTCTGTCTCTGTGTCTCTGTCTCTGTGTCTCTGTGTCTCTGTCTCTGTGTCTCTGTCTCTGTGTCTCTGTCTCTGTGTCTCTGTCTCTGTGTCTCCGTCTCTGCATCTCTATCTCCGTGTCTCTGTCTCCGTGTCTCCGTCTCTGTGTCTCTCTCTCTGTGTCTCTGTCTCTGTGTCCCTGCCTCTGTGTCTCTGTCTCTGCGTCTCTGTCTCCGTGTCTCTGTCTCTGTGTCTCTGTCTCTGAATCTCTGTCTCTGTCTCTCTGTCCCTGTGTCTCTGTCTCTGTGTCTCTGTCTCTGTGTCTCCGTCTCTGTGTCTCTGGCTCTGTCTCTGTGTCCCTGTCTCAGTGTCTCTGTCTCTGTGTCTTGTCTCTATGTCTCTGTACCTCTGTCTCTGTATCTCTGTCTCTGTCTCTCTGTCCCAGAGTCTCCGTCTCTGTGGCTGTGTCTCCATGTCTCTGCCCCCGCGTCTCTGTCTCTGTGTCTCTGTCTCTGTGTCTCCGCCTCTGTGTCTCTGGCTCTGTCTCTGTGTCCCTGTCTCAGTGTCTCTGTCTCTGTTTCTTTTCTCTATGTCTCTGTGTCTCTCTCTCTGTGTCTCTGTCTCTGTGTCTCTGTCTCCGTGTCCATGCCTCTGTCCGTGCGTCTCTGTACCTGTGTCTCCGATTCTGTGTGTCGGTCTCTATATCTCTGTCTCTGTGTTTCTGTCTCTGTGTCTCCGTCTCGGTGTCCCTGTGCCTGTGCCTCCGTCCCTGTGTCACTGTCTCTGTCTCTGGGTCTCTGTTTCCGTCTCTGTCTCTTTGTCTCTGTGTCTCTGTCCCTGTGTCTCTGTCTCCGTGTCTCTGTGTCTGTGTCTATTCCTATGTGTCTCTGTCTCTGTGTCTCTCTCTCTATGTCTCTGCCTCTGAATCTCTGTCTCTGTGTCTCTGTCCCAGAGTCTCCGTCTCTGTGGCTGTGTCTCCATGTCTCTGCCTCCGCGTCTCTGTCTCTTTGTCTCTGTCTCCGTCCCTGTGTCTCTGTCTCTGTGTCTATGCCTCTGTCCGTGTGTCTCTGGACCTGTGTCTCCGTCTCCGTGTCTCTGCCTCCGTGTCTCTGGCTCTGTGTCTCTGTCTCTGTGTCTCTGTCTCTGTCTCTGTGTCTCTGTTTCCGTCTCTGTGTCTTTGTCTCTGTGTCTCTGTCCCTGTGTCTCTGTCTCCGTGTCTCTGTGTCTGTGTCTATTCCTCTGTGTCTCAACCTCCGTGTCTCTGTCCCTGTGTCTCTCTCTCTATGTCTCTGCCTCTGAATCTCTGTCTCTGTGTCTCTGTCCCAGAGTCTCCGTCTCTGTGGCTGTGTCTCCATGTCTCTGCCTCCGCGTCTCTGTCTCTTTGTCTCTGTCTCCGTCCCTGTGTCTCTGTCTCTGTGTCTCTGTCTCTGTGTCTCCGTCTCTGTGTCTCTGGCTCTGTCTCTGTGTCCCTGTCTCAGTGTCTCTGTGTCTCTGCCACCGTGTCTCCGTCTCTGTGTCTCTGGCTCTGTCTCTGTGTCCCAGTCTCAGTATCTCTGTCTCTGTGTCTTGTCTCTATGTCTCTGTATCTCTGTCTCTGTGTCTCTGTCTCTGCGTCTCCGTCTCTGTGTCTCTGGCTCTGTCTCTGTGTCCCTGTCTCTGTGTCTCTGTCTCTGTGTCTCCGTCTCTGCATCTCTATCTCCGTGTCTCTGTCTCCGTGTCTCCGTCTCTGTGTCTCTCTCTCTGTGTCTCTGTCTCTGTGTCCCTGCCTCTGTGTCTCTGTCTCTGCGTCTCTGTCTCCGTGTCTCTGTCTCTGTGTCTCTGTCTCTGAATCTCTGTCTCTGTCTCTCTGTCCCTGTGTCTCTGTCTCTGTGTCTCTGTCTCTGTGTCTCCGTCTCTGTGTCTCTGGCTCTGTCTCTGTGTCCCTGTCTCAGTGTCTCTGTCTCTGTGTCTTGTCTCTATGTCTCTGTACCTCTGTCTCTGTATCTCTGTCTCTGTGTCTCTGTCCCAGAGTCTCCGTCTCTGTGGCTGTGTCTCCATGTCTCTGCCTCCGCGTCTCTGTCTCTTTGTCTCTGTCTCCGTCCCTGTGTCTCTGTCTCTGTGTCTCTGTCTCTGTGTCTCCGTCTCTGTGTCTCTGGCTCTGTCTCTGTGTCCCTGTCTCAGTGTCTCTGTGTCTCTGCCACCGTGTCTCCGTCTCTGTGTCTCTGGCTCTGTCTCTGTGTCCCAGTCTCAGTATCTCTGTCTCTGTGTCTTGTCTCTATGTCTCTGTATCTCTGTCTCTGTGTTTCTGTCTCTGTGTCTCCGTCTCGGTGTCCCTGTCCCTGTGCCTCCGTCCCTGTGTCACTGTCTCTGTCTCTGGGTCTCTGTTTCCGTCTCTGTCTCTTTGTCTCTGTGTCTCTGCCTCTGAATCTCTGTCTCTGTGTCTCTGTCCCAGAGTCTCCGTCTCTGTGGCTGTGTCTCCATGTCTCTGCCTCCGCGTCTCTGTCTCTTTGTCTCTGTCTCCGTCCCTGTGTCTCTGTCTCTGTGTCTATGCCTCTGTCCGTGTGTCTCTGGACCTGTGTCTCCGTCTCCGTGTCTCGGTCTCGGTGTCTCTGGCTCTGTGTCTCTGTCTCTGTGTCTCTGTCTCTGTCTCTGTGTCTCTGTTTCCGTCTCTGTGTCTTTGTCTCTATGTCTCTGTCCCTGTGTCTCTGTCTCCGTGTCTCTGTGTCTGTGTCTATTCCTCTGTGTCTCTACCTCTGTGTCTCTGTCTCTGTGTCTCTCTCTCTATGTCTCTGCCTCTGAATCTCTGTCTCTGTGTCTCTGTCCCAGAGTCTCCGTCTCTGTGGCTGTGTCTCCATGTCTCTGCCTCCGCGTCTCTGTCTCTTTGTCTCTGTCTCCGTCCCTGTGTCTCTGTCTCTGTGTCTCTGTCTCTGTGTCTCCGTCTCTGTGTCTCTGGCTCTGTCTCTGTGTCCCTGTCTCAGTGTCTCTGTCTCTGTGTCTTGTCTCTATGTCTCTGTATCTCTGTCTCTGTGTCTCTGTCTCTGTCTCTCTGTCTCTATGTCCCTGTCTCTGTGTCTCTGACCCTGTGTCTCCGTCTCTGTGTCTCTGTCCCTGTGTCTCTGTCTCTGTGTCTCTGTCTCTGTGTCTCTGTCTCTGTGTCTCTGTCCCTGTGTCTCTGCCTCTGAATCTCTGTCTATGTGCCCCTGTTTCTGTGTCTCTGTCCCTGTGTCTCCGTCTCTGTATCTCTGCATCTGAATCTCTGCCTCTGTGTCTCTGTCCGAGAGTCCGTCTCTGTGGCTGTGTCTCCGTGTCTCTGCCTCCACGTCTCTGTCTCCGTCCCTGTGTCTCTGTCTCTGTGTCTCTGCCTCCGTGTCTCCGTCTCTGTGTCTTTGGCTCTGTCTCTGTGTCCCAGTCTCAGTGTCTCTGTCTCTGTGTCTTGTCTCTATGTCTCTGTATCTCTGTCTCTGTGTCTCTGTCTCTGTCTCTCTGTCCCTCTGTCTCTGTCTCTGTCTCTCTGCCCCTGTGTCTCTGTCTCTGTGTCTCTGTCTCTGTGTCTCTGTCCCTGTGTCTCTGCCGCTGAATCTCTGTCTCTGTGTCCCTGTTTCTGTGTCTCTGCCTCTGAATCTCTGTCTCTGTGTCCCTGTTTCTGTGTCTCTGCCTCTGAATCTCTGTCTCTGTGTCCCTGTATCTGTGTCTCTGTCCCTGTGTCTCCGTCTATGTGTGTCGGTCTCTGTGTCTTCGTCTATGTAGCTCTGTCTCTGTGCCTCTGTTTCTATGTCTCTATCTCTGTGTCTCTGTCTCTGTGTCTCTGTCTCTGTTTCTCTGTCTCTGTGTCTCCGTCTCTGCATCTCTATCTCCGTGTCTCTGTCTCTGTGTCCCTGCCTCTGTGTCTCTGTCTCTGCGTCTCTGTCTCCGTGTCTCTGTCTCTGTGTCTCTGTCTCTGAATCTCTGTCTCTGTCTCTCTGTCCCTGTGTCTCTGTCTCTGTGTCTCTGTCTCTGTGTCTCCGTCTCTGTGTCTCTGGCTCTGTCTCTGTGTCCCTGTCTCAGTGTCTCTGTCTCTGTGTCTTGTCTCTATGTCTCTGTACCTCTGTCTCTGTATCTCTGTCTCTGTGTCTCTGTCCCAGAGTCTCCGTCTCTGTGGCTGTGTCTCCATGTCTCTGCCTCCGCGTCTCTGTCTCTTTGTCTCTGTCTCCGTCCCTGTGTCTCTGTCTCTGTGTCTCTGTCTCTGTGTCTCCGTCTCTGTGTCTCTGGCTCTGTCTCTGTGTCCCTGTCTCAGTGTCTCTGTGTCTCTGCCACCGTGTCTCCGTCTCTGTGTCTCTGGCTCTGTCTCTGTGTCCCAGTCTCAGTATCTCTGTCTCTGTGTCTTGTCTCTATGTCTCTGTATCTCTGTCTCTGTGTTTCTGTCTCTGTGTCTCCGTCTCGGTGTCCCTGTCCCTGTGCCTCCGTCCCTGTGTCACTGTCTCTGTCTCTGGGTCTCTGTTTCCGTCTCTGTCTCTTTGTCTCTGTGTCTCTGTCCCTGTGTCTCTGTCTCCGTGTCTCTGTGTCTGTGCCTATTCCTATGTGTCTCTGTCTCTGTGTCTCTCTCTCTATGTCTCTGCCTCTGAATCTCTGTCTCTGTGTCTCTGTCCCAGAGTCTCCGTCTCTGTGGCTGTGTCTCCATGTCTCTGCCTCCGCGTCTCTGTCTCTTTGTCTCTGTCTCCGTCCCTGTGTCTCTGTCTCTGTGTCTATGCCTCTGTCCGTGTGTCTCTGGACCTGTGTCTCCGTCTCCGTGTCTCGGTCTCGGTGTCTCTGGCTCTGTGTCTCTGTCTCTGTGTCTCTGTCTCTGTCTCTGTGTCTCTGTTTCCGTCTCTGTGTCTTTGTCTCTGTGTCTCTGTCCCTGTGTCTCTGTCTCCGTGTCTCTGTGTCTGTGTCTATTCCTCTGTGTCTCTACCTCCGTGTCTCTGTCTCTGTGTCTCTCTCTCTATGTCTCTGCCTCTGAATCTCTGTCTCTGTGTCTCTGTCCCAGAGTCTCCGTCTCTGTGGCTGTGTCTCCATGTCTCTGCCTCCGCGTCTCTGTCTCTTTGTCTCTGTCTCCGTCCCTGTGTCTCTGTCTCTGTGTCTCTGTCTCTGTGTCTCCGTCTCTGTGTCTCTGGCTCTGTCTCTGTGTCCCTGTCTCAGTGTCTCTGTGTCTCTGCCACCGTGTCTCCGTCTCTGTGTCTCTGGCTCTGTCTCTGTGTCCCAGTCTCAGTATCTCTGTCTCTGTGTCTTGTCTCTATGTCTCTGTATCTCTGTCTCTGTGTCTCTGTCTCTGCGTCTCCGTCTCTGTGTCTCTGGCTCTGTCTCTGTGTCCCTGTCTCTGTGTCTCTGTCTCTGTGTCTCCGTCTCTGCATCTCTATCTCCGTGTCTCTGTCTCCGTGTCTCCGTCTCTGTGTCTCTCTCTCTGTGTCTCTGTCTCTGTGTCCCTGCCTCTGTGTCTCTGTCTCTGCGTCTCTGTCTCCGTGTCTCTGTCTCTGTGTCTCTGTCTCTGAATCTCTGTCTCTGTCTCTCTGTCCCTGTGTCTCTGTCTCTGTGTCTCTGTCTCTGTGTCTCCGTCTCTGTGTCTCTGGCTCTGTCTCTGTGTCCCTGTCTCAGTGTCTCTGTCTCTGTGTCTTGTCTCTATGTCTCTGTACCTCTGTCTCTGTATCTCTGTCTCTGTGTCTCTGTCCCAGAGTCTCCGTCTCTGTGGCTGTGTCTCCATGTCTCTGCCTCCGCGTCTCTGTCTCTTTGTCTCTGTCTCCGTCCCTGTGTCTCTGTCTCTGTGTCTCTGTCTCTGTGTCTCCGTCTCTGTGTCTCTGGCTCTGTCTCTGTGTCCCTGTCTCAGTGTCTCTGTGTCTCTGCCACCGTGTCTCCGTCTCTGTGTCTCTGGCTCTGTCTCTGTGTCCCAGTCTCAGTATCTCTGTCTCTGTGTCTTGTCTCTATGTCTCTGTATCTCTGTCTCTGTGTTTCTGTCTCTGTGTCTCCGTCTCGGTGTCCCTGTCCCTGTGCCTCCGTCCCTGTGTCACTGTCTCTGTCTCTGGGTCTCTGTTTCCGTCTCTGTCTCTTTGTCTCTGTGTCTCTGCCTCTGAATCTCTGTCTCTGTGTCTCTGTCCCAGAGTCTCCGTCTCTGTGGCTGTGTCTCCATGTCTCTGCCTCCGCGTCTCTGTCTCTTTGTCTCTGTCTCCGTCCCTGTGTCTCTGTCTCTGTGTCTATGCCTCTGTCCGTGTGTCTCTGGACCTGTGTCTCCGTCTCCGTGTCTCGGTCTCGGTGTCTCTACCTCTGTGTCTCTGTCTCTGTGTCTCTCTCTCTATGTCTCTGCCTCTGAATCTCTGTCTCTGTGTCTCTGTCCCAGAGTCTCCGTCTCTGTGGCTGTGTCTCCATGTCTCTGCCTCCGCGTCCCTGTCTCTTTGTCTCTGTCTCCGTCCCTGTGTCTCTGTCTCTGTGTCTCTGTCTCTGTGTCTCCGTCTCTGTGTCTCTGGCTCTGTCTCTGTGTCCCTGTCTCAGTGTCTCTGTCTCTGTGTCTTGTCTCTATGTCTCTGTATCTCTGTCTCTGTGTCTCTGTCTCTGTCTCTCTGTCTCTATGTCCCTGTCTCTGTGTCTCTGACCCTGTGTCTCCGTCTCTGTGTCTCTGTCCCTGTGTCTCTGTCTCTGTGTCTCTGTCTCTGTGTCTCTGTCTCTGTGTCTCTGTCCCTGTGTCTCTGCCTCTGAATCTCTGTCTATGTGCCCCTGTTTCTGTGTCTCTGTCCCTGTGTCTCCGTCTCTGTATCTCTGCATCTGAATCTCTGCCTCTGTGTCTCTGTCCGAGAGTCCGTCTCTGTGGCTGTGTCTCCGTGTCTCTGCCTCCACGTCTCTGTCTCCGTCCCTGTGTCTCTGTCTCTGTGTCTCTGCCTCCGTGTCTCCGTCTCTGTGTCTTTGGCTCTGTCTCTGTGTCCCAGTCTCAGTGTCTCTGTCTCTGTGTCTTGTCTCTATGTCTCTGTATCTCTGTCTCTGTGTCTCTGTCTCTGTCTCTCTGTCCCTGTGTCTCTGTCTCTGTCTCTCTGTCCCTGTGTCTCTGTCTCTGTGTCTCTGTCTCTGTGTCTCTGTCCCTGTGTCTCTGCCGCTGAATCTCTGTCTCTGTGTCCCTGTTTCTGTGTCTCTGCCTCTGAATCTCTGTCTCTGTGTCCCTGTTTCTGTGTCTCTGCCTCTGAATCTCTGTCTCTGTGTCCCTGTATCTGTGTCTCTGTCCCTGTGTCTCCGTCTATGTGTGTCGGTCTCTGTGTCTTCGTCTATGTAGCTCTGTCTCTGTGCCTCTGTTTCTATGTCTCTATCTCTGTGTCTCTGTCTCTGTGTCTCTGTCTCTGTTTCTCTGTCTCTGTGTCTCCGTCTCTGCATCTCTATCTCCGTGTCTCTGTCTCTGTGTCCCTGCCTCTGTGTCTCTGTCTCTGCGTCTCTGTCTCCGTGTCTCTGTCTCTGTGTCTCTGTCTCTGAATCTCTGTCTCTGTCTCTCTGTCCCTGTGTCTCTGTCTCTGTGTCTCTGTCTCTGTGTCTCCGTCTCTGTGTCTCTGGCTCTGTCTCTGTGTCCCTGTCTCAGTGTCTCTGTCTCTGTGTCTTGTCTCTATGTCTCTGTACCTCTGTCTCTGTATCTCTGTCTCTGTGTCTCTGTCCCAGAGTCTCCGTCTCTGTGGCTGTGTCTCCATGTCTCTGCCTCCGCGTCTCTGTCTCTTTGTCTCTGTCTCCGTCCCTGTGTCTCTGTCTCTGTGTCTCTGTCTCTGTGTCTCCGTCTCTGTGTCTCTGGCTCTGTCTCTGTGTCCCTGTCTCAGTGTCTCTGTGTCTCTGCCACCGTGTCTCCGTCTCTGCGTCTCTGGCTCTGTCTCTGTGTCCCAGTCTCAGTATCTCTGTCTCTGTGTCTTGTCTCTATGTCTCTGTATCTCTGTCTCTGTGTTTCTGTCTCTGTGTCTCCGTCTCGGTGTCCCTGTCCCTGTGCCTCCGTCCCTGTGTCACTGTCTCTGTCTCTGGGTCTCTGTTTCCGTCTCTGTCTCTTTGTCTCTGTGTCTCTGTCCCTGTGTCTCTGTCTCCGTGTCTCTGTGTCTGTGCCTATTCCTATGTGTCTCTGTCTCTGTGTCTCTCTCTCTATGTCTCTGCCTCTGAATCTCTGTCTCTGTGTCTCTGTCCCAGAGTCTCCGTCTCTGTGGCTGTGTCTCCATGTCTCTGCCTCCGCGTCTCTGTCTCTTTGTCTCTGTCTCCGTCCCTGTGTCTCTGTCTCTGTGTCTATGCCTCTGTCCGTGTGTCTCTGGACCTGTGTCTCCGTCTCCGTGTCTCGGTCTCGGTGTCTCTGGCTCTGTGTCTCTGTCTCTGTGTCTCTGTCTCTGTCTCTGTGTCTCTGTTTCCGTCTCTGTGTCTTTGTCTCTATGTCTCTGTCCCTGTGTCTCTGTCTCCGTGTCTCTGTGTCTGTGTCTATTCCTCTGTGTCTCTACCTCCGTGTCTCTGTCTCTGTGTCTCTCTCTCTATGTCTCTGCCTCTGAATCTCTGTCTCTGTGTCTCTGTCCCAGAGTCTCCGTCTCTGTGGCTGTGTCTCCATGTCTCTGCCTCCGCGTCTCTGTCTCTTTGTCTCTGTCTCCGTCCCTGTGTCTCTGTCTCTGTGTCTCTGTCTCTGTGTCTCCGTCTCTGTGTCTCTGGCTCTGTCTCTGTGTCCCTGTCTCAGTGTCTCTGTGTCTCTGCCACCGTGTCTCCGTCTCTGTGTCTCTGGCTCTGTCTCTGTGTCCCAGTCTCAGTATCTCTGTCTCTGTGTCTTGTCTCTATGTCTCTGTATCTCTGTCTCTGTGTCTCTGTCTCTGCGTCTCCGTCTCTGTGTCTCTGGCTCTGTCTCTGTGTCCCTGTCTCTGTGTCTCTGTCTCTGTGTCTCCGTCTCTGCATCTCTATCTCCGTGTCTCTGTCTCCGTGTCTCCGTCTCTGTGTCTCTCTCTCTGTGTCTCTGTCTCTGTGTCCCTGCCTCTGTGTCTCTGTCTCTGCGTCTCTGTCTCCGTGTCTCTGTCTCTGTGTCTCTGTCTCTGAATCTCTGTCTCTGTCTCTCTGTCCCTGTGTCTCTGTCTCTGTGTCTCTGTCTCTGTGTCTCCGTCTCTGTGTCTCTGGCTCTGTCTCTGTGTCCCTGTCTCAGTGTCTCTGTCTCTGTGTCTTGTCTCTATGTCTCTGTACCTCTGTCTCTGTATCTCTGTCTCTGTGTCTCTGTCCCAGAGTCTCCGTCTCTGTGGCTGTGTCTCCATGTCTCTGCCTCCGCGTCTCTGTCTCTTTGTCTCTGTCTCCGTCCCTGTGTCTCTGTCTCTGTGTCTCTGTCTCTGTGTCTCCGTCTCTGTGTCTCTGGCTCTGTCTCTGTGTCCCTGTCTCAGTGTCTCTGTGTCTCTGCCACCGTGTCTCCGTCTCTGTGTCTCTGGCTCTGTCTCTGTGTCCCAGTCTCAGTATCTCTGTCTCTGTGTCTTGTCTCTATGTCTCTGTATCTCTGTCTCTGTGTTTCTGTCTCTGTGTCTCCGTCTCGGTGTCCCTGTCCCTGTGCCTCCGTCCCTGTGTCACTGTCTCTGTCTCTGGGTCTCTGTTTCCGTCTCTGTCTCTTTGTCTCTGTGTCTCTGCCTCTGAATCTCTGTCTCTGTGTCTCTGTCCCAGAGTCTCCGTCTCTGTGGCTGTGTCTCCATGTCTCTGCCTCCGCGTCTCTGTCTCTTTGTCTCTGTCTCCGTCCCTGTGTCTCTGTCTCTGTGTCTATGCCTCTGTCCGTGTGTCTCTGGACCTGTGTCTCCGTCTCCGTGTCTCGGTCTCGGTGTCTCTGGCTCTGTGTCTCTGTCTCTGTGTCTCTGTCTCTGTCTCTGTGTCTCTGTTTCCGTCTCTGTGTCTTTGTCTCTATGTCTCTGTCCCTGTGTCTCTGTCTCCGTGTCTCTGTGTCTGTGTCTATTCCTCTGTGTCTCTACCTCTGTGTCTCTGTCTCTGTGTCTCTCTCTCTATGTCTCTGCCTCTGAATCTCTGTCTCTGTGTCTCTGTCCCAGAGTCTCCGTCTCTGTGGCTGTGTCTCCATGTCTCTGCCTCCGCGTCTCTGTCTCTTTGTCTCTGTCTCCGTCCCTGTGTCTCTGTCTCTGTGTCTCTGTCTCTGTGTCTCCGTCTCTGTGTCTCTGGCTCTGTCTCTGTGTCCCTGTCTCAGTGTCTCTGTCTCTGTGTCTTGTCTCTATGTCTCTGTATCTCTGTCTCTGTGTCTCTGTCTCTGTCTCTCTGTCTCTATGTCCCTGTCTCTGTGTCTCTGACCCTGTGTCTCCGTCTCTGTGTCTCTGTCCCTGTGTCTCTGTCTCTGTGTCTCTGTCTCTGTGTCTCTGTCTCTGTGTCTCTGTCCCTGTGTCTCTGCCTCTGAATCTCTGTCTATGTGCCCCTGTTTCTGTGTCTCTGTCCCTGTGTCTCCGTCTCTGTATCTCTGCATCTGAATCTCTGCCTCTGTGTCTCTGTCCGAGAGTCCGTCTCTGTGGCTGTGTCTCCGTGTCTCTGCCTCCACGTCTCTGTCTCCGTCCCTGTGTCTCTGTCTCTGTGTCTCTGCCTCCGTGTCTCCGTCTCTGTGTCTTTGGCTCTGTCTCTGTGTCCCAGTCTCAGTGTCTCTGTCTCTGTGTCTTGTCTCTATGTCTCTGTATCTCTGTCTCTGTGTCTCTGTCTCTGTCTCTCTGTCCCTGTGTCTCTGTCTCTGTCTCTCTGTCCCTGTGTCTCTGTCTCTGTGTCTCTGTCTCTGTGTCTCTGTCCCTGTGTCTCTGCCGCTGAATCTCTGTCTCTGTGTCCCTGTTTCTGTGTCTCTGCCTCTGAATCTCTGTCTCTGTGTCCCTGTTTCTGTGTCTCTGCCTCTGAATCTCTGTCTCTGTGTCCCTGTATCTGTGTCTCTGTCCCTGTGTCTCCGTCTATGTGTGTCGGTCTCTGTGTCTTCGTCTATGTAGCTCTGTCTCTGTGCCTCTGTTTCTATGTCTCTATCTCTGTGTCTCTGTCTCTGTGTCTCTGTCTCTGTTTCTCTGTCTCTGTGTCTCCGTCTCTGCATCTCTATCTCCGTGTCTCTGTCTCTGTGTCCCTGCCTCTGTGTCTCTGTCTCTGCGTCTCTGTCTCCGTGTCTCTGTCTCTGTGTCTCTGTCTCTGAATCTCTGTCTCTGTCTCTCTGTCCCTGTGTCTCTGTCTCTGTGTCTCTGTCTCTGTGTCTCCGTCTCTGTGTCTCTGGCTCTGTCTCTGTGTCCCTGTCTCAGTGTCTCTGTCTCTGTGTCTTGTCTCTATGTCTCTGTACCTCTGTCTCTGTATCTCTGTCTCTGTGTCTCTGTCCCAGAGTCTCCGTCTCTGTGGCTGTGTCTCCATGTCTCTGCCTCCGCGTCTCTGTCTCTTTGTCTCTGTCTCCGTCCCTGTGTCTCTGTCTCTGTGTCTCTGTCTCTGTGTCTCCGTCTCTGTGTCTCTGGCTCTGTCTCTGTGTCCCTGTCTCAGTGTCTCTGTGTCTCTGCCACCGTGTCTCCGTCTCTGCGTCTCTGGCTCTGTCTCTGCGTCCCAGTCTCAGTATCTCTGTCTCTGTGTCTTGTCTCTATGTCTCTGTATCTCTGTCTCTGTGTTTCTGTCTCTGTGTCTCCGTCTCGGTGTCCCTGTCCCTGTGCCTCCGTCCCTGTGTCACTGTCTCTGTCTCTGGGTCTCTGTTTCCGTCTCTGTCTCTTTGTCTCTGTGTCTCTGTCCCTGTGTCTCTGTCTCCGTGTCTCTGTGTCTGTGCCTATTCCTATGTGTCTCTGTCTCTGTGTCTCTCTCTCTATGTCTCTGCCTCTGAATCTCTGTCTCTGTGTCTCTGTCCCAGAGTCTCCGTCTCTGTGGCTGTGTCTCCATGTCTCTGCCTCCGCGTCTCTGTCTCTTTGTCTCTGTCTCCGTCCCTGTGTCTCTGTCTCTGTGTCTATGCCTCTGTCCGTGTGTCTCTGGACCTGTGTCTCCGTCTCCGTGTCTCGGTCTCGGTGTCTCTGGCTCTGTGTCTCTGTCTCTGTGTCTCTGTCTCTGTCTCTGTGTCTCTGTTTCCGTCTCTGTGTCTTTGTCTCTATGTCTCTGTCCCTGTGTCTCTGTCTCCGTGTCTCTGTGTCTGTGTCTATTCCTCTGTGTCTCTACCTCCGTGTCTCTGTCTCTGTGTCTCTCTCTCTATGTCTCTGCCTCTGAATCTCTGTCTCTGTGTCTCTGTCCCAGAGTCTCCGTCTCTGTGGCTGTGTCTCCATGTCTCTGCCTCCGCGTCTCTGTCTCTTTGTCTCTGTCTCCGTCCCTGTGTCTCTGTCTCTGTGTCTCTGTCTCTGTGTCTCCGTCGCTGTGTCTCTGGCTCTGTCTCTGTGTCCCTGTCTCAGTGTCTCTGTCTCTGTGTCTTGTCTCTATGTCTCTGTATCTCTGTCTCTGTGTCTCTGTCTCTGTCTCTCTGTCTCTATGTCCCTGTCTCTGTGTCTCTGACCCTGTGTCTCCGTCTCTGTGTCTCTGTCCCTGTGTCTCTGTCTCTGTGTCTCTGTCTCTGTGTCTCTGTCTCTGTGTCTCTGTCCCTGTGTCTCTGCCTCTGAATCTCTGTCTATGTGCCCCTGTTTCTGTGTCTCTGTCCCTGTGTCTCCGTCTCTGTATCTCCGCATCTGAATCTCTGCCTCTGTGTCTCTGTCCCAGAGTCTCCGTCTCTGTGGCTGTGTCTCCGTGTCTCTGCCTCCACGTCTCTGTCTCCGTCCCTGTGTCTCTGTCTCTGTGTCTCTGCCTCCGTGTCTCCGTCTCTGTGTCTTTGGCTCTGTCTCTGTGTCCCAGTCTCAGTGTCTCTGTCTCTGTGTCTTGTCTCTATGTCTCTGTATCTCTGTCTCTGTGTCTCTGTCTCTGTCTCTCTGTCCCTGTGTCTCTGTCTCTGTCTCTCTGTCCCTGTGTCTCTGTCTCTGTGTCTCTGTCTCTGTGTCTCTGTCCCTGTGTCTCTGCCGCTGAATCTCTGTCTCTGTGTCCCTGTTTCTGTGTCTCTGCCTCTGGATCTCTGTCTCTGTGTCCCTGTTTCTGTGTCTCTGCCTCTGAATCTCTGTCTCTGTGTCCCTGTATCTGTGTCTCTGTCCCTGTGTCTCCGTCTATGTGTGTCGGTCTCTGTGTCTTCGTCTATGTAGCTCTGTCTCTGTGCCTCTGTTTCTATGTCTCTGTCTCTGTGTCTCTGTCTCTGTGTCTCTGTCTCTGTTTCTCTGTCTCTGTGTCTCCGTCTCTGCATCTCTATCTCCGTGTCTCTGTCTCTGTGTCCCTGCCTCTGTGTCTCTGTCTCTGCGTCTCTGTCTCCGTGTCTCTGTCTCTGTGTCTCTGTCTCTGAATCTCTGTCTCTGTCTCTCTGTCCCTGTGTCTCTGTCTCAGTGTCTCTGTCTCTGTGTCTCCGTCTCTGTGTCTCTGGCTCTGTCTCTGTGTCCCTGTCTCAGTGTCTCTGTCTCTGTGTCTTGTCTCTATGTCTCTCTACCTCTGTCTCTGTATCTCTGTCTCTGTCTCTCTGTCCCAGTGTCTCCGATTCTGTGTGTCGGTCTCTATGTCTCTGTCTCTGTGTTTCTGTCTCTGTGTCTCCGTCTCGGTGTCCCTGTCCCTGTGCCTCCGTCCCTGTGTCACTGTCTCTGTCTCTGGGTCTCTGTTTCCGTCTCTGTCTCTTTGTCTCTGTGTCTCTGTTCCTGTGTCTCTGTCTCCGTGTCTCTGTGTCTGTGTCTATTCCTATGTGTCTCTGTCTCTGTGTCTCTCTCTCTATGTCTCTGCCTCTGAATCTCTGTCTCTGTGTCTCTGTCCCAGAGTCTCCGTCTCTGTGGCGGTGTCTCCATGTCTCTGCCTCCGTGTCTCTGTCTCCGTCCCTGTGCCTTTGTCTCTGTGTCCCCGTCTCTGTGTCTCTGTCTCTGTGTCTCTGTCTGTATGTCTCTGTCTCTGCCTCTCTGTCTCTGAATCTCTGTCTCTGTGTCTCTGTTCCTGTGTCTCCGTCTCTGTGTCTCTGTCCCTCTCTCTCTGTGTCTCTGTCTCTGTCTCTGTGTCTCTGTTTCCGTCTCTGTGTCTTTGTCTCTGCGTCTCTGTCCCTCTGCCTCCGTCTCCTTGTCGGTCTCTGTGTCTCGGTCTCTGCGTCTCTCTCTCTCTCTGTGTCTGCCTCTGAATCTCTGTCTCTGTGTCTCTGTCCCAGAGTCTCGGTCTCTGTGTCTCGGTGGCTGTGTCTCTGTCTCCGTGTCTCTACCTCCGCGTCTCTGTCTCTTTGTCTCTGTCTCCGTCCCTGTGTCTCTGTCTCTGTGTCTCTGTCTCTGTGTCTCCGTCTCTGTGTCTCTGGCTCCGTCCCTCTGTCCCTGTGTCTCTGTCTCTGTCCCTGTCTCTGTGTCTCAGTCTCTGAGTCTTTTTCTCTATGTCCCTGTCTCTGTGTCTCTGACCCTGTGTCTCCGTCTCTGTGTCTCTGTACCTGTGTCTCTGTCTCTGTGTCTCTGTCTCTGTGTCTCTGTCTCTGTGTCTCTGTCTCTGTGTCTCTGTCTCTGAGTCACTCTCCCTGTGCCACGGTCTCTGTGTCTCTGTCCCAGAGTCTCCGTCTCTGTGGCTGTGTCTCCATGTCTCTGCCTCCGCGTCTCTGTCTCCGTCCCTGTGTCTCTGTCCCTGTGTCTCTGTCTCTGTGTCTCTGTCTCTGTGTCTCTGTCTCTGTGTCTCTGTCCCTGTGTCTCTGCCTCTGAATCTCTGTCTATGTGCCCCTGTTTCTGTGTCTCTGTCCCTGTGTCTCCGTCTCTGTATCTCTGCATCTGAATCTCTGCCTCTGTGTCTCTGTCCCACAGTCTCCGTCTCTGTGGCTGTGTCTCCGTGTCTCTGCCTCCACGTCTCTGTCTCCGTCCCTGTGTCTCTGTCTCTGTGTCTCTGCCTCCGTGTCTCCGTCTCTGTGTCTTTGGCTCTGTCTCTGTGTCCCAGTCTCAGTGTCTCTGTCTCTGTGTCTTGTCTCTATGTCTCTGTATCTCTGTCTCAGTGTCTCTGTCTCTGTCTCTCTGTCTCTATGTCCCTGTCTCTGTGTCTCTGACCCTGTGTCTCCGTCTCTGTGTCTCTGTCCCTGTGTCTCTGTCTCTGTGTCTCTGTCTCTGTGTCTCTGTCTCTGTGTCTCTGTCCCTGTGTCTCTGCCTCTGAATCTCTGTCTATGTGCCCCTGTTTCTGTGTCTCTGTCCCTGTGTCTCCGTCTCTGTATCTCTGCATCTGAATCTCTGCCTCTGTGTCTCTGTCCCAGAGTCTCCGTCTCTGTGGCTGTGTCTCCGTGTCTCTGCCTCCACGTCTCTGTCTCCGTCCCTGTGTCTCTGTCTCTGTGTCTCTGCCTCCGTGTCTCCGTCTCTGTGTCTTTGGCTCTGTCTCTGTGTCCCAGTCTCAGTGTCTCTGTCTCTGTGTCTTGTCTCTATGTCTCTGTATCTCTGTCTCTGTGTCTCTGTCCCTGTGTCTCTGTCTCTGTGTCTCTGTCTCTGTGTCTTGTCTCTATGTCTCTGTATCTCTGTCTCTGTGTCTCTGTCTCTGTCTCTCTGTCCCTGTGTCTCTGTCTCTGTCTCTCTGTCCCTGTGTCTCTGTCTCTGTGTCTCTGTCTCTGTGTCTCTGTCCCTGTGTCTCTGCCGCTGAATCTCTGTCTCTGTGTCCCTGTTTCTGTGTCTCTGCCTCTGAATCTCTGTCTCTGTGTCCCTGTTTCTGTGTCTCTGCCTCTGAATCTCTGTCTCTGTGTCCCTGTATCTGTGTCTCTGTCCCTGTGTCTCCGTCTATGTGTGTCGGTCTCTGTGTCTTCGTCTATGTAGCTCTGTCTCTGTGCCTCTGTTTCTATGTCTCTGTCTCTGTGTCTCTGTCTCTGTGTCTCTGTCTCTGTTTCTCTGTCTCTGTGTCTCCGTCTCTGCATCTCTATCTCCGTGTCTCTGTCTCCGTGTCTCCGTCTCTGTGTCTCTCTCTCTGTGTCTCTGTCTCTGTGTCCCTGCCTCTGTGTCTCTGTCTCTGCGTCTCTGTCTCTGCGTCTCTGTCTCCGTGTCTCTGTCTCTGTGTCTCTGTCTCTGAATCTCTGTCTCTGTCTCTCTGTCCCTGTGTCTCTGTCTCTGTGTCTCTGTCTCTGTGTCTCCGTCTCTGTGTCTCTGGCTCTGTCTCTGTGTCCCTGTCTCAGTGTCTCTGTCTCTGTGTCTTGTCTCTATGTCTCTGTACCTCTGTCTCTGTATCTCTGTCTCTGTCTCTCTGTCCCAGAGTCTCCGTCTCTGTGGCTGTGTCTCCATGTCTCTGCCCCCGCGTCTCTGTCTCTGTGTCTCTGTCTCTGTGTCTCCGCCTCTGTGTCTCTGGCTCTGTCTCTGTGTCCCTGTCTCAGTGTCTCTGTCTCTGTTTCTTTTCTGTATGTCTCTGTGTCTCTCTCTCTGTGTCTCTGTCTCTGTGTCTCTGTCTCCGTGTCCATGCCTCTGTCCGTGCGTCTCTGTACCTGTGTCTCCGATTCTGTGTGTCGGTCTCTATGTCTCTGTCTCTGTGTTTCTGTCTCTGTGTCTCCGTCTCGGTGTCCCTGTCCCTGTGCCTTCGTCCCTGTGTCACTGTCTCTGTCTCTGGGTCTCTGTTTCCGTCTCTGTCTCTTTGTCTCTGTGTCTCTGTTCCTGTGTCTCTGTCTCCGTGTCTCTGTGCCTGTGTCTATTCCTATGTGTCTCTGTCTCTGTGTCTCTCTCTCTGTGTCTCTGCCTCTGAATCTCTGTCTCTGTGTCTCTGTCCCAGAGTCTCCGTCTCTGTGGCGGTGTCTCCATGTCTCTGCCTCCGCGTCTCTGTCTCCGTCCCTGTGCCTTTGTCTCTGTGTCCCCGTCTCTGTGTCTCTGTCTCTGTGTCTCTGTCTGTATGTCTCTGTCTCTGCCTCTCTGTCTCTGAATCTCTGTCTCTGTGTCTCTGTTCCTGTGTCTCCGTCTCTGTGTCTCTGTCCCTCTCTCTCTGTGTCTCTGTCTCTGTCTCTGTGTCTCTGTTTCCGTCTCTGTGTCTTTGTCTCTGTGTCTCTGACCCTGTGTCTCTGTCTCCGTGTCTCCGTCACTGTCTCCGTATTTCTGTCTCTGTGTCTCTGTCTTGTGTGTCCCTGTGTCTGCGTCTCTGTCCCTCTGCCTCCGTCTCCTTGTCGGTCTCTGTGTCTCGGTCTCTGCGTCTCTCTCTCTCTGTGTGTCTGCCTCTGAATCTCTGTCTCTGTGTCTCTGTCCCAGAGTCTCGGTCTCTGTGTCTCGGTGGCTGTGTCTCTGTCTCCGTGTCTCTACCTCCGCGTCTCTGTCTCTTTGTCTCTGTCTCCGTCTCTGCGTCTCTGTCTCTGTGTCTCTGTCTCTGTGTCTCCGTCCCTGTGTCTCTGTCTCTGCCTCTGTGTCTCTGTCTCTGTGTCTTCGTCTCTGTCTCCGCCTCTGCGTCTCTGTCTCCGTGTCTCTGTTTCCGTCTACGTGCCTTTGTCTCTGTGTCCCCGTCTCTGTGTCTCTGTCTCTGTGTTTCTGTCTGTATGTCTCTGTCTCTGCCTCTCTGTCTCTGAATCTCTGTCTCTGTGTCTCTGTTCCTGTGTCTCCGTCTCTGTGTCTCTGTCTCTCTCACTGTGTCTCTGTCCCTGTGTCTCCGTCTCTGTGTCTCTGGCTCTGTCTCCGTCTCTGTGTCTCTGTCTCTGTGTCTCCGTCCCTGCATCTCTATCTCTGTGTCTCTGTCTCTGTCTCTGTGTCCCTGCCTCTGTATCTCTGTCTCTGCGTCTCTGTCTCCGTGTCTGTCTCCGTCTCTCTGTCCCTGTGTCTCTGTCTCTGCCTCTCTGTCTCTGAATCTCTGTCTCTGTGTCTCTGTTCCTGTGTCTCCGTCTCTGTGTCTCTGTCTCTCTCACTGTGTCTCTGTCCCTGTGTCTCCGTCTCTGTGTCTCTGTCTCTGTCTCCGTCTCTGTGTCTCTGTCTCTGTGTCTCCGTCCCTGCATCTCTATCTCTGTGTCTCTGTCTCTGTCTCTGTGTCCCTGCCTCTGTATCTCTGTCTCTGCGTCTCTGTCTCCGTGTCTGTCTCCGTCTCTCTGTCCCTGTGTCTCTGTCTCTGTCCCTGTCTCTGTGTCTCAGTCTCTGACTCTTTGTCTCTATGTCCCTGTCTCTGTGTCTCTGACCCTGTGTCTCCGTCTCTGTGTCTCTGTCCCTGTGTCTCTGTCTCTGTGTCTCTGTCTCTGTGTCTCCGCCTCTGTGTCTCTGTATCTGTCTCTGTCTCTCTGTCTCTGTGTCTCTATCTCTATGTTCCTGTCTCCGTGTCTTGTCTCTGTGTCTATTCCTCCGTATCTCTGTCTCTGTGTCTCTGTCTCTGTGTCTCTGTCTCTGTGTCTCCGCCTCTGTGTCTCTGTCTCTGTCTCTGTGTCTCTGCCTCTGTGCCTGCTTCTGCGTCTCTGCCACTGTGTCCGTGTCTCTGCGTCTCTGTCTCTGCGTCTCTGTCTCTGTGTCTCTGTCTCTGTGTCTCTGTCTCTGTGTCTCTGTCTCTGAGTCACTCTCCCTGTGCCACGGTCTCTGTGTCTCGGTCTCAGTGTCTCTGTCTCTGTGTCTCTGTCTCTGTCTCTGTGTCTCTGTCTCTGTCTCTGTCTCTGTCTCGGTGTCTCTGCCTCTGTGTCTCTGTCTCTGTGTCTCTGTCTCTGAGTCACTCTCCCTGTGCCACGGTCTCTGTGTCTCGGTCTCAGTGCCTCTGCCACCGTGTCTCCGTCTCTGTGTCTCTGGCTCTGTCTCTGTGTCCCAGTCTCAGTATCTCTGTCTCTGTGTCTTGTCTCTATGTCTCTGTATCTCTGTCTCTGTGTCTCTGTCTCTGTCTCTCTGTCCCTGTGTCTCTGTCTCTGTCTCTCTGTCCCTGTGTCTCTGTCTCTGTGTCTCCGTCTCTGCATCTCTATCTCCGTGTCTCTGTCTCCGTGTCTCCGTCTCTGTGTCTCTCTCTCTGTGTCTCTGTCTCTGTGTACCTGCCTCTGTGTCTCGGTCTCAGTGCCTCTGTCTCTGTGTCTCTGTCTCCCTGTCCCTGTGTCTGTCTCTCCGTCTCTGCATCTCTATCTCTGTGTCTCTGTCTCTGTCTCTGTGTCACGGTCTCTGTGTCGCGGTCTCAGTGTCTTTGTCTCTGTGTCTCTGCCTCTGTTTCTCTGTCTCGGTGTCTCTGTCCCTGTGTCTCCGTCTCTGCGTCACTGTCTCTGTGTCTCTGTCTCGGTGTCTGTGCCTCTGTGTATCTGCCTCTGTGTCTCTGTCTCTGTGTCTCTGCCTCTGTGTCTCTGTCCCTGTGTCTCTCTCTCCGTGTCTCTGTCTCTGTGTCTCTGTCTCCGCGTTTCTGTCTCGGTGTCTCTGTGTCGCCGTCTCTGTTTCACTGTCTCCGTCTCTGCGTCTCTGTCTCTGTGTCTCTGTCTCCGTGTCCATGCCTCTGTCCGTGCGTCTCTGTACCTGTGTCTCCGTTTCTGTGTGTCGGTCTCTATGTCTCTGTCTCTGTGTTTCTGTCTCTGTGTCTCCGTCTCGGTGTCCCTGTCCCTGTGCCTCCGTCCCTGTGTCACTGTCTCTGTCTCTGGGTCTCTGTTTCCGTCTCTGTGTCTTTGTCTCTGTGTCTCTGTCCCTGTGTCTCTGTCTCCGTGTCTCTGTGTCTGTGTCTATTCCTATGTGTCTCTGTCTCTGTGTCTCTCTCTCTATGTCTCTGCCTCTGAATCTCTGTCTCTGTGTCTCTGTCCCAGAGTCTCCGTCCCTGTGGCTGTGTCTCCATGTCTCTGCCTCCGCGTCTCTGTCTCTTTGTCTCTGTCTCCGTCCCTGTGTCTCTGTCTCTGTGTCTCTGTCTCTGTGTCTCCGTCTCTGTGTCTCTGGCTCCGTCCCTCTGTCCCTGTGTCTCTGTCTCTGTCCCTGTCTCTGTGTCTCAGTCTCTGAGTCTTTTTCTCTATGTCCCTGTCTCTGTGTCTCTGACCCTGTGTCTCCGTCTCTGTGTCTCTGTACCTGTGTCTCTGTCTCTGTGTCTCTGTCTCTGTGTCTCTGTCTCTGAGTCACTCTCCCTGTGCCACGGTCTCTGTGTCTCGGTCTCAGTGTCTCTGTCTCTGTGTCTCTGTCTCTGTCTCCGTGTCTCTGTCTCTGTCTCTGTCTCTGTCTCGGTGTCTCTGCCTCTGTGTCTCTGTCTCTGTGTCTCTGTCTCTGAGTCACTCTCCCTGTGCCACGGTCTCTGTGTCTCGGTCTCAGTGCCTCTGCCACCGTGTCTCCGTCTCTGTGTCTCTGGCTCTGTCTCTGTGTCCCAGTCTCAGTATCTCTGTCTCTGTGTCTTGTCTCTATGTCTCTGTATCTCTGTCTCTGTGTCTCTGTCTCTGTCTCTCTGTCCCTGTGTCTCTGTCTCTGTCTCTCTGTCCCTGTGTCTCTGTCTCTGTGTCTCCGTCTCTGCATCTCTATCTCCGTGTCTCTGTCTCCGTGTCTCCGTCTCTGTGTCTCTCTCTCTGTGTCTCTGTCTCTGTGTACCTGCCTCTGTGTCTCGGTCTCAGTGCCTCTGTCTCTGTGTCTCTGTCTCCCTGTCCCTGTGTCTGTCTCTCCGTCTCTGCATCTCTATCTCTGTGTCTCTGTCTCTGTCTCTGTGTCACGGTCTCTGTGTCGCGGTCTCAGTGTCTTTGTCTCTGTGTCTCTGCCTCTGTTTCTCTGTCTCGGTGTCTCTGTCCCTGTGTCTCCGTCTCTGCGTCACTGTCTCTGTGTCTCTGTCTCGGTGTCTGTGCCTCTGTGTATCTGCCTCTGTGTCTCTGTCTCTGTGTCTCTGCCTCTGTGTCTCTGTCCCTGTGTCTCTCTCTCCGTGTCTCTGTCTCTGTGTCTCTGTCTCCGCGTTTCTGTCTCGGTGTCTCTGTGTCGCCGTCTCTGTTTCACTGTCTCCGTCTCTGCGTCTCTGTCTCTGTGTCTCTGTCTCCGTGTCCATGCCTCTGTCCGTGCGTCTCTGTACCTGTGTCTCCGTTTCTGTGTGTCGGTCTCTATGTCTCTGTCTCTGTGTTTCTGTCTCTGTGTCTCCGTCTCGGTGTCCCTGTCCCTGTGCCTCCGTCCCTGTGTCACTGTCTCTGTCTCTGGGTCTCTGTTTCCGTCTCTGTGTCTTTGTCTCTGTGTCTCTGTCCCTGTGTCTCTGTCTCCGTGTCT
This sequence comes from Megachile willughbiella, assembly GCA_945859595.2. NCBI lineage: Eukaryota > Metazoa > Arthropoda > Insecta > Hymenoptera > Megachilidae > Megachile > Megachile willughbiella. The sequence continues at coordinate 1,306,059 of CAMAOD020000286.1, forward strand.
CTGTGTCTGTGTCTATTCCTATGTGTCTCTGTCTCTGTGTCTCTCTCTCTATGTCTCTGCCTCTGAATCTCTGTCTCTGTGTCTCTGTCCCAGAGTCTCCGTCCCTGTGGCTGTGTCTCCATGTCTCTGCCTCCGCGTCTCTGTCTCTTTGTCTCTGTCTCCGTCCCTGTGTCTCTGTCTCTGTGTCTCTGTCTCTGTGTCTCCGTCTCTGTGTCTCTGGCTCCGTCCCTCTGTCCCTGTGTCTCTGTCTCTGTCCCTGTCTCTGTGTCTCAGTCTCTGAGTCTTTTTCTCTATGTCCCTGTCTCTGTGTCTCTGACCCTGTGTCTCCGTCTCTGTGTCTCTGTACCTGTGTCTCTGTCTCTGTGTCTCTGTCTCTGTGTCTCTGTCTCTGAGTCACTCTCCCTGTGCCACGGTCTCTGTGTCTCTGTCCCAGAGTCTCCGTCTCTGTGGCTGTGTCTCCATGTCTCTGCCTCCGCGTCTCTGTCTCCGTCCCTGTGTCTCTGTCCCTGTGTCTCTGTCTCTGTGTCTCTGTCTCTGTGTCTCTGTCTCTGTGTCTCTGTCCCTGTGTCTCTGCCTCTGAATCTCTGTCTATGTGCCCCTGTTTCTTTGTCTCTGTCCCTGTGTCTCCGTCTCTGTATCTCTGCATCTGAATCTCTGCCTCTGTGTCTCTGTCCCACAGTCTCCGTCTCTGTGGCTGTGTCTCCGTGTCTCTGCCTCCACGTCTCTGTCTCCGTCCCTGTGTCTCTGTCTCTGTGTCTCTGCCTCCGTGTCTCCGTCTCTGTGTCTTTGGCTCTGTCTCTGTGTCCCAGTCTCAGTGTCTCTGTCTCTGTGTCTTGTCTCTATGTCTCTGTATCTCTGTCTCTGTGTCTCTGTCTCTGTCTCTCTGTCCCTGTGTCTCTGTCTCTGTCTCTCTGTCCCTGTGTCTCTGTCTCTGTGTCTCTGTCTCTGTGTCTCTGTCCCTGTGTCTCTGCCGCTGAATCTCTGTCTCTGTGTCCCTGTTTCTGTGTCTCTGCCTCTGAATCTCTGTCTCTGTGTCTCTGTCTCTGAATCTCTGTCTCTGTCTCTCTGTCCCTGTGTCTCTGTCTCTGTGTCTCTGTCTCTGTGTCTCCGTCTCTGTGTCTCTGGCTCTGTCTCTGTGTCCCTGTCTCAGTGTCTCTGTCTCTGTGTCTTGTCTCTATGTCTCTGTACCTCTGTCTCTGTATCTCTGTCTCTGTCTCTCTGTCCCAGAGTCTCCGTCTCTGTGGCTGTGTCTCCATGTCTCTGCCCCCGCGTCTCTGTCTCTGTGTCTCTGTCTCTGTGTCTCCGCCTCTGTGTCTCTGGCTCTGTCTCTGTGTCCCTGTCTCAGTGTCTCTGTCTCTGTTTCTTTTCTGTATGTCTCTGTGTCTCTCTCTCTGTGTCTCTGTCTCTGTGTCTCTGTCTCCGTGTCCATGCCTCTGTCCGTGCGTCTCTGTACCTGTGTCTCCGATTCTGTGTGTCGGTCTCTATGTCTCTGTCTCTGTGTTTCTGTCTCTGTGTCTCCGTCTCGGTGTCCCTGTCCCTGTGCCTTCGTCCCTGTGTCACTGTCTCTGTCTCTGGGTCTCTGTTTCCGTCTCTGTCTCTTTGTCTCTGTGTCTCTGTTCCTGTGTCTCTGTCTCCGTGTCTCTGTGCCTGTGTCTATTCCTATGTGTCTCTGTCTCTGTGTCTCTCTCTCTGTGTCTCTGCCTCTGAATCTCTGTCTCTGTGTCTCTGTCCCAGAGTCTCCGTCTCTGTGGCGGTGTCTCCATGTCTCTGCCTCCGCGTCTCTGTCTCCGTCCCTGTGCCTTTGTCTCTGTGTCCCCGTCTCTGTGTCTCTGTCTCTGTGTCTCTGTCTGTATGTCTCTGTCTCTGCCTCTCTGTCTCTGAATCTCTGTCTCTGTGTCTCTGTTCCTGTGTCTCCGTCTCTGTGTCTCTGTCCCTCTCTCTCTGTGTCTCTGTCTCTGTCTCTGTGTCTCTGTTTCCGTCTCTGTGTCTTTGTCTCTGTGTCTCTGACCCTGTGTCTCTGTCTCCGTGTCTCCGTCACTGTCTCCGTATTTCTGTCTCTGTGTCTCTGTCTTGTGTGTCCCTGTGTCTGCGTCTCTGTCCCTCTGCCTCCGTCTCCTTGTCGGTCTCTGTGTCTCGGTCTCTGCGTCTCTCTCTCTCTGTGTGTCTGCCTCTGAATCTCTGTCTCTGTGTCTCTGTCCCAGAGTCTCGGTCTCTGTGTCTCGGTGGCTGTGTCTCTGTCTCCGTGTCTCTACCTCCGCGTCTCTGTCTCTTTGTCTCTGTCTCCGTCTCTGCGTCTCTGTCTCTGTGTCTCTGTCTCTGTGTCTCCGTCCCTGTGTCTCTGTCTCTGCCTCTGTGTCTCTGTCTCTGTGTCTTCGTCTCTGTCTCCGCCTCTGCGTCTCTGTCTCCGTGTCTCTGTTTCCGTCTACGTGCCTTTGTCTCTGTGTCCCCGTCTCTGTGTCTCTGTCTCTGTGTTTCTGTCTGTATGTCTCTGTCTCTGCCTCTCTGTCTCTGAATCTCTGTCTCTGTGTCTCTGTTCCTGTGTCTCCGTCTCTGTGTCTCTGTCTCTCTCACTGTGTCTCTGTCCCTGTGTCTCCGTCTCTGTGTCTCTGGCTCTGTCTCCGTCTCTGTGTCTCTGTCTCTGTGTCTCCGTCCCTGCATCTCTATCTCTGTGTCTCTGTCTCTGTCTCTGTGTCCCTGCCTCTGTATCTCTGTCTCTGCGTCTCTGTCTCCGTGTCTGTCTCCGTCTCTCTGTCCCTGTGTCTCTGTCTCTGCCTCTCTGTCTCTGAATCTCTGTCTCTGTGTCTCTGTTCCTGTGTCTCCGTCTCTGTGTCTCTGTCTCTCTCACTGTGTCTCTGTCCCTGTGTCTCCGTCTCTGTGTCTCTGTCTCTGTCTCCGTCTCTGTGTCTCTGTCTCTGTGTCTCCGTCCCTGCATCTCTATCTCTGTGTCTCTGTCTCTGTCTCTGTGTCCCTGCCTCTGTATCTCTGTCTCTGCGTCTCTGTCTCCGTGTCTGTCTCCGTCTCTCTGTCCCTGTGTCTCTGTCTCTGTCCCTGTCTCTGTGTCTCAGTCTCTGACTCTTTGTCTCTATGTCCCTGTCTCTGTGTCTCTGACCCTGTGTCTCCGTCTCTGTGTCTCTGTCCCTGTGTCTCTGTCTCTGTGTCTCTGTCTCTGTGTCTCCGCCTCTGTGTCTCTGTATCTGTCTCTGTCTCTCTGTCTCTGTGTCTCTATCTCTATGTTCCTGTCTCCGTGTCTTGTCTCTGTGTCTATTCCTCCGTATCTCTGTCTCTGTGTCTCTGTCTCTGTGTCTCTGTCTCTGTGTCTCCGCCTCTGTGTCTCTGTCTCTGTCTCTGTGTCTCTGCCTCTGTGCCTGCTTCTGCGTCTCTGCCACTGTGTCCGTGTCTCTGCGTCTCTGTCTCTGCGTCTCTGTCTCTGTGTCTCTGTCTCTGTGTCTCTGTCTCTGTGTCTCTGTCTCTGAGTCACTCTCCCTGTGCCACGGTCTCTGTGTCTCGGTCTCAGTGTCTCTGTCTCTGTGTCTCTGTCTCTGTCTCTGTGTCTCTGTCTCTGTCTCTGTCTCTGTCTCGGTGTCTCTGCCTCTGTGTCACTGTCTCTGCGTCTCTGTCTCGATGTCCCGGTCTCGGTGTCCCTGTCTCTGTTGCTCTTTCTCCGTCTCTGTGTCTCTGCCTCCGTGCCTCTGGCTCTGTGTCTCTGTCTCTGTGTCTCTGTGTCTCTGTTTCCGTCTCTGTGTCTTTGTATCTGTGTCTCTGTCCCTGTGTCTCTGTCTCCGTGTCTCTGTGTCTGTGTCTATTCCTCTGTGTCCCTACCTCCGTGTCTCTGTCTCTGTGTCTCCCTCTCTATGTCTCTGCCTCTGAATTTCTGTCTCTGTGTCTCTGTCCCAGAGTCTCCGTCTCTGTGGCTGTGTCTCCATGTCTCTGCCTCCGCGTCTCTGTCTCTTTGTCTCTGTCTCCGTCTCTGTGTCTCTGTACCTGTGTCTCTGTCTCTGTGTCTCTGTCACTGTGTCTCTGTCTCTGTGTCTATGTCCCCGTGTCTCTGCCTCTGAATCTCTGTCTCTGTGCCCCTGTTTCTGTGTCTCTGTCCCTGTGTCTCCGTCGCTGTATCTATGTCTCTCTGACTCTGTCTCTGTGTCACTGTCTCTGAATGTCAGTCTCTGGATCTCCGTATCGGCGTCTCTGTATCTGTGCCTCTGTCTCTGTCTCTGTGTCTATTTCACTGTGTCTCTCTGCCTGTGGCACGGTCTCTGTGTCTCGGTCTCTGTGTCTCTATCTCTATGTTCCTGTCTCCGTATCTTGTCTCTGTGTCTATTCCTCCGCGTCTCTACCTCCGTATCTCTGTCTCTGTGTTTCTGTCTCTGTGTCTCCGCCTCTGTGTCTCTGTCTCTGTCTCTGTGTCTCTGTCTCTGTGTCTGCTTCTGCGTCTCTGCCACTGTGTCCGTGTCTCTGCGTCTCTGTCTCTGCGTCTCTGTCTCTGTGTCTCTGTCTCTGTGTCTTGTCTCTATGTCTCTGTATCTCTGTCTCTGTGTCTCTGTCTCTGTCTCTCTGTCTCTATGTCCCTGTCTCTGTGTCTCTGACCCTGTGTCTCCGTCTCTGTGTCTCTGTCCCTGTGTCTCTGTCTCTGTGTCTCTGTCTCTGTGTCTCTGTCTCTGTGTCTCTGTCCCTGTGTCTCTGCCTCTGAATCTCTGTCTATGTGCCCCTGTTTCTGTGTCTCTGTCCCTGTGTCTCCGTCTCTGTATCTCTGCATCTGAATCTCTGCCTCTGTGTCTCTGTCCCAGAGTCTCCGTCTCTGTGGCTGTGTCTCCGTGTCTCTGCCTCCACGTCTCTGTCTCCGTCCCTGTGTCTCTGTCTCTGTGTCTCTGCCTCCGTGTCTCCGTCTCTGTGTCTTTGGCTCTGTCTCTGTGTCCCAGTCTCAGTGTCTCTGTCTCTGTGTCTTGTCTCTATGTCTCTGTATCTCTGTCTCTGTGTCTCTGTCCCTGTGTCTCTGTCTCTGTGTCTCTGTCTCTGTGTCTTGTCTCTATGTCTCTGTATCTCTGTCTCTGTGTCTCTGTCTCTGTCTCTCTGTCCCTGTGTCTCTGTCTCTGTCTCTCTGTCCCTGTGTCTCTGTCTCTGTGTCTCTGTCTCTGTGTCTCTGTCCCTGTGTCTCTGCCGCTGAATCTCTGTCTCTGTGTCCCTGTTTCTGTGTCTCTGCCTCTGAATCTCTGTCTCTGTGTCCCTGTTTCTGTGTCTCTGCCTCTGAATCTCTGTCTCTGTGTCCCTGTATCTGTGTCTCTGTCCCTGTGTCTCCGTCTATGTGTGTCGGTCTCTGTGTCTTCGTCTATGTAGCTCTGTCTCTGTGCCTCTGTTTCTATGTCTCTGTCTCTGTGTCTCTGTCTCTGTGTCTCTGTCTCTGTTTCTCTGTCTCTGTGTCTCCGTCTCTGCATCTCTATCTCCGTGTCTCTGTCTCCGTGTCTCCGTCTCTGTGTCTCTCTCTCTGTGTCTCTGTCTCTGTGTCCCTGCCTCTGTGTCTCTGTCTCTGCGTCTCTGTCTCTGCGTCTCTGTCTCCGTGTCTCTGTCTCTGTGTCTCTGTCTCTGAATCTCTGTCTCTGTCTCTCTGTCCCTGTGTCTCTGTCTCTGTGTCTCTGTCTCTGTGTCTCCGTCTCTGTGTCTCTGGCTCTGTCTCTGTGTCCCTGTCTCAGTGTCTCTGTCTCTGTGTCTTGTCTCTATGTCTCTGTACCTCTGTCTCTGTATCTCTGTCTCTGTCTCTCTGTCCCAGAGTCTCCGTCTCTGTGGCTGTGTCTCCATGTCTCTGCCCCCGCGTCTCTGTCTCTGTGTCTCTGTCTCTGTGTCTCCGCCTCTGTGTCTCTGGCTCTGTCTCTGTGTCCCTGTCTCAGTGTCTCTGTCTCTGTTTCTTTTCTGTATGTCTCTGTGTCTCTCTCTCTGTGTCTCTGTCTCTGTGTCTCTGTCTCCGTGTCCATGCCTCTGTCCGTGCGTCTCTGTACCTGTGTCTCCGATTCTGTGTGTCGGTCTCTATGTCTCTGTCTCTGTGTTTCTGTCTCTGTGTCTCCGTCTCGGTGTCCCTGTCCCTGTGCCTTCGTCCCTGTGTCACTGTCTCTGTCTCTGGGTCTCTGTTTCCGTCTCTGTCTCTTTGTCTCTGTGTCTCTGTTCCTGTGTCTCTGTCTCCGTGTCTCTGTGCCTGTGTCTATTCCTATGTGTCTCTGTCTCTGTGTCTCTCTCTCTGTGTCTCTGCCTCTGAATCTCTGTCTCTGTGTCTCTGTCCCAGAGTCTCCGTCTCTGTGGCGGTGTCTCCATGTCTCTGCCTCCGCGTCTCTGTCTCCGTCCCTGTGCCTTTGTCTCTGTGTCCCCGTCTCTGTGTCTCTGTCTCTGTGTCTCTGTCTGTATGTCTCTGTCTCTGCCTCTCTGTCTCTGAATCTCTGTCTCTGTGTCTCTGTTCCTGTGTCTCCGTCTCTGTGTCTCTGTCCCTCTCTCTCTGTGTCTCTGTCTCTGTCTCTGTGTCTCTGTTTCCGTCTCTGTGTCTTTGTCTCTGTGTCTCTGACCCTGTGTCTCTGTCTCCGTGTCTCCGTCACTGTCTCCGTATTTCTGTCTCTGTGTCTCTGTCTTGTGTGTCCCTGTGTCTGCGTCTCTGTCCCTCTGCCTCCGTCTCCTTGTCGGTCTCTGTGTCTCGGTCTCTGCGTCTCTCTCTCTCTGTGTGTCTGCCTCTGAATCTCTGTCTCTGTGTCTCTGTCCCAGAGTCTCGGTCTCTGTGTCTCGGTGGCTGTGTCTCTGTCTCCGTGTCTCTACCTCCGCGTCTCTGTCTCTTTGTCTCTGTCTCCGTCTCTGCGTCTCTGTCTCTGTGTCTCTGTCTCTGTGTCTCCGTCCCTGTGTCTCTGTCTCTGCCTCTGTGTCTCTGTCTCTGTGTCTTCGTCTCTGTCTCCGCCTCTGCGTCTCTGTCTCCGTGTCTCTGTTTCCGTCTACGTGCCTTTGTCTCTGTGTCCCCGTCTCTGTGTCTCTGTCTCTGTGTCTCTGTCTGTATGTCTCTGTCTCTGCCTCTCTGTCTCTGAATCTCTGTCTCTGTGTCTCTGTTCCTGTGTCTCCGTCTCTGTGTCTCTGTCTCTCTCACTGTGTCTCTGTCCCTGTGTCTCCGTCTCTGTGTCTCTGTCTCTGTCTCCGTCTCTGTGTCTCTGTCTCTGTGTCTCCGTCGCTGCATCTCTATCTCTGTGTCTCTGTCTCTGTCTCTGTGTCCCTGCCTCTGTATCTCTGTCTCTGCGTCTCTGTCTCCGTGTCTGTCTCCGTCTCTCTGTCCCTGTGTCTCTGTCTCTGCCTCTCTGTCTCTGAATCTCTGTCTCTGTGTCTCTGTTCCTGTGTCTCCGTCTCTGTGTCTCTGTCTCTCTCACTGTGTCTCTGTCCCTGTGTCTCCGTCTCTGTGTCTCTGTCTCTGTCTCCGTCTCTGTGTCTCTGTCTCTGTGTCTCCGTCCCTGCATCTCTATCTCTGTGTCTCTGTCTCTGTCTCTGTGTCCCTGCCTCTGTATCTCTGTCTCTGCGTCTCTGTCTCCGTGTCTGTCTCCGTCTCTCTGTCCCTGTGTCTCTGTCTCTGTCCCTGTCTCTGTGTCTCAGTCTCTGACTCTTTGTCTCTATGTCCCTGTCTCTGTGTCTCTGACCCTGTGTCTCCGTCTCTGTGTCTCTGTCCCTGTGTCTCTGTCTCTGTGTCTCTGTCTCTGTGTCTCCGCCTCTGTGTCTCTGTATCTGTCTCTGTCTCTCTGTCTCTGTGTCTCTATCTCTATGTTCCTGTCTCCGTGTCTTGTCTCTGTGTCTATTCCTCCGTATCTCTGTCTCTGTGTCTCTGTCTCTGTGTCTCTGTCTCTGTGTCTCCGCCTCTGTGTCTCTGTCTCTGTCTCTGTGTCTCTGCCTCTGTGCCTGCTTCTGCGTCTCTGCCACTGTGTCCGTGTCTCTGCGTCTCTGTCTCTGCGTCTCTGTCTCTGTGTCTCTGTCTCTGTGTCTCTGTCTCTGCGTCTCTGTCTCTGAGTCACTCTCCCTGTGCCACGGTCTCTGTGTCTCGGTCTCAGTGTCTCTGTCTCTGTGTCTCTGTCTCTGTCTCTGTGTCTCTGTCTCTGTCTCTGTCTCTGTCTCGGTGTCTCTGCCTCTGTGTCACTGTCTCTGCGTCTCTGTCTCGATGTCCCTGTCTCGGTGTCCCTGTCTCTGTTGCTCTTTCTCCGTCTCTGTGTCTCTGCCTCCGTGCCTCTGGCTCTGTGTCTCTGTCTCTGTGTCTCTGTGTCTCTGTTTCCGTCTCTGTGTCTTTGTATCTGTGTCTCTGTCCCTGTGTCTCTGTCTCCGTGTCTCTGTGTCTGTGTCTATTCCTCTGTGTCCCTACCTCCGTGTCTCTGTCTCTGTGTCTCCCTCTCTATGTCTCTGCCTCTGAATTTCTGTCTCTGTGTCTCTGTCCCAGAGTCTCCGTCTCTGTGGCTGTGTCTCCATGTCTCTGCCTCCGCGTCTCTGTCTCTTTGTCTCTGTCTCCGTCTCTGTGTCTCTGTACCTGTGTCTCTGTCTCTGTGTCTCTGTCACTGTGTCTCTGTCTCTGTGTCTATGTCCCCGTGTCTCTGCCTCTGAATCTCTGTCTCTGTGCCCCTGTTTCTGTGTCTCTGTCCCTGTGTCTCCGTCGCTGTATCTATGTCTCTCTGACTCTGTCTCTGTGTCACTGTCTCTGAATGTCAGTCTCTGGGTCTCCGTATCGGCGTCTCTGTATCTGTGCCTCTGTCTCTGTCTCTGTGTCTATTTCACTGTGTCTCTCTGCCTGTGGCACGGTCTCTGTGTCTCGGTCTCTGTGTCTCTATCTCTATGTTCCTGTCTCCGTATCTTGTCTCTGTGTCTATTCCTCCGCGTCTCTACCTCCGTATCTCTGTCTCTGTGTTTCTGTCTCTGTGTCTCCGCCTCTGTGTCTCTGTCTCTGTCTCTGTGTCTCTGTCTCTGTGTCTGCTTCTGCGTCTCTGCCACTGTGTCCGTGTCTCTGCGTCTCTGTCTCTGCGTCTCTGTCTCTGTGTCTCTGTCTCTGTGTCTCTGTCTCTGAGTCACTCTCCCTGTGCCACGGTCTCTGTGTCTCGGTCTCAGTGCCTCTGCCACCGTGTCTCCGTCTCTGTGTCTCTGGCTCTGTCTCTGTGTCCCAGTCTCAGTATCTCTGTCTCTGTGTCTTGTCTCTATGTCTCTGTATCTCTGTCTCTGTGTCTCTGTCTCTGTCTCTCTGTCCCTGTGTCTCTGTCTCTGTCTCTCTGTCCCTGTGTCTCTGTCTCTGTGTCTCCGTCTCTGCATCTCTATCTCCGTGTCTCTGTCTCCGTGTCTCCGTCTCTGTGTCTCTCTCTCTGTGTCTCTGTCTCTGTGTACCTGCCTCTGTGTCTCGGTCTCAGTGCCTCTGTCTCTGTGTCTCTGTCTCCCTGTCCCTGTGTCTGTCTCTCCGTCTCTGCATCTCTATCTCTGTGTCTCTGTCTCTGTCTCTGTGTCACGGTCTCTGTGTCGCGGTCTCAGTGTCTTTGTCTCTGTGTCTCTGCCTCTGTTTCTCTGTCTCGGTGTCTCTGTCCCTGTGTCTCCGTCTCTGCGTCACTGTCTCTGTGTCTCTGTCTCGGTGTCTGTGCCTCTGTGTATCTGCCTCTGTGTCTCTGTCTCTGTGTCTCTGCCTCTGTGTCTCTGTCCCTGTGTCTCTCTCTCCGTGTCTCTGTCTCTGTGTCTCTGTCTCCGCGTTTCTGTCTCGGTGTCTCTGTGTCGCCGTCTCTGTTTCACTGTCTCCGTCTCTGTGCCTCTGTCTCTGTCTCTGTCTCTGTGTCTCTGCCTCTGTGTCACAGTCTCTGCGTCTCTGTCTCTGTGTCTCTGTCTCCGTGTCCATGCCTCTGTCCGTGCGTCTCTGTACCTGTGTCTCCGTTTCTGTGTGTCGGTCTCTATGTCTCTGTCTCTGTGTTTCTGTCTCTGTGTCTCCGTCTCGGTGTCCCTGTCCCTGTGCCTCCGTCCCTGTGTCACTGTCTCTGTCTCTGGGTCTCTGTTTCCGTCTCTGTGTCTTTGTCTCTGTGTCTCTGTCCCTGTGTCTCTGTCTCCGTGTCTCTGTGTCTGTGTCTATTCCTATGTGTCTCTGTCTCTGTGTCTCTCTCTCTATGTCTCTGCCTCTGAATCTCTGTCTCTGTGTCTCTGTCCCAGAGTCTCCGTCCCTGTGGCTGTGTCTCCATGTCTCTGCCTCCGCGTCTCTGTCTCTTTGTCTCTGTCTCCGTCCCTGTGTCTCTGTCTCTGTGTCTCTGTCTCTGTGTCTCCGTCTCTGTGTCTCTGGCTCCGTCCCTCTGTCCCTGTGTCTCTGTCTCTGTCCCTGTCTCTGTGTCTCAGTCTCTGAGTCTTTTTCTCTATGTCCCTGTCTCTGTGTCTCTGACCCTGTGTCTCCGTCTCTGTGTCTCTGTACCTGTGTCTCTGTCTCTGTGTCTCTGTCTCTGTGTCTCTGTCTCTGAGTCACTCTCCCTGTGCCACGGTCTCTGTGTCTCTGTCCCAGAGTCTCCGTCTCTGTGGCTGTGTCTCCATGTCTCTGCCTCCGTGTCTCTGTCTCCGTCCCTGTGTCTCTGTCCCTGTGTCTCTGTCTCTGTGTCTCTGTCTCTGTGTCTCTGTCTCTGTGTCTCTGTCCCTGTGTCTCTGCCTCTGAATCTCTGTCTATGTGCCCCTGTTTCTTTGTCTCTGTCCCTGTGTCTCCGTCTCTGTATCTCTGCATCTGAATCTCTGCCTCTGTGTCTCTGTCCCACAGTCTCCGTCTCTGTGGCTGTGTCTCCGTGTCTCTGCCTCCACGTCTCTGTCTCCGTCCCTGTGTCTCTGTCTCTGTGTCTCTGCCTCCGTGTCTCCGTCTCTGTGTCTTTGGCTCTGTCTCTGTGTCCCAGTCTCAGTGTCTCTGTCTCTGTGTCTTGTCTCTATGTCTCTGTATCTCTGTCTCTGTGTCTCTGTCTCTGTCTCTCTGTCCCTGTGTCTCTGTCTCTGTCTCTCTGTCCCTGTGTCTCTGTCTCTGTGTCTCTCTCTCTGTGTCTCTGTCCCTGTGTCTCTGCCGCTGAATCTCTGTCTCTGTGTCCCTGTTTCTGTGTCTCTGCCTCTGTATCTCTGTCTCTGTGTCCCTGTTTCTGTGTCTCTGCCTCTGAATCTCTGTCTCTGTGTCCCTGTATCTGTGTCTCTGTCCCTGTGTCTCCGTCTATGTGTGTCTGTCTCTGTGTCTTCGTCTATGTAGCTCTGTCTCTGTGCCTCTGTTTCTATGTCTCTGTCTCTGTGTCTCTGTCTCTGTCTCTGTGTCTCTGTCTCTGTGTCTCCGTCTCTGCATCTCTATCTCCGTGTCTCTGTCTCCGTGTCTCCGTCTCTGTGTCTCTCTCTCTGTGTCTCTGTCTCTGTGTCCCTGCCTCTGTGTCTCTGTCTCTGCGTCTCTGTCTCCGTGTCTCTGTCTCTGTGTCTCTGTCTCTGAATGTCTGTCTCTGTCTCTCTGTCCCTGTGTCTCTGTCTCTGTGTCTCTGTCTCTGTGTCTCCGTCTCTGTGTCTCTGGCTCTGTCTCTGTGTCCCTGTCTCAGTGTCTCTGTCTCTGTGTCTTGTCTCTATGTCTCTGTACCTCTGTCTCTGTATCTCTGTCTCTGTCTCTCTGTCCCAGAGTCTCCGTCTCTGTGGCTGTGTCTCCATGTCTCTGCCCCCGCGTCTCTGTCTCTGTGTCTCTGTCTCTGTGTCTCCGCCTCTGTGTCTCTGGCTCTGTCTCTGTGTCCCTGTCTCAGTGTCTCTGTCTCTGTTTCTTTTCTCTATGTCTCTGTGTCTCTCTCTCTGTGTCTCTGTCTCTGTGTCTCTGTATCCGTGTCCATGCCTCTGTCCGTGCGTCTCTGTACCTGTGTCTCCGTTTCTGTGTGTCGGTCTCTATGTCTCTGTCTCTGTGTTTCTGTCTCTGTGTCTCCGTCTCGGTGTCCCTGTCCCTGTGCCTCCGTCCCTGTGTCACTGTCTCTGTCTCTGGGTCTCTGTTTCCGTCTCTGTGTCTTTGTCTCTGTGTCTCTGTCCCTGTGTCTCTGTCTCCGTGTCTCTGTGTCTGTGTCTATTCCTATGTGTCTCTGTCTCTGTGTCTCTCTCTCTATGTCTCTGCCTCTGAATCTCTGTCTCTGTGTCTCTGTCCCAGAGTCTCCGTCTCTGTGGCTGTGTCTCCATGTCTCTGCCTCCGCGTCTCGGTCTCTTTGTCTCTGTCTCCGTCCCTGTGTCTCTGTCTCTGTGTCTCTGTCTCTGTGTCTCCGTCTCTGTGTCTCTGGCTCCGTCCCTCTGTCCCTGTGTCTCTGTCTCTGTCCCTGTCTCTGTGTCTCAGTCTCTGAGTCTTTTTCTCTATGTCCCTGTCTCTGTCTCTCTGACCCTGTGTCTCCGTCTCTGTGTCTCTGTACCTGTGTCTCTGTCTCTGTGTCTCTGTCTCTGTGTCTCTGTCTCTGAGTCACTCTCCCTGTGCCACGGTCTCTGTGTCTCTGTCCCAGAGTCTCCGTCTCTGTGGCTGTGTCTCCATGTCTCTGCCTCCGCGTCTCTGTCTCCGTCCCAGTGTCTCTGTCTCTGTGTCTCTGTCTCTGTGTCTCCGTCTCTGTGTCTCTGGCTCTGTATCTGTGTCCCTGTCTCAGTGTCTCTGTCTCTGTGTCTTGTCTCTATGTCTCTGTATCTCTGTCTCTGTGTCTCTGTCTCTGTCTCTCTGTCCCAGAGTCTCCGTCTCTGTGGCTGTGTCTCCATGTCTCTGCCTCCGCGTCTCTGTCTCTTTGTCTCTGTCTCCGTCCCTGTGTCTCTGTCTCTGTGTCTATGCCTCTGTCCGTGTGTCTCTGGACCTGTGTCTCCTTCTCCGTGTCGCGGTCTCGGTGTCTCTGTCTCTGTGTCTCCGTCTCTGTGTCTCTGTCGCATTGTCTCTGTGTCTGTGTCCCTGTCTCGGTGTCCCTGTCTCCGTGACTCTGCCTCTGTCTCTGCTTCTGTCTCTGTTTCTCTTTCTCTGTGTCCCTGTTTCTGTGTCTCTGTCTCTGTCTCTGTCTCTGTCTCTGTCTCTGTCTCTGTGACTCTGTCTCTGTGTCCCTGTTTCTGTGTCTCTGTCCCTGTGTCTCCGTCTCTGTGTCTCTGTCTCTGCCTCTGTGCGTGTGTCTCTGTCTCTGAGTCTCTATCTGTGTGTCTCTGTCTCTGCCTCTGTCTCTGTCTCTGTTTCTCTTTCTCTGTGTCTCTGTCCCTGTCTCTCCGTCTTTGTGTCTCTGTCTGTGTCTCTGTGCGCGTGTATCTGTCTCTGAGTCTCTGTCTCTGTGACTCTGTCTCTGACTCTGTCTCTGTCGCTGTCTCTGTTTCTCTTTCTCTGTGTCCCTGTCTCTGTATCTCTGTCTCTGTCCCTGTCCCTGTCTCCGTCTCTGTCTCTGTCTCTGTCTCTGTCTCTGTCTCTGTCTCTGTGTCTCTGCCTCTGTGTCTCTCTCCCTGTGTCCCTGTCTCTGTGTCTCTGTCTCTGTGTCTCTGTCTCTGTGTCTATGCCTCTGTCCGTGTGTCTCTGGACCTGCGTCTCCGGCACCGTGTCTCGGTCTCTATGTCTCCGTCTTTATGTCTCTGCCTCTGTGTCTCTGTCGCGGTGTCTCTGTCTCTGTGTCTCTGTCTAGGTGTCTCTGCCCCTGTGTCTCTGTCTCTGTCTCTGCGTCTATGTCTCTGTGTCTCTGTCTCTGGGTTTCTGCCTCTGTGTCTTTGTCTCTGTCTCTGTGTCTCTGTCTCTGTGTCTCTGTCTCTGTGTCTCTGTCTCTGTGTCTCTGTCTCGGTGTCTCTGCCCCTGTGTCTCTGTCTCTGCGTCTCTGTCTCTGTGTCTCTGTCTCTGTTTCTCTTTCTATGTGTCTCTGTCCCTGTGTCTCCGTCTCTGTGTCTCTGTCTCTGTCTCTGTCTCTGCCTCTGTCTCTGTCTCTGTCTCTGTCTCTGCCTCTGTCTCTGTCTCTGTCTCTGTCTCTGTCTCTGTCTCTGTCTCTGTCTCTGTCTCTGTCTCTGTCTCTGTCTCTGTCTCTGTCTCTGTCTCTGTCTCTGTCTCTGTCTCTGTCTCTGTCTCTGTCTCTGTCTCTGTGACTCTGTCTCTGTGTCCCTGTTTCTGTGTCTCTGTCCCTGTGTCTCCGTCTCTGTGTCTCTGTCCCTGTGTCTCCGTCTCTGTGTCTCTGTCTCTGTCTCTGTGCGTGTGTCTCCGTCTCTGAGTCTCTATCTCTGTGTCTCTGTCTCTGTCTCTGTCTCTGTTTCTCTGTCTCTGTGTCTATGTCTCTGTGTCTCTGTCTCTGAGTCTCTGCCTCTGTGTCTTTTTCTCTGTCTCTGTGTCTCTGTCTCTGTGTCTCTGTCTCTGTGCCTCTGTCTCTGTGTCTCTGTCTCGGTGTCTCTGCCCCTGTGTCTCTGTCTCTGCGTCTCTGTCTCTGTGCCTCTGTCTCTGTTTCTCTTTCTCTGTGTCTCTGTCCCTGTGTCTCCGTCTCTGTGTCTCTGTCTCTGTGTCTCTGTCTCTGTGTCTCTGTCTCTGTGTCTCTGTCTCTGTGTCCCTGTCGCTGTGTCTCCGTCTCTGTGTCTCTGTCTCTGTGTCTCTGTCTCTGTGTCTCTGTCTCTGTGCCTCTGTCTCTGTGTCTCTGTCTCTGTGTCTCTGTCTCTGTGTCTCTATCTCTGAGTCACTCTCCCTGTGCCACGGTCTCTGTGTCTCTGTCCCAGAGTCTCCGTCTCTGTGGCTGTGTCTCCATGTCTCTGCCTCCGCGTCTCTGTCTCCGTCCCTGTGTCTCTGTCTCTGTGTCTCTGTCTCTGTGTCTCCGTCTCTGTGTCTCTGGCTCTGTATCTGTGTCCCTGTCTCAGTGTCTCTGTCTCTGTGTCTTGTCTCTATGTCTCTGTATCTCTGTCTCTGTGTCTCTGTCTCTGTCTCTCTGTCCCAGAGTCTCCGTCTCTGTGGCTGTGTCTCCATGTCTCTGCCTCCGCGTCTCTGTCTCTTTGTCTCTGTCTCCGTCCCTGTGTCTCTGTCTCTGTGTCTCTGTCTCTGTGTCTCCGTCTCTGTGTCTCTGGCTCCGTCCCTCTGTCTCTGTGTCTCTGTCTCTGTCCCTGTCTCTGTGTCTCAGTCTCTGAGTCTTTTTCTCTATGTCCCTGTCTCTCTGTCTCTGACCCTGTGTCTCCGTCTCTGTGTCTCTGTACCTGTGTCTCTGTCTCTGTGTCTCTGTCTCTGTGTCTCTATCTCTGAGTCACTCTCCCTGTGCCACGGTCTCTGTGTCTCTGTCCCAGAGTCTCCGTCTCTGTGGCTGTGTCTCCATGTCTCTGCCTCCGCGTCTCTGTCTCCGTCCCTGTGTCTCTGTCTCTGTGTCTCTGTCTCTGTGTCTCCGTCTCTGTGTCTCTGGCTCTGTATCTGTGTCCCTGTCTCAGTGTCCCTGTCTCTGTGTCTTGTCTCTATGTCTCTGTATCTCTGTCTCTGTGTCTCTGTCTCTGTCTCTCTGTCCCAGAGTCTCCGTCTCTGTGGCTGTGTCTCCATGTCTCTGCCTCCGCGTCTCTGTCTCTTTGTCTCTGTCTCCGTCCCTGTGTCTCTGTCTCTGTGTCTATGCCTCTGTCCGTGTGTCTCTGGACCTGTGTCTCCGTCTCCGTGTCTCGGTCTCGGTGTCTCTGTCTGTGTGTCTTTGTCTCTGTGTCTCTGTCTCATTGTCTCTGTGTCTGTGTCTCTGTCTCTGTGTCTCTGTCTCTGTGTCTCTGTCTCTGTCTCTGTCTCTGTGTCTCTGTCTCTGTGTCTCTGTCTCTGTGTCTCTGTCTCTGTGTCTCTGTCTCTGTGTCTCTGTCTCTGTCTCTGTCTCTGTGACTCTGTCTCTGTGTCCCTGTTCCTGTGTCTCTGTCCCTGTGTCTCCGTCTCTGTGTCTCTGTCCCTGTGTCTCCGTCTCTGTGTCTCTGTCTCTGAGTCTCTGTCTCTGTCTCTGTCTCTGTCTCTGTCTCTGTCTCTGTCTCTGTCTCTGTCTCTGTCTCTGTCTCTGTCTCTGTCTCTGTCTCTGTCTCTGTCTCTGTCTCTGTCTCTGTCTCTGTCTCTGTCTCTGTCTCTGTCTCTGTGACTCTGTCTCTGTGTCCCTGTTTCTGTGTGTCTGTCCCTCTGCCTCCGTCTCTGTGTCTCTGTCTCTCTCTCTCGGTGTCCCTGCCTCTGTGTCCCTGTCTCTGTCTCCCTGTCTCCGTGTCTCTGCCTCCGTGTCTCTGTCTCTGTGTCTATTCCTCTGTGTCTCTGCCTCCGTGTATCTGTCTCTGCGTCTCTCTCTCTCTGTCTCTGCCTCTGAATCTCTGTCTCTGTGTCTCTGTCCCAGAGTCTCCGTCTCTGTGTCCCTGTCTCTGTGTCTCTGTCCCTGTGTCTCCGTCTCTGTGTCCCTGTCTCTGTCTCTGTGTCTCTGCCTCTGTGTCTCTGTCCTTGCGTCCCTGCCTCTGTGTCTCTCTCTCTGTGTCTCTGTCTCTGTGTCTCTGCCTCTGTGTCTCTGTCCTTGCGTCCCTGTCTCTGTGTCTCTATCTCTGTGTCTCTGTCTCTATGTCTCTGTCTCTGTGTCTCTGTCTCTGTGTCTCTGCCTCTGTGTCTCTCTCTCTGTGTCTCTGTCTCTGTGTCTCTGCCTCTGTGTCTCTGTCCTTGCGTCCCTGTCTCTGTGTCTCTATCTCTGTGTCTCTATCTCTGTGTCTCTGTCTCTGTGTCTCTGTCTCTGTGTCTCTGTCTCTGTGTCTCTGTCTCTGTGTCTCTGTCTCTATGTCTCTGTCTCTGTGTCTCTGTCTCTGTGTCTCTGTCTCTGTGTCTCTGTCTCTGTGTCTCTGTCTCTGTGTCTCTGTCTCTGTGTCTCTGTCTCTGTGTCTCTGTCTCTGTGTCTCTGTCTCTGTGTCTCTGTCTCTGTGTCTCTGTCTCTGTGTCTCTGTCTCTGTGTCTCTGTCTCTGTGTCTCTGTCTCTGTGTCTCTGTCTCTGTGTCTCTGTCTCTGTGTCTCTGTCTCTGTGTCTCTGTCTCTGTGTCTCTGTCTCTGTGTCTCTGTCTCTGTGTCTCTGTCTCTGTGTCTCTGTCTCTGTGTCTATGCCTCTGTCCGTGTGTCTCTGGACCTGTGTCTCCGTCTCCGTGTCTCGGTCTCGGTGTCTCTGTCTGTGTGTCTTTGTCTCTGTGTCTCTGTCTCATTGTCTCTGTGTCTGTGTCCCTGTCCCTGTGTCTCTGTCTCTGTGACTCTGTCCCTGTGCCTCTGTCTCTGTTTCTCTTTCTCTGTGTCTCTGTCCCTGTGTCTCCGTCTCTGTGTCTCTGTCTCTGTCTCTGTCTCTGTCTCTGTCTCTGTCTCTGTCTCTGTCTCTGTCTCTGTCTCTGTCTCTGTCTCTGTCTCTGTCTCTGTCTCTGTCTCTGTCTCTGTCTCTGTCTCTGTCTCTGTCTCTGTCTCTGTCTCTGTCTCTGTCTCTGTCTCTGTCTCTGTCTCTGTCTCTGTCTCTGTCTCTGTCTCTGTCTCTGTCTCTGTCTCTGTCTCTGTCTCTGTCTCTGTCTCTGTCTCTGTCTCTGTCTCTGTCTCTGTCTCTGTCTCTGTCTCTGTCTCTGTCTCTGTCTCTGTCTCTGTCTCTGTCTCTGTCTCTGTCTCTGTCTCTGTCTCTGTCTCTGTCTCTGTCTCTGTCTCTGTCTCTGTCTCTGTCTCTGTCTCTGTCTCTGTCTCTGTCTCTGTCTCTGTCTCTGTCCCTGTCTCTGTCCCTGTCCCTGTCTCTGTCTCTGTCTCTGTCTCTGTCTCTGTCTCTGTCTCTGTCTCTGTCTCTGTCACTGTCTCTGTCTCTGTCTCTGTCTCTGTCTCTGTCTCTGTCTCTGTCTCTGTCTCTGTCTCTGTCTCTGTCTCTGTCTCTGTCTCTGTCTCTGTCTCTGTCTCTGTCTCTGTCTCTGTCTCTGTCTCTGTCTCCGTCTCTGTCTCCGTCTCTGTCTCTGTCTCTGTCTCTGTCTCTGTCTCTCTCTCTGCCATGTCTCCGTCTCTGTGTCTCCGTCTCTGTGTCTCCGTCTCTGTGTCTCTGTCTCTGTGTCTCTGTCTCTGTGTCTCTGTCTCTGTCTCTTTGTCTCTGTCCCTATGTGTCGGTCTCTATGTCCCTGTCTCTGTGTCTCTGCCTCTGTGTCTCTGTCTCGGTGTCTCTGTCCCTGTGCCTCCGTCTCTGTGTGACTGGCTCTGTGTCTCTGTCTCTGTGTCTGTGTCACCGTGTCCCTGTCTCCGTCCCTATGTCTCTGTCTCTGTGTCTCTGTCTCTGTGAATCTGTCTCTGTGTTTCTGTCTCTGTGTCTCTGTCTCTGTGTCTCTGTCTCTGTGTCTCTGTCTCTGTGTCTCTGTCTCTGTGTCTCTGTCTCTGTGTCTCTGTCTCTGTGTCTCTGTCTCTGTGTCTCTGTCTCTGTGTCTCTGTCTCTGTGTCTCTGTCTCTGTGTCTCTGTCTCTGTGTCTCTGTCTCTGTGTCTCTGTCTCTGTGTCTCTGTCTCTGTGTCTCTGTCTCTGTGTCTCTGTCCCTGTGTCTCTGTCTCTGTGTCTCTGTCTCTGTGTCTCTGGCTCTGTGTCTCTGTCTCTGTGTCTCCGTCTCCGTTACCTGTCTCTGTGTCTCTGCCTCTGAGTCTCTGCCTCTGTGTCTTTGTCTCTATGTCTCTGTCTCTGTCTCCGTTTCTCTTTCTCGGTGTCTCATTCTCTGTGTCACTGTCTCTGTGTTTCCGTGTCTGTCTCCGTATCTCTGTCTCTGTGTCCTTGTCTCTGTGTCTCTGTCTTGTGTGTCCCCGTGTCTGCTTCTCTGTCCCCGTGTCTCCGTCTCCGTGTCGCTGTCTCTGTGTCTCTGTCTCTGTGTCTCTGTCTCTGTGTCTCTGTCTCTGTGTCTCTGTCTCTGTGTCTCTGTCTCTGTGTCTCTGTCTCTGTGTCTCTGTCTCTGTGTCTCCGTCTCTATGTCTCTGTATGTCTGTATCTCTGCCTCTGTGTCTCTGTCTCTGTGTCTTTGTCCCTGTCTCTGTCTCTGGGTCTCTGTCTCTGAGTCTTTGCCTCTATGTCCCTGTCTCTGTAGCTCTGTCCCTATGTCTCCGTCTCTGTGGCTCTGTCTCTGTGTCTCTGTCTCTGCCTCTGTGTGTGTGTATCTGTGTCTGTCCCTGTGTGTGTGTCTCTGTCTCTGAGTCTCTGTGTCTGTGTCTCTGTCTCTGTCTCTGTCTCTGTCTCTGTTTCTCTGTCTCCGTCCCTCTGTCTCTGTCTCTGAGTCTCTGTCTCTGTGTCTCTGTCTATGTGTCTCTGTCTGTATGTCTCTGTCTCTGTTTCTGTTTCTCTTTCTCTGTGTCTCTGTCTCTGTGTCTCTACCTCTGTGACTCTGTATCTCTGTCTCTGTGTCTCTGTCTCTGTGTCTCAGTCTCTGTGTCTCCGTATCTGTGTTTCTGTCTCTGTGTCTCTGTCTCTGTGCCTCTGTCTCCGTGTGTATCACCCAGTGTCTCTGTCTGGTTGTGTATCACCCAGTCTCTCTGTCTCTGTGAATCTGTCTCCGTGTGTATCACCCAGTGTTTAGTCTCCGTGTGTATCACCCAGTGTCTCTGTCTCTATGAATCTGTCCATGTGTCTCTGCCTCTTTGTCTCTGTTTCTGTGTCCCTGTCTCTGTGTCTCTGTCCCAGATTCTCGGTCTCTGTGTCTCGGTGTCTGTGGCTCTGTCTCCGTGTCTCTGCCTCCGTGTCTCTGTCTCTCTGCCTCTATCCCTGTGTCTCTGTCTCTGTGTCTCTGTCTCTCTGCCTCTATCCCTGTGTCTCTGTCTCTGTGTCTCTGTCTCTGTGTCCCTGTCTCTGTATCTCTGTCTCTATGTCTCTGTCTCTGTGAAACTGTCTGTGTGTTTCTGTCTCTGTGTCTCTGTTCCTGTGTCTCCGTCTCTGCATCTCTATCTCAGTGTCTCTGTCTCTGTCTCTGTGTCCCTGTCTCTGTGTCACCGTCCCTGTGTCTCCGTATCTGTGTCTCTCTCCCTGTGTCATGGTTTCTATGTCTCTGTCTCTGTGTCTCTGTCTCTGTGTCTCTGTCTCTGTCTCTGTCTCTGTCTCTGTCTCTGTCTCTGTCTCTGTCTCTGTCTCTGTCTCTGTCTCTGTCTCTGTCTCTGTCTCTGTCTCTGTCTCTGTCTCTGTCTCTGTCTCTGTCTCTGTCTCTGTCTCTGTCTCTGTCTCTGTCTCTGTCTCTGTCTCTGTCACTGTCTCTGTCTCTGTCTCTGTCTCTGTCTCTGTCTCTGTCTCAGGTCTCTGTCTCTGTCTCTGTCTCTGTCTCTGTCTCTGTCTCTGTCTCTGTCTCTGTCTCTGTCTCTGTCTCTGTCTCTGTCTCTGTCTCTGTCTCTGTCTCTGTCTCTGTCTCTGTCTCTGTCTCTGTCTCTGTCTCTGTCTCTGTCTCTGTCTCTGTCTCTGTCTCTGTCTCTGTCTCTGTCTCTGTCTCTGTCTCTGTCTCTGTCCCTGTCTCTGTCTCTGTCCCTGTCTCTGTCTCTGTCTCTGTCTCTGTCTCTGTCTCTGTCTCTGTCTCTGTCTCTGTCTCTGTCTCTGTCTCTGTCTCTGTCTCTGTCTCTGTCTCTGTCTCTGCCATGTCTCTGTCTCTGTGTCTCTGTGTCTCTGTCTCTGTCTCTGTGTCACTGTCTGTGAATCTCTGTCTCTGTGTCTCCGTCTCTGTGTCTCTGTCGCTGGGTCTCTGTCTCTGTCTCTGTGTCTATCTCTGTCTCTGTCTCTCTCTCTGCCATGTCTCCGTCTCTGTGTCTCCGTCTCTGTGTCTCCGTCTCTGTGTCTCTGTCTCTGTGTCTCTGTCTCTGTGTCTCTGTCTCTGTCTCTTTGTCTCTGTCCCTATGTGTCGGTCTCTATGTCCCTGTCTCTGTGTCTCTGCCTCTGTGTCTCTGTCTCGGTGTCTCTGTCCCTGTGCCTCCGTCTCTGTGTGACTGGCTCTGTGTCTCTGTCTCTGTGTCTGTGTCACCGTGTCCCTGTCTCCGTCCCTATGTCTCTGTCTCTGTGTCTCTGTCTCTGTGAATCTGTCTCTGTGTTTCTGTCTCTGTGTCTCTGTCTCTGTGTCTCTGTCTCTGTGTCTCTGTCTCTGTGTCTCTGTCTCTGTGTCTCTGTCTCTGTGTCTCTGTCTCTGTGTCTCTGTCTCTGTGTCTCTGTCTCTGTGTCTCTGTCTCTGTGTCTCTGTCTCTGTGTCTCTGTCTCTGTGTCTCTGTCTCTGTGTCTCTGTCTCTGTGTCTCTGTCTCTGTGTCTCTGTCTCTGTGTCTCTGTCTCTGTGTCTCTGGCTCTGTGTCTCTGGCTCTGTGTCTCTGTCTCTGTGTCTCTGTCTCTGTGTCTCTGTCTCTGTGTCTCTGTCTCTGTGTCTCTGTCTCTGTGTCTCTGTCTCTGTGTCTCTGTCTCTGTGTCTCTGTCTCTGTGTCTCTGTCTCTGTGTCTCTGTCTCTGTGTCTCTGTCTCTGTGTCTCTGTCTCTGTGTCTCTGTCTCTGTGTCTCTGTGTCTGAGTCGTTGTCTCTGTGTCTCTGTCTCTGTGTCTCTGTCTCTGTGTCTCTGTCTCTGTGTCTCTGTCTCTGTGTCTCTGTCTCTGTGTCTCTGTCTCTGTGTCTCTGTCTCTGTCTCTGTGTCTCTGTCCCTGTGTCTCTGTCTCTGTGTCTCTGTCTCTGTGTCTCTGTCTCTGTGTCTCTGTCTCTGTGTCTCTGTCTCTGTGTCTCTGTCTCTGTGTCTCTGTCTCTGTGTCTCTGTCTCTGTGTCTCTGTCTCTGTGTCTCTGTCTCTGTGTCTCTGTCTCTGTGTCTCTGTCTCTGTGTCTCTGTCTCTGTGTCTCTGTCTCTGTGTCTCTGTCTCTGTGTCTCTGTCTCTGTGTCTCTGTCTCTGTGTCTCTGTGTCTCTGTCTCTGTGTCTCTGTCTCCGTGTCTCTGTCTCCGTGTCTCTGTCTCTGTGTCTCTGTCTCTGTGTCTCTGTCTCTGTGTCTCTGTCTCTGTGTCTCTGTCTCTGTGTCTCTGTCTCTGTGTCTCTGTCTCTGTGTCTCTGTCTCTGTGTCTCTGTCTCTGTGTCTCTGTCTCTGTGTCTCTGTCTCTGTGTCTATGCCTCTGTCCGTGTGTCTCTGGACCTGTGTCTCCGTCTCCGTGTCTCGGTCTCGGTGTCTCTGTCTGTGTGTCTTTGTCTCTGTGTCTCTGTCTCATTGTCTCTGTGTCTGTGTCCCTGTCCCTGTGTCTCTGTCTCTGTGACTCTGTCCCTGTGCCTCTGTCTCTGTTTCTCTTTCTCTGTGTCTCTGTCCCTGTGTCTCCGTCTCTGTGTCTCTGTCTCTGTCTCTGTCTCTGTCTCTGTCTCTGTCTCTGTCTCTGTCTCTGTCTCTGTCTCTGTCTCTGTCTCTGTCTCTGTCTCTGTCTCTGTCTCTGTCTCTGTCTCTGTCTCTGTCTCTGTCTCTGTCTCTGTCTCTGTCTCTGTCTCTGTCTCTGTCTCTGTCTCTGTCTCTGTCTCTGTCTCTGTCTCTGTCTCTGTCTCTGTCTCTGTCTCTGTCTCTGTCTCTGTCTCTGTCTCTGTCTCTGTCTCTGTCTCTGTCTCTGTCTCTGTCTCTGTCTCTGTCTCTGTCTCTGTCTCTGTCTCTGTCTCTGTCTCTGTCTCTGTCTCTGTCTCTGTCTCTGTCTCTGTCTCTGTCTCTGTCTCTGTCTCTGTCTCTGTCTCTGTCTCTGTCTCTGTCTCTGTCTCTGTCTCTGTCTCTGTCTCTGTCTCTGTCTCTGTCTCTGTCTCTGTCTCTGTCTCTGTCTCTGTCCCTGTCTCTGTCCCTGTCCCTGTCCCTGTCTCTGTCTCTGTCTCTGTCTCTGTCTCTGTCTCTGTCTCTGTCTCTGTCACTGTCTCTGTCTCTGTCTCTGTCTCTGTCTCTGTCTCTGTCTCTGTCTCTGTCTCTGTCTCTGTCTCTGTCTCTGTCTCTGTCTCTGTCTCTGTCTCTGTCTCCGTCTCTGTCTCCGTCTCTGTCTCTGTCTCTGTCTCTGTCTCTGTCTCTCTCTCTGCCATGTCTCCGTCTCTGTGTCTCCGTCTCTGTGTCTCCGTCTCTGTGTCTCCGTCTCTGTGTCTCTGTCTCTGTGTCTCTGTCTCTGTGTCTCTGTCTCTGTCTCTTTGTCTCTGTCCCTATGTGTCGGTCTCTATGTCCCTGTCTCTGTGTCTCTGCCTCTGTGTCTCTGTCTCGGTGTCTCTGTCCCTGTGCCTCCGTCTCTGTGTGACTGGCTCTGTGTCTCTGTCTCTGTGTCTGTGTCACCGTGTCCCTGTCTCCGTCCCTATGTCTCTGTCTCTGTGTCTCTGTCTCTGTGAATCTGTCTCTGTGTTTCTGTCTCTGTGTCTCTGTCTCTGTGTCTCTGTCTCTGTGTCTCTGTCTCTGTGTCTCTGTCTCTGTGTCTCTGTCTCTGTGTCTCTGTCTCTGTGTCTCTGTCTCTGTGTCTCTGTCTCTGTGTCTCTGTCTCTGTGTCTCTGTCTCTGTGTCTCTGTCTCTGTGTCTCTGTCTCTGTGTCTCTGTCTCTGTGTCTCTGTCTCTGTGTCTCTGTCTCTGTGTCTCTGTCTCTGTGTCTCTGTCTCTGTGTCTCTGTCCCTGTGTCTCTGTCTCTGTGTCTCTGTCTCTGTGTCTCTGGCTCTGTGTCTCTGTCTCTGTGTCTCCGTCTCCGTTACCTGTCTCTGTGTCTCTGCCTCTGAGTCTCTGCCTCTGTGTCTTTGTCTCTATGTCTCTGTCTCTGTCTCCGTTTCTCTTTCTCGGTGTCTCATTCTCTGTGTCACTGTCTCTGTGTTTCCGTGTCTGTCTCCGTATCTCTGTCTCTGTGTCCTTGTCTCTGTGTCTCTGTCTTGTGTGTCCCCGTGTCTGCTTCTCTGTCCCCGTGTCTCCGTCTCCGTGTCGCTGTCTCTGTGTCTCTGTCTCTGTGTCTCTGTCTCTGTGTCTCTGTCTCTGTGTCTCTGTCTCTGTGTCTCTGTCTCTGTGTCTCTGTCTCTGTGTCTCTGTCTCTGTGTCTCCGTCTCTATGTCTCTGTATGTCTGTATCTCTGCCTCTGTGTCTCTGTCTCTGTGTCTTTGTCCCTGTCTCTGTCTCTGGGTCTCTGTCTCTGAGTCTTTGCCTCTATGTCCCTGTCTCTGTAGCTCTGTCCCTATGTCTCCGTCTCTGTGGCTCTGTCTCTGTGTCTCTGTCTCTGCCTCTGTGTGTGTGTATCTGTGTCTGTCCCTGTGTGTGTGTCTCTGTCTCTGAGTCTCTGTGTCTGTGTCTCTGTCTCTGTCTCTGTCTCTGTCTCTGTTTCTCTGTCTCCGTCCCTCTGTCTCTGTCTCTGAGTCTCTGTCTCTGTGTCTCTGTCTATGTGTCTCTGTCTGTATGTCTCTGTCTCTGTTTCTGTTTCTCTTTCTCTGTGTCTCTGTCTCTGTGTCTCTACCTCTGTGACTCTGTATCTCTGTCTCTGTGTCTCTGTCTCTGTGTCTCAGTCTCTGTGTCTCCGTATCTGTGTTTCTGTCTCTGTGTCTCTGTCTCTGTGCCTCTGTCTCCGTGTGTATCACCCAGTGTCTCTGTCTGGTTGTGTATCACCCAGTCTCTCTGTCTCTGTGAATCTGTCTCCGTGTGTATCACCCAGTGTTTAGTCTCCGTGTGTATCACCCAGTGTCTCTGTCTCTATGAATCTGTCCATGTGTCTCTGCCTCTTTGTCTCTGTTTCTGTGTCCCTGTCTCTGTGTCTCTGTCCCAGATTCTCGGTCTCTGTGTCTCGGTGTCTGTGGCTCTGTCTCCGTGTCTCTGCCTCTGTGTCTCTGTCTCTCTGCCTCTATCCCTGTGTCTCTGTCTCTGTGTCTCTGTCTCTCTGCCTCTATCCCTGTGTCTCTGTCTCTGTGTCTCTGTCTCTGTGTCCCTGTCTCTGTATCTCTGTCTCTATGTCTCTGTCTCTGTGAAACTGTCTGTGTGTTTCTGTCTCTGTGTCTCTGTTCCTGTGTCTCCGTCTCTGCATCTCTATCTCAGTGTCTCTGTCTCTGTGTCTCTGTCTCTGTGTCTCTGTCTCTGTCTCTGTCTCTGTCTCTGTGTCTCTCTCCCTGTGTCATGGTTTCTATGTCTCTGTCTCTGTGTCTCTGTCTCTGTGTCTCTGTTGTCTCTGTCTCTGTCTCTGTCTCTGTCTCTGTCTCTGTCTCTGTCTCTGTCTCTGTCTCTGTCTCTGTCTCTGTCTCTGTCTCTGTCTCTGTCTCTGTCTCTGTCTCTGTCTCTGTCTCTGTCTCTGTCACTGTCTCTGTCTCTGTCTCTGTCTCTGTCTCTGTCTCTGTCTCAGGTCTCTGTCTCTGTCTCTGTCTCTGTCTCTGTCTCTGTCTCTGTCTCTGTCTCTGTCTCTGTCTCTGTCTCTGTCTCTGTCTCTGTCTCTGTCTCTGTCTCTGTCTCTGTCTCTGTCTCTGTCTCTGTCTCTGTCTCTGTCTCTGTCTCTGTCTCTGTCTCTGTCTCTGTCTCTGTCTCTGTCTCTGTCTCTGTCTCTGTCTCTGTCTCTGTCTCTGTCTCTGTCTCTGTCTCTGTCCCTGTCTCTGTCTCTGTCCCTGTCTCTGTCTCTGTCTCTGTCTCTGTCTCTGTCTCTGTCTCTGTCTCTGTCTCTGTCTCTGTCTCTGTCTCTGTCTCTGTCTCTGTCTCTGCCATGTCTCTGTCTCGGTGTCTCTGTCTCTGTCTCTGTGTCACTGTCTGTGAATCTCTGTCTCTGTGTCTCCGTCTCTGTGTCTCTGTCGCTGGGTCTCTGTCTCTGTCTCTGTGTCTATCTCTGTCTCTGTCTCTCTCTCTGCCATGTCTCCGTCTCTGTGTCTCCGTCTCTGTGTCTCCGTCTCTGTGTCTCTGTCTCTGTGTCTCTGTCTCTGTGTCTCTGTCTCTGTCTCTTTGTCTCTGTCCCTATGTGTCGGTCTCTATGTCCCTGTCTCTGTGTCTCTGCCTCTGTGTCTCTGTCTCGGTGTCTCTGTCCCTGTGCCTCCGTCTCTGTGTGACTGGCTCTGTGTCTCTGTCTCTGTGTCTGTGTCACCGTGTCCCTGTCTCCGTCCCTATGTCTCTGTCTCTGTGTCTCTGTCTCTGTGAATCTGTCTCTGTGTTTCTGTCTCTGTGTCTCTGTCTCTGTGTCTCTGTCTCTGTGTCTCTGTCTCTGTGTCTCTGTCTCTGTGTCTCTGTCTCTGTGTCTCTGTCTCTGTGTCTCTGTCTCTGTGTCTCTGTCTCTGTGTCTCTGTCTCTGTCTCTGTGTCTCTGTCCCTGTGTCTCTGTCTCTTTGTCTCTGTCTCTGTGTCTCTGGCTCTGTGTCTCTGTCTCTGTGTCTCCGTCTCCGTTACCTGTCTCTGTGTCTCTGCCTCTGAGTCTCTGCCTCTGTGTCTCTGTCTCTATGTCTCTGTCTCTGTCTCCGTTTCTCTTTCTCGGTGTCTCATTCTCTGTGTCACTGTCTCTGTGTTTCCGTGTCTGTCTCCGTATCTCTGTCTCTGTGTCCTTGTCTCTGTGTCTCTGTCTTGTGTGTCCCCGTGTCTGCTTCTCTGTCCCCGTGTCTCCGTCTCCGTGTCGCTGTCTCTGTGTCTCTGTCTCTGTGTCTCTGTCTCTGTGTCTCTGTCTCTGTGTCTCTGTCTCTGTGTCTCTGTCTCTGTGTCTCTGTCTCTGTGTCTCCGTCTCTATGTCTCTGTATGTCTGTATCTCTGCCTCTGTGTCTCTGTCTCTGTGTCTTTGTCCCTGTCTCTGTCTCTGGGTCTCTGTCTCTGAGTCTTTGCCTCTATGTCCCTGTCTCTGTAGCTCTGTCCCTATGTCTCCGTCTCTGTGGCTCTGTCTCTGTGTCTCTGTCTCTGCCTCTGTGTGTGTGTATCTGTGTCTGTCCCTGTGTGTGTGTCTCTGTCTCTGAGTCTCTGTGTCTGTGTCTCTGTCTCTGTCTCTGTCTCTGTCCCTGTGTCTCTGCCTCCGTCCCTCTGTCTCTGTCTCTGAGTCTCTGTCTCTGTGTCTCTGTCTCTGTGTCTCTGTCTCTATGTCTCTGTATGTCTGTATCTCTGCCTCTGCGTCTCTGTATCTGTGTCTCTGTCTCTGTCTCTGTCTCTGTCTCTGTTTCTCTGTCTCCGTCCCTCTGTCTCTGTCTCTGAGTCTCTGTCTCTGTGTCTCTGTCTATGTGTCTCTGTCTGTATGTCTCTGTCTCTGTTTCTGTTTCTCTTTCTCTGTGTCTCTGTCTCTGTGTCTCTACCTCTGTGTCTCTGTATCTCTGTCTCTGTGTCTCTGTCTCTGTGTCTCAGTCTCTGTGTCTCCGTATCTGTGTTTCTGTCTCTGTGTCTCTGTCTCTGTGCCTCTGTCTCCGTGTGTATCACCCAGTGTCTCTGTCTGGGTGTGTATCACCCAGTCTCTCTGTCTCTGTGAATCTGTCTCCGTGTGTATCACCCAGTGTTTAGTCTCCGTGTGTATCACCCAGTGTCTCTGTCTCTATGAATCTGTCCATGTGTCTCTGCCTCTTTGTCTCTGTTTCTGTGTCCCTGTCTCTGTGTCTCTGTCCCAGATTCTCGGTCTCTGTGTCTCGGTGTCTGTGGCTCTGTCTCCGTGTCTCTGCCTCCGTGTCTCTGTCTCTCTGCCTCTATCCCTGTGTCTCTGTCTCTGTGGCTCTGTCTCTCTGCCTCTATCCCTGTGTCTCTGTGTCCCTGTCTCTGTATCTCTGTCTCTATGTCTCTGTCTCTGTGAAACTGTCTGTGTGTTTCTGTCTCTGTGTCTCTGTTCCTGTGTCTCCGTCTCTGCATCTCTATCTCAGTGTCTCTGTCTCTGTCTCTGTGTCCCTGTCTCTGTGTCACCGTCCCTGTGTCTCCGTATCTGTGTCTCTCTCCCTGTGTCATGGTTTCTATGTCTCTGTCTCTGTGTCTCTGTCTCTGTGTCTCTGTCTCTGTCCCTGTCTCTGTCTCTGTCTCTGTCTCTGTCGCTGTCTCTGTCTCTGTCTCTGTCTCTGTCTCTGTCTCTGTCTCTGTCTCTGTCTCTGTCTCTGTCTCTGTCTCTGTCTCTGTCTCTGTCTCTGTCTCTGTCTCTGTCTCTGTCTCTGTCTCTGTCACTGTCTCTGTCTCTGTCTCTGTCTCTGTCTCTGTCTCTGTCTCTGTCTCTGTCTCTGTCTCTGTCTCTGTCTCTGTCTCTGTCTCTGTCTCTGTCTCTGTCTCTGTCTCTGTCTCTGTCTCTGTCTCTGTCTCTGTCTCTGTCTCTGTCTCTGTCTCTGTCTCTGTCTCTGTCTCTGTCTCTGTCTCTGTCTCTGTCTCTGTCTCTGTCTCTGTCTCTGTCTCTGTCTCTGTCTCTGTCTCTGTCTCTGTCTCTGTCTCTGTCTCTGTCTCTGTCTCTGTCTCTGTCTCTGTCTCTGTCTCTGTCTCTGTCTCTGTCTCTGTCTCTGTCTCTGTCTCTGTCTCTGTCTCTGTCTCTGTCTCTGTCTCTGTCTCTGTCTCTGTCTCTGTCTCTGTCTCTGTCTCTGTCTCTGTCTCTGTCTCTGTCTCTGTCTCTGTCTCTGTCTCTGTCTCTGTCTCTGTCTCTGTCTCTGTCTCTGTCTCTGTCTCTGTCCCTGTCTCTGTCTCTGTCTCTGTCTCTGTCTCTGTCTCTGTCTCTGTCTCTGTCTCTGTCTCTGTCTCTGTCGCTGTCTCTGTCTCTGTCGCTGTCTCTGTCTCTGTCTCTGTCTCTGTCTCTGTCTCTGTCTCTGTCTCTGTCTCTGTCTCTGTCTCTGTCTCTGTCTCTGTCTCTGTCTCTGTCTCTGTCTCTGTCACTGTCTCTGTCTCTGTCTCTGTCACTGTCTCTGTCTCTGTCTCTGTCTCTGTCTCTGTCTCTGTCTCTGTCTCTGTCTCTGTCTCTGTCTCTGTCTCTGTCTCTGTCTCTGTCTCTGTCTCTGTCTCTGTCTCTGTCTCTGTCTCTGTCTCTGTCTCTGTCTCTGTCTCTGTCTCTGTCTCTGTCTCTGTCTCTGTCTCTGTCTCTGTCTCTGTCTCTGTCTCTGTCTCTGTCTCTGTCTCTGTCTCTGTCTCTGTCTCTGTCTCTGTCTCTGTCTCTGTCTCTGTCTCTGTCTCTGTCTCTGTCTCTGTCTCTGTCTCTGTCTCTGTCTCTGTCTCTGTCTCTGTCTCTGTCTCTGTCTCTGTCTCTGTCCCTGTCTCTGTCTCTGTCCCTGTCTCTGTCTCTGTCTCTGTCTCTGTCTCTGTCTCTGTCTCTGTCTCTGTCTCTGTCTCTGTCTCTGACTCTGCCATGTCTCTGTCTCTGTGTCTCTGTCTCTGTCTCTGTGTCACTGTCTGTGAATCTCTGTCTCTGTGTCTCCGTCTCTGTGTCTCTGTCGCTGGGTCTCTGTCTCTGTCTCTGTGTCTATCTCTGTCTCTGTCTCTGTCTCTGCCTCGGTCTCTGTCTCTGTCTCTCTCTCTGCCATGTCTCTGTCTCTGTGTCTCCGTCTCTGTGTCTCTGCCTCTGAGTCTCTGCCTCTGTGTCTCTGTCTCTATGTCTCTGTCTCTGTCTCCGTTTCTCTTTCTCGGTGTCTCATTCTCTGTGTCACTGTCTCTGTGTTTCCTTGTCTGTCTCCGTATCTCTGTCTCTGTGTCCTTGTCTCTGTGTCTCTGTCTTGTGTGTCCCCGTGTCTGCTTCTCTGTCCCCGTGTCTCCGTCTCCGTGTCGCTGTCTCTGTGTCTCTGTCTCTGTGTCTCTGTCTCTGTGTCTCTGTCTCTGTGTCTCTGTCTCTGTGTCTCTGTCTCTGTGTCTCTGTCTCTGTGTCTCTGTCTCTGTGTCTCTGTCTCTGTGTCTCCGTCTCTATGTCTCTGTATGTCTGTATCTCTGCCTCTGTGTCTCTGTCTCTGTGTCTTTGTCCCTGTCTCTGTCTCTGGGTCTCTGTCTCTGAGTCTTTGCCTCTATGTCCCTGTCTCTGTAGCTCTGTCCCTATGTCTCCGTCTCTGTGGCTCTGTCTCTGTGTCTCTGTCTCTGCCTCTGTGTGTGTGTATCTGTGTCTGTCCCTGTGTGTGTGTCTCTGTCTCTGAGTCTCTGTGTCTGTGTCTCTGTCTCTGTCTCTGTCTCTGTCCCTGTGTCTCTGCCTCCGTCCCTCTGTCTCTGTCTCTGAGTCTCTGTCTCTGTGTCTCTGTCTCTGTGTCTCTGTCTCTATGTCTCTGTATGTCTGTATATCTGCCTCTGCGTCTCTGTCTCTGTGTCTTTGTCCCTGTCTCTGTCTCTGGGTCTCTGTCTCTGAGTCTTTGCCTCTATGTCCCTGTCTCTGTAGCTCTGTCCCTATGTCTCCGTCTCTGTGGCTCTGTCTCTGTGTCTCTGTCTCTGCCTCTGTGTGTGTGTATCTGTGTCTGTCCCTGTGTGTGTGTCTCTGTCTCTGAGTCTCTGTGTCTGTGTCTCTGTCTCTGTCTCTGTCTCTGTGTCTCTGTCTCCGTCCCTCTGTCTCTGTCTCTGAGTCTCTGTCTCTGTGTCTCTGTCTGTATGTCTCTGTCTCTGTCTCTGTTTCTCTTTCTCTGTGTCTCTGTCTCTGTGTCTCTACCTCTGTGTTTCTGTATCTCTGTCTCTGTGTCTCTGTCTCTGTGTCTCTGTCTCTGTGTCTCCGTATCTGTGTTTCTGTCTCTGTGTCTCTGTCTCTGTGCCTCTGTCTCCGTGTGTATCACCCAGTGTCTCTGTCTCCGTGTGTATCACCCAGTCTCTCTGTCTCTGTGAATCTGTCTCCGTGTGTATCACCGAGTGTTTCTGTCTCCGTGTGTATCACCCAGTGTCTCTGTCTCTATGAATCTGTCCATGTGTCTCTGCCTCTTTGTCTCTGTTTCTGTGTCCCTGTCTCTGTGTCTCTGTCCCAGATTCTCGGTCTCTGTGTCTCGGTGTCTGTGGCTCTGTCTCCGTGTCTCTGCCTCCGTGTCTCTGTCTCTCTGCCTCTATCCCTGTGTCTCTGTCTCTGTGTCTCTGTCTCTCTGCCTCTATCCCTGTGTCTCTGTCTCTGTGTCTCTGTCTCTGTGTCCCTGTCTCTGTATCTCTGTCTCTATGTCTCTGTCTCTGTGAAACTGTCTGTGTGTTTCTGTCTCTGTGTCTCTGTTCCTGTGTCTCCGTCTCTGCATCTCTATCTCAGTGTCTCTGTCTCTGTCTCTGTGTCCCTCTCTCTGTGTCTCCGTCCCTGTGTCTCCGTATCTGTGTCTCTCTCCCTGTGTCATGGTTTCTATGTCTCTGTCTCTGTGTCACTGTCTCTGTGTCTCTGTCTCTGTGTCTCCGTCTCTGTGTCTCTGTCTCTGTGTCTCTGTCTCTGTGTCTCTGTCTCTGTGTCTCTGTCCCTGTCTCTATGTCTCTGTGTCTCTGTCTCTGAGTGTCTGCCTCTGTGTCTTTGTCTCTGTCTCTGTGTCTCTGTCTCTGAGTCTCTGTCTCTGTGTCCCTGTCTCTGTGTCCCTGTCCCTGCGTCTCCGTCTCTGTGTCTCTGCCTCTGTCTCTGTCTCTGTGTCTCTGCCTCTGTATCTGTCTCTGCGTCTCCGTCTCTGTATCTCTGCCTCTGTGTCCCTGTCCCTGAGTCTCTCTCTCTGTGTCCCTGTCTCTGTGTCTCTGCCCTTGCGTCTCTGTCTCTGTGTCACTGTCTCTGTGTCCCTGTCCCTGTGTCTCTCTCTGTGTCTCTGTCTCTGTGTCTATGCCTCTGTCCGTGTGTCTCTGGACCTGCGTCTCCGTCTCCGTGTCTCGGTCTCTATGTCTCTGTCTTTATGTCTCTGTCTCTGCGTCTCCGTCTCTGTATCTCTGTCTCTGTGTCTCTGTCCCTGAGTCTCTCTCTCTATGTCCCTGTCTCTCTGTCTCTGTCCTTGCGTCTCCGTCTCTGTGTCTCTGTCTCTGTGTCTCTT
Source organism: Megachile willughbiella (assembly GCA_945859595.2). NCBI lineage: Eukaryota > Metazoa > Arthropoda > Insecta > Hymenoptera > Megachilidae > Megachile > Megachile willughbiella. Next base: position 1,337,732 of record CAMAOD020000286.1, read on the forward strand.
TCTCTATGTCTCTGTCTCTGTGGCTATGTCTCTGTGTCTCTGTCTCTGTGTCTATGTCTCTGTGTCTCTCTCTCTGTGTCTCTGTCTCTGTGTCTATGCCTCTGTCTCTGTGTCTCCGTTTCTGTGTCTCTCTCCCTGTGTCTCTGTCTCTGAATCTCTGTCATTGTGTCTCTGTCTCTGTCTCTCTGTCTCTGTGTATCGGTCTCTGTGTCTCTGTCTGTGTGTCTTTGTCTCTGCGTCTCTGTCCCTGAGTCTCTCTCTCTGTGTCCCTGTGTCTGTGTCTCTGTCCTTGCGTCTCTGTCTCTGTGTCTCTGTCTCTGTGTCTCTGTCTCTGTGTCTCTCTCTGTGTCTCTGTCTCTGTGTCTATGCCTCTGTCTCTGTGTCTCCGTTTCTGTGTCTCTCTCTCTGTGTCTCTGTCTCTGTGTCTATGCCTCTGTCTCTGTGTCTCCGTTTCTGTGTCTCTCTCCCTGTGTCTCTGTCTCTGAATCTCTGTCATTGTGTCTTTGTCTCTGTGTCTCTGTCTCGTTGTCTCTGTGTCTGTGTTCCGGTCTCTGTGTCTCTGTCCCTGTGACTCTGTCTCTGTGTCGCTGTTTCTGTGTCTCTGTCCCTGTGTCTCCGTCTCTGTGTCTCTGTCTCTGTGCCTCTGTCTCCGTGTCTCTGTCTCGGTGTCTCTGCCCCTGTGTCTCTGCCTCTGTGTCTCTCTTTCTGTGTCTCTGTCTCTGTGTCTATGCCTCTGTCCGTGTGTCACTGTCTCTGTGTCTCCGTCTACGTGTCTCGGTCTCTATGTCTCTGTCTTTATGTCTCTGCCTCTGTGTCTCTGTCTCTGTGTCTCTGTCTCTGTGTGTCTGTCTCTGTGTCTCTGTCTCTGTGTAACTGTCGCTGTGTCTCCGTCTCTGTGTCTCTGTCTCTGTGTCTCTGTCTCTGTGTCTCTGTCTCTGTGCCTCTGTCTCTGTGTCTCTGTCTCGGTGTCTCTGCCCCTGTGTCTCTGTCTCTGTGTCTCTGTCTCTGTGTCTCTGTCTCTGTGTATCTGTCTCTGTCTCTGTCTCTGTCTCTGTTTCTCTTTCTCTGTGTCTCTGTCCCTGTGTCTCCGTCTCTGTGTCTCTGTCTCTCTCTCTGTCTCTGTCTCTGTCTCTGTCTCTGTCTCTGTCTCTGTCTCTGTCTCTGTCTCTGTCTCTGTCTCTGTCTCTGTCTCTGTCTCTGTCTCTGTCTCTGTCTCTGTCTCTGTCTCTGTGACTCTATCTCTGTGTCCCTGTTTCTGTGTCTCTGTCCCTGTGTCTCCGTCTCTGTGTCTCTGTCTCTGTCTCTGAGTCTCTGTCTCTGTGTCTCTGTCTCTGTCTCTGTCTCTGTCTCTGTCTCTGTTTCTCTTTCTCTGTGTCCCTGTCCCTGTGTCTCCGTCTCTGTGTCTCTGTCTGTGTCTCTGTGTGCGTGTATCTGTCTCTGAGTCTCTGTCTCTGTGACTCTGTCTCTGTGTCTCTGCCTCCATGTCTCTGTCTCTGTGTCTATTCCCCTGTGTCTCTGCCTCCGTGTATCTGTCTCTGCGTCGCTCTCTCTCTGTCTCTGCCTCTGAATCTCTGTCTCTGTGTCTCTCTCCCAGAGTCTCCGTCTCTGTGTCCCTGTCTCTGTGTCTCTGTCTCTGTGACTCTGTCTCTGTGACTGTGTCTCTGTCTCTGTACCTCTGTCTCTGTGTCTCTCTCTGTGTCTCTGTCTCTGTGTCTCTGTCTCTGTGTCTCTGTCTCTGTGTCTCTGTCTCTGTGTCTCTGTCTCTGTGCCTCTGCCTCTGTGCCTCTGCCTCTGTGTCTCGGTCTCTGTGTCTCTGTCTCTGCGTCTCTGTCTCTGTGCCTCTGTCTCTGTGTCCCTGTCCCGGCGTCTCCGTCTCTGTGTCTCTGCCTCTGTGTCTCTGCCTCTGTATCTTTCTCTGCGTCTCCGTCTCTGTATCTCTGTCTCTGTGTCTCTGTCCCTGAGTCTCTCTCTCTGTGTCCCTGTCTCTGTGTCTCTGTCCTTGCGTCTCCGCCTCTGTGTCTCCGTCTCTGTGTCTCTGTCTTTGTGTCTATGTCTCCGTGCCTATGCCTCTGTCCGTGTGTCTCTGTACCTGTGTCTCCGTCTCTGTGTCTCTGTCTCTGTGTCTCTGTCTCTGTGTCTCTGTCTCTGTGTCTCTGTCTCTGTGTCTCTGTCTCTGTGTCTCTGTCTCTGTGTCTCTGTTTCTGTGCCTCTGCCTCTGTGCCTCTGCCTCTGTGTCTCGGTCTCTGTGTCTCTGTCTCTGCGTCTCTGTCTCTGCGTCTCTGTCTCTGTGCCTCTGTTTCTGTGTCTCTGTGTCTCTGTCTCTGTGTCTCTGTCTCTGTGTCTCTGTCTCTGTCTCTGTGTCTCTGTCTCTGTGTCTCTGTCTCTGCGTCTCTGTCTCTGTTTCTCTGTCTCTGTCTCTGTGTGTCTGTCTCTGTGTCTCTGTCTCTGTGTCTCTGTCTCTGTGTCTCTGTCTCTGTGTCTCTGTCTCTGTGTCTCTGTCTCTGTGTCTCTGTCCCTGTGTCTCTGTCTCTGTGTCTCTGTCCCTGAGTCTCTCTCTCTGTGTCCCTGTCTCTGTGTCTCTGGCTGTCTAACTGTGTCTCTGTCTCTGTTTCTCTGTCCCACGGTATCCGTCTCTGTGTCTCCGTCTCTGTGTCCCTGCCTCTGAGTCTCTGCCTCTGTCTCCCTGGCTCTGTGTCTCTGCCTCCGTGTCTCTGTCTCTGTGTCTATTCCTCTGTGTCTCTGCCTCCGTGTATCTGTCTCTGCCCCTCTCTCTCTCTGTCACTGCCTCTGAATATCTGTCTCTGTGTCTCTGTCCCAGAGTCTCCGTGTCTATGTCCCTGTCTCTGTGTCTCTGTCCCTGTGTCTCCGTCTCTGTGTCTCTGTCTCTGTCTCTGTGTCTCTGCCTCTGTGTCTCTCTCTCTGTGTCTCTGTCTCTGTGTCTCTGTCTCTGTGTCTATGCCTCTGTCCGTGTGTCTCTGGACCTGCGTCTCCGTCTCCGTGTCTCGGTCTCTATATCACTGTCTTTATGTCTCTGCCTCTGTGTCTCTGTCTCGGTGTCTCCGTCTCTGTGTCTCTGTCTCTGTGTCTCTGTCCCTGTCTCTATGTCTCTGTGTCTCTGTCTCTGAGTGTCTGCCTCTGTGTCTTTGTCTCTGTCTCTGTGTCTCTGTCTCTGAGTCTCTGTCTGTGTGTCCCTGTCTCTGTGTCCCTGTCCCTGCGTCTCCGTCTCTGTGTCTCTGCCTCTGTCTCTGTCTCTGTGTCTCTGCCTCTGTATCTGTCTCTGCGTCTCCGTCTCTGTATCTCTGCCTCTGTGTCCCTGTCCCTGAGTCTCTCTCTCTGTGTCCCTGTCTCTGTGTCTCTGCCCTTGCGTCTCTGTCTCTGTGTCACTGTCTCTGTGTCCCTGTCCCTGTGTCTCTCTCTGTGTCTCTGTCTCTGTGTCTATGCCTCTGTCCGTGTGTCTCTGGACCTGCGTCTCCGTCTCCGTGTCTCGGTCTCTATGTCTCTGTCTTTATGTCTCTGTCTCTGCGTCTCCGTCTCTGTATCTCTGTCTCTGTGTCTCTGTCCCTGAGTCTCTCTCTCTATGTCCCTGTCTCTGTGTCTCTGTCCTTGCGTCTCCGTCTCTGTGTCTCTGTCTCTGTGTCTCTTTCTCTATGTCTCTGTCTCTGTGGCTATGTCTCTGTGTCTCTGTCTCTGTGTCTATGTCTCTGTGTCTCTGTCTCTGTTTCTCTGTCTCTGTCTCTGTGTCTCTGTCTCTGTGTCTATGCCTCTGTCTCTGTGTCTCCGTTTCTGTGTCTCTCTCCCTGTGTCTCTGTCTCTGAATCTCTGTCATTGTGTCTCTGTCTCTGTCTCTCTGTCTCTGTGTATCGGTCTTTGTGTCTCTGTCTGTGTGTCTTTGTCTCTGCGTCTCTGTCCCTGAGTCTCTCTCTCTGTGTCCCTGTGTCTGTGTCTCTGTCCTTGCGTCTCTGTCTCTGTGTCTCTGTCTCCGTGTCTCTGTCTCTGTGTCTCTCTCTGTGTCTCTGTCTCTGTGTCTATGCCTCTGTCTCTGTGTCTCCGTTTCTGTGACTCTCTCTCTGTGTCTCTGTCTCTGTGTCTATGCCTCTGTCTCTGTGTCTCCGTTTCTGTGTCTCTCTCCCTGTGTCTCTGTCTCTGAATCTCTGTCATTGTGGCTTTGTCTCTGTGTCTCTGTCTCGTTGTCTCTGTCTCTGTGTCCCTGTTTCTGTGTCTCTGTCCCTGTGTCTCCGTCTCTGTGTCTCTGTCTCTGTCTCTGAGTCTCTGTCTCTGTGTCTCTGTCTCTGTCTCTGTCTCTGTCTCTGTTTCTCTTTCTCTGTGTCCCTGTCCCTGTGTCTCCGTCTCTGTGTCTCTGTCTGTGTCTCTGTGTGCGTGTATCTGTCTCTGTGTCTCTGTCTCTGTGTCTCTGTCTCTGTGTCTCTGCCTCCATGTCTCTGTCTCTGTGTCTATTCCTCTGTCTCTGTGTCTCCGTTTCTGTGTCTCTCTCTCTGTGTCTCTGTCTCTGTGTCTATGCCTCTGTCTCTGTGTCTCCGTTTCTGTGTCTCTCTCCCTGTGTCTCTGTCTCTGAATCTCTGTCATTGTGTCTTTGTCTCTGTGTCTCTGTCTCGTTGTCTCTGTGTCTGTGTTCCTGTCTCTGTGTCTCTGTCCCTGTGACTCTGTCTCTGTGTCGCTGTCTCTGTGCCTCTGTCTCCGTGTCTCTGTCTCGGTGTCTCTGCCCCTGTGTCTCCGCCTCTGTGTCTCTCTTTCTGTGTCTCTGTCTCTGTGTCTATGCCTCTGTCCGTGTGTCACTGTCTCTGTGTCTCCGTCTACGTGTCTCGGTCTCTATGTCTCTGTCTTTATGTCTCTGCCTCTGTGTCTCTGTCTCTGTGTCTCTGTCTCTGTGTGTCTGTCTCTGTGTCTCTGTCTCTGTGTCCCTGTCGCTGTGTCTCCGTCTCTGTGTCTCTGTCTCTGTGTCTCTGTCTCTGTGTCTCTGTCTCTGTGTCTCTGTCTCTGTGCCTCTGTCTCTGTGTCTCTGTCTCGGTGTCTCTGCCCCTGTGTCTCTGTCTCTGTGTCTCTGTCTCTGTGTCTCTGTCTCTGTGTATCTGTCTCTGTCTCTGTCTCTGTTTCTCTTTCTCTGTGTCTCTGTCCCTGTGTCTCCGTCTCTGTGTCTCTGTCTCTGTCTCTGTCTCTGTCTCTGCCTCTGTCTCTGTCTCTGTCTCTGTCTCTGTCTCTGTCTCTGTCTCTGTCTCTGTCTCTGTCTCTGTCTCTGTCTCTGTCTCTGTCTCTGTCTCTGTCTCTGTCTCTGTCTCTGTCTCTGTCTCTGTCTCTGTCTCTGTCTCTGTCTCTGTCTCTGTCTCTGTCTCTGTCTCTGTCTCTGTGACTCTGTCTCAGTGTCCCTGTTTCTGTGTCTCTGTCCCTGTTTCTCCGTCTCTGTGTCTCTGTCTCTGTCTCTGAGTCTCCGTCTCTGTGTCTCTGTCTCTGTCTCTGTCTCTGTCTCTGTCTCTGTTTCTCTTTCTCTGTGTCCCTGTCCCTGTGTCTCCGTCTCTGTGTCTCTGTCTGTGTCTCTGTGTGCGTGTATCTGTCTCTGAGTCTCTGTCTCTGTGACTCTGTCTCTGTGTCTCTGCCTCCATGTCTCTGTCTCTGTGTCTCTGTCTCTGCGTCCCTGTCCCTGAGTCTCTCTCTCTGTGTCCCTGTCTCTGTGTCTCTGCCCTTGCGTCTCTGTCTCTGTGTCACTGTCTCTGTGTCCCTGTCCCTGTGTCTCTCTCTGTGTCTCTGTCTCTGTGTCTATGCCTCTGTCCGTGTGTCTCTGGACCTGCGTCTCCGTCTCCGTGTCTCGGTCTCTATGTCTCTGTCTTTATGTCTCTGTCTCTGCGTCTCCGTCTCTGTATCTCTGTCTCTGTGTCTCTGTCCCTGAGTCTCTCTCTCTATGTCCCTGTCTCTGTGTCTCTGTCCTTGCGTCTCCGTCTCTGTGTCTCTGTCTCTGTGTCTCTTTCTCTATGTCTCTGTCTCTGTGGCTATGTCTCTGTGTCTCTGTCTCTGTGTCTATGTCTCTGTGTCTCTGTCTCTGTTTCTCTGTCTCTGTCTCTGTGTCTCTGTCTCTGTGTCTATGCCTCTGTCTCTGTGTCTCCGTTTCTGTGTCTCTCTTCCTGTGTCTCTGTCTCTGAATCTCTGTCATTGTGTCTCTGTCTCTGTCTCTCTGTCTCTGTGTATCGGTCTTTGTGTCTCTGTCTGTGTGTCTTTGTCTCTGCGTCTCTGTCCCTGAGTCTCTCTCTCTCTGTGTCCCTGTGTCTGTGTCTCTGTCCTTGCGTCTCTGTCTCTGTGTCTCTGTCTCCGTGTCTCTGTCTCTGTGTCTCTCTCTGTGTCTCTGTCTCTGTGTCTATGCCTCTGTCTCTGTGTCTCCGTTTCTGTGTCTCTCTCTCTGTGTCTCTGTCTCTGTGTCTATGCCTCTGTCTCTGTGTCTCCGTTTCTGTGTCTCTCTCCCTGTGTCTCTGTCTCTGAATCTCTGTCATTGTGTCTTTGTCTCTGTGTCTCTGTCTCGTTGTCTCTGTGTCTGTGTTCCTGTCTCTGTGTCTCTGTCCCTGTGACTCTGTCTCTGTGTCTCTGTCTCGGTGTCTCTGCCCCTGTGTCTCTGTCTCTGTGTCTCTGTCTCTGTGTCTCTGTCTCTGTGTATCTGTCTCTGTCTCTGCCTCTGTCTCTGTTTCTCTTTCTCTGTGTCTCTGTCCCTGTGTCTCCGTCTCTGTGTCTCTGTCTCTGTCTCTGTCTCTGTCTCTGCCTCTGTCTCTGTCTCTGTCTCTGTCTCTGTCTCTGTCTCTGTCTCTGTCTCTGTCTCTGTCTCTGTCTCTGTCTCTGTCTCTGTCTCTGTCTCTGTCTCTGTCTCTGTCTCTGTCTCTGTGACTCTGTCTCAGTGTCCCTGTTTCTGTGTCTCTGTCCCTGTGTCTCCGTCTCTGTGTCTCTGTCTCTGTCTCTGAGTCTCCGTCTCTGTGTCTCTGTCTCTGTCTCTGTCTCTGTCTCTGTCTCTGTTTCTCTTTCTCTGTGTCCCTGTCCCTGTGTCTCCGTCTCTGTGTCTCTGTCTGTGTCTCTGTGTGCGTGTATCTGTCTCTGAGTCTCTGTCTCTGTGACTCTGTCCCTGTGTCTCTGCCTCCATGTCTCTGTCTCTGTGTCAATTCCCCTGTGTCTCTGCCTCCGTGTATCTGTCTCTGCGTCTCTCTCCCTCTGTCTCTGCCTCTGAATATCTGTCTCTGTGTCTCTCTCCCAGAGTCTCCGTCTCTGTGTCCCTGTCTCTGTGTCTCTGTCTCTGTGACTCTGTCTCTGTGACTGTGTCTCTGTCTCTGTACCTCTGTCTCTGTACCTCTGTCTCTGTGTCTCTGTCTCTGTGTCTCTGTCTCTGTGTCTCTGTCTCTGTGTCTCTGTCTCTGTGTCTCTGTCTCTGTGCCTCTGCCTCTGTGCCTCTGCCTCTGTGTCTCGGTCTCTGTGTCTCTGTCTCTGCGTCTCTGTCTCTGTGCCTCTGTCTCTGTGTCCCTGTCCCTGCGTCTCCGTCTCTGTGTCTCTGCCTCTGTCTCTGTCTCTGTGTCTCTGCCTCTGTATCTGTCTCTGCGTCTCCGTCTCTGTATCTCTGCCTCTGTGTCCCTGTCCCTGAGTCTCTCTCTCTGTGTCCCTGTCTCTGTGTCTCTGCCCTTGCGTCTCTGTCTCTGTGTCACTGTCTCTGTGTCCCTGTCCCTGTGTCTCTCTCTGTGTCTCTGTCTCTGTGTCTATGCCTCTGTCCGTGTGTCTCTGGACCTGCGTCTCCGTCTCCGTGTCTCGGTCTCTATGTCTCTGTCTTTATGTCTCTGTCTCTGCGTCTCCGTCTCTGTATCTCTGTCTCTGTGTCTCTGTCCCTGAGTCTCTCTCTCTATGTCCCTGTCTCTGTGTCTCTGTCCTTGCGTCTCCGTCTCTGTGTCTCTGTCTCTGTGTCTCTTTCTCTATGTCTCTGTCTCTGTGGCTATGTCTCTGTGTCTCTGTCTCTGTGTCTATGTCTCTGTGTCTCTGTCTCTGTTTCTCTGTCTCTGTCTCTGTGTCTCTGTCTCTGTGTCTATGCCTCTGTCTCTGTGTCTCCGTTTCTGTGTCTCTCTCCCTGTGTCTCTGTCTCTGAATCTCTGTCATTGTGTCTCTGTCTCTGTCTCTCTGTCTCTGTGTATCGGTCTTTGTGTCTCTGTCTGTGTGTCTTTGTCTCTGCGTCTCTGTCCCTGAGTCTCTCTCTCTGTGTCCCTGTGTCTGTGTCTCTGTCCTTGCGTCTCTGTCTCTGTGTCTCTGTCTCCGTGTCTCTGTCTCTGTGTCTCTCTCTGTGTCTCTGTCTCTGTGTCTATGCCTCTGTCTCTGTGTCTCCGTTTCTGTGTCTCTCTCTCTGTGTCTCTGTCTCTGTGTCTATGCCTCTGTCTCTGTGTCTCCGTTTCTGTGTCTCTCTCCCTGTGTCTCTGTCTCTGAATCTCTGTCATTGTGGCTTTGTCTCTGTGTCTCTGTCTCGTTGTCTCTGTGTCTGTGTTCCTGTCTCTGTGTCTCTGTCCCTGTGACTCTGTCTCTGTGTCGCTGTTTCTGTGTCTCTGTCCCTGTGTCTCCGTCTCTGTGTCTCTGTCCCTGAGTCTCTCTCTCTATGTCCCTGTCTCTGTGTCTCTGTCCTTGCGTCTCCGTCTCTGTGTCTCTGTCTCTGTGTCTCTTTCTCTATGTCTCTGTCTCTGTGGCTATGTCTCTGTGTCTCTGTCTCTGTGTCTATGTCTCTGTGTCTCTGTCTCTGTTTCTCTGTCTCTGTCTCTGTGTCTCTGTCTCTGTGTCTATGCCTCTGTCTCTGTGTCTCCGTTTCTGTGTCTCTCTCCCTGTGTCTCTGTCTCTGAATCTCTGTCATTGTGTCTCTGTCTCTGTCTCTCTGTCTCTGTGTATCGGTCTTTGTGTCTCTGTCTGTGTGTCTTTGTCTCTGCGTCTCTGTCCCTGAGTCTCTCTCTCTGTGTCCCTGTGTCTGTGTCTCTGTCCTTGCGTCTCTGTCTCTGTGTCTCTGTCTCCGTGTCTCTGTCTCTGTGTCTCTCTCTGTGTCTCTGTCTCTGTGTCTATGCCTCTGTCTCTGTGTCTCCGTTTCTGTGTCTCTCTCTCTGTGTCTCTGTCTCTGTGTCTATGCCTCTGTCTCTGTGTCTCCGTTTCTGTGTCTCTCTCCCTGTGTCTCTGTCTCTGAATCTCTGTCATTGTGTCTTTGTCTCTGTGTCTCTGTCTCGTTGTCTCTGTGTCTGTGTTCCTGTCTCTGTGTCTCTGTCCCTGTGACTCTGTCTCTGTGTCGCTGTTTCTGTGTCTCTGTCCCTGTGTCTCCGTCTCTGTGTCTCTGTCTCTGTGCCTCTGTCTCCGTGTCTCTGTCTCGGTGTCTCTGCCCCTTTGTCTCTGCCTCTGTGTCTCTCTTTCTGTGTCTCTGTCTCTGTGTCTATGCCTCTGTCCGTGTGTCACTGTCTCTGTGTCTCCGTCTACGTGTCTCGGTCTCTATGTCTCTGTCTTTATGTCTCTGCCTCTGTGTCTCTGTCTCTGTGTCTCTGTCTCTGTGTGTCTGTCTCTGTGTCTCTGTCTCTGTGTCCCTGTCGCTGTGTCTCCGTCTCTGTGTCTCTGTCTCTGTGTCTCTGTCTCTGTGTCTCCGTCTCTGTGCCTCTGTCTCAGTGTCTCTGTCTCGGTGTCTCTGCCCCTGTGTCTCTGTCTCTGTGTCTCTGTCTCTGTGTCTCTGTCTCTGTGTATCTGTCTCTGTCTCTGCCTCTGTCTCTGTTTCTCTTTCTCTGAGTCTCTCTCTCTGTGTCCCTGTCTCTGTGTCTCTGTCCTTGCGTCTCCGCCTCTGTGTCTCCGTCTCTGTGTCTCTGTCTTTGTGTCTATGTCTCCGTGCCTATGCCTCTGTCTCTGTCTCTGTCTCTGCCTCTGTCTCTGTCTCTGTCTCTGTCTCTGTCTCTGTCTCTGTCTCTGTCTCTGTCTCTGTCTCTGTCTCTGTCTCTGTCTCTGTGACTCTGTCTCTGTGTCCCTGTTTCTGTGTCTCTGTCCCTGTGTCTCCGTCTCTGTGTCTCTGTCTCTGTCTCTGAGTCTCTGTCTCTGTGTCTCTGTCTCTGTCTCTGTCTCTGTCTCTGTTTCTCTTTCTCTGTGTCCCTGTCCCTGTGTCTCCGTCTCTGTGTCTCTGTCTGTGTCTCTGTGTGCGTGTATCTGTCTCTGTGTCTCTGTCTCTGTGTCTCTGTCTCTGTGTCTCTGCCTCCATGTCTCTGTCTCTGTGTCTATTCCTCTGTCTCTGTGTCTCCGTTTCTGTGTCTCTCTCTCTGTGTCTCTGTCTCTGTGTCTATGCCTCTGTCTCTGTGTCTCCGTTTCTGTGTCTCTCTCCCTGTGTCTCTGTCTCTGAATCTCTGTCATTGTGTCTTTGTCTCTGTGTCTCTGTCTCGTTGTCTCTGTGTCTGTGTTCCTGTCTCTGTGTCTCTGTCCCTGTGACTCTGTCTCTGTGTCGCTGTCTCTGTGCCTCTGTCTCCGTGTCTCTGTCTCGGTGTCTCTGCCCCTGTGTCTCCGCCTCTGTGTCTCTCTTTCTGTGTCTCTGTCTCTGTGTCTATGCCTCTGTCCGTGTGTCACTGTCTCTGTGTCTCCGTCTACGTGTCTCGGTCTCTATGTCTCTGTCTTTATGTCTCTGCCTCTGTGTCTCTGTCTCTGTGTCTCTGTCTCTGTGTGTCTGTCTCTGTGTCTCTGTCTCTGTGTCCCTGTCGCTGTGTCTCCGTCTCTGTGTCTCTGTCTCTGTGTCTCTGTCTCTGTGTCTCTGTCTCTGTGTCTCTGTCTCTGTGCCTCTGTCTCTGTGTCTCTGTCTCGGTGTCTCTGCCCCTGTGTCTCTGTCTCTGTGTCTCTGTCTCTGTGTCTCTGTCTCTGTGTATCTGTCTCTGTCTCTGTCTCTGTTTCTCTTTCTCTGTGTCTCTGTCCCTGTGTCTCCGTCTCTGTGTCTCTGTCTCTGTCTCTGTCTCTGTCTCTGCCTCTGTCTCTGTCTCTGTCTCTGTCTCTGTCTCTGTCTCTGTCTCTGTCTCTGTCTCTGTCTCTGTCTCTGTCTCTGTCTCTGTCTCTGTCTCTGTCTCTGTCTCTGTCTCTGTCTCTGTCTCTGTCTCTGTCTCTGTCTCTGTCTCTGTGACTCTGTCTCAGTGTCCCTGTTTCTGTGTCTCTGTCCCTGTTTCTCCGTCTCTGTGTCTCTGTCTCTGTCTCTGAGTCTCCGTCTCTGTGTCTCTGTCTCTGTCTCTGTCTCTGTCTCTGTCTCTGTTTCTCTTTCTCTGTGTCCCTGTCCCTGTGTCTCCGTCTCTGTGTCTCTGTCTGTGTCTCTGTGTGCGTGTATCTGTCTCTGAGTCTCTGTCTCTGTGACTCTGTCTCTGTGTCTCTGCCTCCATGTCTCTGTCTCTGTGTCTCTGTCTCTGCGTCCCTGTCCCTGAGTCTCTCTCTCTGTGTCCCTGTCTCTGTGTCTCTGCCCTTGCGTCTCTGTCTCTGTGTCACTGTCTCTGTGTCCCTGTCCCTGTGTCTCTCTCTGTGTCTCTGTCTCTGTGTCTATGCCTCTGTCCGTGTGTCTCTGGACCTGCGTCTCCGTCTCCGTGTCTCGGTCTCTATGTCTCTGTCTTTATGTCTCTGTCTCTGCGTCTCCGTCTCTGTATCTCTGTCTCTGTGTCTCTGTCCCTGAGTCTCTCTCTCTATGTCCCTGTCTCTGTGTCTCTGTCCTTGCGTCTCCGTCTCTGTGTCTCTGTCTCTGTGTCTCTTTCTCTATGTCTCTGTCTCTGTGGCTATGTCTCTGTGTCTCTGTCTCTGTGTCTATGTCTCTGTGTCTCTGTCTCTGTTTCTCTGTCTCTGTCTCTGTGTCTCTGTCTCTGTGTCTATGCCTCTGTCTCTGTGTCTCCGTTTCTGTGTCTCTCTCCCTGTGTCTCTGTCTCTGAATCTCTGTCATTGTGTCTCTGTCTCTGTCTCTCTGTCTCTGTGTATCGGTCTTTGTGTCTCTGTCTGTGTGTCTTTGTCTCTGCGTCTCTGTCCCTGAGTCTCTCTCTCTGTGTCCCTGTGTCTGTGTCTCTGTCCTTGCGTCTCTGTCTCTGTGTCTCTGTCTCCGTGTCTCTGTCTCTGTGTCTCTCTCTGTGTCTCTGTCTCTGTGTCTATGCCTCTGTCTCTGTGTCTCCGTTTCTGTGTCTCTCTCTCTGTGTCTCTGTCTCTGTGTCTATGCCTCTGTCTCTGTGTCTCCGTTTCTGTGTCTCTCTCCCTGTGTCTCTGTCTCTGAATCTCTGTCATTGTGTCTTTGTCTCTGTGTCTCTGTCTCGTTGTCTCTGTGTCTGTGTTCCTGTCTCTGTGTCTCTGTCCCTGTGACTCTGTCTCTGTGTCTCTGTCTCGGTGTCTCTGCCCCTGTGTCTCTGTCTCTGTGTCTCTGTCTCTGTGTCTCTGTCTCTGTGTATCTGTCTCTGTCTCTGCCTCTGTCTCTGTTTCTCTTTCTCTGTGTCTCTGTCCCTGTGTCTCCGTCTCTGTGTCTCTGTCTCTGTCTCTGTCTCTGTCTCTGCCTCTGTCTCTGTCTCTGTCTCTGTCTCTGTCTCTGTCTCTGTCTCTGTCTCTGTCTCTGTCTCTGTCTCTGTCTCTGTCTCTGTGACTCTGTCTCAGTGTCCCTGTTTCTGTGTCTCTGTCCCTGTGTCTCCGTCTCTGTGTCTCTGTCTCTGTCTCTGAGTCTCCGTCTCTGTGTCTCTGTCTCTGTCTCTGTCTCTGTCTCTGTCTCTGTTTCTCTTTCTCTGTGTCCCTGTCCCTGTGTCTCCGTCTCTGTGTCTCTGTCTGTGTCTCTGTGTGCGTGTATCTGTCTCTGAGTCTCTGTCTCTGTGACTCTGTCTCTGTGTCTCTGCCTCCATGTCTCTGTCTCTGTGTCAATTCCCCTGTGTCTCTGCCTCCGTGTATCTGTCTCTGCGTCTCTCTCCCTCTGTCTCTGCCTCTGAATCTCTGTCTCTGTGTCTCTCTCCCAGAGTCTCCGTCTCTGTGTCCCTGTCTCTGTGTCTCTGTCTCTGTGACTCTGTCTCTGTGACTGTGTCTCTGTCTCTGTACCTCTGTCTCTGTACCTCTGTCTCTGTGTCTCTGTCTCTGTGTCTCTGTCTCTGTGTCTCTGTCTCTGTGTCTCTGTCTCTGTGTCTCTGTCTCTGTGTCTCTGTCTCTGTGCCTCTGCCTCTGTGCCTCTGCCTCTGTGTCTCGGTCTCTGTGTCTCTGTCTCTGCGTCTCTGTCTCTGTGCCTCTGTCTCTGTGTCCCTGTCCCTGCGTCTCCGTCTCTGTGTCTCTGCCTCTGTGTCTCTGCCTCTGTATCTTTCTCTGCGTCTCCGTCTCTGTATCTCTGTCTCTGTGTCTCTGTCCCTGAGTCTCTCTCTCTGTGTCCCTGTCTCTGTGTCTCTGTCCTTGCGTCTCCGCCTCTGTGTCTCCGTCTCTGTGTCTCTGTCTTTGTGTCTATGTCTCCGTGCCTATGCCTCTGTCCGTGTGTCTCTGTACCTGTGTCTCCGTCTCTGTGTCTCTGTCTCTGTGTCTCTGTCTCTGTGTCTCTGTCTCTGTGTCTCTGTCCCTGTCTCTATGTCTCTGTGTCTCTGTCTCTGAGTGTCTGCCTCTGTGTCTTTGTCTCTGTCTCTGTGTCTCTGTCTCTGAGTCTCTGTCTCTGTGTCCCTGTCTCTGTGTCCCTGTCCCTGCGTCTCCGTCTCTGTGTCTCTGCCTCTGTCTCTGTCTCTGTGTCTCTGCCTCTGTATCTGTCTCTGCGTCTCCGTCTCTGTATCTCTGCCTCTGTGTCCCTGTCCCTGAGTCTCTCTCTCTGTGTCCCTGTCTCTGTGTCTCTGCCCTTGCGTCTCTGTCTCTGTGTCACTGTCTCTGTGTCCCTGTCCCTGTGTCTCTCTCTGTGTCTCTGTCTCTGTGTCTATGCCTCTGTCCGTGTGTCTCTGGACCTGCGTCTCCGTCTCCGTGTCTCGGTCTCTATGTCTCTGTCTTTATGTCTCTGTCTCTGCGTCTCCGTCTCTGTATCTCTGTCTCTGTGTCTCTGTCCCTGAGTCTCTCTCTCTATGTCCCTGTCTCTGTGTCTCTGTCCTTGCGTCTCCGTCTCTGTGTCTCTGTCTCTGTGTCTCTTTCTCTATGTCTCTGTCTCTGTGGCTATGTCTCTGTGTCTCTGTCTCTGTGTCTATGTCTCTGTGTCTCTGTCTCTGTTTCTCTGTCTCTGTCTCTGTGTCTCTGTCTCTGTGTCTATGCCTCTGTCTCTGTGTCTCCGTTTCTGTGTCTCTCTCCCTGTGTCTCTGTCTCTGAATCTCTGTCATTGTGTCTCTGTCTCTGTCTCTCTGTCTCTGTGTATCGGTCTTTGTGTCTCTGTCTGTGTGTCTTTGTCTCTGCGTCTCTGTCCCTGAGTCTCTCTCTCTGTGTCCCTGTGTCTGTGTCTCTGTCCTTGCGTCTCTGTCTCTGTGTCTCTGTCTCCGTGTCTCTGTCTCTGTGTCTCTCTCTGTGTCTCTGTCTCTGTGTCTATGCCTCTGTCTCTGTGTCTCCGTTTCTGTGTCTCTCTCTCTGTGTCTCTGTCTCTGTGTCTATGCCTCTGTCTCTGTGTCTCCGTTTCTGTGTCTCTCTCCCTGTGTCTCTGTCTCTGAATCTCTGTCATTGTGTCTTTGTCTCTGTGTCTCTGTCTCGTTGTCTCTGTGTCTGTGTTCCTGTCTCTGTGTCTCTGTCCCTGTGACTCTGTCTCTGTGTCGCTGTTTCTGTGTCTCTGTCCCTGTGTCTCCGTCTCTGTGTCTCTGTCTCTGTGCCTCTGTCTCCGTGTCTCTGTCTCGGTGTCTCTGCCCCTTTGTCTCTGCCTCTGTGTCTCTCTTTCTGTGTCTCTGTCTCTGTGTCTATGCCTCTGTCCGTGTGTCACTGTCTCTGTGTCTCCGTCTACGTGTCTCGGTCTCTATGTCTCTGTCTTTATGTCTCTGCCTCTGTGTCTCTGTCTCTGTGTCTCTGTCTCTGTGTGTCTGTCTCTGTGTCTCTGTCTCTGTGTCCCTGTCGCTGTGTCTCCGTCTCTGTGTCTCTGTCTCTGTGTCTCTGTCTCTGTGTCTCCGTCTCTGTGCCTCTGTCTCTGTGTCTCTGTCTCGGTGTCTCTGCCCCTGTGTCTCTGTCTCTGTGTCTCTGTCTCTGTGTATCTGTCTCTGTCTCTGCCTCTGTCTCTGTTTCTCTTTCTCTGTGTCTCTGTCCCTGTGTCTCCGTCTCTGTGTCTCTGTCTCTGTCTCTGTCTCTGTCTCTGCCTCTGTCTCTGTCTCTGTCTCTGTCTCTGTCTCTGTCTCTGTCTCTGTCTCTGTCTCTGTCTCTGTCTCTGTCTCTGTCTCTGTCTCTGTCTCTGTGACTCTGTCTCAGTGTCCCTGTTTCTGTGTCTCTGTCCCTGTGTCTCCGTCTCTGTGTCTCTGTCTCTGTCTCTGAGTCTCCGTCTCTGTGTCTCTGTCTCTGTCTCTGTCTCTGTCTCTGTCTCTGTTTCTCTTTCTCTGTGTCCCTGTCCCTGTGTCTCCGTCTCTGTGTCTCTGTCTGTGTCTCTGTGTGCGTGTATCTGTCTCTGAGTCTCTGTCTCTGTGACTCTGTCTCTGTGTCTCTGCCTCCATGTCTCTGTCTCTGTGTCAATTCCCCTGTGTCTCTGCCTCCGTGTATCTGTCTCTGCCTCTGAATCTCTGTCTCTGCCTCTGAATCTCTGTCTCTGTGTCTCTCTCCCAGAGTCTCCGTCTCTGTGTCCCTGTCTCTGTGTCTCTGTCTCTGTGACTCTGTCTCTGTGACTGTGTCTCTGTCTCTGTACCTCTGTCTCTGTACCTCTGTCTCTGTGTCTCTGTCTCTGTGTCTCTGTCTCTGTGTCTCTGTCTCTGTGTCTCTGTCTCTGTGTCTCTGTCTCTGTGCCTCTGCCTCTGTGCCTCTGCCTCTGTGTCTCGGTCTCTGTGTCTCTGTCTCTGCGTCTCTGTCTCTGTGCCTCTGTCTCTGTGTCCCTGTCCCTGCGTCTCCGTCTCTGTGTCTCTTTCTCTGCGTCTCCGTCTCTGTATCTCTGTCTCTGTGTCTCTGTCCCTGAGTCTCTCTCTCTGTGTCCCTGTCTCTGTGTCTCTGTCCTTGCGTCTCCGCCTCTGTGTCTCCGTCTCTGTGTCTCTGTCTTTGTGTCTATGTCTCCGTGCCTATGCCTCTGTCCGTGTGTCTCTGTACCTGTGTCTCCGTCTCTGTGTCTCTGTCTCTGTGTCTCTGTCTCTGTGTCTCTGTCTCTGTGTCTCTGTCCCTGTCTCTATGTCTCTGTGTCTCTGTCTCTGAGTGTCTGCCTCTGTGTCTTTGTCTCTGTCTCTGTGTCTCTGTCTCTGAGTCTCTGTCTCTGTGTCCCTGTCTCTGTGTCCCTGTCCCTGCGTCTCCGTCTCTGTGTCTCTGCCTCTGTCTCTGTCTCTGTGTCTCTGCCTCTGTATCTGTCTCTGCGTCTCCGTCTCTGTATCTCTGCCTCTGTGTCCCTGTCCCTGAGTCTCTCTCTCTGTGTCCCTGTCTCTGTGTCTCTGCCCTTGCGTCTCTGTCTCTGTGTCACTGTCTCTGTGTCCCTGTCCCTGTGTCGCTCTCTGTGTCTCTGTCTCTGTGTCTATGCCTCTGTCCGTGTGTCTCTGGACCTGCGTCTCCGTCTCCGTGTCTCGGTCTCTATGTCTCTGTCTTTATGTCTCTGTCTCTGCGTCTCCGTCTCTGTATCTCTGTCTCTGTGTCTCTGTCCCTGAGTCTCTCTCTCTATGTCCCTGTCTCTCTGTCTCTGTCCTTGCGTCTCCGTCTCTGTGTCTCTGTCATTGTGTCTCTGTCTCTGTCTCTCTGTCTCTGTGTATCGGTCTCTGTGTCTCTGTCTCTGTGTCTCTCTCTGTGTCTCTGTCTCTGTGTCTATGCCTCTGTCTCTGTGTCTCCGTTTCTGTGTCTCTCTCTCTGTGTCTCTGTCTCTGTGTCTATGCCTCTGTCTCTGTGTCTCCGTTTCTGTGTCTCTCTCCCTGTGTCTCTGTCTCTGAATCTCTGTCATTGTGTCTTTGTCTCTGTGTCTCTGTCTCGTTGTCTCTGTGTCTGTGTTCCGGTCTCTGTGTCTCTGTCCCTGTGACTCTGTCTCTGTGTCGCTGTTTCTGTGTCTCTGTCCCTGTGTCTCCGTCTCTGTGTCTCTGTCTCTGTGCCTCTGTCTCCGTGTCTCTGTCTCGGTGTCTCTGCCCCTGTGTCTCTGCCTCTGTGTCTCTCTTTCTGTGTCTCTGTCTCTGTGTCTATGCCTCTGTCCGTGTGTCACTGTCTCTGTGTCTCCGTCTACGTGTCTCGGTCTCTATGTCTCTGTCTTTATGTCTCTGCCTCTGTGTCTCTGTCTCTGTGTCTCTGTCTCTGTGTGTCTGTCTCTGTGTCTCTGTCTCTGTGTAACTGTCGCTGTGTCCCCGTCTCTGTGTCTCTGTCTCTGTGTCTCTGTCTCTGTGTCTCTGTCTCTGTGCCTCTGTCTCTGTGTCTCTGTCTCGGTGTCTCTGCCCCTGTGTCTCTGTCTCTGTGTCTCTGTCTCTGTGTCTCTGTCTCTGTGTATCTGTCTCTGTCTCTGTCTCTGTCTCTGTTTCTCTTTCTCTGTGTCTCTGTCCCTGTGTCTCCGTCTCTGTGTCTCTGTCTCTCTCTCTGTCTCTGTCTCTGCCTCTGTCTCTGTCTCTGTCTCTGTCTCTGTCTCTGTCTCTGTCTCTGTCTCTGTCTCTGTCTCTGTCTCTGTCTCTGTCTCTGTCTCTGTCTCTGTCTCTGTCTCTGTCTCTGTCTCTGTCTCTGTCTCTGTCTCTGTCTCTGTGACTCTATCTCTGTGTCCCTGTTTCTGTGTCTCTGTCCCTGTGTCTCCGTCTCTGTGTCTCTGTCTCTGTCTCTGAGTCTCTGTCTCTGTGTCTCTGTCTCTGTCTCTGTCTCTGTCTCTGTCTCTGTCTCTGTTTCTCTTTCTCTGTGTCCCTGTCCCTGTGTCTCCGTCTCTGTGTCTCTGTCTGTGTCTCTGTGTGCGTGTATCTGTCTCTGAGTCTCTGTCTCTGTGACTCTGTCTCTGTGTCTCTGCCTCCATGTCTCTGTCTCTGTGTCTATTCCCCTGTGTCTCTGCCTCCGTGTATCTGTCTCTGCGTCGCTCTCTCTCTGTCTCTGCCTCTGAATCTCTGTCTCTGTGTCTCTCTCCCAGAGTCTCCGTCTCTGTGTCCCTGTCTCTGTGTCTCTGTCTCTGTGACTCTGTCTCTGTGACTGTGTCTCTGTCTCTGTACCTCTGTCTCTGTGTCTCTCTCTGTGTCTCTGTCTCTGTGTCTCTGTCTCTGTGTCTCTGTCTCTGTGTCTCTGTCTCTGTGTCTCTGTCTCTGTGTCTCTGTCTCTGTGCCTCTGCCTCTGTGCCTCTGCCTCTGTGTCTCGGTCTCTGTGTCTCTGTCTCTGCGTCTCTCTCTCTGTGCCTCTGTCTCTGTGTCCCTGTCCCTGCGTCTCCGTCTCTGTGTCTCTGCCTCTGTGTCTCTGCCTCTGTATCTTTCTCTGCGTCTCCGTCTCTGTATCTCTGTCTCTGTGTCTCTGTCCCTGAGTCTCTCTCTCTGTGTCCCTGTCTCTGTGTCTCTGTCCTTGCGTCTCCGCCTCTGTGTCTCCGTCTCTGTGTCTCTGTCTTTGTGTCTATGTCTCCGTGCCTATGCCTCTGTCCGTGTGTCTCTGTACCTGTGTCTACGTCTCTGTGTCTCTGTCTCTGTGTCTCTGTCTCTGTGTCTCTGTCTCTGTGTCTCTGTCTCTGTGTCTCTGTCTCTGTGTCTCTGTCTCTGTGTCTCTGTTTCTGTGCCTCTGCCTCTGTGCCTCTGCCTCTGTGTCTCGGTCTCTGTGTCTCTGTCTCTGCGTCTCTGTCTCTGCGTCTCTGTCTCTGTGCCTCTGTTTCTGTGTCTCTGTGTCTCTGTCTCTGTGTCTCTGTCTCTGTCTCTGTGTCTCTGTCTCTGTGTCTCTGTCTCTGCGTCTCTGTCTCTGTTTCTCTGTCTCTGTCTCTGTGTGTCTGTCTCTGTCTCTGTGTCTCTGTCTCTGTGTCTCTGTCTCTGTGTCTCTGTCTCTGTGTCTCTGTCTCTGTGTCTCTGTCTCTGTGTCTCTGTCTCTGTGTCTCTGTCTCTGTGTCTCTGTCCCTGTGTCTCTGTCTCTGTGTCTCTGTCCCTGAGTCTCTCTCTCTGTGTCCATGTCTCTGTGTCTCTGGCTGTCTAACTGTGTCTCTGTCTCTGTTTCTCTGTCCCACGGTATCCGTCTCTGTGTCTCCGTCTCTGTGTCCCTGCCTCTGAGTCTCTGCCTCTGTCTCCCTGGCTCTGTGTCTCTGCCTCCGTGTCTCTGTCTCTGTGTCTATTCCTCTGTGTCTCTGCCTCCGTGTATCTGTCTCTGCCCCTCTCTCTCTCTGTCACTGCCTCTGAATCTCTGTCTCTGTGTCTCTGTCCCAGAGTCTCCGTCTCTATGTCCCTGTCTCTGTGTCTCTGTCCCTGTGTCTCCGTCTCTGTGTCTCTGTCTCTGTCTCTGTGTCTCTGCCTCTGTGTCTCTCTCTCTGTGTCTCTGTCTCTGTGTCTCTGTCTCTGTGTCTATGCCTCTGTCCGTGTGTCTCTGGACCTGCGTCTCCGTCTCCGTGTCTCGGTCTCTATATCACTGTCTTTATGTCTCTGCCTCTGTGTCTCTGTCTCGGTGTCTCCGTCTCTGTGTCTCTGTCTCTGTGTCTCTGTCCCTGTCTCTATGTCTCTGTGTCTCTGTCTCTGAGTGTCTGCCTCTGTGTCTTTGTCTCTGTCTCTGTGTCTCTGTCTCTGAGTCTCTGTCTGTGTGTCCCTGTCTCTGTGTCCCTGTCCCTGCGTCTCCGTCTCTGTGTCTCTGCCTCTGTCTCTGTCTCTGTGTCTCTGCCTCTGTATCTGTCTCTGCGTCTCCGTCTCTGTATCTCTGCCTCTGTGTCCCTGTCCCTGAGTCTCTCTCTCTGTGTCCCTGTCTCTGTGCCTCTGCCCTTGCGTCTCTGTCTCTGTGTCACTGTCTCTGTGTCCCTGTCCCTGTGTCTCTCTCTGTGTCTCTGTCTCTGTGTCTATGCCTCTGTCCGTGTGTCTCTGGACCTGCGTCTCCGTCTCCGTGTCTCGGTCTCTATGTCTCTGTCTTTATGTCTCTGTCTCTGCGTCTCCGTCTCTGTATCTCTGTCTCTGTGTCTCTGTCCCTGAGTCTCTCTCTCTATGTCCCTGTCTCTGTGTCTCTGTCCTTGCGTCTCCGTCTCTGTGTCTCTGTCTCTGTGTCTCTTTCTCTATGTCTCTGTCTCTGTGGCTATGTCTCTGTGTCTCTGTCTCTGTGTCTATGTCTCTGTGTCTCTGTCTCTGTTTCTCTGTCTCTGTCTCTGTGTCTCTGTCTCTGTGTCTATGCCTCTGTCTCTGTGTCTCCGTTTCTGTGTCTCTCTCCCTGTGTCTCTGTCTCTGAATCTCTGTCATTGTGTCTCTGTCTCTGTCTCTCTGTCTCTGTGTATCGGTCTTTGTGTCTCTGTCTGTGTGTCTTTGTCTCTGCGTCTCTGTCCCTGAGTCTCTCTCTCTGTGTCCCTGTGTCTGTGTCTCTGTCCTTGCGTCTCTGTCTCTGTGTCTCTGTCTCCGTGTCTCTGTCTCTGTGTCTCTCTCTGTGTCTCTGTCTCTGTGTCTATGCCTCTGTCTCTGTGTCTCCGTTTCTGTGTCTCTCTCTCTGTGTCTCTGTCTCTGTGTCTATGCCTCTGTCTCTGTGTCTCCGTTTCTGTGTCTCTCTCCCTGTGTCTCTGTCTCTGAATCTCTGTCATTGTGTCTTTGTCTCTGTGTCTCTGTCTCGTTGTCTCTGTGTCTGTGTTCCTGTCTCTGTGTCTCTGTCCCTGTGACTCTGTCTCTGTGTCGCTGTTTCTGTGTCTCTGTCCCTGTGTCTCCGTCTCTGTGTCTCTGTCTCTGTGCCTCTGTCTCCGTGTCTCTGTCTCGGTGTCTCTGCCCCTTTGTCTCTGCCTCTGTGTCTCTCTTTCTGTGTCTCTGTCTCTGTGTCTATGCCTCTGTCCGTGTGTCACTGTCTCTGTGTCTCCGTCTACGTGTCTCGGTCTCTATGTCTCTGTCTTTATGTCTCTGCCTCTGTGTCTCTGTCTCTGTGTCTCTGTCTCTGTGTGTCTGTCTCTGTGTCTCTGTCTCTGTGTCCCTGTCGCTGTGTCTCCGTCTCTGTGTCTCTGTCTCTGTGTCTCTGTCTCTGTGTCTCCGTCTCTGTGCCTCTGTCTCTGTGTCTCTGTCTCGGTGTCTCTGCCCCTGTGTCTCTGTCTCTGTGTCTCTGTCTCTGTGTCTCTGTCTCTGTGTATCTGTCTCTGTCTCTGCCTCTGTCTCTGTTTCTCTTTCTCTGTGTCTCTGTCCCTGTGTCTCCGTCTCTGTGTCTCTGTCTCTGTCTCTGTCTCTGTCTCTGCCTCTGTCTCTGTCTCTGTCTCTGTCTCTGTCTCTGTCTCTGTCTCTGTCTCTGTCTCTGTCTCTGTCTCTGTCTCTGTCTCTGTGACTCTGTCTCAGTGTCCCTGTTTCTGTGTCTCTGTCCCTGTGTCTCCGTCTCTGTGTCTCTGTCTCTGTCTCTGAGTCTCCGTCTCTGTGTCTCTGTCTCTGTCTCTGTCTCTGTCTCTGTCTCTGTTTCTCTTTCTCTGTGTCCCTGTCCCTGTGTCTCCGTCTCTGTGTCTCTGTCTGTGTCTCTGTGTGCGTGTATCTGTCTCTGAGTCTCTGTCTCTGTGACTCTGTCTCTGTGTCTCTGCCTCCATGTCTCTGTCTCTGTGTCAATTCCCCTGTGTCTCTGCCTCCGTGTATCTGTCTCTGCGTCTCTCTCCCTCTGTCTCTGCCTCTGAATCTCTGTCTTTGTGTCTCTCTCCCAGAGTCTCCGTCTCTGTGTCCCTGTCTCTGTGTCTCTGTCTCTGTGACTCTGTCTCTGTGACTGTGTCTCTGTCTCTGTACCTCTGTCTCTGTACCTCTGTCTCTGTGTCTCTGTCTCTGTGTCTCTGTCTCTGTGTCTCTGTCTCTGTGTCTCTGTCTCTGTGTCTCTGTCTCTGTGCCTCTGCCTCTGTGCCTCTGCCTCTGTGTCTCGGTCTCTGTGTCTCTGTCTCTGCGTCTCTGTCTCTGTGCCTCTGTCTCTGTGTCCCTGTCCCTGCGTCTCCGTCTCTGTGTCTCTGCCTCTGTGTCTCTGCCTCTGTATCTTTCTCTGCGTCTCCGTCTCTGTATCTCTGTCTCTGTGTCTCTGTCCCTGAGTCTCTCTCTCTGTGTCCCTGTCTCTGTGTCTCTGTCCTTGCGTCTCCGCCTCTGTGTCTCCGTCTCTGTGTCTCTGTCTTTGTGTCTATGTCTCCGTGCCTATGCCTCTGTCCGTGTGTCTCTGTACCTGTGTCTCCGTCTCTGTGTCTCTGTCTCTGTTTCTCTGTCTCTGTGTCTCTGTCTCTGTG
The DNA here is from genome assembly GCA_945859595.2 of Megachile willughbiella. Classification (NCBI taxonomy): domain Eukaryota; kingdom Metazoa; phylum Arthropoda; class Insecta; order Hymenoptera; family Megachilidae; genus Megachile; species Megachile willughbiella. The sequence goes on from CAMAOD020000286.1 coordinate 1,360,098, forward strand.
TCTCTGTCTCTGTGTCTCTGTCTCTGTGTCTCTGTCTCTGTCTCTGTCTCTGTCTCTGCCTCTGTCTCTGTCTCTGTCTCTGTCTCTGTCTCTGTCTCTGTCTCTGTCTCTGTCTCTGCCTCTGTCTCTGTGACTCTGTCTCTGTGTCCCTGTTTCTGTGTCTCTGTCCCTGTGTCTCCGTCTCTGTGTCTCTGTCTCTGTCTCTGAGTCTCTGTCTCTGTGTCTCTGTCTCTGTCTCTGTCTCTGTCTCTGTTTCTCTTTCTCTGTGTCCCTGTCCCTGTGTCTCCGTCTCTGTGTCTCTGTCTGTGTCTCTGTGTGCGTGTATCTGTCTCTGTGTCTCTGTCTCTGTGTCTCTGTCTCTGTGTCTCTGCCTCCATGTCTCTGTCTCTGTGTCTATTCCTCTGTCTCTGTGTCTCCGTTTCTGTGTCTCTCTCTCTGTGTCTCTGTCTCTGTGTCTATGCCTCTGTCTCTGTGTCTCCGTTTCTGTGTCTCTCTCCCTGTGTCTCTGTCTCTGAATCTCTGTCATTGTGTCTTTGTCTCTGTGTCTCTGTCTCGTTGTCTCTGTGTCTGTGTTCCTGTCTCTGTGTCTCTGTCCCTGTGACTCTGTCTCTGTGTCGCTGTCTCTGTGCCTCTGTCTCCGTGTCTCTGTCTCGGTGTCTCTGCCCCTGTGTCTCCGCCTCTGTGTCTCTCTTTCTGTGTCTCTGTCTCTGTGTCTATGCCTCTGTCTGTGTCACTGTCTCTGTGCCTCCGTCTACGTGTCTCGGTCTCTATGTCTCTGTCTTTATGTCTCTGCCTCTGTGTCTCTGTCTCTGTGTCTCTGTCTCTGTGTGTCTGTCTCTGTGTCTCTGTCTCTGTGTCCCTGTCGCTGTGTCTCCGTCTCTGTGTCTCTGTCTCTGTGTCTCTGTCTCTGTGTCTCTGTCTCTGTGTATCTGTCTCTGTCTCTGTCTCTGTTTCTCTTTCTCTGTGTCTCTGTCCCTGTGTCTCCGTCTCTGTGTCTCTGTCTCTGTCTCTGTCTCTGTCTCTGCCTCTGTCTCTGTCTCTGTCTCTGTCTCTGTCTCTGTCTCTGTCTCTGTCTCTGTCTCTGTCTCTGTCTCTGTCTCTGTCTCTGTCTCTGTCTCTGTCTCTGTCTCTGTCTCTGTCTCTGTCTCTGTCTCTGTCTCTGTCTCTGTCTCTGTCTCTGTCTCTGTCTCTGTCTCTGTCTCTGTCTCTGTCTCTGTGACTCTGTCTCAGTGTCCCTGTTTCTGTGTCTCTGTCCCTGTTTCTCCGTCTCTGTGTCTCTGTCTCTGTCTCTGAGTCTCCGCCTCTGTGTCTCTGTCTCTGTCTCTGTCTCTGTCTCTGTCTCTGTTTCTCTTTCTCTGTGTCCCTGTCCCTGTGTCTCCGTCTCTGTGTCTCTGTCTGTGTCTCTGTGTGCGTGTATCTGTCTCTGAGTCTCTGTCTCTGTGACTCTGTCTCTGTGTCTCTGCCTCCATGTCTCTGTCTCTGTGTCTATTCCCCTGTGTCTCTGCCTCCGTGTATCTGTCTCTGCGTCACTCTCTCTCTGTCTCTGCCTCTGAATCTCTGTCTCTGTGTCTCTCTCCCAGAGTCTCCGTCTCTGTGTCCCTGTCTCTGTGTCTCTGTCTCTGTGACTCTGTCTCTGTGACTGTGTCTCTGTCTCTGTACCTCTGTCTCTGTGTCTCTCTCTGTGTCTCTGTCTCTGTGTCTCTGTCTCTGTGTCTCTGTCTCTGTGTCTCTGTCTCTGTGTCTCTGTCTCTGTGTCTCTGTCTCTGTGTCTCTGTCTCTGTGCCTCTGCCTCTGTGCCTCTGCCTCTGTGTCTCGGTCTCTGTGTCTCTGTCTCTGCGTCTCTGTCTCTGTGCCTCTGTCTCTGTGTCCCTGTCCCTGCGTCTCCGTCTCTGTGTCTCTGCCTCTGTGTCTCTGCCTCTGTATCTTTCTCTGCGTCTCCGTCTCTGTATCTCTGTCTCTGTGTCTCTGTCCCTGAGTCTCTCTCTCTGTGTCCCTGTCTCTGTGTCTCTGTCCTTGCGTCTCCGCCTCTGTGTCTCCGTCTCTGTGTCTCTGTCTTTGTGTCTATGTCTCCGTGCCTATGCCTCTGTCCGTGTGTCTCTGTACCTGTGTCTCCGTCTCTGTGTCTCTGTCTCTGTGTCTCTGTCTCTGTGTCTCTGTCTCTGTGTCTCTGTCTCTGTGTCTCTGTCTCTGTGTCTCTGTTTCTGTGCCTCTGCCTCTGTGCCTCTGCCTCTGTGTCTCGGTCTCTGTGTCTCTGTCTCTGCGTCTCTGTCTCTGCGTCTCTGTCTCTGTGCCTCTGTTTCTGTGTCTCTGTGTCTCTGTCTCTGTGTCTCTGACTCTGTCTCTGTGTCTCTGTCTCTGTGTCTCTGTCTCTGTGTCTCTGTCTCTGCGTCTCTGTCTCTGTTTCTCTGCCTCTGTCTCTGTGTGTCTGTCTCTGTCTCTGTGTCTCTGTCTCTGTGTCTCTGTCTCTGTGTCTCTGTCTCTGTGTCTCTGTCTCTGTGTCTCTGTCCCTGTGTCTCTGTCTCTGTGTCTCTGTCCCTGAGTCTCTCTCTCTGTGTCCCTGTCTCTGTGTCTCTGGCTGTCTAACTGTGTCTCTGTCTCTGTTTCTCTGTCCCACGGTATCCGTCTCTGTGTCTCCGTCTCTGTGTCCCTGCCTCTGAGTCTCTGCCTCTGTCTCCCTGGCTCTGTGTCTCTGCCTCCGTGTCTCTGTCTCTGTGTCTATTCCTCTGTGTCTCTGCCTCTGTATCTTTCTCTGCGTCTCCGTCTCTGTATCTCTGTCTCTGTATCTCTGTCCCTGAGTCTCTCTCTCTGTGTCCCTGTCTCTGTGTCTCTGTCCTTGCGTCTCCGCCTCTGTGTCTCCGTCTCTGTGTCTCTGTCTTTGTGTCTATGTCTCCGTGCCTATGCCTCTGTCCGTGTGTCTCTGGACCTGCGTCTCCGTCTCCGTGTCTCGGTCTCTATATCACTGTCTTTATGTCTCTGCCTCTGTGTCTCTGTGTCGGTGTCTCTGTCTCTGTGTCTCTGTCTCTGTGTCTCTGTCCCTGTCTCTATGTCTCTGTGTCTCTGTCTCTGAGTGTCTGCCTCTGTGTCTTTGTCTCTGTCTCTGCGTCTCTGTCTCTGAGTCTCTGTCTCTGTGTCCCTGTCTCTGTGTCTATTCCTCTGTCTCTGTGTCTCCGTTTCTGTGTCTCTCTCTCTGTGTCTTTGTCTCTGTGTCTATGCCTCTGTCTCTGTGTCTCCGTTTCTGTGTCTCTCTCCCTGTGTCTCTGTCTCTGAATCTCTGTCATTGTGTCTTTGTCTCTGTGTCCCTGTCTCGTTGTCTCTGTGTCTGTGTTCCTGTCTCTGTGTCTCTGTCCCTGTGACTCTGTCTCTGTGTCGCTGTTTCTGTGTCTCTGTCCCTGTGTCTCCGTCTCTGTGTCTCTGTCTCTGTGCCTCTGTCTCCGTGTCTCTGTCTCGGTGTCTCTGCCCCTGTGTCTCCGCCTCTGTGTCTCTCTTTCTGTGTCTCTGTCTCTGTGTCTATGCCTCTGTCCGTGTGTCACTGTCTCTGTGTCTCCGTCTACGTGTCTCGGTCTCTATGTCTCTGTCTTTATGTCTCTGCCTCTGTGTCTCTGTCTCTGTGTCTCTGTCTCTGTGTCTCTGTCTCTGTGTCTCTGTCTCTGTGTCTCTGTCTCTGTGTCTCTGTCTCTGTGCCTCTGCCTCTGTGCCTCTGCCTCTGTGTCTCGGTCTCTGTGTCTCTGTCTCTGCGTCTCTGTCTCTGTGCCTCTGTCTCTGTGTCCCTGTCCCTGCGTCTCCGTCTCTGTGTCTCTGCCTCTGTGTCTCTGCCTCTGTATCTTTCTCTGCGTCTCCGTCTCTGTATCTCTGTCTCTGTGTCTCTGTCCCTGAGTCTCTCTCTCTGTGTCCCTGTCTCTGTGTCTCTGTCCTTGCGTCTCCGCCTCTGTGTCTCCGTCTCTGTGTCTCTGTCTTTGTGTCTATGTCTCCGTGCCTATGCCTCTGTCCGTGTGTCTCTGTACCTGTGTCTCCGTCTCTGTGTCTCTGTCTCTGTGTCTCTGTCTCTGTGTCTCTGTCTCTGTGTCTCTGTCTCTGTGTCTCTGTCTCTGTGTCTCTGTTTCTGTGCCTCTGCCTCTGTGCCTCTGCCTCTGTGTCTCGGTCTCTGTGTCTCTGTCTCTGCGTCTCTGTCTCTGCGTCTCTGTCTCTGTGCCTCTGTTTCTGTGTCTCTGTGTCTCTGTCGCTGTGTCTCTGTCTCTGTCTCTGTGTCTCTGTCTCTGTGTCTCTGTCTCTGCGTCTCTGTCTCTGTTTCTCTGCCTCTGTCTCTGTGTGTCTGTCTCTGTCTCTGTGTCTCTGTCTCTGTGTCTCTGTCTCTGTGTCTCTGTCTCTGTGTCTATTCCTCTGTGTCTCTGCCTCCGTGTATCTGTCTCTGCCTCTCTCTCTCTCTGTCACTGCCTCTGAATCTCTGTCTCTGTGTCTCTGTCCCAGAGTCTCCGTCTCTATGTCCCTGTCTCTGTGTCTCTGTCCCTGTGTCTCCGTCTCTGTGTCTCTGTCTCTGTCTCTGTGTCTCTGCCTCTGTGTCTCTCTCTCTGTGTCTCTGTCTCTGTGTCTCTGTCTCTGTGTCTATGCCTCTGTCCGTGTGTCTCTGGACCTGCGTCTCCGTCTCCGTGTCTCGGTCTCTATATCACTGTCTTTATGTCTCTGCCTCTGTGTCTCTGTGTCGGTGTCTCTGTCTCTGTGTCTCTGTCTCTGTGTCTCTGTCCCTGTCTCTATGTCTCTGTGTCTCTGTCTCTGAGTGTCTGCCTCTGTTTCTGTGTCTCTGTCTCTGTGTCCCTGTCGCTGTGTCTCCGTCTCTGTGTCTCTGTCTCTGTGTCTCTGTCTCTGTGTCTATGTCTCTGTGTCTCTCTCTCTGTGTCTCTGTCTCTGTGTCTATGCCTCTGTCTCTGTGTCTCCGTTTCTGTGTCTCTCTCCCTGTGTCTCTGTCTCTGAATCTCTGTCATTGTGTCTCTGTCTCTGTCTCTCTGTCTCTGTGTATCGGTCTCTGTGTCTCTGTCTGTGTGTCTTTGTCTCTGCGTCTCTGTCCCTGAGTCTCTCTCTCTGTGTCCCTGTGTCTGTGTCTCTGTCCTTGCGTCTCTGTCTCTGTGTCTCTGTCTCTGTGTCTCTGTCTCTGTGTCTCTCTCTGTGTCTCTGTCTCTGTGTCTATGCCTCTGTCTCTGTGTCTCCGTTTCTGTGTCTCTCTCTCTGTGTCTCTGTCTCTGTGTCTATGCCTCTGTCTCTGTGTCTCCGTTTCTGTGTCTCTCTCCCTGTGTCTCTGTCTCTGAATCTCTGTCATTGTGTCTTTGTCTCTGTGTCTCTGTCTCGTTGTCTCTGTGTCTGTGTTCCGGTCTCTGTGTCTCTGTCCCTGTGACTCTGTCTCTGTGTCGCTGTTTCTGTGTCTCTGTCCCTGTGTCTCCGTCTCTGTGTCTCTGTCTCTGTGCCTCTGTCTCCGTGTCTCTGTCTCGGTGTCTCTGCCCCTGTGTCTCTGCCTCTGTGTCTCTCTTTCTGTGTCTCTGTCTCTGTGTCTATGCCTCTGTCCGTGTGTCACTGTCTCTGTGTCTCCGTCTACGTGTCTCGGTCTCTATGTCTCTGTCCTTATGTCTCTGCCTCTGTGTCTCTGTCTCTGTGTCTCTGTCTCTGTGTGTCTGTCTCTGTGTCTCTGTCTCTGTGTAACTGTCGCTGTGTCCCCGTCTCTGTGTCTCTGTCTCTGTGTCTCTGTCTCTGTGCCTCTGTCTCTGTGTCTCTGTCTCGGTGTCTCTGCCCCTGTGTCTCTGTCTCTGTGTCTCTGTCTCTGTGTCTCTGTCTCTGTGTATCTGTCTCTGTCTCTGTCTCTGTCTCTGTTTCTCTTTCTCTGTGTCTCTGTCCCTGTGTCTCCGTCTCTGTGTCTCTGTATCTCTCTCTGTCTCTGTCTCTGCCTCTGTCTCTGTCTCTGTCTCTGTCTCTGTCTCTGTCTCTGTCTCTGTCTCTGTCTCTGTCTCTGTCTCTGTCTCTGTCTCTGTCTCTGTCTCTGTCTCTGTCTCTGTCTCTGTCTCTGTCTCTGTCTCTGTCTCTGTCTCTGTCTCTGTCTCTGTGACTCTATCTCTGTGTCCCTGTTTCTGTGTCTCTGTCCCTGTGTCTCCGTCTCTGTGTCTCTGTCTCTGTCTCTGAGTCTCTGTCTCTGTGTCTCTGTCTCTGTCTCTGTCTCTGTCTCTGTCTCTGTCTCTGTTTCTCTTTCTCTGTGTCCCTGTCCCTGTGTCTCCGTCTCTGTGTCTCTGTCTGTGTCTCTGTGTGCGTGTATCTGTCTCTGAGTCTCTGTCTCTGTGACTCTGTCTCTGTGTCTCTGCCTCCATGTCTCTGTCTCTGTGTCTATTCCCCTGTGTCTCTGCCTCCGTGTATCTGTCTCTGCGTCGCTCTCTCTCTGTCTCTGCCTCTGAATCTCTGTCTCTGTGTCTCTCTCCCAGAGTCTCCGTCTCTGTGTCCCTGTCTCTGTGTCTCTGTCTCTGTGACTCTGTCTCTGTGACTGTGTCTCTGTCTCTGTACCTCTGTCTCTGTGTCTCTCTCTGTGTCTCTGTCTCTGTGTCTCTGTCTCTGTGTCTCTGTCTCTGTGTCTCTGTCTCTGTGTCTCTGTCTCTGTGCCTCTGCCTCTGTGCCTCTGCCTCTGTGTCTCGGTCTCTGTGTCTCTGTCTCTGCGTCTCTCTCTCTGTGCCTCTGTCTCTGTGTCCCTGTCCCTGCGTCTCCGTCTCTGTGTCTCTGCCTCTGTGTCTCTGCCTCTGTATCTTTCTCTGCGTCTCCGTCTCTGTATCTCTGTCTCTGTGTCTCTGTCCCTGAGTCTCTCTCTCTGTGTCCCTGTCTCTGTGTCTCTGTCCTTGCGTCTCCGCCTCTGTGTCTCCGTCTCTGTGTCTCTGTCTTTGTGTCTATGTCTCCGTGCCTATGCCTCTGTCCGTGTGTCTCTGTACCTGTGTCTACGTCTCTGTGTCTCTGTCTCTGTGTCTCTGTCTCTGTGTCTCTGTCTCTGTGTCTCTGTCTCTGTGTCTCTGTCTCTGTGTCTCTGTCTCTGTGTCTCTGTTTCTGTGCCTCTGCCTCTGTGCCTCTGCCTCTGTGTCTCGGTCTCTGTGTCTCTGTCTCTGCGTCTCTGTCTCTGCGTCTCTGTCTCTGTGCCTCTGTTTCTGTGTCTCTGTGTCTCTGTCTCTGTGTCTCTGTCTCTGTCTCTGTGTCTCTGTCTCTGTGTCTCTGTCTCTGCGTCTCTGTCTCTGTTTCTCTGTCTCTGTCTCTGTGTGTCTGTCTCTGTCTCTGTGTCTCTGTCTCTGTGTCTCTGTCTCTGTGTCTCTGTCTCTGTGTCTCTGTCTCTGTGTCTCTGTCTCTGTGTCTCTGTCTCTGTGTCTCTGTCTCTGTGTCTCTGTCCCTGTGTCTCTGTCTCTGTGTCTCTGTCCCTGAGTCTCTCTCTCTGTGTCCATGTCTCTGTGTCTCTGGCTGTCTAACTGTGTCTCTGTCTCTGTTTCTCTGTCCCACGGTATCCGTCTCTGTGTCTCCGTCTCTGTGTCCCTGCCTCTGAGTCTCTGCCTCTGTCTCCCTGGCTCTGTGTCTCTGCCTCCGTGTCTCTGTCTCTGTGTCTATTCCTCTGTGTCTCTGCCTCCGTGTATCTGTCTCTGCCCCTCTCTCTCTCTGTCACTGCCTCTGAATCTCTGTCTCTGTGTCTCTGTCCCAGAGTCTCCGTCTCTATGTCCCTGTCTCTGTGTCTCTGTCCCTGTGTCTCCGTCTCTGTGTCTCTGTCTCTGTCTCTGTGTCTCTGCCTCTGTGTCTCTCTCTCTGTGTCTCTGTCTCTGTGTCTCTGTCTCTGTGTCTATGCCTCTGTCCGTGTGTCTCTGGACCTGCGTCTCCGTCTCCGTGTCTCGGTCTCTATATCACTGTCTTTATGTCTCTGCCTCTGTGTCTCTGTCTCGGTGTCTCCGTCTCTGTGTCTCTGTCTCTGTGTCTCTGTCCCTGTCTCTATGTCTCTGTGTCTCTGTCTCTGAGTGTCTGCCTCTGTGTCTTTGTCTCTGTCTCTGTGTCTCTGTCTCTGAGTCTCTGTCTGTGTGTCCCTGTCTCTGTGTCCCTGTCCCTGCGTCTCCGTCTCTGTGTCTCTGCCTCTGTCTCTGTCTCTGTGTCTCTGCCTCTGTATCTGTCTCTGCGTCTCCGTCTCTGTATCTCTGCCTCTGTGTCCCTGTCCCTGAGTCTCTCTCTCTGTGTCCCTGTCTCTGTGCCTCTGCCCTTGCGTCTCTGTCTCTGTGTCACTGTCTCTGTGTCCCTGTCCCTGTGTCTCTCTCTGTGTCTCTGTCTCTGTGTCTATGCCTCTGTCCGTGTGTCTCTGGACCTGCGTCTCCGTCTCCGTGTCTCGGTCTCTATGTCTCTGTCTTTATGTCTCTGTCTCTGCGTCTCCGTCTCTGTATCTCTGTCTCTGTGTCTCTGTCCCTGAGTCTCTCTCTCTATGTCCCTGTCTCTGTGTCTCTGTCCTTGCGTCTCCGTCTCTGTGTCTCTGTCTCTGTGTCTCTTTCTCTATGTCTCTGTCTCTGTGGCTATGTCTCTGTGTCTCTGTCTCTGTGTCTATGTCTCTGTGTCTCTGTCTCTGTTTCTCTGTCTCTGTCTCTGTGTCTCTGTCTCTGTGTCTATGCCTCTGTCTCTGTGTCTCCGTTTCTGTGTCTCTCTCCCTGTGTCTCTGTCTCTGAATCTCTGTCATTGTGTCTCTGTCTCTGTCTCTCTGTCTCTGTGTATCGGTCTTTGTGTCTCTGTCTGTGTGTCTTTGTCTCTGCGTCTCTGTCCCTGAGTCTCTCTCTCTGTGTCCCTGTGTCTGTGTCTCTGTCCTTGCGTCTCTGTCTCTGTGTCTCTGTCTCCGTGTCTCTGTCTCCGTGTCTCTGTCTCTGTGTCTCTCTCTGTGTCTCTGTCTCTGTGTCTATGCCTCTGTCTCTGTGTCTCCGTTTCTGTGTCTCTCTCTCTGTGTCTCTGTCTCTGTGTCTATGCCTCTGTCTCTGTGTCTCCGTTTCTGTGTCTCTCTCCCTGTGTCTCTGTCTCTGAATCTCTGTCATTGTGTCTTTGTCTCTGTGTCTCTGTCTCGTTGTCTCTGTGTCTGTGTTCCTGTCTCTGTGTCTCTGTCCCTGTGACTCTGTCTCTGTGTCGCTGTTTCTGTGTCTCTGTCCCTGTGTCTCCGTCTCTGTGTCTCTGTCTCTGTGCCTCTGTCTCCGTGTCTCTGTCTCGGTGTCTCTGCCCCTTTGTCTCTGCCTCTGTGTCTCTCTTTCTGTGTCTCTGTCTCTGTGTCTATGCCTCTGTCCGTGTGTCACTGTCTCTGTGTCTCCGTCTACGTGTCTCGGTCTCTATGTCTCTGTCTTTATGTCTCTGCCTCTGTGTCTCTGTCTCTGTGTCTCTGTCTCTGTGTGTCTGTCTCTGTGTCTCTGTCTCTGTGTCCCTGTCGCTGTGTCTCCGTCTCTGTGTCTCTGTCTCTGTGTCTCTGTCTCTGTGTCTCCGTCTCTGTGCCTCTGTCTCTGTGTCTCTGTCTCGGTGTCTCTGCCCCTGTGTCTCTGTCTCTGTGTCTCTGTCTCTGTGTCTCTGTCTCTGTGTATCTGTCTCTGTCTCTGCCTCTGTCTCTGTTTCTCTTTCTCTGTGTCTCTGTCCCTGTGTCTCCGTCTCTGTGTCTCTGTCTCTGTCTCTGTCTCTGTCTCTGCCTCTGTCTCTGTCTCTGTCTCTGTCTCTGTCTCTGTCTCTGTCTCTGTCTCTGTCTCTGTCTCTGTCTCTGTCTCTGTCTCTGTCTCTGTCTCTGTGACTCTGTCTCAGTGTCCCTGTTTCTGTGTCTCTGTCCCTGTGTCTCCGTCTCTGTGTCTCTGTCTCTGTCTCTGAGTCTCCGTCTCTGTGTCTCTGTCTCTGTCTCTGTCTCTGTCTCTGTCTCTGTTTCTCTTTCTCTGTGTCCCTGTCCCTGTGTCTCCGTCTCTGTGTCTCTGTCTGTGTCTCTGTGTGCGTGTATCTGTCTCTGAGTCTCTGTCTCTGTGACTCTGTCTCTGTGTCTCTGCCTCCATGTCTCTGTCTCTGTGTCAATTCCCCTGTGTCTCTGCCTCCGTGTATCTGTCTCTGCGTCTCTCTCCCTCTGTCTCTGCCTCTGAATCTCTGTCTCTGTGTCTCTCTCCCAGAGTCTCCGTCTCTGTGTCCCTGTCTCTGTGTCTCTGTCTCTGTGACTCTGTCTCTGTGACTGTGTCTCTGTCTCTGTACCTCTGTCTCTGTACCTCTGTCTCTGTGTCTCTGTCTCTGTGTCTCTGTCTCTGTGTCTCTGTCTCTGTGTCTCTGTCTCTGTGTCTCTGTCTCTGTGCCTCTGCCTCTGTGCCTCTGCCTCTGTGTCTCGGTCTCTGTGTCTCTGTCTCTGCGTCTCTGTCTCTGTGCCTCTGTCTCTGTGTCCCTGTCCCTGCGTCTCCGTCTCTGTGTCTCTGCCTCTGTGTCTCTGCCTCTGTATCTTTCTCTGCGTCTCCGTCTCTGTATCTCTGTCTCTGTGTCTCTGTCCCTGAGTCTCTCTCTCTGTGTCCCTGTCTCTGTGTCTCTGTCCTTGCGTCTCCGCCTCTGTGTCTCCGTCTCTGTGTCTCTGTCTTTGTGTCTATGTCTCCGTGCCTATGCCTCTGTCCGTGTGTCTCTGTACCTGTGTCTCCGTCTCTGTGTCTCTGTCTCTGTTTCTCTGTCTCTGTGTCTCTGTCTCTGTGTCTCTGTCTCTGTGTCTCTGTCTCTGTGTCTCTGTCTCTGTCTCTGTCTCTGTCTCTGCCTCTGTCTCTGTCTCTGTCTCTGTCTCTGTCTCTGTCTCTGTCTCTGTCTCTGTCTCTGTCTCTGTCTCTGTGACTCTGTCTCTGTGTCCCTGTTTCTGTGTCTCTGTCCCTGTGTCTCCGTCTCTGTGTCTCTGTCTCTGTCTCTGAGTCTCTGTCTCTGTGTCTCTGTCTCTGTCTCTGTCTCTGTCTCTGTTTCTCTTTCTCTGTGTCCCTGTCCCTGTGTCTCCGTCTCTGTGTCTCTGTCTGTGTCTCTGTGTGCGTGTATCTGTCTCTGTGTCTCTGTCTCTGTGTCTCTGTCTCTGTGTCTCTGCCTCCATGTCTCTGTCTCTGTGTCTATTCCTCTGTCTCTGTGTCTCCGTTTCTGTGTCTCTCTCTCTGTGTCTCTGTCTCTGTGTCTATGCCTCTGTCTCTGTGTCTCCGTTTCTGTGTCTCTCTCCCTGTGTCTCTGTCTCTGAATCTCTGTCATTGTGTCTTTGTCTCTGTGTCTCTGTCTCGTTGTCTCTGTGTCTGTGTTCCTGTCTCTGTGTCTCTGTCCCTGTGACTCTGTCTCTGTGTCGCTGTCTCTGTGCCTCTGTCTCCGTGTCTCTGTCTCGGTGTCTCTGCCCCTGTGTCTCCGCCTCTGTGTCTCTCTTTCTGTGTCTCTGTCTCTGTGTCTATGCCTCTGTCTGTGTCACTGTCTCTGTGCCTCCGTCTACGTGTCTCGGTCTCTATGTCTCTGCCTTTATGTCTCTGCCTCTGTGTCTCTGTCTCTGTGTCTCTGTCTCTGTGTGTCTGTCTCTGTGTCTCTGTCTCTGTGTCCCTGTCGCTGTGTCTCCGTCTCTGTGTCTCTGTCTCTGTGTCTCTGTCTCTGTGTCTCTGTCTCTGTGTATCTGTCTCTGTCTCTGTCTCTGTTTCTCTTTCTCTGTGTCTCTGTCCCTGTGTCTCCGTCTCTGTGTCTCTGTCTCTGTCTCTGTCTCTGTCTCTGCCTCTGTCTCTGTCTCTGTCTCTGTCTCTGTCTCTGTCTCTGTCTCTGTCTCTGTCTCTGTCTCTGTCTCTGTCTCTGTCTCTGTCTCTGTCTCTGTCTCTGTCTCTGTCTCTGTCTCTGTCTCTGTCTCTGTCTCTGTCTCTGTCTCTGTCTCTGTCTCTGTCTCTGTCTCTGTGACTCTGTCTCAGTGTCCCTGTTTCTGTGTCTCTGTCCCTGTTTCTCTTTCTCTGTGTCCCTGTCCCTGTGTCTCCGTCTCTGTGTCTCTGTCTGTGTCTCTGTGTGCGTGTATCTGTCTCTGAGTCTCTGTCTCTGTGACTCTGTCTCTGTGTCTCTGCCTCCATGTCTCTGTCTCTGTGTCTATTCCCCTGTGTCTCTGCCTCCGTGTATCTGTCTCTGCGTCACTCTCTCTCTGTCTCAGCCTCTGAATCTCTGTCTCTGTGTCTCTCTCCCAGAGTCTCCGTCTCTGTGTCCCTGTCTCTGTGTCTCTGTCTCTGTGACTCTGTCTCTGTGACTGTGTCTCTGTCTCTGTACCTCTGTCTCTGTGTCTCTCTCTGTGTCTCTGTCTCTGTGTCTCTGTCTCTGTGTCTCTGTCTCTGTGTCTCTGTCTCTGTGTCTCTGTCTCTGTGTCTCTGTCTCTGTGCCTCTGCCTCTGTGCCTCTGCCTCTGTGTCTCGGTCTCTGTGTCTCTGTCTCTGCGTCTCTGTCTCTGTGCCTCTGTCTCTGTGTCCCTGTCCCTGCGTCTCCGTCTCTGTGTCTCTGCCTCTGTGTCTCTGCCTCTGTATCTTTCTCTGCGTCTCCGTCTCTGTATCTCTGTCTCTGTGTCTCTGTCCCTGAGTCTCTCTCTCTGTGTCCCTGTCTCTGTGTCTCTGTCCTTGCGTCTCCGCCTCTGTGTCTCCGTCTCTGTGTCTCTGTCTTTGTGTCTATGTCTCCGTGCCTATGCCTCTGTCCGTGTGTCTCTGTACCTGTGTCTCCGTCTCTGTGTCTCTGTCTCTGTGTCTCTGTCTCTGTGTCTCTGTCTCTGTGTCTCTGTCTCTGTGTCTCTGTCTCTGTGTCTCTGTTTCTGTGCCTCTGCCTCTGTGCCTCTGCCTCTGTGTCTCGGTCTCTGTGTCTCTGTCTCTGCGTCTCTGTCTCTGCGTCTCTGTCTCTGTGCCTCTGTTTCTGTGTCTCTGTGTCTCTGTCTCTGTGTCTCTGTCTCTGTCTCTGTGTCTCTGTCTCTGTGTCTCTGTCTCTGTGTCTCTGTCTCTGCGTCTCTGTCTCTGTTTCTCTGCCTCTGTCTCTGTGTGTCTGTCTCTGTCTCTGTGTCTCTGTCTCTGTGTCTCTGTCTCTGTGTCTCTGTCTCTGTGTCTCTGTCTCTGTGTCTCTGTCCCTGTGTCTCTGTCTCTGTGTCTCTGTCCCTGAGTCTCTCTCTCTGTGTCCCTGTCTCTGTGTCTCTGGCTGTCTAACTGTGTCTCTGTCTCTGTTTCTCTGTCCCACGGTATCCGTCTCTGTGTCTCCGTCTCTGTGTCCCTGCCTCTGAGTCTCTGCCTCTGTCTCCCTGGCTCTGTGTCTCTGCCTCCGTGTCTCTGTCTCTGTGTCTATTCCTCTGTGTCTCTGCCTCTGTATCTTTCTCTGCGTCTCCGTCTCTGTATCTCTGTCTCTGTGTCTCTGTCCCTGAGTCTCTCTCTCTGTGTCCCTGTCTCTGTGTCTCTGTCCTTGCGTCTCCGCCTCTGTGTCTCCGTCTCTGTGTCTCTGTCTTTGTGTCTATGTCTCCGTGCCTATGCCTCTGTCCGTGTGTCTCTGGACCTGCGTCTCCGTCTCCGTGTCTCGGTCTCTATATCACTGTCTTTATGTCTCTGCCTCTGTGTCTCTGTCTCTGTGTCTCTGTCTCTGTGTCTCTGTCTCTGTGTCTCTGTTTCTGTGCCTCTGCCTCTGTGCCTCTGCCTCTGTGTCTCGGTCTCTGTGTCTCTGTCTCTGCGTCTCTGTCTCTGCGTCTCTGTCTCTGTGCCTCTGTTTCTGTGTCTCTGTGTCTCTGTCTCTGTGTAACTGTCGCTGTGTCCCCGTCTCTCTGTCTCTGTCTCTGAGTCTCTGTCTCTGTGTCTCTGTCTCTGTCTCTGTCTCTGTCTCTGTCTCTGTCTCTGTTTCTCTTTCTCTGTGTCCCTGTCCCTGTGTCTCCGTCTCTGTGTCTCTGTCTGTGTCTCTGTGTGCGTGTATCTGTCTCTGAGTCTCTGTCTCTGTGACTCTGTCTCTGTGTCTCTGCCTCCATGTCTCTGTCTCTGTGTCTATTCCCCTGTGTCTCTGCCTCCGTGTATCTGTCTCTGCGTCGCTCTCTCTCTGTCTCTGCCTCTGAATCTCTGTCTCTGTGTCTCTCTCCCAGAGTCTCCGTCTCTGTGTCCCTGTCTCTGTGTCTCTGTCTCTGTGACTCTGTCTCTGTGACTGTGTCTCTGTCTCTGTACCTCTGTCTCTGTGTCTCTCTCTGTGTCTCTGTCTCTGTGTCTCTGTCTCTGTGTCTCTGTCTCTGTGTCTCTGTCTCTGTGTCTCTGTCTCTGTGCCTCTGCCTCTGTGCCTCTGCCTCTGTGTCTCGGTCTCTGTGTCTCTGTCTCTGCGTCTCTCTCTCTGTGCCTCTGTCTCTGTGTCCCTGTCCCTGCGTCTCCGTCTCTGTGTCTCTGCCTCTGTGTCTCTGCCTCTGTATCTTTCTCTGCGTCTCCGTCTCTGTATCTCTGTCTCTGTGTCTCTGTCCCTGAGTCTCTCTCTCTGTGTCCCTGTCTCTGTGTCTCTGTCCTTGCGTCTCCGCCTCTGTGTCTCCGTCTCTGTGTCTCTGTCTTTGTGTCTATGTCTCCGTGCCTATGCCTCTGTCCGTGTGTCTCTGTACCTGTGTCTACGTCTCTGTGTCTCTGTCTCTGTGTCTCTGTCTCTGTGTCTCTGTCTCTGTGTCTCTGTCTCTGTGTCTCTGTCTCTGTGTCTCTGTCTCTGTGTCTCTGTTTCTGTGCCTCTGCCTCTGTGCCTCTGCCTCTGTGTCTCGGTCTCTGTGTCTCTGTCTCTGCGTCTCTGTCTCTGCGTCTCTGTCTCTGTGCCTCTGTTTCTGTGTCTCTGTGTCTCTGTCTCTGTGTCTCTGTCTCTGTCTCTGTGTCTCTGTCTCTGTGTCTCTGTCTCTGCGTCTCTGTCTCTGTTTCTCTGTCTCTGTCTCTGTGTGTCTGTCTCTGTCTCTGTGTCTCTGTCTCTGTGTCTCTGTCTCTGTGTCTCTGTCTCTGTGTCTCTGTCTCTGTGTCTCTGTCTCTGTGTCTCTGTCTCTGTGTCTCTGTCTCTGTGTCTCTGTCCCTGTGTCTCTGTCTCTGTGTCTCTGTCCCTGAGTCTCTCTCTCTGTGTCCATGTCTCTGTGTCTCTGGCTGTCTAACTGTGTCTCTGTCTCTGTTTCTCTGTCCCACGGTATCCGTCTCTGTGTCTCCGTCTCTGTGTCCCTGCCTCTGAGTCTCTGCCTCTGTCTCCCTGGCTCTGTGTCTCTGCCTCCGTGTCTCTGTCTCTGTGTCTATTCCTCTGTGTCTCTGCCTCCGTGTATCTGTCTCTGCCCCTCTCTCTCTCTGTCACTGCCTCTGAATCTCTGTCTCTGTGTCTCTGTCCCAGAGTCTCCGTCTCTATGTCCCTGTCTCTGTGTCTCTGTCCCTGTGTCTCCGTCTCTGTGTCTCTGTCTCTGTCTCTGTGTCTCTGCCTCTGTGTCTCTCTCTCTGTGTCTCTGTCTCTGTGTCTCTGTCTCTGTGTCTATGCCTCTGTCCGTGTGTCTCTGGACCTGCGTCTCCGTCTCCGTGTCTCGGTCTCTATATCACTGTCTTTATGTCTCTGCCTCTGTGTCTCTGTCTCGGTGTCTCCGTCTCTGTGTCTCTGTCTCTGTGTCTCTGTCCCTGTCTCTATGTCTCTGTGTCTCTGTCTCTGAGTGTCTGCCTCTGTGTCTTTGTCTCTGTCTCTGTGTCTCTGTCTCTGAGTCTCTGTCTGTGTGTCCCTGTCTCTGTGTCCCTGTCCCTGCGTCTCCGTCTCTGTGTCTCTGCCTCTGTCTCTGTCTCTGTGTCTCTGCCTCTGTATCTGTCTCTGCGTCTCCGTCTCTGTATCTCTGCCTCTGTGTCCCTGTCCCTGAGTCTCTCTCTCTGTGTCCCTGTCTCTGTGCCTCTGCCCTTGCGTCTCTGTCTCTGTGTCACTGTCTCTGTGTCCCTGTCCCTGTGTCTCTCTCTGTGTCTCTGTCTCTGTGTCTATGCCTCTGTCCGTGTGTCTCTGGACCTGCGTCTCCGTCTCCGTGTCTCGGTCTCTATGTCTCTGTCTTTATGTCTCTGTCTCTGCGTCTCCGTCTCTGTATCTCTGTCTCTGTGTCTCTGTCCCTGAGTCTCTCTCTCTATGTCTCTGTCTCTGTGGCTATGTCTCTGTGTCTCTGTCTCTGTGTCTATGTCTCTGTGTCTCTGTCTCCGTGTCTCTGTCTCTGTGTCTCTCTCTGTGTCTCTGTCTCTGTGTCTATGCCTCTGTCTCTGTGTCTCCGTTTCTGTGTCTCTCTCTCTGTGTCTCTGTCTCTGTGTCTATGCCTCTGTCTCTGTGTCTCCGTTTCTGTGTCTCTCTCCCTGTGTCTCTGTCTCTGAATCTCTGTCATTGTGTCTTTGTCTCTGTGTCTCTGTCTCGTTGTCTCTGTGTCTGTGTTCCTGTCTCTGTGTCTCTGTCCCTGTGACTCTGTCTCTGTGTCGCTGTTTCTGTGTCTCTGTCCCTGTGTCTCCGTCTCTGTGTCTCTGTCTCTGTGCCTCTGTCTCCGTGTCTCTGTCTCGGTGTCTCTGCCCCTTTGTCTCTGCCTCTGTGTCTCTCTTTCTGTGTCTCTGTCTCTGTGTCTATGCCTCTGTCCGTGTGTCACTGTCTCTGTGTCTCCGTCTACGTGTCTCGGTCTCTATGTCTCTGTCTTTATGTCTCTGCCTCTGTGTCTCTGTCTCTGTGTCTCTGTCTCTGTGTGTCTGTCTCTGTGTCTCTGTCTCTGTGTCCCTGTCGCTGTGTCTCCGTCTCTGTGTCTCTGTCTCTGTGTCTCTGTCTCTGTGTCTCCGTCTCTGTGCCTCTGTCTCTGTGTCTCTGTCTCGGTGTCTCTGCCCCTGTGTCTCTGTCTCTGTGTCTCTGTCTCTGTGTCTCTGTCTCTGTGTATCTGTCTCTGTCTCTGCCTCTGTCTCTGTTTCTCTTTCTCTGTGTCTCTGTCCCTGTGTCTCCGTCTCTGTGTCTCTGTCTCTGTCTCTGTCTCTGTCTCTGCCTCTGTCTCTGTCTCTGTCTCTGTCTCTGTCTCTGTCTCTGTCTCTGTCTCTGTCTCTGTCTCTGTCTCTGTCTCTGTCTCTGTCTCTGTCTCTGTGACTCTGTCTCAGTGTCCCTGTTTCTGTGTCTCTGTCCCTGTGTCTCCGTCTCTGTGTCTCTGTCTCTGTCTCTGAGTCTCCGTCTCTGTGTCTCTGTCTCTGTCTCTGTCTCTGTCTCTGTCTCTGTTTCTCTTTCTCTGTGTCCCTGTCCCTGTGTCTCCGTCTCTGTGTCTCTGTCTGTGTCTCTGTGTGCGTGTATCTGTCTCTGAGTCTCTGTCTCTGTGACTCTGTCTCTGTGTCTCTGCCTCCATGTCTCTGTCTCTGTGTCAATTCCCCTGTGTCTCTGCCTCCGTGTATCTGTCTCTGCGTCTCTCTCCCTCTGTCTCTGCCTCTGAATCTCTGTCTCTGTGTCTCTCTCCCAGAGTCTCCGTCTCTGTGTCCCTGTCTCTGTGTCTCTGTCTCTGTGACTCTGTCTCTGTGACTGTGTCTCTGTCTCTGTACCTCTGTCTCTGTACCTCTGTCTCTGTGTCTCTGTCTCTGTGTCTCTGTCTCTGTGTCTCTGTCTCTGTGTCTCTGTCTCTGTGTCTCTGTCTCTGTGCCTCTGCCTCTGTGCCTCTGCCTCTGTGTCTCGGTCTCTGTGTCTCTGTCTCTGCGTCTCTGTCTCTGTGCCTCTGTCTCTGTGTCCCTGTCCCTGCGTCTCCGTCTCTGTGTCTCTGCCTCTGTGTCTCTGCCTCTGTATCTTTCTCTGCGTCTCCGTCTCTGTATCTCTGTCTCTGTGTCTCTGTCCCTGAGTCTCTCTCTCTGTGTCCCTGTCTCTGTGTCTCTGTCCTTGCGTCTCCGCCTCTGTGTCTCCGTCTCTGTGTCTCTGTCTTTGTGTCTATGTCTCCGTGCCTATGCCTCTGTCCGTGTGTCTCTGTACCTCTGTCTCCGTCTCTGTGTCTCTGTCTCTGTTTCTCTGTCTCTGTGTCTCTGTCT
This sequence comes from Megachile willughbiella, assembly GCA_945859595.2. Taxonomy (NCBI): domain Eukaryota; kingdom Metazoa; phylum Arthropoda; class Insecta; order Hymenoptera; family Megachilidae; genus Megachile; species Megachile willughbiella. The sequence goes on from CAMAOD020000286.1 coordinate 1,378,069, forward strand.
CTGTGTCTCTGTCTCTGTGTCTCTGTCTCTGTGTCTCTGTCTCTGTCTCTGTCTCTGTCTCTGCCTCTGTCTCTGTCTCTGTCTCTGTCTCTGTCTCTGTCTCTGTCTCTGTCTCTGTCTCTGTCTCTGTCTCTGTCTCTGTCTCTGTGACTCTGTCTCTGTGTCCCTGTTTCTGTGTCTCTGTCCCTGTGTCTCCGTCTCTGTGTCTCTGTCTCTGTCTCTGAGTCTCTGTCTCTGTGTCTCTGTCTCTGTCTCTGTCTCTGTCTCTGTTTCTCTTTCTCTGTGTCCCTGTCCCTGTGTCTCCGTCTCTGTGTCTCTGTCTGTGTCTCTGTGTGCGTGTATCTGTCTCTGTGTCTCTGTCTCTGTGTCTCTGTCTCTGTGTCTCTGCCTCCATGTCTCTGTCTCTGTGTCTATTCCTCTGTCTCTGTGTCTCCGTTTCTGTGTCTCTCTCTCTGTGTCTCTGTCTCTGTGTCTATGCCTCTGTCTCTGTGTCTCCGTTTCTGTGTCTCTCTCCCTGTGTCTCTGTCTCTGAATCTCTGTCATTGTGTCTTTGTCTCTGTGTCTCTGTCTCGTTGTCTCTGTGTCTGTGTTCCTGTCTCTGTGTCTCTGTCCTTGTGACTCTGTCTCTGTGTCGCTGTCTCTGTGCCTCTGTCTCCGTGTCTCTGTCTCGGTGTCTCTGCCCCTGTGTCTCCGCCTCTGTGTCTCTCTTTCTGTGTCTCTGTCTCTGTGTCTATGCCTCTGTCTGTGTCACTGTCTCTGTGCCTCCGTCTACGTGTCTCGGTCTCTATGTCTCTGTCTTTATGTCTCTGCCTCTGTGTCTCTGTCTCTGTGTCTCTGTCTCTGTGTATCTGTCTCTGTGTCTCTGTCTCTGTGTCCCTGTCGCTGTGTCTCCGTCTCTGTGTCTCTGTCTCTGTGTCTCTGTCTCTGTGTCTCTGTCTCTGTGTATCTGTCTCTGTCTCTGTCTCTGTTTCTCTTTCTCTGTGTCTCTGTCCCTGTGTCTCCGTCTCTGTGTCTCTGTCTCTGTCTCTGTCTCTGTCTCTGCCTCTGTCTCTGTCTCTGTCTCTGTCTCTGTCTCTGTCTCTGTCTCTGTCTCTGTCTCTGTCTCTGTCTCTGTCTCTGTCTCTGTCTCTGTCTCTGTCTCTGTCTCTGTCTCTGTCTCTGTCTCTGTCTCTGTCTCTGTCTCTGTCTCTGTCTCTGTCTCTGTCTCTGTCTCTGTCTCTGTGACTCTGTCTCAGTGTCCCTGTTTCTGTGTCTCTGTCCCTGTTTCTCTTTCTCTGTGTCCCTGTCCCTGTGTCTCCGTCTCTGTGTCTCTGTCTGTGTCTCTGTGTGCGTGTATCTGTCTCTGAGTCTCTGTCTCTGTGACTCTGTCTCTGTGTCTCTGCCTCCATGTCTCTGTCTCTGTGTCTATTCCCCTGTGTCTCTGCCTCCGTGTATCTGTCTCTGCGTCACTCTCTCTCTGTCTCAGCCTCTGAATCTCTGTCTCTGTGTCTCTCTCCCAGAGTCTCCGTCTCTGTGTCCCTGTCTCTGTGTCTCTGTCTCTGTGACTCTGTCTCTGTGACTGTGTCTCTGTCTCTGTACCTCTGTCTCTGTGTCTCTCTCTGTGTCTCTGTCTCTGTGTCTCTGTCTCTGTGTCTCTGTCTCTGTGTCTCTGTCTCTGTGTCTCTGTCTCTGTGTCTCTGTCTCTGTGCCTCTGCCTCTGTGCCTCTGCCTCTGTGTCTCGGTCTCTGTGTCTCTGTCTCTGCGTCTCTGTCTCTGTGCCTCTGTCTCTGTGTCCCTGTCCCTGCGTCTCCGTCTCTGTGTCTCTGCCTCTGTGTCTCTGCCTCTGTATCTTTCTCTGCGTCTCCGTCTCTGTATCTCTGTCTCTGTGTCTCTGTCCCTGAGTCTCTCTCTCTGTGTCCCTGTCTCTGTGTCTCTGTCCTTGCGTCTCCGCCTCTGTGTCTCCGTCTCTGTGTCTCTGTCTTTGTGTCTATGTCTCCGTGCCTATGCCTCTGTCCGTGTGTCTCTGTACCTGTGTCTCCGTCTCTGTGTCTCTGTCTCTGTGTCTCTGTCTCTGTGTCTCTGTCTCTGTGTCTCTGTCTCTGTGTCTCTGTCTCTGTGTCTCTGTTTCTGTGCCTCTGCCTCTGTGCCTCTGCCTCTGTGTCTCGGTCTCTGTGTCTCTGTCTCTGCGTCTCTGTCTCTGCGTCTCTGTCTCTGTGCCTCTGTTTCTGTGTCTCTGTGTCTCTGTCTCTGTGTCTCTGTCTCTGTCTCTGTGTCTCTGTCTCTGTGTCTCTGTCTCTGTGTCTCTGTCTCTGCGTCTCTGTCTCTGTTTCTCTGCCTCTGTCTCTGTGTGTCTGTCTCTGTCTCTGTGTCTCTGTCTCTGTGTCTCTGTCTCTGTGTCTCTGTCTCTGTGTCTCTGTCTCTGTGTCTCTGTCCCTGTGTCTCTGTCTCTGTGTCTCTGTCCCTGAGTCTCTCTCTCTGTGTCCCTGTCTCTGTGTCTCTGGCTGTCTAACTGTGTCTCTGTCTCTGTTTCTCTGTCCCACGGTATCCGTCTCTGTGTCTCCGTCTCTGTGTCCCTGCCTCTGAGTCTCTGCCTCTGTCTCCCTGGCTCTGTGTCTCTGCCTCCGTGTCTCTGTCTCTGTGTCTATTCCTCTGTGTCTCTGCCTCTGTATCTTTCTCTGCGTCTCCGTCTCTGTATCTCTGTCTCTGTGTCTCTGTCCCTGAGTCTCTCTCTCTGTGTCCCTGTCTCTGTGTCTCTGTCCTTGCGTCTCCGCCTCTGTGTCTCCGTCTCTGTGTCTCTGTCTTTGTGTCTATGTCTCCGTGCCTATGCCTCTGTCCGTGTGTCTCTGGACCTGCGTCTCCGTCTCCGTGTCTCGGTCTCTATATCACTGTCTTTATGTCTCTGCCTCTGTGTCTCTGTCTCTGTGTCTCTGTCTCTGTGTCTCTGTCTCTGTGTCTCTGTTTCTGTGCCTCTGCCTCTGTGCCTCTGCCTCTGTGTCTCGGTCTCTGTGTCTCTGTCTCTGCGTCTCTGTCTCTGCGTCTCTGTCTCTGTGCCTCTGTTTCTGTGTCTCTGAGTCTCTGTCTCTGTGTCCCTGTCTCTGTGTTTATTCCTCTGTCTCTGTGTCTCCGTTTCTGTGTCTCTCTCTCTGTGTCTCTGTCTCTGTGTCTATGCCTCTGTCTCTGTGTCTCCGTTTCTGTGTCTCTCTCCCTGTGTCTCTGTCTCTGAATCTCTGTCATTGTGTCTTTGTCTCTGTGTCTCTGTCTCGTTGTCTCTGCGTCTGTGTTCCTGTCTCTGTGTCTCTGTCCCTGTGACTCTGTCTCTGTGTCGCTGTTTCTGTGTCTCTGTCCCTGTGTCTCCGTCTCTGTGTCTCTGTCTCTGTGCCTCTGTCTCCGTGTCTCTGTCTCGGTGTCTCTGCCCCTGTGTCTCCGCCTCTGTGTCTCTCTTTCTGTGTCTCTGTCTCTGTGTCTATGCCTCTGTCCGTGTGTCACTGTCTCTGTGTCGCTGTTTCTGTGTCTCTGTCCCTGTGTCTCCGTCTCTGTGTCTCTGTCTCTGTGCCTCTGTCTCCGTGTCTCTGTCTCGGTGTCTCTGCCCCTGTGTCTCCGCCTCTGTGTCTCTCTTTCTGTGTCTCTGTCTCTGTGTCTATGCCTCTGTCCGTGTGTCACTGTCTCTGTGTCTCCGTCTACGTGTCTCGGTCTCTATGTCTCTGTCTTTATGTCTCTGCCTCTGTGTCTCTGTCTCTGTGTCTCTGTCTCTGTGTGTCTGTCTCTGTGTCTCTGTCTCTGTGTCCCTGTCGCTGTGTCACCGTCTCTGTGTCTCTGTCTCTGTGTCTCTGTCTCTGTGTCTCTGTCTCTGTGTCTCTGTCTCTGTGTCTCTGTCTCTGTGCGTTCTGTCTCTGTGTCTCTGTCTCGGTGTCTCTGCCCCTGTGTCTCTGTCTCTGTGTCTCTGTCTCTGTGTCTCTGTGTCTGTGTCTCTGTCTCTGTGTATCTGTCTCTGTCTCTGTCTCTGTTTCTCTTTCTCTGTGTCTCTGTCCCTGTGTCTCCGTCTCTGTGTCTCTGTCTCTGTCTCTGTCTCTGTCTCTGCCTCTGTCTCTGTCTCTGTCTCTGTCTCTGTCTCTGTCTCTGTCTCTGTCTCTGTCTCTGTCTCTGTCTCTGTCTCTGTCTCTGTCTCTGTCTCTGTCTCTGTGACTCTGTCTCAGTGTCCCTGTTTCTGTGTCTCTGTCCCTGTGTCTCCGTCTCTGTGTCTCCGTCTCTGTGTCTCTGTCTCTGTCTCTGTCTCCATCTCTGTTTCTCTTTCTCTGTGTCCCTGTCCCTGTGTCTCCGTCTCTGTGTCTCTGTCTGTGTCTCTGTGTGCGTGTATCTGTCTCTGAGTCTCTGTCTCTGTGACTCTGTCTCTGTGTCTCTGCCTCCATGTCTCTGTCTCTGTGTCTATTCCCCTGTGTCTCTGCCTCCGTGTATCTGTCTCTGCGTCTCTCTCTCTCTGTCTCTGCCTCTGAATCTCTGTCTCTGTGTCTCTCTCCCAGAGTCTCCGTCTCTGTGTCCCTGTCTCTGTGTCTCTGTCTCTGTGACTCTGTCTCTGTGACTGTGTCTCTGTCTCAGTACCTCTGTCTCTGTGTCTCTCTCTGTGTCTCTGTCTCTGTGTCTCTGTCTCTGTGTCTCTGTCTCTGTGTCTCTGTCTCTGTGTCTCTGTCTCTGTGTCTCTGTCTCTGTGTCTCTGTCTCTGTGCCTCTGCCTCTGTGCCTCTGCCTCTGTGTCTCGGTCTCTGTGTCTCTGTCTCTGCGTCTCTGTCTCTGTGCCTCTGTCTCTGTGTCCCTGTCCCTGCGTCTCCGTCTCTGTGTCTCTGCCTCTGTGTCTCTGCCTCTGTATCTTTCTCTGCGTCTCCGTCTCTGTATCTCTGTCTCTGTGTCTCTGTCCCTGAGTCTCTCTCTCTGTGTCCCTGTCTCTGTGTCTCTGTCCTTGCGTCTCCGCCTCTGTGTCTCCGTCTCTGTGTCTCTGTCTTTGTGTCTATGTCTCCGTGCCTATGCCTCTGTCCGTGTGTCTCTGTACCTGTGTCTCCGTCTCTGTGTCTCTGTCTCTGTGTCTCTGTCTCTGTGTCTCTGTCTCTGTGTCTCCGTCTACGTGTCTCGGTCTCTATGTCTCTGACTTTATGTCTCTGCCTCTGTGTCTCTGTCTCTGTGTCTCTGTCTCTGTGCCTCTGTCTCTGTGTCTCTGTCTCGGTGTCTCTGCCCCTGTGTCTCTGTCTCTGTGTCTCTGTCTCTGTGTCTCTGTCTCTGTGTATCTGTCTCTGTCTCTGTCTCTGTTTCTCTTTCTCTGTGTCTCTGTCCCTGTGTCTCCGTCTCTGTGTCTCTGTCTCTGTCTCTGTCTCTGTCTCTGCCTCTGTCTCTGTCTCTGTCTCTGTCTCTGTCTCTGTCTCTGTCTCTGTCTCTGTCTCTGTCTCTGTCTCTGTCTCTGTCTCTGTCTCTGTCTCTGTCTCTGTCTCTGTCTCTGTCTCTGTCTCTGTCTCTGTCTCTGTCTCTGTCTCTGTCTCTGTGACTCTGTCTCAGTGTCCCTGTTTCTGTGTCTCTGTCCCTGTTTCTCCGTCTCTGTGTCTCTGTCTCTGTCTCTGAGTCTCCGTCTCTGTGTCTCTGTCTCTGTCTCTGTCTCTGTCTCTGTCTCTGTTTCTCTTTCTCTGTGTCCCTGTCCCTGTGTCTCCGTCTCTGTGTCTCTGTCTGTGTCTCTGTGTGCGTGTATCTGTCTCTGAGTCTCTGTCTCTGTGACTCTGTCTCTGTGTCTCTGCCTCCATGTCTCTGTCTCTGTGTCTATTCCCCTGTGTCTCTGCCTCCGTGTATCTGTCTCTGCGTCACTCTCTCTCTGTCTCTGCCTCTGAATCTCTGTCTCTGTGTCTCTCTCCCAGAGTCTCCGTCTCTGTGTCCCTGTCTCTGTGTCTCTGTCTCTGTGACTCTGTCTCTGTGACTGTGTCTCTGTCTCTGTACCTCTGTCTCTGTGTCTCTCTCTGTGTCTCTGTCTCTGTGTCTCTGTCTCTGTGTCTCTGTCTCTGTGTCTCTGTCTCTGTGTCTCTGTCTCTGTGCCTCTGCCTCTGTGCCTCTGCCTCTGTGTCTCGGTCTCTGTGTCTCTGTCTCTGCGTCTCTGTCTCTGTGCCTCTGTCTCTGTGTCCCTGTCCCTGCGTCTCCGTCTCTGTGTCTCTGCCTCTGTGTCTCTGCCTCTGTGCCTCTGCCTCTGTGTCTCGGTCTCTGTGTCTCTGTCTCTGCGTCTCTGTCTCTGCGTCTCTGTCTCTGTGCCTCTGTTTCTGTGTCTCTGAGTCTCTGTCTCTGTGTCCCTGTCTCTGTGTTTATTCCTCTGTCTCTGTGTCTCCGTTTCTGTGTCTCTCTCTCTGTGTCTCTGTCTCTGTGTCTATGCCTCTGTCTCTGTGTCTCCGTTTCTGTGTCTCTCTCCCTGTGTCTCTGTCTCTGAATCTCTGTCATTGTGTCTTTGTCTCTGTGTCTCTGTCTCGTTGTCTCTGCGTCTGTGTTCCTGTCTCTGTGTCTCTGTCCCTGTGACTCTGTCTCTGTGTCGCTGTTTCTGTGTCTCTGTCCCTGTGTCTCCGTCTCTGTGTCTCTGTCTCTGTGCCTCTGTCTCCGTGTCTCTGTCTCGGTGTCTGTGCCCCTGTGTCTCCGCCTCTGTGTCTCTCTTTCTGTGTCTCTGTCTCTGTGTCTATGCCTCTGTCCGTGTGTCACTGTCTCTGTGTCGCTGTTTCTGTGTCTCTGTCCCTGTGTCTCCGTCTCTGTGTCTCTGTCTCTGTGCCTCTGTCTCCGTGTCTCTGTCTCGGTGTCTCTGCCCCTGTGTCTCCGCCTCTGTGTCTCTCTTTCTGTGTCTCTGTCTCTGTGTCTATGCCTCTGTCCGTGTGTCACTGTCTCTGTGTCTCCGTCTACGTGTCTCGGTCTCTATGTCTCTGTCTTTATGTCTCTGCCTCTGTGTCTCTCTCTCTGTGTCTCTGTCTCTGTGTGTCTGTCTCTGTGTCTCTGTCTCTGTGTCCCTGTCGCTGTGTCACCGTCTCTGTGTCTCTGTCTCTGTGTCTCTGTCTCTGTGTCTCTGTCTCTGTGTCTCTGTCTCTGTGTCTCTGTCTCTGTGCGTTCTGTCTCTGTGTCTCTGTCTCGGTGTCTCTGCCCCTGTGTCTCTGTCTCTGTGTCTCTGTCTCTGTGTCTCTGTGTCTGTGTCTCTGTCTCTGTGTATCTGTCTCTGTCTCTGTCTCTGTTTCTCTTTCTCTGTGTCTCTGTCCCTGTGTCTCCGTCTCTGTGTCTCTGTCTCTGTCTCTGTCTCTGTCTCTGCCTCTGTCTCTGTCTCTGTCTCTGTCTCTGTCTCTGTCTCTGTCTCTGTCTCTGTCTCTGTCTCTGTCTCTGTCTCTGTCTCTGTCTCTGTCTCTGTCTCTGTCTCTGTGACTCTGTCTCAGTGTCCCTGTTTCTGTGTCTCTGTCCCTGTGTCTCCGTCTCTGTGTCTCCGTCTCTGTGTCTCTGTCTCTGTCTCTGTCTCCATCTCTGTTTCTCTTTCTCTGTGTCCCTGTCCCTGTGTCTCCGTCTCTGTGTCTCTGTCTGTGTCTCTGTGTGCGTGTATCTGTCTCTGAGTCTCTGTCTCTGTGACTCTGTCTCTGTGTCTCTGCCTCCATGTCTCTGTCTCTGTGTCTATTCCCCTGTGTCTCTGCCTCCGTGTATCTGTCTCTGCGTCTCTCTCTCTCTGTCTCTGCCTCTGAATCTCTGTCTCTGTGTCTCTCTCCCAGAGTCTCCGTCTCTGTGTCCCTGTCTCTGTGTCTCTGTCTCTGTGACTCTGTCTCTGTGACTGTGTCTCTGTCTCAGTACCTCTGTCTCTGTGTCTCTCTCTGTGTCTCTGTCTCTGTGTCTCTGTCTCTGTGTCTCTGTCTCTGTGTCTCTGTCTCTGTGTCTCTGTCTCTGTGTCTCTGTCTCTGTGTCTCTGTCTCTGTGCCTCTGCCTCTGTGCCTCTGCCTCTGTGTCTCGGTCTCTGTGTCTCTGTCTCTGCGTCTCTGTCTCTGTGCCTCTGTCTCTGTGTCCCTGTCCCTGCGTCTCCGTCTCTGTGTCTCTGCCTCTGTGTCTCTGCCTCTGTATCTTTCTCTGCGTCTCCGTCTCTGTATCTCTGTCTCTGTGTCTCTGTCCCTGAGTCTCTCTCTCTGTGTCCCTGTCTCTGTGTCTCTGTCCTTGCGTCTCCGCCTCTGTGTCTCCGTCTCTGTGTCTCTGTCTTTGTGTCTATGTCTCCGTGCCTATGCCTCTGTCCGTGTGTCTCTGTACCTGTGTCTCCGTCTCTGTGTCTCTGTCTCTGTGTCTCTGTCTCTGTGTCTCTGTCTCTGTGTCTCCGTCTACGTGTCTCGGTCTCTATGTCTCTGACTTTATGTCTCTGCCTCTGTGTCTCTGTCTCTGTGTCTCTGTCTCTGTGCCTCTGTCTCTGTGTCTCTGTCTCGGTGTCTCTGCCCCTGTGTCTCTGTCTCTGTGTCTCTGTCTCTGTGTCTCTGTCTCTGTGTATCTGTCTCTGTCTCTGTCTCTGTTTCTCTTTCTCTGTGTCTCTGTCCCTGTGTCTCCGTCTCTGTGTCTCTGTCTCTGTCTCTGTCTCTGTCTCTGCCTCTGTCTCTGTCTCTGTCTCTGTCTCTGTCTCTGTCTCTGTCTCTGTCTCTGTCTCTGTCTCTGTCTCTGTCTCTGTCTCTGTCTCTGTCTCTGTCTCTGTCTCTGTCTCTGTCTCTGTCTCTGTCTCTGTCTCTGTCTCTGTCTCTGTCTCTGTGACTCTGTCTCAGTGTCCCTGTTTCTGTGTCTCTGTCCCTGTTTCTCCGTCTCTGTGTCTCTGTCTCTGTCTCTGAGTCTCCGTCTCTGTGTCTCTGTCTCTGTCTCTGTCTCTGTCTCTGTCTCTGTTTCTCTTTCTCTGTGTCCCTGTCCCTGTGTCTCCGTCTCTGTGTCTCTGTCTGTGTCTCTGTGTGCGTGTATCTGTCTCTGAGTCTCTGTCTCTGTGACTCTGTCTCTGTGTCTCTGCCTCCATGTCTCTGTCTCTGTGTCTATTCCCCTGTGTCTCTGCCTCCGTGTATCTGTCTCTGCGTCACTCTCTCTCTGTCTCTGCCTCTGAATCTCTGTCTCTGTGTCTCTCTCCCAGAGTCTCCGTCTCTGTGTCCCTGTCTCTGTGTCTCTGTCTCTGTGACTCTGTCTCTGTGACTGTGTCTCTGTCTCTGTACCTCTGTCTCTGTGTCTCTCTCTGTGTCTCTGTCTCTGTGTCTCTGTCTCTGTGTCTCTGTCTCTGTGTCTCTGTCTCTGTGTCTCTGTCTCTGTGCCTCTGCCTCTGTGCCTCTGCCTCTGTGTCTCGGTCTCTGTGTCTCTGTCTCTGCGTCTCTGTCTCTGTGCCTCTGTCTCTGTGTCCCTGTCCCTGCGTCTCCGTCTCTGTGTCTCTGCCTCTGTGTCTCTGCCTCTGTATCTTTCTCTGCGTCTCCGTCTCTGTATCTCTGTCTCTGTGTCTCTGTCCCTGAGTCTCTCTCTCTGTGTCCCTGTCTCTGTGTCTCTGTCCTTGCGTCTCCGCCTCTGTGTCTCCGTCTCTGTGTCTCTGTCTTTGTGTCTATGTCTCCGTGCCTATGCCTCTGTCCGTGTGTCTCTGTACCTGTGTCTCCGTCTCTGTGTCTCTGTCTCTGTGTCTCTGTCTCTGTGTCTCTGTCTCTGTGTCTCTGTCTCTGTGTCTCTGTCTCTGTGTCTCTGTCTCTGTGTCTCTGTCTCTGTGTCTCTGTTTCTGTGCCTCTGCCTCTGTGCCTCTGCCTCTGTGTCTCGGTCTCTGTGTCTCTGTCTCTGCGTCTCTGTCTCTGCGTCTCTGTCTCTGTGCCTCTGTTTCTGTGTCTCTGTGTCTCTGTCTCTGTGTCTCTGTCTCTGTCTCTGTGTCTCTGTCTCTGTGTCTCTGTCTCTGCGTCTCTGTCTCTGTTTCTCTGCCTCTGTCTCTGTGTGTCTGTCTCTGTCTCTGTGTCTCTGTCTCTGTGTCTCTGTCTCTGTGTCTCTGTCTCTGTGTCTCTGTCTCTGTGTCTCTGTCTCTGTGTCTCTGTCCCTGTGTCTCTGTCTCTGTGTCTCTGTCCCTGAGTCTCTCTCTCTGTGTCCCTGTCTCTGTGTCTCTGGCTGTCTAACTGTGTCTCTGTCTCTGTTTCTCTGTCCCACGGTATCCGTCTCTGTGTCTCCGTCTCTGTGTCCCTGCCTCTGAGTCTCTGCCTCTGTCTCCCTGGCTCTGTGTCTCTGCCTCCGTGTCTCTGTCTCTGTGTCTATTCCTCTGTGTCTCTGCCTCCGTGTATCTGTCTCTGCCTCTCTCTCTCTCTGTCACTGCCTCTGAATCTCTGTCTCTGTGTCTCTGTCCCAGAGTCTCCGTCTCTATGTCCCTGTCTCTGTGTCTCTGTCCCTGTGTCTCCGTCTCTGTGTCTCTGTCTCTGTCTCTGTGTCTCTGCCTCTGTGTCTCTCTCTCTGTGTCTCTGTCTCTGTGTCTCTGTCTCTGTGTCTATGCCTCTGTCCGTGTGTCTCTGGACCTGCGTCTCCGTCTCCGTGTCTCGGTCTCTATATCACTGTCTTTATGTCTCTGCCTCTGTGTCTCTGTGTCGGTGTCTCTGTCTCTGTGTCTCTGTCTCTGTGTCTCTGTCCCTGTCTCTATGTCTCTGTGTCTCTGTCTCTGAGTGTCTGCCTCTGTGTCTTTGTCTCTGTCTCTGCGTCTCTGTCTCTGAGTCTCTGTCTCTGTGTCCCTGTCTCTGTGTCTATTCCTCTGTCTCTGTGTCTCCGTTTCTGTGTCTCTCTCTCTGTGTCTCTGTCTCTGTGTCTCTGTCTCTGTGTCTCTGTCTCTGTGTCTCTGTCTCTGTGCCTCTGCCTCTGTGCCTCTGCCTCTGTGTCTCGGTCTCTGTGTCTCTGTCTCTGCGTCTCTGTCTCTGTGCCTCTGTCCCTGTGTCCCTGTCCCTGCGTCTCCGTCTCTGTGTCTCTGCCTCTGTGTCTCTGCCTCTGTATCTTTCTCTGCGTCTCCGTCTCTGTATCTCTGTCTCTGTGTCTCTGTCCCTGAGTCTCTCTCTCTGTGTCCCTGTCTCTGTGTCTCTGTCCTTGCGTCTCCGCCTCTGTGTCTCCGTCTCTGTGTCTCTGTCTTTGTGTCTATGTCTCCGTGCCTATGCCTCTGTCCGTGTGTCTCTGGACCTGCGTCTCCGTCTCCGTGTCTCGGTCTCTATATCACTGTCTTTATGTCTCTGCCTCTGTGTCTCTGTGTCGGTGTCTCTGTCTCTGTGTCTCTGTCTCTGTGTCTCTGTCCCTGTCTCTATGTCTCTGTGTCTCTGTCTCTGAGTGTCTGCCTCTGTGTCTTTGTCTCTGTCTCTGCGTCTCTGTCTCTGAGTCTCTGTCTCTGTGTCCCTGTCTCTGTGTCTATTCCTCTGTCTCTGTGTCTCCGTTTCTGTGTCTCTCTCTCTGTGTCTCTGTCTCTGTGTCTATGCCTCTGTCTCTGTGTCTCCGTTTCTGTGTCTCTCTCCCTGTGTCTCTGTCTCTGAATCTCTGTCATTGTGTCTTTGTCTCTGTGTCTCTGTCTCGTTGTCTCTGTGTCTGTGTTCCTGTCTCTGTGTCTCTGTCCCTGTGACTCTGTCTCTGTGTCGCTGTTTCTGTGTCTCTGTCCCTGTGTCTCCGTCTCTGTGTCTCTGTCTCTGTGCCTCTGTCTCCGTGTCTCTGTCTCGGTGTCTCTGCCCCTGTGTCTCCGCCTCTGTGTCTCTCTTTCTGTGTCTCTGTCTCTGTGTCTATGCCTCTGTCCGTGTGTCACTGTCTCTGTGTCTCCGTCTCTGTGTCTCTGTCTCTGTGTCTCTGTCTCTGTGTCTCTGTCACTGTGTCTCTGTCTCTGTGCCTCTGTCTCTGTGTCTCTGTCTCGGTGTCTCTGCCCCTGTGTCTCTGTCTCTGTGTCTCTGTCTCTGTGTCTCTGTCTCTGTGTCTCTGTCTCTGTGTCTCAGTCTCTGTGTATCTGTCTCTGTCTCTGTCTCTGTTTCTCTTTCTCTGTGTCTCTGTCCCTGTGTCTCCGTCTCTGTGTCTCTGTCTCTGTCTCTGTCTCTGTCTCTGCCTCTGTCTCTGTCTCTGTCTCTGTCTCTGTCTCTGTCTCTGTCTCTGTCTCTGTCTCTGTCTCTGTCTCTGTCTCTGTCTCTGTCTCTGTCTCTGTCTCTGTCTCTGTCTCTGTCTCTGTCTCTGTCTCTGTCTCTGTGACTCTGTCTCAGTGTCCCTGTTTCTGTGTCTCTGTCCCTGTGTCTCCGTCTCTGTGTCTCAGTCTCTGTCTCTGAGTCTCCGTCTCTGTGTCTCTGTCTCTGTCTCTGTCTCCATCTCTGTTTCTCTTTCTCTGTGTCTCTGTCCCTGTGTCTCCGTCTCTGTGTCTCTGTCTGTGTCTCTGTGTGCGTGTATCTGTCTCTGAGTCTCTGTCTCTGTGACTCTGTCTCTGTGTCTCTGCCTCCATGTCTCTGTCTCTGTGTCTATTCCCCTGTGTCTCTGCCTCCGTGTATCTGTCTCTGCGTCTCTCTCTCTCTGTCTCTGCCTCTGAATCTCTGTCTCTGTGTCTCTCTCCCAGAGTCTCCGTCTCTGTGTCCCTGTCTCTGTGTCTCTGTCTCTGTGACTCTGTCTCTGTGACTGTGTCTCTGTCTCTGTACCTCTGTCTCTGTGTCTCTCTCTGTGTCTCTGTCTCTGTGTCTCTGTCTCTGTGTCTCTGTCTCTGTGTCTCTGTCTCTGTGTCTCTGTCTCTGTGTCTCTGTCTCTGTGCCTCTGCCTCTGTGCCTCTGCCTCTGTGTCTCGGTCTCTGTGTCTCTGTCTCTGCGTCTCTGTCTCTGTGCCTCTGTCTCTGTGTCCCTGTCCCTGCGTCTCCGTCTCTGTGTCTCTGCCTCTGTGTCTCTGCCTCTGTATCTTTCTCTGCGTCTCCGTCTCTGTATCTCTGTCTCTGTGTCTCTGTCCCTGAGTCTCTCTCTCTGTGTCCCTGTCTCTGTGTCTCTGTCCTTGCGTCTCCGCCTCTGTGTCTCCGTCTCTGTGTCTCTGTCTTTGTGTCTATGTCTCCGTGCCTATGCCTCTGTCCGTGTGTCTCTGTACCTGTGTCTCCGTCTCTGTGTCTCTGTCTCTGTGTCTCTGTCTCTGGTTCTCTGTCTCTGTGTCTCTGTCTCTGTGTCTCTGTCTCTGTGTCTCTGTTTCTGTGCCTCTGCCTCTGTGCCTCTGCCTCTGTGTCTCGGTCTCTGTGTCTCTGTCTCTGCGTCTCTGTCTCTGCGTCTCTGTCTCTGTGCCTCTGTTTCTGTGTCTCTGTGTCTCTGTCTCTGTGTCTCTGTCTCTGTGTCTCTGTCTCTGTCTCTGTGTCTCTGTCTCTGTGTCTCTGACCCTGTGTCTCTGTCTCTGTGTCTCTGTCCCTGAGTCTCTCTCTCTGTGTCCCTGTCTCTGTGTCTCTGGCTGTCTAACTGTGTCTCTGTCTCTGTTTCTCTGTCCCACGGTATCCGTCTCTGTGTCTCCGTCTCTGTGTCCCTGCCTCTGAGTCTCTGCCTCTGTCTCCCTGGCTCTGTGTCTCTGCCTCCGTGTCTCTGTCTCTGTGTCTATTCCTCTGTGTCTCTGCCTGTGTGTATCTGTCTCTGCCTCTCTCTCTCTCTCTGTCACTGCCTCTGAATCTCTGTCTCTGTGTCTCTGTCCCAGAGTCTCCGTCTCTGTGTCCCTGTCTCTGTGTCTATTCCTCTGTCTCTGTGTCTCCGTTTCTGTGTCTCTCTCTCTGTGTCTCTGTCTCTGTGTCTATGCCTCTGTCTCTGTGTCTCCGTTTCTGTGTCTCTCTCCCTGTGTCTCTGTCTCTGAATCTCTGTCATTGTGTCTTTGTCTCTGTGTCTCTGTCTCGTTGTCTCTGTGTCTGTGTTCCTGTCTCTGTGTCTCTGTCCCTGTGACTCTGTCTCTGTGTCGCTGTTTCTGTGTCTCTGTCCCTGTGTCTCCGTCTCTGTGTCTCTGTCTCTGTGCCTCTGTCTCCGTGTCTCTGTCTCGGTGTCTCTGCCCCTGTGTCTCCGCCTCTGTGTCTCTCTTTCTGTGTCTCTGTCTCTGTGTCTATGCCTCTGTCCGTGTGTCACTGTCTCTGTGTCTCCGTCTACGTGTCTCGGTCTCTATGTCTCTGTCTTTATGTCTCTGCCTCTGTGTCTCTGTCTCTGTGTCTCTGTCTCTGTGTCTCTGTCTCTGTGCCTCTGTCTCTGTGTCTCTGTCTCGGTGTCTCTGCCCCTGTGTCTCTGTCTCTGTGTCTCTGTCTCTGTGTCTCTGTCTCTGTGTCTCTGTCTCTGTGTATCTGTCTCTGTCTCTGTCTCTGTTTCTCTTTCTCTGTGTCTCTGTCCCTGTGTCTCCGTCTCTGTGTCTCTGTCTCTGTCTCTGTCTCTGTCTCTGCCTCTGTCTCTGTCTCTGTCTCTGTCTCTGTCTCTGTCTCTGTCTCTGTCTCTGTCTCTGTCTCTGTCTCTGTCTCTGTCTCTGTCTCTGTCTCTGTCTCTGTCTCTGTCTCTGTCTCTGTGACTCTGTCTCAGTGTCCCTGTTTCTGTGTCTCTGTCCCTGTGTCTCCGTCTCTGTGTCTCTGTCTCTGTCTCTGAGTCTCCGTCTCTGTGTCTCTGTCTCTGTCTCTGTCTCCATCTCTGTTTCTCTTTCTCTGTGTCCCTGTCCCTGTGTCTCCGTCTCTGTGTCTCTGTCTGTGTCTCTGTGTGCGTGTATCTGTCTCTGAGTCTCTGTCTCTGTGACTCTGTCTCTGTGTCTCTGCCTCCATGTCTCTGTCTCTGTGTCTATTCCCCTGTGTCTCTGCCTCCGTGTATCTGTCTCTGCGTCTCTCTCTCTCTGTCTCTGCCTCTGAATCTCTGTCTCTGTGTCTCTCTCCCAGAGTCTCCGTCTCTGTGTCCCTGTCTCTGTGTCTCTGTCTCTGTGACTCTGTCTCTGTGACTGTGTCTCTGTCTCTGTACCTCTGTCTCTGTGTCTCTCTCTGTGTCTCTGTCTCTGTGTCTCTGTCTCTGTGTCTCTGTCTCTGTGTCTCTGTCTCTGTGTCTCTGTCTCTGTGGCTCTGTCTCTGTGTCCCTGTCCCTGCGTCTCCGTCTCTGTGTCTCTGCCTCTGTGTCTCTGCCTCTGTATCTTTCTCTGCGTCTCCGTCTCTGTATCTCTGTCTCTGTGTCTCTGTCCCTGAGTCTCTCTCTCTGTGTCCCTGTCTCTGTGTCTCTGTCCTTGCGTCTCCGCCTCTGTGTCTCCGTCTCTGTGTCTCTGTCTTTGTGTCTATGTCTCCGTGCCTATGCCTCTGTCCGTGTGTCTCTGTACCTGTGTCTCCGTCTCTGTGTCTCTGTCTCTGTGTCTCTGTCTCTGTGTCTCTGTCTCTGTGTCTCTGTCTCTGTGTCTCTGTTTCTGTGCCTCTGCCTCTGTGCCTCTGCCTCTGTGTCTCGGTCTCTGTGTCTCTGTCTCTGCGTCTCTGTCTCTGCGTCTCTGTCTCTGTGCCTCTGTTTCTGTGTCTCTGTGTCTCTGTCTCTGTGTCTCTGTCTCTGTGTCTCTGTCTCTGTCTCTGTGTCTCTGTCTCTGTGTCTCTGACCCTGTGTCTCTGTCTCTGTGTCTCTGTCCCTGAGTCTCTCTCTCTGTGTCCCTGTCTCTGTGTCTCTGGCTGTCTAACTGTGTCTCTGTCTCTGTTTCTCTGTCCCACGGTATCCGTCTCTGTGTCTCCGTCTCTGTGTCCCTGCCTCTGAGTCTCTGCCTCTGTCTCCCTGGCTCTGTGTCTCTGCCTCCGTGTCTCTGTCTCTGTGTCTATTCCTCTGTGTCTCTGCCTGTGTGTATCTGTCTCTGCCTCTCTCTCTCTCTCTGTCACTGCCTCTGAATCTCTGTCTCTGTGTCTCTGTCCCAGAGTCTCCGTCTCTGTGTCCCTGTCTCTGTGTCTATTCCTCTGTCTCTGTGTCTCCGTTTCTGTGTCTCTCTCTCTGTGTCTCTGTCTCTGTGTCTATGCCTCTGTCTCTGTGTCTCCGTTTCTGTGTCTCTCTCCCTGTGTCTCTGTCTCTGAATCTCTGTCATTGTGTCTTTGTCTCTGTGTCTCTGTCTCGTTGTCTCTGTGTCTGTGTTCCTGTCTCTGTGTCTCTGTCCCTGTGACTCTGTCTCTGTGTCGCTGTTTCTGTGTCTCTGTCCCTGTGTCTCCGTCTCTGTGTCTCTGTCTCTGTGCCTCTGTCTCCGTGTCTCTGTCTCGGTGTCTCTGCCCCTGTGTCTCCGCCTCTGTGTCTCTCTTTCTGTGTCTCTGTCTCTGTGTCTATGCCTCTGTCCGTGTGTCACTGTCTCTGTGTCTCCGTCTACGTGTCTCGGTCTCTATGTCTCAGTCTTTATGTCTCTGCCTCTGTGTCTCTGTCTCTGTGTCTCTGTCTCTGTGTGTCTGTCTCTGTGTCTCTGTCTCTGTGTCCCTGTCGCTGTGTCTCCGTCTCTGTGTCTCTGTCTCTGTGTCTCTGTCTCTGTGTCTCTGTCTCTGTGTCTCTGTCTCTGTGTCTCTGTCTCGGTGTCTCTGCCCCTGTGTCTCTGTCTCTGTGTCTCTGTCTCTGTGTCTCTGTCTCTGTGTATCTGTCTCTGTCTCTGTCTCTGTTTCTCTTTCTCTGTGTCTCTGTCCCTGTGTCTCCGTCTCTGTGTCTCTGTCTCTGTCTCTGTCTCTGTCTCTGCCTCTGTCTCTGTCTCTGTCTCTGTCTCTGTCTCTGTCTCTGTCTCTGTCTCTGTCTCTGTCTCTGTCTCTGTCTCTGTCTCTGTCTCTGTCTCTGTCTCTGTCTCTGTCTCTGTCTCTGTGACTCTGTCTCAGTGTCCCTGTTTCTGTGTCTCTGTCCCTGTGTCTCCGTCTCTGTGTCTCTGTCTCTGTCTCTGAGTCTCCGTCTCTGTGTCTCTGTCTCTGTCTCTGTCTCCATCTCTGTTTCTCTTTCTCTGTGTCCCTGTCCCTGTGTCTCCGTCTCTGTGTCTCTGTCTGTGTCTCTGTGTGCGTGTATCTGTCTCTGAGTCTCTGTCTCTGTGACTCTGTCTCTGTGTCTCTGCCTCCATGTCTCTGTCTCTGTGTCTATTCCCCTGTGTCTCTGCCTCCGTGTATCTGTCTCTGCGTCTCTCTCTCTCTGTCTCTGCCTCTGAATCTCTGTCTCTGTGTCTCTCTCCCAGAGTCTCCGTCTCTGTGTCCCTGTCTCTGTGTCTCTGTCTCTGTGACTCTGTCTCTGTGACTGTGTCTCTGTCTCTGTACCTCTGTCTCTGTGTCTCTCTCTGTGTCTCTGTCTCTGTGTCTCTGTCTCTGTGTCTCTGTCTCTGTGTCTCTGTCTCTGTGTCTCTGTCTCTGTGTCTCTGTCTCTGTGTCTCTGTCTCTGTGCCTCTGCCTCTGTGCCTCTGCCTCTGTGTCTCGGTCTCTGTGTCTCTGTCTCTGCGTCTCTGTCTCTGTGCCTCTGTCTCTGTGTCCCTGTCCCTGCGTCTCCGTCTCTGTGTCTCTGCCTCTGTGTCTCTGCCTCTGTATCTTTCTCTGCGTCTCCGTCTCTGTATCACTGTCTCTGTGTCTCTGTCCCTGAGTCTCTCTCTCTGTGTCCCTGTCTCTGTGTCTCTGTCCTTGCGTCTCCGCCTCTGTGTCTCCGTCTCTGTGTCTCTGTCTTTGTGTCTATGTCTCCGTGCCTATGCCTCTGTCCGTGTGTCTCTGTACCTGTGTCTCCGTCTCTGTGTCTCTGTCTCTGTGTCTCTGTCTCTGTGTCTCTGTCTCTGTGTCTCTGTCTCTGTGTCTCTGTTTCTGTGCCTCTGCCTCTGTGCCTCTGCCTCTGTGTCGCGGTCTCTGTGTCTCTGTCTCTGCGTCTCTGTCTCTGCGTCTCTGTCTCTGTGCCTCTGTTTCTGTGTCTCTGTGTCTCTGTCTCTGCGTCTCTGTCTCTGTTTCTCTGCCTCTGTCTCTGTGTGTCTGTCTCTGTCTCTGTTTCTCTGCCTCTGTCTCTGTGTGTCTGTCTCTGTCTCTGTGTCTCTGTCTCTGTGTCTCTGTCTCTGTGTCTCTGTCTCTGTGTCTCTGTCTCTGTGTCTCTGTCTCTGTGTGTCTGTCTCTGTGTCTCTGTCTCTGTGTCCCTGTCGCTGTGTCTCCGTCTCTGTGTCTCCGTCTCTGTGTCTCTGTCTCTGTGTCTCTGTCTCTGTGTCTCTGTCTCTGTGCCTCTGTCTCTGTGTCTCTGTCTCGGTGTCTCTGCCCCTGTGTCTCTGTCTCTGTGTCTCTGTCTCTGTGTCTCTGTCTCTGTGTATCTGTCTCTGTCTCTGTCTCTGTTTCTCTTTCTCTGTGTCTCTGTCCCTGTGTCTCCGTCTCTGTGTCTCTGTCTCTGTCTCTGTCTCTGTCTCTGCCTCTGTCTCTGTCTCTGTCTCTGTCTCTGTCTCTGTCTCTGTCTCTGTCTCTGTCTCTGTCTCTGTCTCTGTCTCTGTCTCTGTCTCTGTCTCTGTCTCTGTCTCTGTCTCTGTCTCTGTGACTCTGTCTCAGTGTCCCTGTTTCTGTGTCTCTGTCCCTGTGTCTCCGTCTCTGTGTCTCTGTCTCTGTCTCTGAGTCTCCGTCTCTGTGTCTCTGTCTCTGTCTCTGTCTCCATCTCTGTTTCTCTTTCTCTGTGTCCCTGTCCCTGTGTCTCCGTCTCTGTGTCCCTGTCTGTGTCTCTGTGTGCGTGTATCTGTCTCTGAGTCTCTGTCTCTGTGACTCTGTCTCTGTGTCTCTGCCTCCATGTCTCTGTCTCTGTGTCTATTCCCCTGTGTCTCTGCCTCCGTGTATCTGTCTCTGCGTCTCTCTCTCTCTGTCTCTGCCTCTGAATCTCTGTCTCTGTGTCTCTCTCCCAGAGTCTCCGTCTCTGTGTCCCTGTCTCTCTGTCTCTGTCTCTGTGACTCTGTCTCTGTGTCCCTGTTTCTGTGTCTCTGTCCCTGTGTCTCCGTCTCTGTGTCTCTGTCTCTGTCTCTGAGTCTCTGTCTCTGTGTCTCTGTCTCTGTCTCTGTCTCTGTCTCTGTTTCTCTTTCTCTGTGTCCCTGTCCCTGTGTCTCCGTCTCTGTGTCTCTGTCTGTGTCTCTGTGTGCGTGTATCTGTCTCTGTGTCTCTGTCTCTGTGTCTCTGTCTCTGTGTCTCTGCCTCCATGTCTCTGTCTCTGTGTCTATTCCTCTGTCTCTGTGTCTCCGTTTCTGTGTCTCTCTCTCTGTGTCTCTGTCTCTGTGTCTATGCCTCTGTCTCTGTGTCTCCGTTTCTGTGTCTCTCTCCCTGTGTCTCTGTCTCTGAATCTCTGTCATTGTGTCTTTGTCTCTGTGTCTCTGTCTCGTTGTCTCTGTGTCTGTGTTCCTGTCTCTGTGTCTCTGTCCCTGTGACTCTGTCTCTGTGTCGCTGTTTCTGTGTCTCTGTCCCTGTGTCTCCGTCTCTGTGTCTCTGTCTCTGTGCCTCTGTCTCCGTGTCTCTGTCTCGGTGTCTCTGCCCCTGTGTCTCCGCCTCTGTGTCTCTCTTTCTGTGTCTCTGTCTCTGTGTCTATGCCTCTGTCCGTGTGTCACTGTCTCTGTGTCTCCGTCTACGTGTCTCGGTCTCTATGTCTCTGACTTTATGTCTCTGCCTCTGTGTCTCTGTCTCTGTGTCTCTGTCTCTGTGTGTCTGTCTCTGTGTCTCTGTCTCTGTGTCCCTGTCGCTGTGTCTCTGTCTCTGTGTCTCTGTCTCTGTGTCTCTGTCTCTGTGTCTCTGTCTCTGTGCCTCTGTCTCTGTGTCTCTGGCTCGGTGTCTCTGCCCCTGTGTCTCTGTCTCTGTGTCTCTGTCTCTGTGTCTGTGTCTCTGTGTATCTGTCTCTGTCTCTGTCTCTGTTTCTCTTTCTCTGTGTCTCTGTCCCTGTGTCTCCGTCTCTGTGTCTCTGTCTCTGTCTCTCTGCCTCCGTGTATCTGTCTCTGCCTCTCTCTCTCTCTGTCACTGCCTCTGAATCTCTGTCTCTGTGTCTCTGTCCCAGAGTCTCCGTCTCTATGTCCCTGTCTCTGTGTCTCTGTCCCTGTGTCTCCGCCTCTGTGTCTCTGTCTCTGTCTCTGTGTCTCTGCCTCTGTGTCTCTCTCTCTGTGTCTCTGTCTCTGTGTCCCTGTCTCTGTGTCTATGCATCTGTCCGTGTGTCTCTGGACCTGCGTCTCCGTCTCCGTGTCTCGGTCTCTATATCTCTGTCTTTATGTCTCTGCCTCTGTGTCTCTGTCTCGGTGTCTCTGTCTCTGTGTCTCTGTCTCTGTGTCTCTGTCTCTGTGTCTCTGTCTCTGTGTCTCTGTCCCTGTCTCTATGTCTCTGTGTCTCTGTCTCTGAGTGTCTGCCTCTGTGTCTTTGTCTCTGTCTCTGTGTCTATTCCTCTGTGTCTCTGCCTCCGTGTATCTGTCTCTGCGTCTCTCTCTCTCTGTCACTGCCTCTGAATCTCTGTCTCTGTGTCTCTGTCCCAGAGTCTCCGTCTCTATGTCCCTGTCTCTGCGTCTCCGCCTCTGTGTCTCCGTCTCTGTGTCTCTGTCTTTGTGTCTATGTCTCCGTGCCTATGCCTCTGTCCGTGTGTCTCTGTACCTGCGTCTCCGTCTCTGTGTCTCTGTCTCTGTGTCTCTGTCTCTGTGTCTCCGTCTCTGTGTCTCTGTCTTTGTGTCTATGTCTCCGTGCCTATGCCTCTGTCCGTGTGTCTCTGTACCTGTGTCTCCGTCTCTGTGTCTCTGTCTCTGCGTCTCTGTCTCTGTGTCTCTGTCTCTGTGTCTCTGTCTCTGTGCCTCTGCCTCTGTGCCTCTGCCTCTGTGTCTCGGTCTCTGTGTCTCTGTCTCTGCGTCTCTGTCTCTGCGTCTCTGTCTCTGTGCCTCTGTTTCTGTGTCTGTGTGTCTCTGTCTCTGTGTCTCTGTCTCTGTCTCTGTGTCTCTGTGTCTGTGTCTCTGTCTCTGTGTCTCTGTCTCTGCGTCTCTGTCTCTGTTTCTCTGTCTCTGTCTATGTCTCTGTGTGTCTGTCTCTGTCTCTGTGTCTCTGTCTCTGTGTCTCTGTCTCTGTGTCTCTGTCTCTGTGTCTCTGTCTCTGTGTCTCTGTCTCTGTGTCTCTGTCTCTGTGTCTCTGTCTCTGTGTCTCTGTCTCTGTGCCTCTGTTTCTGTGTCTCTGTGTCTCTGTCTCTGTGTCTCTGTCTCTGTCTCTGTGTCTCTGTGTCTGTGTCTCTGTCTCTGTGTCTCTGTCTCTGTGTCTCTGTCTCTGTGTCTCTGTCTCTGTGTCTCTGTCTCTGTGTCTCTGTCTCTGTCTCTGTGTCTCTGTCTCTGTGTCTCTGTCTCTGTGTCTCTGTCTCTGTGTCTCCGTCTCTGTGTCTCTGTCTCTGTGTCTCTGTCTCTGTGTCTCTGCCTCTGTGTCTCTGTCTCTGTGTCTCTGTCTCTGTGTCTCTGTCTCTGTGTCTCTGTCTCTGTGTCTCTGTCTCCGTGTCCCTGTCCCTGCGTCTCCGTCTCTGTGTCTCTGCCTCTGTCTCTGTCTCTGTGTCTCTGCCTCTGTATCTTTCTCTGCGTCAACGTCTCTGTATCTCTGTCTCTGTGTCTCTGTCCCTGAGTCTCTCTCTCTGTGTCCCTGTCTCTGTGTCTCTGTCCATGCGTCTCCGCCTCTGTGTCTCCGTCTCTGTGTCTCTGTCTTTGTGTCTATGTCTCCGTGCCTATGCCTCTGTCCGTGTGTCTCTGTACCTGTGTCTCCGTCTCTGGGGCTCTCTCTCTATGTCTCTGTCTCTGTGGCTATGTCTCTGTGTCCCTGTCCCTGTGTCACTGTCTCTGTGTCTCTGTATCTGTGTCTATGCCTCTGTCCGTGTGTCACTGTACCTGTGTCTCCGTCTCTGTGTCTCTGTCTCTATGTCTCCGTCTCTGTGTCTGTCTCTGTCTCTGTGTCTCCGTTTCTGTGTCTCTCTCCCTGTGTCTCTGTCTCTGAATCTCTGTCATTGTGTCTCTGTCTCTGTGTGTCTCTGTCTCTGTGTCTCTGTCTCTGTGTCTCTGTCTCTGTGTCTCTGTCTCTGTGTCTCTGTCTCTGTGTCTCTGTCTCTGTGTCTCTGTCTCTGTGTCTCTGTCTCTGTGTCTCTGTCTCTGTGTCTCTGTCTCTGTGTCTCTGTCTCTGTGTCTCTGTCTCTGTGTCTCTGTCTCTGTGTCTCCGTCTCTGTGTGTCGGTCTCTATGTCTCTGGCTCTGTGTCTCTGCCTGTGTGTCTCTGTCTCGGTGTCTCTGTCCCTGTGCCTCCGTCTCTGTGTCACTGTCTCTGTGTCTCTGTCTCTGTGTTTCGGTCTCTGTGTCTCTGGCCCTGTGTTTCCGTCTCTGTATCTCTGTCCTTCTGACTCTGTCTCTGTGTCACTGTGTCTGAATCTCTGTCTCTGCGTCTCTGCCTCTGTGTCTCTGTCTCTGTGTCTCTGTCTCTGTGTCTCTGTCTCTATGTCCATGTCTCTGCGTCTCTATCTCTGTGTCTCTGTCTCTGTCCCTCTGTCTCTGTGTCTCTGTCTCTTAGAATCTGTCTCTGTGTTTCTGTCTCTGTGTCTCTGTCCCTGTGTCTCCGTCTCTGTGTCTCTGTCTCTGTGTATCTGTCTCTGTGTCCATGTCTCTGTGTCTCTATCTCTATGTCTCTTTCTCTGTGCCTCTGTCTCTGTGTCTCTGTCTCTTAGAATCTGTCTCCGTGTTTCTGTCTCTGTGTCTCTGTCCCTGTGTCTCCGTCTCTGTGTCTCTGTCTCTATGTATCTGTCTCTGTGTCTCTGTCTCTGTGTCTCTGTCTCTGTCTCTGTTTCTCTTTCTCTGTGTCTCTGTCTCTTTTTTCTCTGTCTCTGCGTCCCTGTCTCCGTCTCTGTGTCTCTGTCCCTGTGTCTCCGTCTCTGCGTCTCTGTCTCTGTGTCTATGTCTCTGTGTCTCTGTCTCTGTGTTTCTCTCTTTATGTATCTGTCTCTGTGTTTCTGTCTCTGTGTCTCTGTCTCTGTGTCCCCGTCTCTGTGTCTCTGTCTCTGTGTCTCTGTCTCTGTGTCTGTGTCTCTGTCTCTGTGTCTCTGTCTCTGTGTCTCTGTCTCTGTGTCTCTGTCTCTGTGTCTCTGTCTCTGTGAATCTGTATCTGTGTTTCTGTCTCTGTGTCTCTGTCTCTGTGTCTCCGTCTCTGTGTCTCTGTCTCTGTGTCTCTGTCTCTGTGTCTCTGTCTCTGTGTCTCTGTCTCTGTGTCTCTGTCTCTGTGTCTCTGTCTCTGTGTCTCTGTCTCTGTGTCTCTGTCTCTGTGTCTCTGTCTCTGTGTCTCTGTCTCTGTGTCTCTGTCTCTGTGTCTCTGTCTCTGTGTCTCTGTCTCCGTGTCTCTGTCTCCGTGTCTCTGTCTCCGTGTCTCCGTCTCCGTGTCTCTGTCTCCGCGTCTCTGTCTCTGTGTCTCTGTCTCTGTGTCTCTGTCTCTGTGTCTCTGTCTCTGTGTCTCTGTCTCTGTGTCTCTGTCTCTGTGTCTCTGTCTCTGTGTCTCCGTCTCTGTGTCGCCGTCTCTGTGTCTCTGTCTCTGTGTCTCTGTCTGTGTGTCTCTGTCTCTGTGTCTCTGTCTCTGTGTCTCTGTCTCTGTGTCTCTGTCTCTGTGTCTCTGTCTCTGTGTCTCTGTCTCTGTGTCTCTGTCTCTGTGTCTCTGTCTCTGTGTCTCTGTCTCTGTGTCTCTGTCTCTGTGTCTCTGTCTCTGTGTCTCTGTCTCTGTGTCTCTGTCTCGGTGTCTCTGTCTCTGTGTCTCTGCCTCTGTATCCTTCTCTGCGTCTCCGTCTCTGTATCTCTGTCTCTGTGTATCTGTCCCTGAGTCTCCCTCTCTGTGTCCCTGTCTCTGTGTCTCTGTCCATGCGTTTCCGCCTCTGTGTCTCCGTCTCTGTGTCTCTGTCTTTGTGTCTATGTCTCCGTGCCTATGCCTCTGTCCGTGTGTCTCTGTACCTGTGTCTCCGTCTCTGGGGCTCTCTCTCTATGTCTCTGTCACTGTGGCTATGTCTCTGTGTCCCTGTCCCTGTGTCACTGTCTCTGTGTCTCTGTATCTGTGTCTATGCCTCTGTCCGTGTGTCACTGTACCTGTGTTTCCGTCTCTGTGTCTCTGTCTCTATGTCTCCGTCTCTGTCTCTGTCTCTGTCTCTGTGTCTCCGTTTCTGTGTCTCTCTCCCTGTGTCTCTGTCTCTGAATCTCTGTCATTGTGTCTCTGTCTCTGTGTGTCTCTGTCTCTGTGTCTCTGTCTCTGTCTCTGTCTCTGTGGCTCTGTATCTGTGTCTCTTTCTGTGTGTCTCTGTCTCTCTCTCTGTCGTTGTCTCTGTCTCTGTCTCTGACTCTGTCTCTGTCTCTGTGTCTCTGTCTCTGTGTCGCTGTTTCTGTGTCTGTCTCTGTCTCAGTGTCTCCATCTCTGTGTCTCTGTCGCTGGGTCTCTGTCTCTGTCTCTGTCTCTGTCTCTGTCTCTGTCTCTGTCTCTGTCTCTGTGTCTCTGTCTCTGCGTCTCTGTCCCTATGTCTCTTTCTCTGTGTCTCTGTCTCTGTGTCTCTGTCTCTGTGTCTCTGTCTCTGTGTCTCTGTCTCTGTGTCTCTGTCTCTGTGTCTCTGTCTCTGTGTCTCTGTCTCTGTGTCTGTGTCTCTGTGTCTCTGCCTCTGTGTCTCAGTCTCTGTGTCTCCGTCTCTTTGTCTCTGTCTCCGTGTCTCTGTCTCCGTGTCTCTGTCTCTGTCTCTGTCTGTGTCTCTGTCTCTGTCTCTGTCTCTGTCTCTGTCTCTGCCATGTCTCTGTCTCTGTGACTCTGTCTCTATGTCTCTGTCTCTGTCTCTGTTTCTCTTTCTCTGTGTCTCTGTCTCTGTGTCTCTGTCCCTGTATCTCCGTCTCTGTGTGTCTGTCTCTGTTGTTATGTCTCTGTGTCTCCGTCCCTGTGTCTCTGTCTCTGTCTCTGTGTCTCTGTCTCCGTGTCTCAGTCTCTGTGTCTCTGTCTCTATGTCTCTGTCTCTGTCTCTGTTTCTCTTTCTCTGTGTCTCTGTCTCTGTGTCTCTGTCCCTGTATCTCCGTCTCTGTGTGTCTATCTCTGTTGTTATGTCTCTGTGTCTCCGTCCCTGTGTCTCTGTCTCTGTCTCTGTGTCTCTGTCTCCGTGTCTCTGTCTCTGTGTCTCTGTCTCAGTGTCTCTGTCCCTGTGCCTCCGTCTCTGTGTGACTGTCTCTGTGTCTCTGTCTCTGTGTCTGTGTCTCTGTCTCTGTGTCTCTGTCTCTGTGTATCTGTCTCTGTGTCTCTTTCTCTATGTCTCTGTCTCTGTCTCTGTTTCTCTTTCTCCGTGTCTCTGTCTCTGTATCTCTGTCCCTGTATCTCCGTCTCTGTGTGTCTGTCTCTGTTGTTATGTCTCTGTGTCTCCGTCCCTGTGTCTCTGTCTCTGTCTCTGTGTCTCTGTCTCTGTGTCTCTGTTTCTATGTCTCTGTTTCTCTCTCTCCGTGTCTCTGTCTCTGTGTCTCTGTCTCTGTCTCTGTTTCTCTTTCTCTGTGTCTCTGTCTCCGTCCGTGTGTGTTTGTCTCTGTGTCTCTGTCTCCGTGTCTCCGTCCCTGTGTCTCTGTCTATGTCTCTGTGCCTCTGCCTCTGTGTATCTGTCTATGTGTCTCTGTCTCTGTGTCTCTGCCTCAGTGTCTCTGTCTCTTCTTTCTCTGTCTCTGTGTCTCTGTCTCCGTGTCTCTGTCTCTGTCTCTGTGGCTCTGTCTCTGTGTCTCTTTCTGTGTGTCTCTGTCTCTGTCTCTGTCGTTGTCTCTGTCTCTGTCTCTGACTCTGTCTCTGTCTCTGTGTCTCTGTCTCTGTGTCGCTGTTTCTGTGTCTGTCTCTGTCTCAGTGTCTCCATCTCTGTGTCTCTGTCTGCGTGTCTCTGTCTCTGTATCTGTCTCTGTCTCTGCCTCTGTATCTGTGTCTGCGTGTCTCTGTCTCTGTCTCTGTCTCTGTCTCTGTCTCTGTGTCTCTGCCTCTGTGTCTCTGTTCCTGTGTCTCTGTCTCTGTCTCTGTCTCTGTCTCTGTGTCTCTGTCTCTGAGTCTCTGTCTCTGTGTGTCTCTGTCTCTGTGTCTCTGTCTCTGTGTCTCTGTCTCTGTGTCTCTGTCTCTGTGTCTCTGTCTCTGTGTCTCTGCCTCTGTGTCTCTGTCTCTGTGTCTCTGTCTCTGTGTCTCTGTCTCTGTGTCTCTGTCTCTGTGTCTCCGTCTCTGTGTGTCGGTCTCTATGTCTCTGGCTCTGTGTCTCTGCCTGTGTGTCTCTGTCTCGGTGTCTCTGTCCCTGTGCCTCCGTCTCTGTGTCACTCTCTCTATGTCTCTGTCACTGTGGCTATGTCTCTGTGTCCCCGTCCCTGTGTCACTGTCTCTGTGTCTCTGTATCTGTGTCTATGCCTCTGTCCGTGTGTCACTGTACCTGTGTTTCCGTCTCTGTGTCTCTGTCTCTATGTCTCCGTCTCTGTCTCTGTCTCTGTCTCTGTGTCTCCGTTTCTGTGTCTCTCTCCCTGTGTCTCTGTCTCTGAATCTCTGTCATTGTGTCTCTGTCTCTGTGTGTCTCTGTCTCTGTGTCTCTGTCTCTGTCTCTGTCTCTGTGGCTCTGTATCTGTGTCTCTTTCTGTGTGTCTCTGTCTCTCTCTCTGCCGTTGTCTCTGTCTCTGTCTCTGACTCTGTCTCTGTCTCTGTGTCTCTGTCTCTGTGTCGCTGTTTCTGTGTCTGTCTCTGTCTCAGTGTCTCCATCTCTGTGTCTCTGTCTCCGTGTCTCTGTCTCTGTCTCTGTCTCTGTCTCTGTCTCTGTCTCTGCCATGTCTCTGTCTCTGTGACTCTGTCTCTATGTCTCTGTCTCTGTCTCTGTTTCTCTTTCTCTGTGTCTCTGTCTCTGTGTCTCTGTCCCTGTACCTCCGTCTCTGTGTGTCTGTCTCTGTTGTTATGTCTCTGTGTCTCCGTCCCTGTGTCTCTGTCTCTGTCTCTGTGTCTCTGTCTCCGTGTCTCTGTCTCTGTGTCTCTGTCTCTATGTCTCTGTCTCTGTCTCTGTTTCTCTTTCTCTGTGTCTCTGTCTCTGTGTCTCTGTCCCTGTATCTCCGTCTCTGTGTGTCTGTCTCTGTTGTTATGTCTCTGTGTCTCCGTCCCTGTGTCTCTGTCTCTGTCTCTGTGTCTCTGTCTCCGTGTCTCTGTCTCTGTGTCTCTGTCTCAGTGTCTCTGTCCCTGTGCCTCCGTCTCTGTGTGACTGTCTCTGTGTCTCTCTCTCTGTGTCTGTGTCTCTGTCTCTGTGTCTCTGTCTCTGTGTATCTGTCTCTGTGTCTCTTTCTCTATGTCTCTGTCTCTGTCTCTGTTTCTCTTTCTCCGTGTCTCTGTCTCTGTATCTCTGTCCCTGTATCTCCGTCTCTGTGTGTCTGTCTCTGTTGTTATGTCTCTGTGTCTCCGTCCCTGTGTCTCTGTCTCTGTCTCTGTGTCTCTGTCTCTGTCTCTGTTTCTCTTTCTCTGTGTCTCTGTCTCCGTCCGTGTGTGTTTGTCTCTGTGTCTCTGTCTCCGTGTCTCCGTCCCTGTGTCCCTGTCTATGTCTCTGTGCCTCTGCCTCTGTGTATCTGTCTATGTGTCTCTGTCTCCGTGTCTCTGCCTCAGTGTCTCTGTCTCTTCTTTCTCTGTCTCTGTGTCTCTGTCTCCATCTCTGTGTCTCTGTCTCTGTGTCTCCGTCCCTGTGTCTCCGTCTCTGTGTCACTGTCTCTGTGTCTCTGTCTCTGTCTCTCCGTCTCCGCGTCTCGTTCTCTGTGTCTGTGTCTCCGTTTCTGTGTCTCTGTCTCTGTCTCTGTGTCACTGTCTCGGTGTCTCTGCCTCTGTGCCTCTGTTTCGGTGTCTCTGTCCCTGTGCCTCCGTCTCTGTGTGACTGTCTCTGTGTCTCTGTCTCTGTGTCTGTGTCAACGTGTCCCTGTCTCCGTCCCTATGTCTCTGTCTCTGTGTCTCTGTCTCTGTGAATCTGTCTCTGTGTTGCTGTCTCTGTGTCTCTGTCTCTTTGTCTCTGTCACCGTGTCTCTGTCTCCGTGTCTCTGTCTCTGTCTCTGTGGCTCTGTCTCTGTGTCTCTTTCTGTGTGTCTCTGTCTCTGTCTCTGTCGTTGTCTCTGTCTCTGTCTCTGACTCTGTCTCTGTCTCTGTGTCTCTGTCTCTGTGTCGCTGTTTCTGTGTCTGTCTCTGTCTCAGTGTCTCCATCTCTGTGTCTCTGTCTGCGTGTCTCTGTCTCTGTCTCTGTCTCTGTCTCTGTCTCTGTCTCTGTCTCTGTCTCTGTCTCTGTCTCTGCCATGTCTCTGTCTCTGTGACTCTGTCTCTATGTCTCTGTCTCTGTCTCTGTTTCTCTTTCTCTGTGTCTCTGTCTCTGTGTCTCTGTCCCTGTATCTCCGTCTCTGTGTGTCTGTCTCTGTTGTTATGTCTCTGTGTCTCCGTCCCTGTGTCTCTGTCTCTGTCTCTGTGTCTCTGTCTCCGTGTCTCTGTCTCTGTGTCTCTGTCTCTATGTCTCTGTCTCTGTCTCTGTTTCTCTTTCTCTGTGTCTCTGTCTCTGTGTCTCTGTCCCTGTATCTCCGTCTCTGTGTGTCTGTCTCTGTTGTTATGTCTCTGTGTCTCCGTCCCTATGTCTCTGTCTCTGTCTCTGTGTCTCTGTCTCTGTGTCTCTGTCTCTGTGTCTCTGTCTCTGTGTATCAGTCTCTGTGTCTCTTTCTCTATGTCTCTGTCTCTGTCTCTGTTTCTCTTTCTCCGTGTCTCTGTCTCTGTATCTCTGTCCCTGTATCTCCGTCTCTGTGTGTCTGTCTCTGTTGTTATGTCTCTGTGTCTCCGTCCCTGTGTCTCTGTCTCTGTCTCTGTGTCTCTGTCTCTGTGTCTCTGTTTCTATGTCTCTGTTTCTCTCTCTCCGTGTCTCTGTCTCCGTGTCTCTGTCTCTGTCTCTGTTTCTCTTTCTCTGTGTCTCTGTCTCCGTCCCTGTGTGTTTGTCTCTGTGTCTCTGTCTCCGTGTCTCCGTCCCTGTGTCTCTGTCTATGTCTCTGTGCCTCTGCCTCTGTGTATCTGTCTATGTGTCTCTGTCTCCGTGTCTCTGCCTCAGTGTCTCTGTCTCTTCTTTCTCTGTCTCTGTGTCTCTGTCTCCATCTCTGTGTCTCTGTCTCTGTGTCTCCGTCCCTGTGTCTCCGTCTCTGTGTCACTGTCTCTGTGTCTCTGTCTCTGTCTCTCCGTCTCTGCCTCTGTGTCTCTCTCTCTGTGTCTCTGTCTCTGTGTCCCTGTCTCTGTGTCTATGCATCTGTCCGTGTGTCTCTGGACCTGCGTCTCCGTCTCCGTGTCTCGGTCTCTATATCTCTGTCTTTATGTCTCTGCCTCTGTGTCTCTGTCTCGGTGTCTCTGTCTCTGTGTCTCTGTCTCTGTGTCTCTGTCTCTGTGTCTCTGTCTCTGTGTCTCTGTCCCTGTCTCTATGTCTCTGTGTCTCTGTCTCTGAGTGTCTGCCTCTGTGTCTTTGTCTCTGTCTCTGTGTCTATTCCTCTGTGTCTCTGCCTCCGTGTATCTGTCTCTGCGTCTCTCTCTCTCTGTCACTGCCTCTGAATCTCTGTCTCTGTGTCTCTGTCCCAGAGTCTCCGTCTCTATGTCCCTGTCTCTGCGTCTCCGCCTCTGTGTCTCCGTCTCTGTGTCTCTGTCTTTGTGTCTATGTCTCCGTGCCTATGCCTCTGTCCGTGTGTCTCTGTACCTGCGTCTCCGTCTCTGTGTCTCTGTCTCTGTGTCTCTGTCTCTGTGTCTCCGTCTCTGTGTCTCTGTCTTTGTGTCTATGTCTCCGTGCCTATGCCTCTGTCCGTGTGTCTCTGTACCTGTGTCTCCGTCTCTGTGTCTCTGTCTCTGCGTCTCTGTCTCTGTGTCTCTGTCTCTGTGTCTCTGTCTCTGTGCCTCTGCCTCTGTGCCTCTGCCTCTGTGTCTCGGTCTCTGTGTCTCTGTCTCTGCGTCTCTGTCTCTGCGTCTCTGTCTCTGTGCCTCTGTTTCTGTGTCTGTGTGTCTCTGTCTCTGTGTCTCTGTCTCTGTCTCTGTGTCTCTGTGTCTGTGTCTCTGTCTCTGTGTCTCTGTCTCTGTGTCTCTGTCTCTGTGTCTCTGTCTCTGCGTCTCTGTCTCTGTTTCTCTGTCTCTGTCTATGTCTCTGTGTGTCTGTCTCTGTCTCTGTGTCTCTGTCTCTGTGTCTCTGTCTCTGTGTCTCTGTCTCTGTGTCTCTGTCTCTGTGTCTCTGTCTCTGTGCCTCTGTTTCTGTGTCTCTGTGTCTCTGTCTCTGTGTCTCTGTCTCTGTCTCTGTGTCTCTGTGTCTGTGTCTCTGTCTCTGTGTCTCTGTCTCTGTGTCTCTGTCTCTGTGTCTCTGTCTCTGTGTCTCTGTCTCTGTGTCTCTGTCTCTGTGTCTCTGTCTCTGTCTCTGTGTCTCTGTCTCTGTGTCTCTGTCTCTGTGTCTCTGTCTCTGTGTCTCCGTCTCTGTGTCTCTGTCTCTGTGTCTCTGTCTCTGTGTCTCTGCCTCTGTGTCTCTGTCTCTGTGTCTCTGTCTCTGTGTCTCTGTCTCTGTGTCTCTGTCTCTGTGTCTCTGTCTCCGTGTCCCTGTCCCTGCGTCTCCGTCTCTGTGTCTCTGCCTCTGTCTCTGTCTCTGTGTCTCTGCCTCTGTATCTTTCTCTGCGTCAACGTCTCTGTATCTCTGTCTCTGTGTCTCTGTCCCTGAGTCTCTCTCTCTGTGTCCCTGTCTCTGTGTCTCTGTCCATGCGTCTCCGCCTCTGTGTCTCCGTCTCTGTGTCTCTGTCTTTGTGTCTATGTCTCCGTGCCTATGCCTCTGTCCGTGTGTCTCTGTACCTGTGTCTCCGTCTCTGGGGCTCTCTCTCTATGTCTCTGTCTCTGTGGCTATGTCTCTGTGTCCCTGTCCCTGTGTCACTGTCTCTGTGTCTCTGTATCTGTGTCTATGCCTCTGTCCGTGTGTCACTGTACCTGTGTCTCCGTCTCTGTGTCTCTGTCTCTATGTCTCCGTCTCTGTGTCTGTCTCTGTCTCTGTGTCTCCGTTTCTGTGTCTCTCTCCCTGTGTCTCTGTCTCTGAATCTCTGTCATTGTGTCTCTGTCTCTGTGTGTCTCTGTCTCTGTGTCTCTGTCTCTGTGTCTCTGTCTCTGTGTCTCTGTCTCTGTGTCTCTGTCTCTGTGTCTCTGTCTCTGTGTCTCTGTCTCTGTGTCTCTGTCTCTGTGTCTCTGTCTCTGTGTCTCTGTCTCTGTGTCTCTGTCTCTGTGTCTCCGTCTCTGTGTGTCGGTCTCTATGTCTCTGGCTCTGTGTCTCTGCCTGTGTGTCTCTGTCTCGGTGTCTCTGTCCCTGTGCCTCCGTCTCTGTGTCACTGTCTCTGTGTCTCTGTCTCTGTGTTTCGGTCTCTGTGTCTCTGGCCCTGTGTCTCCGTCTCTGTATCTCTGTCCTTCTGACTCTGTCTCTGTGTCACTGTGTCTGAATCTCTGTCTCTGCGTCTCTGCCTCTGTGTCTCTGTCTCTGTGTCTCTGTCTCTGTGTCTCTGTCTCTATGTCCATGTCTCTGCGTCTCTATCTCTGTGTCTCTGTCTCTGTCCCTCTGTCTCTGTGTCTCTGTCTCTTAGAATCTGTCTCTGTGTTTCTGTCTCTGTGTCTCTGTCCCTGTGTCTCCGTCTCTGTGTCTCTGTCTCTGTGTATCTGCCTCTGTGTCCATGTCTCTGTGTCTCTATCTCTATGTCTCTTTCTCTGTGCCTCTGTCTCTGTGTCTCTGTCTCTTAGAATCTGTCTCCGTGTTTCTGTCTCTGTGTCTCTGTCCCTGTGTCTCCGTCTCTGTGTCTCTGTCTCTATGTATCTGTCTCTGTGTCTCTGTCTCTGTGTCTCTGTCTCTGTCTCTGTTTCTCTTTCTCTGTGTCTCTGTCTCTTTTTTCTCTGTCTCTGCGTCCCTGTCTCCGTCTCTGTGTCTCTGTCCCTGTGTCTCCGTCTCTGCGTCTCTGTCTCTGTGTCTATGTCTCTGTGTCTCTGTCTCTGTGTTTCTCTCTTTATGTATCTGTCTCTGTGTTTCTGTCTCTGTGTCTCTGTCTCTGTGTCCCCGTCTCTGTGTCTCTGTCTCTGTGTCTCTGTCTCTGTGTCTGTGTCTCTGTCTCTGTGTCTCTGTCTCTGTGTCTCTGTCTCTGTGTCTCTGTCTCTGTGTCTCTGTCTCTGTGAATCTGTATCTGTGTTTCTGTCTCTGTGTCTCTGTCTCTGTGTCTCCGTCTCTGTGTCTCTGTCTCTGTGTCTCTGTCTCTGTGTCTCTGTCTCTGTGTCTCTGTCTCTGTGTCTCTGTCTCTGTGTCTCTGTCTCTGTGTCTCTGTCTCTGTGTCTCTGTCTCTGTGTCTCTGTCTCTGTGTCTCTGTCTCTGTGTCTCTGTCTCCGTGTCTCTGTCTCCGTGTCTCTGTCTCCGTGTCTCTCTCTCCGTGTCTCCGTCTCCGTGTCTCTGTCTCCGCGTCTCTGTCTCTGTGTCTCTGTCTCTGTGTCTCTGTCTCTGTGTCTCTGTCTCTGTGTCTCTGTCTCTGTGTCTCTGTCTCTGTGTCTCTGTCTCTGTGTCTCCGTCTCTGTGTCTCCGTCTCTGTGTCTCTGTCTCTGTGTCTCTGACTGTGTGTCTCTGTCTCTGTGTCTCTGTCTCTGTGTCTCTGTCTCTGTGTCTCTGTCTCTGTGTCTCTGTCTCTGTGTCTCTGTCTCTGTGTCTCTGTCTCTGTGTCTCTGTCTCTGTGTCTCTGTCTCTGTGTCTCTGTCTCTGTGTCTCTGTCTCTGTGTCTCTGTCTCTGTGTCTCTGTCTCTGTGTCTCTGTCTCTGTGTCTCTGTCTCTGTGTCTCTGTCTCGGTGTCTCTGTCTCTGTGTCTCTGCCTCTGTATCCTTCTCTGCGTCTCCGTCTCTGTATCTCTGTCTCTGTGTATCTGTCCCTGAGTCTCCCTCTCTGTGTCCCTGTCTCTGTGTCTCTGTCCATGCGTTTCCGCCTCTGTGTCTCCGTCTCTGTGTCTCTGTCCATGCGTTTCCGCCTCTGTGTCTCCGTCTCTGTGTCTCTGTCTTTGTGTCTATGTCTCCGTGCCTATGCCTCTGTCCGTGTGTCTCTGTACCTGTGTCTCCGTCTCTGGGGCTCTCTCTCTATGTCTCTGTCACTGTGGCTATGTCTCTGTGTCCCTGTCCCTGTGTCACTGTCTCTGTGTCTCTGTATCTGTGTCTATGCCTCTGTCCGTGTGTCACTGTACCTGTGTTTCCGTCTCTGTGTCTCTGTCTCTATGTCTCCGTCTCTGTCTCTGTCTCTGTCTCTGTGTCTCCGTTTCTGTGTCTCTCTCCCTGTGTCTCTGTCTCTGAATCTCTGTCATTGTGTCTCTGTCTCTGTGTGTCTCTGTCTCTGTGTCTCTGTCTCTGTCTCTGTCTCTGTGGCTCTGTATCTGTGTCTCTTTCTGTGTGTCTCTGTCTCTCTCTCTGTCGTTGTCTCTGTCTCTGTCTCTGACTCTGTCTCTGTCTCTGTGTCTCTGTCTCTGTGTCGCTGTTTCTGTGTCTGTCTCTGTCTCAGTGTCTCCATCTCTGTGTCTCTGTCGCTGGGTCTCTGTCTCTGTCTCTGTCTCTGTCTCTGTCTCTGTCTCTGTCTCTGTCTCTGTGTCTCTGTCTCTGCGTCTCTGTCCCTATGTCTCTTTCTCTGTGTCTCTGTCTCTGTGTCTCTGTCTCTGTGTCTCTGTCTCTGTGTCTCTGTCTCTGTGTCTCTGTCTCTGTGTCTCTGTCTCTGTGTCTCTGTCTCTGTGTCTCTGTCTCTGTGTCTGTGTCTCTGTGTCTCTGCCTCTGTGTCTCAGTCTCTGTGTCTCCGTCTCTTTGTCTCTGTCTCCGTGTCTCTGTCTCCGTGTCTCTGTCTCTGTGTCTGTCTGT
Source organism: Megachile willughbiella (assembly GCA_945859595.2). NCBI lineage: Eukaryota > Metazoa > Arthropoda > Insecta > Hymenoptera > Megachilidae > Megachile > Megachile willughbiella. Next base: position 1,411,797 of record CAMAOD020000286.1, read on the forward strand.
GTCTCTGTCTCTGTCTCTGTCTCTGTCTCTGTCTCTGCCATGTCTCTGTCTCTGTGACTCTGTCTCTATGTCTCTGTCTCTGTCTCTGTTTCTCTTTCTCTGTGTCTCTGTCTCTGTGTCTCTGTCCCTGTATCTCCGTCTCTGTGTGTCTGTCTCTGTTGTTATGTCTCTGTGTCTCCGTCCCTGTGTCTCTGTCTCTGTCTCTGTGTCTCTGTCTCCGTGTCTCAGTCTCTGTGTCTCTGTCTCTATGTCTCTGTCTCTGTCTCTGTTTCTCTTTCTCTGTGTCTCTGTCTCTGTGTCTCTGTCCCTGTATCTCCGTCTCTGTGTGTCTATCTCTGTTGTTATGTCTCTGTGTCTCCGTCCCTGTGTCTCTGTCTCTGTCTCTGTGTCTCTGTCTCCGTGTCTCTGTCTCTGTGTCTCTGTCTCAGTGTCTCTGTCCCTGTGCCTCCGTCTCTGTGTGACTGTCTCTGTGTCTCTGTCTCTGTGTCTGTGTCTCTGTCTCTGTGTCTCTGTCTCTGTGTATCTGTCTCTGTGTCTCTTTCTCTATGTCTCTGTCTCTGTCTCTGTTTCTCTTTCTCCGTGTCTCTGTCTCTGTATCTCTGTCCCTGTATCTCCGTCTCTGTGTGTCTGTCTCTGTTGTTATGTCTCTGTGTCTCCGTCCCTGTGTCTCTGTCTCTGTCTCTGTGTCTCTGTCTCTGTGTCTCTGTTTCTATGTCTCTGTTTCTCTCTCTCCGTGTCTCTGTCTCTGTGTCTCTGTCTCTGTCTCTGTTTCTCTTTCTCTGTGTCTCTGTCTCCGTCCGTGTGTGTTTGTCTCTGTGTCTCTGTCTCCGTGTCTCCGTCCCTGTGTCTCTGTCTATGTCTCTGTGCCTCTGCCTCTGTGTATCTGTCTATGTGTCTCTGTCTCTGTGTCTCTGCCTCAGTGTCTCTGTCTCTTCTTTCTCTGTCTCTGTGTCTCTGTCTCCGTGTCTCTGTCTCTGTCTCTGTGGCTCTGTCTCTGTGTCTCTTTCTGTGTGTCTCTGTCTCTGTCTCTGTCGTTGTCTCTGTCTCTGTCTCTGACTCTGTCTCTGTCTCTGTGTCTCTGTCTCTGTGTCGCTGTTTCTGTGTCTGTCTCTGTCTCAGTGTCTCCATCTCTGTGTCTCTGTCTGCGTGTCTCTGTCTCTGTATCTGTCTCTGTCTCTGCCTCTGTATCTGTGTCTGCGTGTCTCTGTCTCTGTCTCTGTCTCTGTCTCTGTCTCTGTGTCTCTGCCTCTGTGTCTCTGTTCCTGTGTCTGTGTCTCTGTCTCTGTCTCTGTCTCTGTGGCTCTGTATCTGTGTCTCTTTCTGTGTGTCTCTGTCTCTCTCTCTGCCGTTGTCTCTGTCTCTGTCTCTGACTCTGTCTCTGTCTCTGTGTCTCTGTCTCTGTGTCGCTGTTTCTGTGTCTGTCTCTGTCTCAGTGTCTCCATCTCTGTGTCTCTGTCTCCGTGTCTCTGTCTCTGTCTCTGTCTCTGTCTCTGTCTCTGTCTCTGTCTCTGTCTCTGTCTCTGTCTCTGCCATGTCTCTGTCTCTGTGACTCTGTCTCTATGTCTCTGTCTCTGTCTCTGTTTCTCTTTCTCTGTGTCTCTGTCTCTGTGTCTCTGTCCCTGTACCTCCGTCTCTGTGTGTCTGTCTCTGTTGTTATGTCTCTGTGTCTCCGTCCCTGTGTCTCTGTCTCTGTCTCTGTGTCTCTGTCTCCGTGTCTCTGTCTCTGTGTCTCTGTCTCTATGTCTCTGTCTCTGTCTCTGTTTCTCTTTCTCTGTGTCTCTGTCTCTGTGTCTCTGTCCCTGTATCTCCGTCTCTGTGTGTCTGTCTCTGTTGTTATGTCTCTGTGTCTCCGTCCCTGTGTCTCTGTCTCTGTCTCTGTGTCTCTGTCTCCGTGTCTCTGTCTCTGTGTCTCTGTCTCAGTGTCTCTGTCCCTGTGCCTCCGTCTCTGTGTGATTGTCTCTGTGTCTCTCTCTCTGTGTCTGTGTCTCTGTCTCTGTGTCTCTGTCTCTGTGTATCTGTCTCTGTGTCTCTTTCTCTATGTCTCTGTCTCTGTCTCTGTTTCTCTTTCTCCGTGTCTCTGTCTCTGTATCTCTGTCCCTGTATCTCCGTCTCTGTGTGTCTGTCTCTGTTGTTATGTCTCTGTGTCTCCGTCCCTGTGTCTCTGTCTCTGTCTCTGTGTCTCTGTCTCTGTCTCTGTTTCTCTTTCTCTGTGTCTCTGTCTCCGTCCGTGTGTGTTTGTCTCTGTGTCTCTGTCTCCGTGTCTCCGTCCCTGTGTCTCTGTCTATGTCTCTGTGCCTCTGCCTCTGTGTATCTGTCTATGTGTCTCTGTCTCCGTGTCTCTGCCTCAGTGTCTCTGTCTCTTCTTTCTCTGTCTCTGTGTCTCTGTCTCCATCTCTGTGTCTCTGTCTCTGTGTCTCCGTCCCTGTGTCTCCGTCTCTGTGTCACTGTCTCTGTGTCTCTGTCTCTGTCTCTCCGTCTCCGCGTCTCGTTCTCTGTGTCTGTGTCTCCGTTTCTGTGTCTCTGTCTCTGTCTCTGTGTCACTGTCTCGGTGTCTCTGCCTCTGTGCCTCTGTTTCGGTGTCTCTGTCCCTGTGCCTCCGTCTCTGTGTGACTGTCTCTGTGTCTCTGTCTCTGTGTCTGTGTCAACGTGTCCCTGTCTCCGTCCCTATGTCTCTGTCTCTGTGTCTCTGTCTCTGTGAATCTGTCTCTGTGTTGCTGTCTCTGTGTCTCTGTCTCTTTGTCTCTGTCACCGTGTCTCTGTCTCCGTGTCTCTGTCTCTGTCTCTGTGGCTCTGTCTCTGTGTCTCTTTCTGTGTGTCTCTGTCTCTGTCTCTGTCGTTGTCTCTGTCTCTGTCTCTGACTCTGTCTCTGTCTCTGTGTCTCTGTCTCTGTGTCGCTGTTTCTGTGTCTGTCTCTGTCTCAGTGTCTCCATCTCTGTGTCTCTGTCTGCGTGTCTCTGTCTCTGTCTCTGTCTCTGTCTCTGTCTCTGTCTCTGTCTCTGTCTCTGTCTCTGTCTCTGTCTCTGTCTCTGCCATGTCTCTGTCTCTGTGACTCTGTCTCTATGTCTCTGTCTCTGTCTCTGTTTCTCTTTCTCTGTGTCTCTGTCTCTGTGTCTCTGTCCCTGTATCTCCGTCTCTGTGTGTCTGTCTCTGTTGTTATGTCTCTGTGTCTCCGTCCCTGTGTCTCTGTCTCTGTCTCTGTGTCTCTGTCTCCGTGTCTCTGTCTCTGTGTCTCTGTCTCTATGTCTCTGTCTCTGTCTCTGTTTCTCTTTCTCTGTGTCTCTGTCTCTGTGTCTCTGTCCCTGTATCTCCGTCTCTGTGTGTCTGTCTCTGTTGTTATGTCTCTGTGTCTCCGTCCCTATGTCTCTGTCTCTGTCTCTGTGTCTCTGTCTCCGTGTCTCTGTCTCTGTGTCTCTGTCTCAGTGTCTCTGTCCCTGTGCCTCCGTCTCTGTGTGACTGTCTCTGTGTCTCTGTCTCTGTGTCTCTGTCTCTGTGCCTCCGTCTCTGTGTGACTGTCTCTGTGTCTGTGTCACCGTGTCCCTGTCCCCGTCCCTATGTCTCTGTCTCTGTGTCTCTGTCCCTGTGAATCTGTCTCTTTGTTTCTGTCTCTGTGTCTCTGTCTCTTTGTCTCTGTCTCCGTGTCTCTGTCTCCGTGTCTCTGTCTCCGTGTCTCTGTCTCCGTGTCTCTGTCTCTGTCTCTGTGGCTCTGTATCTGTGTCTCTTTCTGTGTGTCTCTGTCTCTCTCTCTGTCGTTGTCTCTGTCTCTGTCTCTGACTCTGTCTCTGTCTCTGTGTCTCTGTCCCTGTATCGCTGTTTCTGTGTCTGTCTCTGTCTCAGTGTCTCCATCTCTGTGTCTCTGTCGCTGGGTCTCTGTCTCTGTGTCTCTGTCCCTGTATCGCTGTTTCTGTGTCTGTCTCTGTCTCAGTGTCTCCATCTCTGTGTCTCTGTCGCTGGGTCTCTGTCTCTGTCTCTGTCTCTGTCTCTGTCTCTGTCTCTGTCTCTGTCTCTGTCTCTGTCTCTGTCTCTGTCTCTGTCTCTGTCTCTGTCTCTGTCTCTGTCTCTGTCTACGTGTCTCTCTCTCTGAGTCTCTGTCCCTATGTCTCTTTCTCTGTGTCTCTGTCTCTGTGTCTCTGTCTCTGTGCCTCTGTCTCTGTGTCTCTGTCTCTGTGTCTCTGTCTCTGTGTCTGTGTCTCTGTGTCTCTGCCTCTGTGTCTCAGTCTCTGTGTCTCCGTCTCTTTGTCTCTGTCTCCGTGTCTCTGTCTCCGTGTCTCTGTCTCTGTCTCTGTCTCTGTCTCTGTCTCTGTCTCTGTCTCTGTCTCTGTCTCTGTCTCTGTCTCTGTCTCTGTCTCTGTCTCTGTCTCTGTCTCTGTCTCTGTCTCTGTCTCTGTCTCTGTCTCTGCCATGTCTCTGTCTCTGTGACTCTGTCTCTATGTCTCTGTTTCTGTCTCTGTTTCTCTTTCTCTGTGTCTCTGTCTCTGTGTCTCTGTCCCTGTATCTCCGTCTCTGTGTGTCTGTCTCTGTTGTTATGCCTCTGTGTCTCCGTCCCTGTGTCTCTGTCTCTGTCTCTGTGTCTCTGTTTCCGTGTCTCTGTCTCTGTGTCTCTGTCTCTATGTCTCTGTCTCTGTTTCTGTTTCTCTTTCTCTGTGTCTCTGTCTCTGTGTCTCTGTCCCTGTATCTCCGTCTCTGTGTGTCTGTCTCTGTTGTTATGTCTCTGTGTCTCCGTCCCTGTGTCTCTGTCTCTGTCTCTGTGTCTCTGTCTCTGTGTCTCCGCTTCTATGTCTCTGTTTCTCTCTCTCCGTGTCTCTGTCTCTGTGTCTCTGTCTCTGTCTCTGTTTCTCTTTCTCTGTGTCTCTGTCTCCGTCCCTGTGTGTCTGTGTCTGTGTCTCTGTCTCCGTGTCTCCGTCCCTGTGTCTCTGTCTATGTCTCTGTGCCTCTGCCTCTGTGTATCTGTCTATGTGTCTCTGTCTCCGTGTCTCTGCCTCAGTGTCTCTGTCTCTTTTTTCTCTGTCTCTGTGTCTCTGTCTCCATCTCTGTGTCTCTGTCTCTGTGTCTCCGTCCCTGTGTCTCCGTCTCTGTGTCACTGTCTCTGTGTCTCTGTCTCCGTGTCTCTGTCTCTGTGTCTCTGTCTCTGTCTCTGTGTCTCTGTCTCTGTCTCTGTGTCTCTGTCTCTATGTCTCTGTCTCTGTGACTCTGTCTCTGTGTCACTGTCTCTGTGTCTCTGTCTCTGTGTCTCCGTCTCTGTGTCACTGTCTCTGTGTCTCTGTCTCCGTGTCTCTGTCTCTGTGTCTCTGTCTCTGTCTCTGTGTCTCTGTCTCTGTCTCTGTGTCTCTGTCTCTATGTCTCTGTCTCTGTGTGTCTCTGTCTCTGTCTCCGTGTCTCTGTCTCTGTCTCTGTGGCTCTGTATCTGTGTCTCTTTCTGTGTGTCTCTGTCTCTCTCTCTGTCGTTGTCTCTGTCTCTGTCTCTGACTCTGTCTCTGTCTCTGTGTCTCTGTCTCTGTGTCGCTGTTTCTGTGTCTGTCTCTGTCTCAGTGTCTCCATCTCTGTGTCTCTGTCGCTGGGTCTCTGTCTCTGTCTCTGTCTCTGTCTCTGTCTCTGTCTCTGTCTCTGTCTCTGTCTCTGTCTCTGTCTCTGTCTCTGTCTCTGTCTCTGTAGAGACAGAGGTCTCTGTGTCTCTGTCTCTGAGTCTCTGTCCCTATGTCTCTTTCTCTGTGTCTCTGTCTCTGTGTCTCTGTCTCTGTGTCTCTGTCTCTGTGTCTCTGTCTCTGTGTCTCTGTCTCTGTGTCTCTGTCTCTGTGTCTGTGTCTCTGTGTCTCTGCCTCTGTGTCTCAGTCTCTGTGTCTCCGTCTCTTTGTCTCTGTCTCCGTGTCTCTGTCTCCGTGTCTCTGTCTCTGCCTCTGTCTCTGTCTCTGTCTCTGTCTCTGTCTCTGTCTCTGTCTCTGTCTCTGTCTCTGCCTCGGTCTCTGTCTCTGTCTCTCTCTCTCTGCCATGTCTCTGTCTCTGTGTCTCTGTCTGTGTGTCTCTGACTCTGTGTCTCTCTCTCCGTGTCACTTTCTGTGTGTCTCTATCTCTGTATCTGTCTTTGTCTCTGTCTCTGACTCTGTCTCTGTTTCTGTGTCTCCGTCTCCTTGTCTCTGTTTTTGTCTCTGTCTTTATCTCTGTCTCTGACTCTGTCTCTGTCTCTGTGTCTCTGTCTCTGTGTCGCTGTTTCTGTGCCTGTCTCTGTCTCTGTGTCTCCGTCTCCTTGTCTCTGTTTTTGTCTCTGTCTTTATCTCTGTCTCTGACTCTGTCTCTGCCTCTGTGTCTCTGTCTGCGTGTCTCTGTCCCTGTCTCTGTCTCTGTCTCTGTCTCTGTGTCTCTGTCTCTGTGTCTCTGTCTCTGTGTCTCTGTCTCTGTCTCTGTGTCTCTGTCTCTGAGTCTCTGTCTCTATGTCTGTTTCTCTGTGTCTCTGTCTCTGTGACTCTGTCTCTATGGCTCTGCCTCTGCCTCTGTTTCTCTTTCTCTGTGTCTCTGTCTCTGTGTCTCTGTCCCTGTATCTCCGTCTCTGTGTGTCTGTCTCTGTTGTTATGTCTCTGTGTCTCCGTCCCTGTGTCTCTGTCTCTGTCTCTGTGTCTCTGTCTCCGTGTATCTGTCTCTGTGTATCTGTCTATGTGTTTCTGTCTCCGTGTCTCTGCCTCAGTGTCTCTGTCTCTTTTTTCTCTGTCTCTGTGTCTCTGTCTCCATCTCTGTGTCTCTGTCTCTGTGTCTCCGTCCCTGTGTCTCCGTCTCTGTGTCACGGTCTCTGTGTCTCTGTCTCTGAGTCCCTGCATCTGTGTCTCTGTCTCTGTCTCTCCGTCTCCGCGTCTCGTTTTCTGTGTCTGTGTCTCCGTCTCTGTGTCTCTGTCTCTGTCTCTGCGTCACTGTCTGTGAATCTCTGTCTCTGTGTCTCCGTCTCTGTGTCTCCGTCTCTGTGTCTCCGTCTCTGTGTCTCTGTCTCTGTCTCTGTGTCTCTGTCTCTGTGTCTCTGTCTCTGTGACTCTGTCTCTGTGTCTCTGTCTCTGTGTCTCTGTCTCTGTGTCTCCGTCTCTGTGCGTCGGTCTCTATGTCTCTGTCTCTGTGTCTCTGTCTCTGTGTCTCTGTCTCTGTGTCTCTGTCTCTGTGTCTCTGCCTCTGTGTCTCAATCTCTGTGTCTCCGTCTCTTTGTCTCCGTCTCTGTGTCTCTGTCTCTGCGTCTCTGTCTCTGTGTCTCTGTCTCTGTCTCTGTCTCTGTGTCTCTGTCTCTGTGTCTCTGTCTCTGTGACTCTGTCTCTGTGTCTCTGTCTCTGTGTCTCTGTCTCTGTGTCTCCGTCTCTGTGCGTTTGTCTCTAGGTCTTTGTCTCTGTGTCTCTGCCTCTGTGTCTCTGCCTCTGTGTCTCTGTCTCGGTGTCTCTGTCCCTGTGCCTCCGTCTCTGTGTGACTGTCTCTGTGTCTCTGTCTCTGTGTATGTGTCACCGTGTCCCTGTCTCCGTCCCTATGTCTCTGTCTCTGTGTCTCTGTCTCTGTGAATCTGTCTCTGTGTCTCTGTCTCTTTGTCTCTGTCTCCGTGTCACTGTCTCCGTGTCTCTGTCTCTGTCTCTGTGGCTCTGTCTATGTGTCTCTTTCTGTGTGTCTCTGTCTCTGACTCTGTCGTTGTCTCTGTCTCTGTCTCTGACTCTGTCTCTGTCTCTGTGTCTCTGTCTCTGTGTCGCTGTTTCTGTGTCTGTCTCTGTCTCAGTGTCTCCATCTCTGTGTCTCTTTCTGTGTGTCTCTGTCTCTCTCTCTGTCGTTGTCTCTGTCTCTGTCTCTGTCTCTGACTCTGTCTCTGTCTCTGTGTCTCTGTCTCTGTGTCGCTGTTTCTGTCTCTGTCTCTGTCTCTGTCTCTGTCTCTGTCTCTGTCTCTGTGTCTCTGTCTCTGAGTCTCTGTCCCTATGTCTCTTTCTCTGTGTCTCTGTCTCTGTGTCTCTGTCTCTGTGTCTCTGTCTCTGTGTCTCTGTCTCTGTGTCTCTGTCTCCGTGTCACTTTCTGTGTGTCTCTTTCTCTGTATCTGCCTTTGTCTCTGTCTCCGACTCTGTCTCTGTCTCTGTGTCTCCGTCTCCTTGTCTCTGTTATTGTCTCTGTCTTTATCTCTGTCTCTGACTCTGTCTCTGCCTCTGTGTCTCTGTCTGCGTGTCTCTGTCTCTGTCTCTGTCTCTGTCTCTGTCTCTGTCTCTGTGTCTCTGTCTCTGTGTCTCTGTTCCTGTGTCTCTGTCTCTGTCTCTGTCTCCGTGTCTCTGTCTCTGTCTCTGTGGCTCTGTATCTGTGTCTCTTTCTGTGTGTCTCTGTCTCTCTCTCTGTCGTTGTCTCTGTCTCTGTCTCTGACTCTGTCTCTGTCTCTGTGTCTCTGTCTCTGTGTCGCTGTTTCTGTGTCTGTCTCTGTCTCAGTGTCTCCATCTCTGTGTCTCTGTCGCTGGGTCTCTGTCTCTGTCTCTGTCTCTGTCTCTGTCTCTGTCTCTGTCTCTGTCTCTGTCTCTGTCTCTGTAGAGACAGAGGTCTCTGTGTCTCTGTCTCTGAGTCTCTGTCCCTATGTCTCTTTCTCTGTGTCTCTGTCTCTGTGTCTCTGTCTCTGTGTCTCTGTCTCTGTGTCTCTGTCTCTGTGTCTCTGTCTCTGTGTCTCTGTCTCTGTGTCTGTGTCTCTGTGTCTCTGCCTCTGTGTCTCAGTCTCTGTGTCTCCGTCTCTTTGTCTCTGTCTCCGTGTCTCTGTCTCCGTGTCTCTGTCTCTGCCTCTGTCTCTGTCTCTGTCTCTGTCTCTGTCTCTGTCTCTGTCTCTGTCTCTGTCTCTGCCTCGGTCTCTGTCTCTGTCTCTCTCTCTCTGCCATGTCTCTGTCTCTGTGTCTCTGTCTGTGTGTCTCTGACTCTGTGTCTCTCTCTCCGTGTCACTTTCTGTGTGTCTCTATCTCTGCATCTGTCTTTGTCTCTGTCTCTGACTCTGTCTCTGTTTCTGTGTCTCCGTCTCCTTGTCTCTGTTTTTGTCTCTGTCTTTATCTCTGTCTCTGACTCTGTCTCTGTCTCTGTGTCTCTGTCTCTGTGTCGCTGTTTCTGTGCCTGTCTCTGTCTCTGTGTCTCCGTCTCCTTGTCTCTGTTTTTGTCTCTGTCTTTATCTCTGTCTCTGACTCTGTCTCTGCCTCTGTGTCTCTGTCTGCGTGTCTCTGTCCCTGTCTCTGTCTCTGTCTCTGTCTCTGTGTCTCTGTCTCTGTGTCTCTGTCTCTGTGTCTCTGTCTCTGTCTCTGTGTCTCTGTCTCTGAGTCTCTGTCTCTATGTCTCTTTCTCTGTGTCTCTGTCTCTGTGACTCTGTCTCTATGGCTCTGCCTCTGCCTCTGTTTCTCTTTCTCTGTGTCTCTGTCTCTGTGTCTCTGTCCCTGTATCTCCGTCTCTGTGTGTCTGTCTCTGTTGTTATGTCTCTGTGTCTCCGTCCCTGTGTCTCTGTCTCTGTCTCTGTGTCTCTGTCTCCGTGTATCTGTCTCTGTGTATCTGTCTATGTGTTTCTGTCTCCGTGTCTCTGCCTCAGTGTCTCTGTCTCTTTTTTCTCTGTCTCTGTGTCTCTGTCTCCATCTCTGTGTCTCTGTCTCTGTGTCTCCGTCCCTGTGTCTCCGTCTCTGTGTCACGGTCTCTGTGTCTCTGTCTCTGAGTCCCTGCATCTGTGTCTCTGTCTCTGTCTCTCCGTCTCCGCGTCTCGTTTTCTGTGTCTGTGTCTCCGTCTCTGTGTCTCTGTCTCTGTCTCTGCGTCACTGTCTGTGAATCTCTGTCTCTGTGTCTCCGTCTCTGTGTCTCCGTCTCTGTGTCTCCGTCTCTGTGTCTCTGTCTCTGTCTCTGTGTCTCTGTCTCTGTGTCTCTGTCTCTGTGACTCTGTCTCTGTGTCTCTGTCTCTGTGTCTCTGTCTCTGTGTCTCCGTCTCTGTGCGTCGGTCTCTATGTCTCTGTCTCTGTGTCTCTGTCTCTGTGTCTCTGTCTCTGTGTCTCTGCCTCTGTGTCTCAATCTCTGTGTCTCCGTCTCTTTGTCTCCGTCTCTGTGTCTCTGTCTCTGCGTCTCTGTCTCTGTGTCTCTGTCTCTGTCTCTGTCTCTGTGTCTCTGTCTCTGTGTCTCTGTCTCTGTGACTCTGTCTCTGTGTCTCTGTCTCTGTGTCTCTGTCTCTGTGTCTCCGTCTCTGTGCGTTTGTCTCTATGTCTTTGTCTCTGTGTCTCTGCCTCTGTGTCTCTGCCTCTGTGTCTCTGTCTCGGTGTCTCTGTCCCTGTGCCTCCGTCTCTGTGTGACTGTCTCTGTGTCTCTGTCTCTGTGTCTGTGTCACCGTGTCCCTGTCTCCGTCCCTATGTCTCTGTCTCTGTGTCTCTGTCTCTGTGAATCTGTCTCTGTGTTTCTGTCTCTGTGTCTCTGTCTCTTTGTCTCTGTCTCCGTGTCACTGTCTCCGTGTCTCTGTCTCTGTCTCTGTGGCTCTGTCTATGTGTCTCTTTCTGTGTGTCTCTGTCTCTGACTCTGTCGTTGTCTCTGTCTCTGTCTCTGACTCTGTCTCTGTCTCTGTGTCTCTGTCTCTGTGTCGCTGTTTCTGTGTCTGTCTCTGTCTCAGTGTCTCCATCTCTGTGTCTCTTTCTGTGTGTCTCTGTCTCTCTCTCTGTCGTTGTCTCTGTCTCTGTCTCTGTCTCTGACTCTGTCTCTGTCTCTGTGTCTCTGTCTCTGTGTCGCTGTTTCTGTCTCTGTCTCTGTCTCTGTCTCTGTCTCTGTCTCTGTCTCTGTCTCTGTGTCTCTGTCTCTGAGTCTCTGTCCCTATGTCTCTTTCTCTGTGTCTCTGTCTCTGTGTCTCTGTCTCTGTGTCTCTGTCTCTGTGTCTCTGTCTCTGTGTCTCTGTCTCTGTGTCTCTGTCTCTGTGTCTCTGTCTCTGTGTCTGTGTCTCTGTGTCTCTGCCTCTGTGTCTCAGTCTCTGTGTCTCCGTCTCTTTGTCTCTGTCTCCGTGTCTCTGTCTCCGTGTCTCTGTCTCTATCTCTGTCTCTGTCTCTGTCTCTGTCTCTGTGTCTCTGTCTCTGTGTCTCTGTCTCTGTGTCTCTGTTCCTGTGTCTCTGTCTCTGTCTCTGTCTCTGTCTCTGTCTCTGTCTCTGTCTCTGTCTCTGTCTCTGTCTCTGTCTCTGTCTCTGCCTCTGTCTCTGTCTCTGTCTCTGTGTCTCTTTCTGTATGCCTCTGCCTCTGTCTCTGTCTCTGTCTCTGTCTCTGTCTCTGTGTCCCTTTCTGTGTGTCTCTGTCTCTGTCTCTGTCTCTGTCTTTGTCTCTGTCTCTGACTCTCTCTCTGTCTCTGTGTCTCTGTCTCTGTGTCGCTGTTTCTGTGTCTGTCTCTGTCTCAGTGTCTCCATCTCTGTGTCTCTGTCGCTGGGTCTCTGTCTCTGTCTCAGTCTCTGTCTCTGTCTCTGTCTCTGTCTCTGTCCCTGTCTCTGTCTCTGTCTCTGTCTCTGTCTCTGCCTCGGTCTCTGTCTCTGTCTCTCTCTCTGCCATGTCTCTGTCTCTGTGTCTCTGTCTGTGTGTCTCTGACTCTGCGTCTCTCTCTCCGTGTCACTTTCTGTGTGTCTCTTTCTCCGTATCTGTCTGTGTCTCTGTCTCTGACTCTGTCTCTGTCTCTGTGTCTCCCTCTCCTTGTTTCTGTTTTTGTCTCTGTCTTTATCTCTGTCTCTGACTCTGTCTCTGCCTCTGTGTCTCTGTCTGCGTGTCTCTATCTCTGTCTCTGTCTCTGTCTCTGTCTCTGTCTCTGTGTCTCTGTCTCTGTGTCTCTGTCTCTGTGTCTCCATCCCTGTGCCTCCGTCTCTGTGTGACTGTCTCTGTGTCTCTGTCTCTGTGTCTGTGTCACCGTGTCCCTGTCTCCGTCCCTATGTCTCTGTCTCTGTGTCTCTGTCTCTGTGAATCTGTCTCTGTGTTTCTGTCTCTGTGTCTCTGTCTCTTTGTCTCTGTCTCCGTGTCACTGTCTCCGTGTCTCTGTCTCTGTCTCTGTGGCTCTGTCTATGTGTCTCTTTCTGTGTGTCTCTGTCTCTGACTCTGTCGTTGTCTCTGTCTCTGTCTCTGACTCTGTCTCTGTCTCTGTGTCTCTGTCTCTGTGTCGCTGTTTCTGTGTCTGTCTCTGTCTCAGTGTCTCCATCTCTGTGTCTCTTTCTGTGTGTCTCTGTCTCTCTCTCTGTCGTTGTCTCTGTCTCTGTCTCTGTCTCTGACTCTGTCTCTGTCTCTGTGTCTCTGTCTCTGTGTCGCTCTTTCTGTCTCTGTCTCTGTCTCTGTCTCTGTCTCTGTCTCTGTGTCTCTGTCTCTGAGTCTCTGTCCCTATGTCTCTTTCTCTGTGTCTCTGTCTCTGTGTCTCTGTCTCTGTGTCTCTGTCTCTGTGTCTCTGTCTCTGTGTCTCTGTCTCTGTGTCTCTGTCTCTGTGTCTGTGTCTCTGTGTCTCTGCCTCTGTGTCTCAGTCTCTGTGTCTCCGTCTCTTTGTCTCTGTCTCCGTGTCTCTGTCTCCGTGTCTCTGTCTCTATCTCTGTCTCTGTCTCTGTCTCTGTCTCTGTCTCTGTGTCTCTGTCTCTGTGTCTCTGTCTCTGTGTCTCTGTCTCTGTGTCTCTGTTCCTGTGTCTCTGTCTCTGTCTCTGTCTCTGTGTCTCTGTCTCTGAGTCTCTGTCTCTATGTCTCGTTCTCTGTGTCTCTGTCTCCGTCCCTGTGTGTCTGTCTCTGTGTCTCTGTCTTCGTGTCACCGTCCCTGTGTCTCTGTCTATGTCTCTGTGCCTCTGCCTCTGTGTATTTGTCTATGTGTCTCTGTCTCCGTGTCTCTGCCTCAGTGTCTCTGTCTCTTTTTTCTCTGTCTCTGTGTCTCTGTCTCCATCTCTGTGTCTCTGTCTCTGTGTCTCCGTCCCTGTGTCTCCGTCTCTGTGTCACTGTCTCTGTGTCTCTGTCTCTGTCTCTCCGTCTCCGCGTCTCGTTCTCTGTGTCTGTGTCTCCGTTTCTGTGTCTCCGTCTCTGTCTCTGTGTCACTGTCTGTGAATCTCTGTCTCTGTGTCTCCGTCTCCGTGTCTCCGTCTCTGTGTCTCTGTCTCCGTGTCTCTGTCTCTGTGTCTCTGTCTCTGTCTCTGTGTCTCCGTCTCTTTGTCTCTGTCTCCGTGTCTCTCTCTCCGTGTCTCTGTCTCTGTCTCTGTGTCTCTGTCTCTGTCTCTGTTTCTCTATCTCTGTGTCTCTGTCTCTGTGTCTCTGTCCCTGTATCTCCGTCTCTGTGTGTCTGTCTCTGTTGTTATGTCTCTGTGTCTCCGTCCCTCTGTCTCTGTCTCTGTCTCTGTGTCTCTGTCTCCGTGTCTCTGTCTCTGTGTCTCTGTCTCTGTGTATCTGTCTCTGTGACTCTTTCTCTATGTCTCTGTCTCTGTCTCTGTGTCTCTTTCTCCGTGTCTCTGTCTCTGTATCTCTGTCCCTGTATCTCCGTCTCTGTGTGTCTGTCTCTGTTGTTATGTCTCTGTGTCTCCGTCCCTGTGTCTCTGTCTCTGTCTCTGTCTCTGTCTCTGTCTCTGTCTCTGTCTCTGTCTCTGTCTCTGTCTCTGTCTCTGTCTCTGTCTCTGTCTCTGTCTCTGTCTCTGCCATGTCTCTGTCTCTGTGTCTCTGTCTGTGTGTCTCTGACTCTGCGTCTCTCTCTCCGTGTCACTTTCTGTGTGTCTCTTTCTCTGTATCTGTCTTTGTCTCTGTCTCTGACTCTGTCTCTGTCTCTGTGTCTCCGTCTCCTTGTCTCTGTTTTTGTCTCTGTCTTTATCTCTGTCTCTGACTCTGTCTCTGCCTCTGTGTCTCTGTCTGCGTGTCTCTGTCTCTGTCTTTGTCTCTGTCTCTGTCTCTGTCTCTGTGTCTCTGTCTCTGTGTCTCTGTTCCTGTGTCTCTGTCTCTGTCTCTGTCTCTGTCTCTGTGTCTCTGTCTCTGAGTCTCTGTCTCTATGTCTCTTTCTCTGTGTCTCTGTCTCTGTGTATCTGTCTTTGTGTCTCTGTCTCTGCGTCTCTGTTTCTATGTCTCTGTTTCACTCTCTCCGTGTCTCTGTCTCTGTGTCTCAGTCTCTGTCTCTGTTTCTCTTTCTCCGTGTCTCTGTCTCTGTGTCTCTGTGAGTGTGTCTCCGTCTCTGTGTCTCTGTCTCCGTCCCTGTGTGTCTGTCTCTGTGTCTCTGTCTCCGTGTCTCCGTCCCTGTGTCTCTGTCTCTGTCTCTGTGCCTCTGCCTCTGTGTATCTGTCTATGTGTCTCTGTCTCCGTGTCTCCGTCCCTGTGTCTCCGTCTCTGTGTCACTGTCTCTGTGTCTCTGTCTCTGAGTCTCTGCATCTGTGTCTCTGTCTCTGTCTCTCCGCCTCCGCGTCTCGTTCTCTGTGTCTGTGTCTCCGTCTCTGTCTCTGTCTCTGTCTCTGTCTCTGTCTCTGTCTCTGTCTCTGTCTCTGTCTCTGTCTCTGTCTCTGTCTCTGTCTCTGTCTCTGTCTCTGCCATGTCTCTGTCTCTGTGTCTCTGTCTGTGTGTCTCTGACTCTGCGTCTCTCTCTGCGTGTCACTTTCTGTGTGTCTCTTTCTCTGTATCTGCCTTTGTCTCTGTCTCCGACTCTGTCTCTGTCTCTGTGTCTCCGTCTCCTTGTCTCTGTTATTGTCTCTGTCTTTATCTCTGTCTCTGACTCTGTCTCTGCCTCTGTGTCTCTGTCTGCGTGTCTCTGTCTCTGTCTCTGTCTCTGTCTCTGTCTCTGTCTCTGTCTCTGTGTCTCTGTCTCTGTGTCTCTGTTCCTGTGTCTCTGTCTCTGTCTCTGTCTCCGTGTCTCTGTCTCTGTCTCTGTGGCTCTGTATCTGTGTCTCTTTCTGTGTGTCTCTGTCTCTCTCTCTGTCGTTGTCTCTGTCTCTGTCTCTGACTCTGTCTCTGTCTCTGTGTCTCTGTCTCTGTGTCGCTGTTTCTGTGTCTGTCTCTGTCTCAGTGTCTCCATCTCTGTGTCTCTGTCGCTGGGTCTCTGTCTCTGTCTCTGTCTCTGTCTCTGTCTCTGTCTCTGTCTCTGTCTCTGTCTCTGTCTCTGTCTCTGTCTCTGTCTCTGTAGAGACAGAGGTCTCTGTGTCTCTGTCTCTGAGTCTCTGTCCCTATGTCTCTTTCTCTGTGTCTCTGTCTCTGTGTCTCTGTCTCTGTGTCTCTGTCTCTGTGTCTCTGTCTCTGTGTCTCTGTCTCTGTGTCTCTGTCTCTGTGTCTGTGTCTCTGTGTCTCTGCCTCTGTGTCTCAGTCTCTGTGTCTCCGTCTCTTTGTCTCTGTCTCCGTGTCTCTGTCTCCGTGTCTCTGTCTCTGCCTCTGTCTCTGTCTCTGTCTCTGTCTCTGTCTCTGTCTCTGTCTCTGTCTCTGTCTCTGCCTCGGTCTCTGTCTCTGTCTCTCTCTCTCTGCCATGTCTCTGTCTCTGTGTCTCTGTCTGTGTGTCTCTGACTCTGTGTCTCTCTCTCCGTGTCACTTTCTGTGTGTCTCTATCTCTGTATCTGTCTTTGTCTCTGTCTCTGACTCTGTCTCTGTTTCTGTGTCTCCGTCTCCTTGTCTCTGTTTTTGTCTCTGTCTTTATCTCTGTCTCTGACTCTGTCTCTGTCTCTGTGTCTCTGTCTCTGTGTCGCTGTTTCTGTGCCTGTCTCTGTCTCTGTGTCTCCGTCTCCTTGTCTCTGTTTTTGTCTCTGTCTTTATCTCTGTCTCTGACTCTGTCTCTGCCTCTGTGTCTCTGTCTGCGTGTCTCTGTCCCTGTCTCTGTCTCTGTCTCTGTCTCTGTGTCTCTGTCTCTGTGTCTCTGTCTCTGTGTCTCTGTCTCTGTCTCTGTGTCTCTGTCTCTGAGTCTCTGTCTCTATGTCTGTTTCTCTGTGTCTCTGTCTCTGTGACTCTGTCTCTATGGCTCTGCCTCTGCCTCTGTTTCTCTTTCTCTGTGTCTCTGTCTCTGTGTCTCTGTCCCTGTATCTCCGTCTCTGTGTGTCTGTCTCTGTTGTTATGTCTCTGTGTCTCCGTCCCTGTGTCTCTGTCTCTGTCTCTGTGTCTCTGTCTCCGTGTATCTGTCTCTGTGTATCTGTCTATGTGTTTCTGTCTCCGTGTCTCTGCCTCAGTGTCTCTGTCTCTTTTTTCTCTGTCTCTGTGTCTCTGTCTCCATCTCTGTGTCTCTGTCTCTGTGTCTCCGTCCCTGTGTCTCCGTCTCTGTGTCACGGTCTCTGTGTCTCTGTCTCTGAGTCCCTGCATCTGTGTCTCTGTCTCTGTCTCTCCGTCTCCGCGTCTCGTTTTCTGTGTCTGTGTCTCCGTCTCTGTGTCTCTGTCTCTGTCTCTGCGTCACTGTCTGTGAATCTCTGTCTCTGTGTCTCCGTCTCTGTGTCTCCGTCTCTGTGTCTCTGTCTCTGTCTCTGTGTCTCTGTCTCTGTGTCTCTGTCTCTGTGACTCTGTCTCTGTGTCTCTGTCTCTGTGTCTCTGTCTCTGTGTCTCTGTCTCTGTGTCTCCGTCTCTGTGCGTCGGTCTCTATGTCTCTGTCTCTGTGTCTCTGTCTCTGTGTCTCTGTCTCTGTGTCTCTGTCTCTGTGTCTCTGTC
Organism: Megachile willughbiella; assembly: GCA_945859595.2. Classification (NCBI taxonomy): domain Eukaryota; kingdom Metazoa; phylum Arthropoda; class Insecta; order Hymenoptera; family Megachilidae; genus Megachile; species Megachile willughbiella. The sequence goes on from CAMAOD020000286.1 coordinate 1,428,345, forward strand.
TCTGTGTCTCTGCCTCTGTGTCTCAATCTCTGTGTCTCCGTCTCTTTGTCTCCGTCTCTGTGTCTCTGTCTCTGCGTCTCTGTCTCTGTGTCTCTGTCTCTGTCTCTGTCTCTGTGTCTCTGTCTCTGTGTCTCTGTCTCTGTGACTCTGTCTCTGTGTCTCTGTCTCTGTGTCTCTGTCTCTGTGTCTCCGTCTCTGTGCGTTTGTCTCTAGGTCTTTGTCTCTGTGTCTCTGCCTCTGTGTCTCTGCCTCTGTGTCTCTGTCTCGGTGTCTCTGTCCCTGTGCCTCCGTCTCTGTGTGACTGTCTCTGTGTCTCTGTCTCTGTGTCTGTGTCACCGTGTCCCTGTCTCCGTCCCTATGTCTCTGTCTCTGTGTCTCTGTCTCTGTGAATCTGTCTCTGTGTCTCTGTCTCTTTGTCTCTGTCTCCGTGTCACTGTCTCCGTGTCTCTGTCTCTGTCTCTGTGGCTCTGTCTATGTGTCTCTTTCTGTGTGTCTCTGTCTCTGACTCTGTCGTTGTCTCTGTCTCTGTCTCTGACTCTGTCTCTGTCTCTGTGTCTCTGTCTCTGTGTCGCTGTTTCTGTGTCTGTCTCTGTCTCAGTGTCTCCATCTCTGTGTCTCTTTCTGTGTGTCTCTGTCTCTCTCTCTGTCGTTGTCTCTGTCTCTGTCTCTGTCTCTGACTCTGTCTCTGTCTCTGTGTCTCTGTCTCTGTGTCGCTGTTTCTGTCTCTGTCTCTGTCTCTGTCTCTGTCTCTGTCTCTGTCTCTGTGTCTCTGTCTCTGAGTCTCTGTCCCTATGTCTCTTTCTCTGTGTCTCTGTCTCTGTGTCTCTGTCTCTGTGTCTCTGTCTCTGTGTCTCTGTCTCTGTGTCTCTGTCTCCGTGTCACTTTCTGTGTGTCTCTTTCTCTGTATCTGCCTTTGTCTCTGTCTCCGACTCTGTCTCTGTCTCTGTGTCTCCGTCTCCTTGTCTCTGTTATTGTCTCTGTCTTTATCTCTGTCTCTGTCTCTGTCTCTGTCTCTGTCTCTGTCTCTGTCTCTGTCTCTGTCTCTGTAGAGACAGAGGTCTCTGTGTCTCTGTCTCTGAGTCTCTGTCCCTATGTCTCTTTCTCTGTGTCTCTGTCTCTGTGTCTCTGTCTCTGTGTCTCTGTCTCTGTGTCTCTGTCTCTGTGTCTCTGTCTCTGTGTCTCTGTCTCTGTGTCTGTGTCTCTGTGTCTCTGCCTCTGTGTCTCAGTCTCTGTGTCTCCGTCTCTTTGTCTCTGTCTCCGTGTCTCTGTCTCCGTGTCTCTGTCTCTGCCTCTGTCTCTGTCTCTGTCTCTGTCTCTGTCTCTGTCTCTGTCTCTGTCTCTGTCTCTGCCTCGGTCTCTGTCTCTGTCTCTCTCTCTCTGCCAGTCTCTGTCTCTGTGTCTCTGTCTGTGTGTCTCTGACTCTGTGTCTCTCTCTCCGTGTCACTTTCTGTGTGTCTCTATCTCTGTATCTGTCTTTGTCTCTGTCTCTGACTCTGTCTCTGTTTCTGTGTCTCCGTCTCCTTGTCTCTGTTTTTGTCTCTGTGTTTATTTCTGTCTCTGACTCTGTCTCTGTCTCTGTGTCTCTGTCTCTGTGTCGCTGTTTCTGTGCCTGTCTCTGTCTCTGTGTCTCCGTCTCCTTGTCTCTGTTTTTGTCTCTGTCTTTATCTCTGTCTCTGACTCTGTCTCTGCCTCTGTGTCTCTGTCTGCGTGTCTCTGTCCCTGTCTCTGTCTCTGTCTCTGTCTCTGTGTCTCTGTCTCTGTGTCTCTGTCTCTGTGTCTCTGTCTCTGTCTCTGTGTCTCTGTCTCTGAGTCTCTGTCTCTATGTCTCTTTCTCTGTGTCTCTGTCTCTGTGACTCTGTCTCTATGGCTCTGCCTCTGCCTCTGTTTCTCTTTCTCTGTGTCTCTGTCTCTGTGTCTCTGTCCCTGTATCTCCGTCTCTGTGTGTCTGTCTCTGTTGTTATGTCTCTGTGTCTCCGTCCCTGTGTCTCTGTCTCTGTCTCTGTGTCTCTGTCTCCGTGTATCTGTCTCTGTGTATCTGTCTATGTGTTTCTGTCTCCGTGTCTCTGCCTCAGTGTCTCTGTCTCTTTTTTCTCTGTCTCTGTGTCTCTGTCTCCATCTCTGTGTCTCTGTCTCTGTGTCTCCGTCCCTGTGTCTCCGTCTCTGTGTCACGGTCTCTGTGTCTCTGTCTCTGAGTCCCTGCATCTGTGTCTCTGTCTCTGTCTCTCCGTCTCCGCGTCTCGTTTTCTGTGTCTGTGTCTCCGTCTCTGTGTCTCTGTCTCTGTCTCTGCGTCACTGTCTGTGAATCTCTGTCTCTGTGTCTCCGTCTCTGTGTCTCCGTCTCTGTGTCTCCGTCTCTGTGTCTCTGTCTCTGTCTCTGTGTCTCTGTCTCTGTGTCTCTGTCTCTGTGTCTCCGTCTCTGTGCGTTTGTCTCTATGTCTTTGTCTCTGTGTCTCTGCCTCTGTGTCTCTGCCTCTGTGTCTCTGTCTCGGTGTCTCTGTCCCTGTGCCTCCGTCTCTGTGTGACTGTCTCTGTGTCTCTGTCTCTGTGTCTGTGTCACCGTGTCCCTGTCTCCGTGTCACTGTCTCCGTGTCTCTGTCTCTGTCTCTGTGGCTCTGTCTATGTGTCTCTTTCTGTGTGTCTCTGTCTCTGACTCTGTCGTTGTCTCTGTCTCTGTCTCTGACTCTGTCTCTGTCTCTGTGTCTCTGTCTCTGTGTCGCTGTTTCTGTGTCTGTCTCTGTCTCAGTGTCTCCATCTCTGTGTCTCTTTCTGTGTGTCTCTGTCTCTCTCTCTGTCGTTGTCTCTGTCTCTGTCTCTGTCTCTGACTCTGTCTCTGTCTCTGTGTCTCTGTCTCTGTGTCGCTGTTTCTGTCTCTGTCTCTGTCTCTGTCTCTGTCTCTGTCTCTGTCTCTGTGTCTCTGTCTCTGAGTCTCTGTCCCTATGTCTCTTTCTCTGTGTCTCTGTCTCTGTGTCTCTGTCTCTGTGTCTCTGTCTCTGTGTCTCTGTCTCTGTGTCTCTGTCTCTGTGTCTCTGTCTCTGTGTCTGTGTCTCTGTGTCTCTGCCTCTGTGTCTCAGTCTCTGTGTCTCCGTCTCTTTGTCTCTGTCTCCGTGTCTCTGTCTCCGTGTCTCTGTCTCTATCTCTGTCTCTGTCTCTGTCTCTGTCTCTGTGTCTCTGTCTCTGTGTCTCTGTCTCTGTGTCTCTGTTCCAGTGTCTCTGTCTCTGTCTCTGTCTCTGTCTCTGTCTCTGTCTCTGTCTCTGTCTCTGTCTCTGTCTCTGCCTCTGTCTCTGTCTCTGCCTCTGTCTCTGTCTCTGTCTCTGTGTCTCTTTCTGTATGCCTCTGCCTCTGTCTCTGTCTCTGTCTCTGTCTCTGTCTCTGTGTCCCTTTCTGTGTGTCTCTGTCTCTGTCTCTGTCTCTGTCTTTGTCTCTGTCTCTGACTCTCTCTCTGTCTCTGTGTCTCTGTCTCTGTGTCGCTGTTTCTGTGTCTGTCTCTGTCTCAGTGTCTCCATCTCTGTGTCTCTGTCGCTGGGTCTCTGTCTCTGTCTCAGTCTCTGTCTCTGTCTCTGTCTCTGTCTCTGTCCCTGTCTCTGTCTCTGTCTCTGTCTCTGTCTCTGCCTCGGTCTCTGTCTCTGTCTCTCTCTCTGCCATGTCTCTGTCTCTGTGTCTCTGTCTGTGTGTCTCTGACTCTGCGTCTCTCTCTCCGTGTCACTTTCTGTGTGTCTCTTTCTCCGTATCTGTCTGTGTCTCTGTCTCTGACTCTGTCTCTGTCTCTGTGTCTCCCTCTCCTTGTTTCTGTTTTTGTCTCTGTCTTTATCTCTGTCTCTGACTCTGTCTCTGCCTCTGTGTCTCTGTCTGCGTGTCTCTATCTCTGTCTCTGTCTCTGTCTCTGTCTCTGCCTCTGTGTCACTGTCTGTGAATCTCTGTCTCTGTGTCTCCGTGTCCGTGTCTCCGTCTCTGTGTCTCTGTCTCCGTGTCTCTGTCTCTGTGTCTCTGTCTCTGTCTCTGTGTCTCTGTCTCTGTGTCTCTGTCGCTGTGACTCTGTCTCTGTGTCACTGTCTCTGTGTCTCTGTATCTGTGTCTCCGTCTCTGTGTGTCGGTCTCTATGTCTCTGTCTCCGTGTCTCTGCCTCAGTGTCTCTGTCTCTTTTTTCTCTGTCTCTGTGTCTCTGCCTCCATCTCTGTGTCTCTGTCTCTGTGTCTCCGTCCCTGTGTCTCCGTCTCCGTGTCTCCGTCTCTGTGTCTCTGTCTCCGTGTCTCTGTCTCTGTGTCTCTGTCTCTGTCTCTGTGTCTCTGTCTCTGTGTCTCAGTCTCTGTGGCACCGTCTCTGTGTCTCTGCCTCTGCCACTATCTGACTCTATCTCTATCTCTGTCTCTGTCTCTGTCTCTGTCTCTGTCTCTGTCTCTGTCTCTGTCTCTGTCTCTGTCTCTGTCTCTGTCTCTGTCTCTGTCTCTGTCTCTGTCTCTGTCTCTGTCTCTGTGTCTCTTTCTGTGTGTCTCTGTCTCTGTCTCTGTCTTTGTCTCTGTCTCTGACTCTGTCTCTGTCTCTGTGTCTCTGTCTCTGTGTCGCTGTTTCTGTGCCTGTCCCTGTCTCAGTGTCTCCATCTCTGTGTCTCTGTCGCTGAGTCCCTGCATCTGTGTCTCTGTCTCTGTCTCTCCGTCTCCGCGTCTCGTTCTCTGTGTCTGTGCCTCCGTCTCTGTGTCTCTGTCTCTGTCTCTGTGTCACTGTCTGTGAATCTCTGTCTCTGTGTCTCCGTCTCTGTGTCTCCGTCTCTGTGTCTCCGTCTCTGTGTCTCCGTCTCTGTGTCTCCGTCTCTGTGTCTCTGTCTCTGTCTCTGTGTCTCCGTCTCTGTGTCTCCGTCTCTGTGTCTCCGTCTCTGTGTCTCCGTCTCTGTGTCTCCGTCTCTGTGTCTCTGTCTCTGTCTCTGTCTCTGTCTCTGTCTCTGTCTCTGTCTCTGTCTCTGTCTCTGTCTCTGTCTCTGTCTCTGTCTCTGTCTCTGTCTCTGTCTCTGTCTCTGTCTCTGTCTCTGTCTCTGTCTCTGTCTCTGTCTCTGTCTCTGTCTCTGTCTCTGTCTCTGTCTCTGTCTCTGTCTCTGTCTCTGTCTCTGTCTCTGTCTCTGTCTCTGTCTCTGCCATGTCTCTGTCTCTGTGTCTCTGACTCTGCGTCTCTCTCTCCGTGTCACTTTCTGTGTGTCTCTTTCTCTGTATCTGTCTTTGTCTCTGTCTCTGACTCTGTCTCTGTCTCTGTGTCTCCGTCTCCTTGTCTCTGTTTTTGTCTCTGCCTTTATCTCTGTCTCTGACTCTGTCTCTGCCTCTGTGTCTCTGTCTGCGTGTCTCTGTCTCTGTCTCTGTCTCTGTCTCTGTCTCTGTCTCTGTCTCTGTCTCTGTCTCTGTGTCTCTGTCTCTGTGTCTCTGTTCCTGTGTCTCTGTCTCTGTCTCTGTCTCTGTGTCTCTGTCTCTGAGTCTCTGTCTCTATGTCTCTTTCTCTGTGTCTCTGTCTCTGTGTATCTGTCTTTGTGTCTCTGTCTCTGTGTCTCTGTTTCTATGTCTCTGTTTCACTCTCTCCGTGTCTCTGTCTCTGTGTCTCAGTCTCTGTCTCTGTTTCTCTTTCTCCGTGTCTCTGTCTCTGTGTCTCTGTGAGTGTGTCTCCGTCTCTGTGTCTCTGTCTCCGTCCCTGTGTGTCTGTCTCTGTGTCTCTGTCTCCGTGTCTCCGTCCCTGTGTCTCTGTCTCTGTCTCTGTGCCTCTGCCTCTGTGTATCTGTCTATGTGTCTCTGTCTCCGTGTCCCCGTCCCTGTGTCTCCGTCTCTGTGTCACTGTCTCTGTGTCTCTGTCTCTGAGTCTCTGCATCTGTGTCTCTGTCTCTGTCTCTCCGTCTCCGCGTCTCGTTCTCTGTGTCTGTGTCTCCGTCTCTGTGTCTCCGTCTCTGTGTCTCCGTCTCTGTGTCTCTGTCTCTGTCTCTGTGTCACTGTCTGTGAATCTCTGTCTCTGTGTCTCCGTCTCTGTGTTTCCGTGTCTGTGTCTCTGTCTCCGTGTCACTGTCTCCGTGTCTCTGTCTCTGTCTCTGTGGCTCTGTCTATGTGTCTCTTTCTGTGTGTCTCTGTCTCTGACTCTGTCGTTGTCTCTGTCTCTGTCTCTGACTCTGTCTCTGTCTCTGTGTCTCTGTCTCTGTGTCGCTGTTTCTGTGTCTGTCTCTGTCTCAGTGTCTCCATCTCTGTGTCTCTGTCTGCGTGTCTCTGTCTCTGTATCTGTCTCTGTCTCTGTCTCTGTATCTGTCTCTGCCTCTGCCTCTGTGTCTCTGTCTGCGTGTCTCTGTCTCTGTCTCTGTCTCTGTCTCTGTCTCTGTCTCTGTGTCTCTGTCTCTGTGTCTCTGTTCCTGTGTCTCTGTCTCTGTCTCTGTCTCTGTGTCTCTGTCTCTGTGTCTCCGTCTCTTTGTCTCTGTCTCCGTGTCTCTGTCTCCGTGTCTCTGTCTCTGTATCTGTCTCTGTCTCTGTCTCTGTCTCTGTCTCTGTCTCTGTCTCTGTCTCTGTCTCTGTCTCTGTCTCTGTCTCTGTCTCTGACTCTCTCTCTGTCTCTGTGTCTCTGTCTCTGTGTCGCTGTTTCTGTGTCTGTCTCTGTCTCCGTGTCTCCATCTCTGTGTCTCTGTCGCTGGGTCTCTGTCTCTGTCTCTGTCTCTGTCTCTGTCTCTGTCTCTGTCTCTGTCCCTGTCTCTGTCTCTGTCTCTGCCTCTGTCTCTGTCTCTGCCTCGGTCTCTGTCTCTGTCACTCTCTCTGCCATGTCTCTGTCTCTGTGTCTCTGTCTGTGTGTCTCTGACTCTGCGTCTCTCTCCGTGTCACTTTCTGTGTGTCTCTTTCTCTGTATCTGTCTTTGTCTCTGTCTCTGACTCTGTCTCTGTCTCTGTGTCTCCCTCTCCTTGTCTCTGTTTTTGTCTCTGTCTTTATCTCTGTCTCTGACTCTGTCTCTGCCTCTGTGTCTCTGTCTGCGTGTCTCTGTCTCTGTCTCTGTCTCTGTCTCTGTCTCTGTCTCTGTGTCTCTGTCTCTGTGTCTCTGTTCCTGTGTCTCTGTCTCTGTCTCTGTCTCTGTGTCTCTGTCTCTGAGTCTCTGTCTCTATGTCTCTTTCTCTGTGTCTCTGTCTCTGTGACTCTGTCTCTATGTCTCTGTCTCTGTCTCTGTTTCTCTTTCTCTGTGTCTCTGTCTCTGTGTCTCTGTCCCTGTATCGCCGTCTCTGTGTGTCTGTCTCTGTTGTTATGTCTCTGTGTCTCCGTCCCTGTGTCTCTGTCTCTGTCTCTGTGTCTCTGTCTCCGTGTCTCTGTCTCTTTGTCTCTGTCTCCGTGTCTCTGTCTCCGTGTCTCTGTCTCTGTATCTGTCTCTGTCTCTGTCTCTGTCTCTGTCTCTGTCTCTGTCTCTGTCTCTGTCTCTGTCTCTGTCTCTGTCTCTGTCTCTGACTCTCTCTCTGTCTCTGTGTCTCTGTCTCTGTGTCGCTGTTTCTGTGTCTGTCTCTGTCTCCGTGTCTCCATCTCTGTGTCTCTGTCGCTGGGTCTCTGTCTCTGTCTCTGTCTCTGTCTCTGTCTCTGTCTCTGTCTCTGTCCCTGTCTCTGTCTCTGTCTCTGCCTCTGTCTCTGTCTCTGCCTCGGTCTCTGTCTCTGTCACTCTCTCTGCCATGTCTCTGTCTCTGTGTCTCTGCCTGTGTGTCTCTGACTCTGCGTCTCTCTCCGTGTCACTTTCTGTGTGTCTCTTTCTCTGTATCTGTCTTTGTCTCTGTCTCTGACTCTGTCTCTGTCTCTGTGTCTCCCTCTCCTTGTCTCTGTTTTTGTCTCTGTCTTTATCTCTGTCTCTGACTCTGTCTCTGCCTCTGTGTCTCTGTCTGCGTGTCTCTGTCTCTGTCTCTGTCTCTGTCTCTGTCTCTGTCTCTGTGTCTCTGTCTCTGTGTCTCTGTTCCTGTGTCTCTGTCTCTGTCTCTGTCTCTGTGTCTCTGTCTCTGAGTCTCTGTCTCTATGTCTCTTTCTCTGTGTCTCTGTCTCTGTGACTCTGTCTCTATGTCTCTGTCTCTGTCTCTGTTTCTCTTTCTCTGTGTCTCTGTCTCTGTGTCTCTGTCCCTGTATCGCCGTCTCTGTGTGTCTGTCTCTGTTGTTATGTCTCTGTGTCTCCGTCCCTGTGTCTCTGTCTCTGTCTCTGTGTCTCTGTCTCCGTGTCTCTGTCTCTGTGTCTCTGTCTCTGTGTATCTGTCTCTGTGTCTCTTTCTCTATGTCTCTGTCTCTGTCTCTGTTTCTCTTTCTCCGTGTCTCTGTCTCTGTATCTCTGTCCCTGTATCTCCGTCTCTGTGTGTCTGTCTCTGTTGTTATGTCTCTGTGTCTCCGTCCCTGTGTCTCTGTCTCTGTCTCTGTGTCTCTGTCTCTGTGTCTCTGTTTCTATGTCTCTGTTTCTCTCTCTCCGTGTCTCTGTCTCTGTGTCTCTGTCTCTGTCTCTGTTTCTCTTTCTCTGTGTCTCTGTCTCGGTCCCTGTGTCTCTGTCTATGTCTCTGTGCCTCTGCCTCTGTGTATCTGTCTATGTGTCTCTGTCTCCGTGTCTCTGCCTCAGTGTCTCTGTCTCTTTTTTCTCTGTCTCTGTGTCTCTGTCTCCATCTCTGTGTCTCTGTCTCTGTGTCTCCGTCCCTGTGTCTCCGTCTCTGTGTCACTGTCTCTGTGTCTCTGTCTCCGTGTCTCTGTCTCTGTCTCTGTGTCTCTGTCTCTGTGTCTCTGTCTCTGTGACTCTGTCTCTGTGTCACTGTCTCCGTGTCTCCGTCTCTGTGTGTCGGTCTCTATGTCTCTGTCTCTGTGTCTTTGCCTCTGTGTCTCTGTTTCTATGTCTCTGTTTCTCTCTATCCGTGTCTCTGTCTCTGTGTCTCTGTCTCTGTCTCTGTTTCTCTTTCTCTGTGTCTCTGTCTCCGTCCCTGTGTGTCTGTCTCTGTGTCTCTGTCTCCGTGTCTCCGTCCCTGTGTCTCTGTCTATGTCTCTGTGCCTCTGCCTCTGTGTATCTGTCTATGTGTCTCTGTCTCCGTGTCTCTGCCTCAGTGTCTCTGTCTCTTTTTTCTCTGTCTCTGTGTCTCTGTCTCCATCTCTGTGTCTCTGTCTCTGTGTCTCCGTCCCTGTGTCGCCGTCTCTGTGTCACTGTCTCTGTGTCTCTGTCTCTGTCTCTCCGCCTCCGCGTCTCGTTCTCTGTGTCTGTGTCTCCGTTTCTGTGTCTCTGTCTCTGTCTCTGTGTCACTGTCTGTGAATCTCTGTCTCTGTGTCTCCGTCTCCGTGTCTCCGTCTCTGTGTCTCTGTCTCCGTGTCTCTGTCTCTGTGTCTCTGTCTCTGTCTCTGTGTCTCTGTCTCTGTGTCTCTGTCGCTGTGACTCTGTCTCTGTGTCACTGTCTCTGTGTCTCTGTCTCTGTGTCTCCGTCTCTGTGTGTCGGTCTCTATGTCTCTGTCTCCGTGTCTCTGCCTCAGTGTCTCTGTCTCTTTTTTCTCTGTCTCTGTGTCTCTGTCTCCATCTCTGTGTCTCTGTCTCTGTGTCTCCGTCCCTGTGTCTCCGTCTCCGTGTCTCCGTCTCTGTGTCTCTGTCTCCGTGTCTCTGTCTCTGTGTCTCTGTCTCTGTCTCTGTGTCTCTGTCTCTGTGTCTCAGTCTCTGTGGCACCGTCTCTGTGTCTCTGCCTCTGCCACTATCTGACTCTGTCTCTATCTCTGTCTCTGTCTCTGTCTCTGTCTCTGTCTCTGTCTCTGTCTCTGTCTCTGTCTCTGTCTCTGTGTCTCTTTCTGTGTGTCTCTGTCTCTGTCTCTGTCTTTGTCTCTGTCTCTGACTCTGTCTCTGTCTCTGTGTCTCTGTCTCTGTGTCGCTGTTTCTGTGCCTGTCTCTGTCTCAGTGTCTCCATCTCTGTGTCTCTGTCGCTGGGTCTCTGTCTCTGTCTCTGTCTCTGTCTCTGTCTCTGTCTCTGTCTCTGTCTCTGTCTCTGTCTCTGTCTCTGTCTCTGTCTCTGTCTCTGTCTCTGCCTCGGTCTCTGTCTCTGTCTCTCTCTCTCTGCCATGTCTCTGTCTCTGTGTCTCTGTCTGTGTGTCTCTGACTCTGTGTCTCTCTCTCCGTGTCACTTTCTGTGTGTCTCTATCTCTGTATCTGTCTTTGTCTCTGTCTCTGACTCTGTCTCTGTCTCTGTGTCTCCGTCTCCTTGTCTCTGCTTTTGTCTCTGTCTTTATCTCTGTCTCTGACTCTGTCTCTGTCTCTCTGTCTCTGTCTCTGTGTCGCTGTTTCTGTGCCTGTCTCTGTCTCTGTGTCTCCGTCTCCTTGTCTCTGTTTTTGTCTCTGTCTTTATCTCTGTCTCTGACTCTCTCTCTGCCTCTGTGTCTCTGTCTGCGTGTCTCTGTCCCTGTCTCTGTCTCTGTCTCTGTCTCTGTGTCTCTGTCTCTGTGTCTCTGTTCCTGTGTCTCTGTCTCTGTCTCTGTGTCTCTGTCTCTGAGTCTCTGTCTCTATGTCTCTTTCTCTGTGTCTCTGTCTCTGTGACTCTGTCTCTATGTCTCTGCCTCTGCCTCTGTTTCTCTTTCTCTGTGTCTCTGTCTCTGTGTCTCTGTCCCTGTATCTCCGTCTCTGTGTGTCTGTCTCTGTTGTTATGTCTCTGTGTCTCCGTCCCTGTGCCTCCGTCTCTGTCTCTGTGTCTCTGTCTCCGTGTCTCTGTCTCTGTGTATCCGTCTATGTGTTTCTGTCTCCGTGTCGCTGCCTCAGTGTCTCTGTCTCTTTTTTCTCTGTCTCTGTGTCTCTGCCTCCATCTCTGTGTCTCTGTCTCTGTGTCTCCGTCCCTGTGTCTCCGTCTCTGTGTCACTGTCTCTGTGTCTCTGTCTCTGAGTCCCTGCATCTGTGTCTCTGTCTCTGTCTCTCCGTCTCCGCGTCTCGTTCTCTGTGTCTGTGTCTCCGTCTCTGTGTCTCTGCCACTGTCTCTGTGTCACTGTCTGTGAATCTCTGTCTCTGTGTCTCCGTCTCTGTGTCTCCGTCTCTGTGTCTCCGTCCCTGTGTCTCCGTCTCTGTGTCTCCGTCTCTGTGTCTCTGTCTCTGTCTCTGTGTCTCTGTCTCTGTGTCTCTGTCCCTGTGACTCTGTCTCTGTGTCTCTGTCTCTGTGTCTCTGTCTCTGTGTCTCCGTCTCTGTGCGTCGGTCTCTATGTCTCTGTCTCTGTGTCTCTGTCTCTGTGTCTCTGTCTCTGTGTCTCTGTCTCTGTGTCTCTGCCTCTGTGTCTCAATCTCTGTGTCTCCGTCTCTTTGTCTCCGTCTCTGTGTCTCTGTCTCTGCGTCTCTGTCTCTGTGTCTCTGTCTCTGTCTCTGTGTCTCTGTCTCTGTGTCTCTGTCTCTGTGACTCTGTCTCTGTGTCTCTGTCGCTGTGACTCTGTCTCTGTGTCACTGTCTCTGTGTCTCTGTCTCTGTGTCTCCGTCTCTGTGTGTCGGTCTCTATGTCTCTGTCTCCGTGTCTCTGCCTCAGTGTCTCTGTCTCTTTTTTCTCTGTCTCTGTGTCTCTGTCTCCATCTCTGTGTCTCTGTCTCTGTGTCTCCGTCCCTGTGTCTCCGTCTCCGTGTCTCCGTCTCTGTGTCTCTGTCTCCGTGTCTCTGTCTCTGTGTCTCTGTCTCTGTCTCTGTGTCTCTGTCTCTGTGTCTCAGTCTCTGTGGCACCGTCTCTGTGTCTCTGCCTCTGCCACTATCTGACTCTGTCTCTATCTCTGTCTCTGTCTCTGTCTCTGTCTCTGTCTCTGTCTCTGTCTCTGTCTCTGTCTCTGTGTCTCTTTCTGTGTGTCTCTGTCTCTGTCTCTGTCTTTGTCTCTGTCTCTGACTCTGTCTCTGTCTCTGTGTCTCTGTCTCTGTGTCGCTGTTTCTGTGCCTGTCTCTGTCTCAGTGTCTCCATCTCTGTGTCTCTGTCGCTGGGTCTCTGTCTCTGTCTCTGTCTCTGTCTCTGTCTCTGTCTCTGTCTCTGCCTCGGTCTCTGTCTCTGTCTCTCTCTCTCTGCCATGTCTCTGTCCTGTGTCTCTGTCTGTGTGTCTCTGACTCTGTGTCTCTCTCTCCGTGTCACTTTCTGTGTGTCTCTATCTCTGTATCTGTCTTTGTCTCTGTCTCTGACTCTGTCTCTGTCTCTGTGTCTCCGTCTCCTTGTCTCTGTTTTTGTCTCTGTCTTTATCTCTGTCTCTGACTCTGCCTCTGTCTCTGTTTCTCTGTCTCTGTGTCGCTGTTTCTGTGCCTGTCTCTGTCTCTGTGTCTCCGTCTCCTTGTCTCTGTTTTTGTCTCTGTCTTTATCTCTGTCTCTGACTCTCTCTCTGCCTCTGTGTCTCTGTCTGCGTGTCTCTGTCCCTGTCTCTGTCTCTGTCTCTGTCTCTGTCTCTGTGTCTCTGTCTCTGTGTCTCTGTTCCTGTGTCTCTGTCTCTGTCTCTGTGTCTCTGTCTCTGAGTCTCTGTCTCTATGTCTCTTTCTCTGTGTCTCTGTCTCTGTGACTCTGTCTCTATGTCTCTGCCTCTGCCTCTGTTTCTCTTTCTCTGTGTCTCTGTCTCTGTGTCTCTGTCCCTGTATCTCCGTCTCTGTGTGTCTGTCTCTGTTGTTATGTCTCTGTGTCTCCGTCCCTGTGTCTCTGTCTCTGTCTCTGTGTCTCTGTCTCCGTGTCTCTGTCTCTGTGTATCTGTCTATGTGTTTCTGTCTCCGTGTCTCTGCCTCAGTGTCTCTGTCTCTTTTTTCTCTGTCTCTGTGTCTCTGCCTCCATCTCTGTGTCTCTGTCTCTGTGTCTCCGTCCCTGTGTCTCCGTCTCTGTGTCACTGTCTCTGTGTCTCTGTCTCTGAGTCCCTGCATCTGTGTCTCTGTCTCTGTCTCTCCGTCTCCGCGTCTCGTTCTCTGTGTCTGTGTCTCCGTCTCTGTGTCTCTGCCACTGTCTCTGTGTCACTGTCTGTGAATCTCTGTCTCTGTGACTCCGTCTCTGTGTCTCCGTCTCTGTGTCTCCGTCCCTGTGTCTCCGTCTCTGTGTCTCCGTCTCTGTGTCTCTGTCTCTGTCTCTGTGTCTCTGTCTCTGTGTCTCTGTCCCTGTGAGTCTGTCTCTGTGTCTCTGTCTCTGTGTCTCTGTCTCTGTGTCTCCGTCTCTGTGCGTCGGTCTCTATGTCTCTGTCTCTGTGTCTCTGTCTCTGTGTCTCTGTCTCTGTGTCTCTGTCTCTGTGTCTCTGTCTCTGTGTCTCTGCCTCTGTGTCTCAATCTCTGTGTCTCCGTCTCTTTGTCTCCGTCTCTGTGTCTCTGTCTCTGCGTCTCTGTCTCTGTGTCTCTGTCTCTGTCTCTGTGTCTCTGTCTCTGTGTCTCTGTCTCTGTGACTCTGTCTCTGTGTCTCTGTCTCTGTGTCTCTGTCTCTGCCATGTCTCTGTCTCTGTGTCTCTGTCTGTGTGTCTCTGACTCTGCGTCTCTCTCTCCGTGTCACTTTCTGTGTGTCTCTTTCTCTGTATCTGTCTTTGTCTCTGTCTCTGACTCTGTCTCTGTCTCTGTGTCTCCGTCTCCTTGTCTCTGTTTTTGTCTCTGTCTTTATCTCTGTCTCTGCCTCTGTGTCTCTGTCTGCGTGTCTCTGTCTCTGTCTCTGTCTCTGTCTCTGTCTCTGTCTCTGTCTCTGTGTCTCTGTCTCTGTGTCTCTGTTCCTTTGTCTCTGTCTCTGTCTCTGTCTCTGTGTCTCTGTCTCTGAGTCTCTGTCTCTATGTCTCTTTCTCTGTGTCTCTGTCTCTGTGTATCTGTCTTTGTGTCTCTGTCTCTGTGTCTCTGTTTCTATGTCTCTGTTTCACTCTCTCCGTGCCTCTGTCTCTGTGTCTCTGTCTCTGTGACTCTGTCTCTGTGTCTCTGTCTCTGTGTCTCTGTCTCTGCCATGTCTCTGTCTCTGTGTCTCTGTCTGTGTGTCTCTGACTCTGCGTCTCTCTCTCCGTGTCACTTTCTGTGTGCCTCTTTCTCTGTATCTGTCTTTGTCTCTGTCTCTGACTCTGTCTCTGTCTCTGTGTCTCCGTCTCCTTGTCTCTGTTTTTGTCTCTGTCTTTATCTCTGTCTCTGCCTCTGTGTCTCTGTCTGCGTGTCTCTGTCTCTGTGTCTCTGTCTCCGTGTCTCTGTCTCTGTGTATCTGTCTATGTGTTTCTGTCTCCGTGTCTCTGCCTCAGTGTCTCTGTCTCTTTTTTCTCCGTCTCTGTGTCTCTGTCTCTGTCTCTGTGTCTCTGTCTCTGTGTCTCTGTCCCTGTGACTCTGTCTCTGTGTCTCTGTCTCTGTGTCTCTGTCTCTGTGTCTGTGTCTCTGTGTCTCTGCCTCTGTGTCTCAGTCTCTGTGTCTCCGTCTCTTTGTCTCTGTCTCCGTGTCTCTGTCTCCGTGTCTCTGTCTCTGTCTCTGTCTCTGTCTCTGTCTCTGTCTCTGTCTCTGTCTCTGTCTCTGTCTCTGTCTCTGTCTCTGTCTCTGTCTCTGTCTCTGTCTCTGTCTCTGTCTCTGTCTCTGTCTCTGTCTCTGTCTCTGCCATGTCTCTGTCTCTGTGTCTCTTTCTCTATGTCTCTGTCTCTGTCTCTGTTTCTCTTTCTCCGTGTCTCTGTCTCTGTATCTCTGTCCCTGTATCTCCGTCTCTGTGTGTCTGTCTCTGTTGTTATGTCTCTGTGTCTCCGTCCCTGTGTCTCTGTCTCTGTCTCTGTGTCTCTGTCTCTGTGTCTCTGTTTCTATGTCTCTGTTTCTCTCTCTCCGTGTCTCTGTCCCTGTGTCTCTGTCTCTGTCTCTGTTTCTCTTTCTCTGTGTCTCTGTCTCCGTCCCTGTGTGTCTGTATCTGTGTCTCTGTCTCCGTGTCTCCGTCCCTGTGTCTCTGTCTATGTCTCTGTGCCTCTGCCTCTGTGTATCTGTCTATGTGTCTCTGTCTCCGTGTCTCTGCCTCAGTGTCTCTGTCTCTTCTTTCTCTGTCTCTGTGTCTCTGTCTCCATCTCTGTGTCTCTGTCTCTGTGTCTCCGTCCCTGTGTCTCCGTCTCTGTGTCACTGTCTCTGTGTCTCTGTCTCTGTCTCTCCGTCTCCGCGTCTCGTTCTCTGTGTCTGTGTCTCCGTGTCTCTGTCTCTGTCTCTGTGTCTCTGTCACTCTGTCTCTGTCTCTGTCTCTGTCCCTGTCTCTGTGTCTCTGTGTCTCAGTCTCTGTGGCACCGTCTCTGTGTCTCTGCCTCTGCCACTATCTGACTCTGTCTCTCTCTCTGTCTCTGTCTCTGTCTCTGTCTCTGTCTCTGTCTCTGTGTCTCTTCCTGTGTGTCTCTGTCTCTGTCTCTGTCTTTGTCTCTGTCTCTGACTCTGTCTCTGTCTCTGTGTCTCTGTCTCTGTGTCGCTGTTTCTGTGCCTGTCTCTGTCTCAGTGTCTCCATCTCTGTGTCTCTGTCGCTGGGTCTCTGTCTCTGTCTCTGTCTCTTTCTCTGTCTCTGTCTCTGTCTCTGTCTCTGTCTCTGTCTCTGTCTCTGTCTCTGTCTCTGTCTCTGTCTCTGTCTCTGTCTCTGTCTCTGTCTCTGTCTCTGTCTCTGTCTCTGTCTCTGTCTCTGTCTCTGTCTCTGTCTCTGTCTCTGTCTCTGTCTCTGTCTCTGTCTCTGTCTCTGTCTCTGTCTCTGTCTCTGTCTCTGTCTCTGTCTCTGTCTCTGTCTCTGTCTCTGTCTCTGTCTCTGCCTCGGTCTCTGTCTCTGTCTCTGTCTCTGTCTCTGTCTCTGTCTCTGTCTCTGTCTCTGTCTCTGTCTCTGTCTCTGCCTCGGTCTCTGTCTCTGTCTCTCTCTCTGCCATGTCTCTGTCTCTGTGTCTCTGTCTGTGTGTCTCTGACTCTGTGTCTCTCTCTCCGTGTCACTTTCTCTGTGTCTCTTTCTCTGTATCTGTCTTTTTCTCTGTCTCTGACTCTGTCTCTGTCTCTGTGTCTCCGTCTCCTTGTCTCTGTTTTTGTCTCTGTCTTTATCTCTGTCTCTGACTCTGTCTCTGCCTCTGTGTCTCTGTCTGCGTGTCTCTGTCTCTGTCTCTGTCTCTGTCTCTGTCTCTGTCTCTGTCTCTGTCTCTGTCTCTGTCTCTGTCTCTGTCTCTGTGTCCCTGTCTCTGTGTCTCTGTTCCTGTGCCTCTGTCTCTGTCTCTGTCTCTGTGTCTCTGTCTCTATGTCTCTTTCTCTGCGTCTCTGTCTCTGTGACTCTGTCTCTATGTCTCTGTCTCTGTCTCTGTTTCTCTTTCTCTGTGTCTCTGTCTCTGTGTCTCTGTCCCTGTATTTCCGTCTCTGTGTGTCTGTCTCTGTTGTTATGTCTCTGTGTGTCCGTCCCTGTGTCTCTGTCTCTGCCTCTGTGTCTCTGTCTCCGTGTCTCTGTCTCTGTGTATCTGTCTCTGTGTCTCTTTCTCTATGTCTCTGTCTCTGTCTCTGTTTCTCTTTCTCCGTGTCTCTGTCTCTGTATCTCTGTCCCTGTATCTCCGTCTCTGTGTGTCTGTCTCTGTTGTTATGTCTCTGTGTCTCCGTCCCTGTGTCTCTGTCTCTGTCTCTGTGTCTCTGACTCTGTGTATCTGTCTCTGTGTCTCTGTCTCTGTGTCTCTGTCTCTGTGTCTCTGTTTCTATGTCTCTGTTTCTCTCTCTCCGTGTCTCTGTCTCTGTGTCTCTGTCTCTGTCTCTGTTTCTCTTTCCCTGTGTCTCTGTCTCTATGTCTCTGTGAGTGTGTCTCCGTCTCTGTGTCTCTGTCTCCGTCTCTGTGTGTCTGTCTCTGTTGTTATGTCTCTGTGTGTCCGTCCCTGTGTCTCTGTCTCTGCCTCTGTGTCTCTGTCTCCGTGTCTCTGTCTCTGTGTCTCTGTCTCTGTCTCTCCGTCTCCGCGTCTCGTGTCTCTGTGTCTGTGCCTCCGTCTCTGTGTCTCTGTCTCTGACTCTGTGTCACTGTCTGTGAATCTCTGTCTCTGTGTCTCCGTCTCTGTGTCTCTGTCTCTGTGTCTCTGTCTCTGTGTCTCTGTCTCTGTGTCTCCGTCTCTGTGTGTCGGTCTCTATGTCTCTGTCTCTGTGTCTCTGCCCCTGTGTCTCTGTCTCGGTGTCTCTGACCTGTGCCTCCGTCTCTGTGTGACTGTCTCTGTGTCTCTGTCTCTGTGTCTGTATCACCGTGTCCCTGTCTCCGTCCCTATGTCTCTGTCTCTGTGTCTCTGTCTCTGTGAATCTGTCTCTGTGTTTCTGTCTCTGTTTTTCTGGCCCTGTGTCTCCGTCTCCGTATCTCTGTCCCCTGACTCTGTCTCTGTGTCACTGTGTCTGAATCTCTGTCTCTGCGTCTCTGTCTCTGTGTATCTGTCTCTGTGTCTCTGTCTGTATGTCCATGTCTCTGTGTCTCTATCTCTGTGTCTCTGTCGCTGTGCCTCTGTCTCTGTGTCTCTGTCTCTGAGAATCTGTCTCTGTGTTTCTGTCCCTGTGTCACTGTCTCGGTGTCTCTGTCTCTGTGCCTCTGTCTCTGTCTCTGTGTTCCTGTCTCTGTTTCTCTGTCTCTGTGTATCTGTCTCTGTCTCTCTGTGTCTCTGTCTCTGTATCTCTGTCTCTGTGACTCTGCCTCTTTGTCCCTGTCTCTGTGTCTCTGTCCCTGTGTCTACGTCTCTGTGTCTCTGTCTCTGTCTCTGTGTCACTGTCTGTGAATCTCTGTCTCTGTGTCTCCGTCTCTGTGTCTCTGTCTCTGTCTCTGTCTCTGCCTCGGTCTCCGTCTCTGTCTCCTTCTCTGCCATTTCTCTGTCTCTGTGTCTCTGTCTGCGTGTCTCTGTCTCTGTCTCTGTCTCTGTCTCTGTCTGTGTCTCTGTGTCTCTGTCTCTGTGTCTCTGTTCCTGTGCCTCTGTCTCTGTCTCTGTCTCTGTGTCTCTGTCTCTGAGTCTCTGTCTCTATGTCTCTTTCTCTGTGTCTCTGTCTCTGTGACTCTGTCTCTATGTCTCTGTCTCTGTCTCTGTTTCTCTTTCTCTGTGTCTCTGTCTCTGTGTCTCTGTCCCTGTATCTCCGTCTCTGTGTGTCTGTCTCTGTTGTTATGTCTCTGTGTCTCCGTCCCTGTGTCTCTGTCTCTGCCTCTGTGTCTCTGTCTCCGTGTCTCTGTCTCTGTGTCTCTGTCTCTGTGTATCTGTCTCTGTGTCTCTTTCTCTATGTCTCTGTCTCTGTCTCTGTTTCTCTTTCTCCGTGTCTCCGTCTCTGTATCTCTGTCCCTGTATCTCCGTCTCTGTGTGTCTATCTCTGTTGTTATGTCTCTGTGTCTCCGTCCCTGTGTCTCTGTCTCTGTCTCTGTGTCTCTGTCTCTGTGCATCTGTCTCTGTGTCTCTGTCTCTGTGTCTCTGTTTCTATGTCTCTGTTTCTCTCTCTCCGTGTCTCTGTCTCTGTGTCTCTGTCTCTGTCTCTGTTTCTCTTTCTCTGTGTCTCTGTCTCTATATCTCTGTGAGTGTGTCTCCGTCTCTGTGTCTCTGTCTCCGTCCCTGTGTGTCTGTCTCTGTGTCTCTGTCTCCGTGTCTCCGTCCCTGTGTCTCTGTCTCTGTGTCACTGTGTCTGAATCTCTGTCTCTGCGTCTCTGTCTCTGTGTATCTGTCTCTCTGTCTCTGTCTCTATGTCCATGTCTCTGTGTCTCTGTCTCTGTGCCTCTGTCTCTGTGTCTCTGTCTCTGAGAATGTGTCTCTGTGTTTCTGTCCCTGTGTCACTGTCTCGGTGTCTCTGTCTCTGTGCCTCTGTCTCTGTCTCTGTGTTCCTGTCTTTGTTTCTCTGTCTCTGTCTCTGAGTCTTTGTCTGTGTGACTCTGTCTCTGTGTCTCTGTCCCTGTGTCTCCGTCTCTGTGTATCTGTCTCTCTCTCTCTGTGTCTCCGTCTCTGTATCTCTGTCTCTGTGACTCTGCCTCTTTGTCCCTGTCTCTGTGTCTCTGTCCCTATATCTCCGTCTCTGTGTCTCTGTCTCTGTCTCTGGATCACTGTCCGTGAATCTCTGTTTCTGTGTCTCCGTCTCTGTGTCTCTGTCGCTGGGTCTCTGTCTCTGCCTCTGTCTCTGTCTCTGTCTCTGTCTCTGTCTCTGTCTCTGTCTCTGTCTCTGTCTCTGCCTCGGTCTCTGTCTCTGTGTCTCTGTCTCTGTGTCTCTGTCACTCTGTCTCTGTCTCTGTCTCTGTCTCTGTCTCTGTGTCTCTGTGTCTCAGTCTCTGTGGCACCGTCTCTGTGTCGCTGCCTCTGCCACTATCTGTCTCTGTCTCTGTCTCTGTCTCTGTCTCTGTCTCTGTCTCTGTCTCTGTCTCTGTCTCTGTCTCTGCCTCTGTCTCTGTCTCTGTCTCTGTCTCTGTCTCTGTCCCTGTCTCTGTGCCTCTGCCTCTGTATCCCCGTCTTTGCGTCTCTGTCTCTGTGTCTCTGTCTCTGTGTCTATGTCTCTGTGTCTCTCTCCTTGTGTCACGGTCTCTATGTCTCTGTCTCTGTGTCTCTGTGTCTGTGTCTCTGTTTCTGTGTCTCTGTCTCTGTCTCTCTGTCTCTGTGTCTCTGTCTCTGTGTCACTGTCTCTGTGTCTCTGTCCCTGTGTCTCCGTCTCTGTGTCTCTGTCTCTGTCTCTGTGCCTCTGCATCTGTGTCCCCGTTTCTGCGCCTCTGTCTCTGTGTCCCTGTCTCTGTATCTCTGTCTCTATGTCTCTGTCTCTGTGAAACTGTCTCTGTGTTTCTGTCTCTGTGTCTCTGTTCCTGTGTCACCGTCTCTGCATCTCTATCTCAGTGTCTCTGTCTCTGTCTCTGTGTCCCTGTCTGTGTGTCTCCGTCCCTGTGTCTCCGTATCTGTGTCTCTCTCCCTGTGTCACGGTCTCTATGTCTCTGTCTCTGTGTCACTGTCTCTGTGTCTCTGTCTCTGTGTCTCCGTCTCTGTGTCTCTGTCTCTGCGTCTCCGTCTCTGAGTCTCTGTCCCTGTGTCCTTGTCTCTGTGTCTCTGTCCCTGTGTCTCTGTCCCTGTGTCTCTGTCCCTGTGTCTCCGTCTCTGTGTCTCTGTCTCTGTCTCTGTGCCTCTGCCTCTGTGTCCCCGTCTCTGCGCCTCTGTCTCTGTGTCTCTGTCTCTGTGTCTCCGTCCCTGTGTCTCTGTCCCTGTGTCTCTGTCCCTGTGTCTCCGTCCCTGTGTCTCTGTCTCTGTCTCTGTGCCTCTGCCTCTGTGTCCCCGTCTCTGCGTCTCCGTGTCTGTGTCTCTGTCTCTGTGTCTCGCTCCCTGTGTCACGGTCTCTACGTCTCTGTCTCTGTGCCCCTGTCTCTACGTCTCTGTCCCTGTGTCTCCTTCTCTGTGTCACTGTCTCTGTGTCTATGTCTCTGTGTCTCTGTCCCTGTGTCACAGTCGCTGTGTCTCCGTCTCTGTGTCTCTGTCCCTGTGTCTCTGTCTCTGTGTCTCTGTCTCTGTCTCTGTGTCTCTGTCTCTGTCTCTGTGTCTCTGTCTCTGTGTCTCTGTCTCTGTGACTCTGTCTCTGTGTCACTGTCTCTGTGTCTCTGTCTCCGTCTCTGTTTCTCTTTCTCTGTGTCTCTGTCTCCGTCCCTATGTGTCTGTCTCTGTGTCTCTGTCTCCGTGTCTCCGTCCCTGTGTCTCTGTCTATGTCTCTGTGCCCCTGCCTCTGTGTATCTGTCTATGTGTCTCTGTCTCCGTGTCTCTGCCTCAGTGTCTCTGTCTCTTTTTTCTCTGTCTCTGTGTCTCTGTCTCCATCTCTGTGTCTCTGTCTCTGTGTCTCCGTCCCTGTGTCTCCGTCTCTGTGTCACTGTCTCTGTGTCTCTGTCTCTGTGTCTCCGTCTCTGTGTGTCGGTCTCTATGTCTCTGTCTCTGTGTCTCTGCCTCTGTGTCTCTGTCTCGGTGTCTCTGTCCCTGTGCCTCCGTCTCTGTGTGACTGTCTCTGTGTCTCTGTCTCTGTGTCTGTGTCACCGTGTCCCTGTCTCCGTCCCTATGTCTCTGTCTCTGTGTCTCTGTCTCTGTGAATCTGTCTCTGTGTTTCTGTCTCTGCGTCTCTATCTCTGTATCTCTGTCTCTGTGTCTCTGTCTCTGTGTCTCTGTCTCTGTGAATCTGTCTCTGTGTTTCTGTCTCTGCGTCTCTATCTCTGTATCTCTGTCTCTGTGTCTCTGTCTCTGTGTCTCTGTCTCTGTGTCTCTGCCTCTGTGTCTCAGTCTCTGTGTCTCCGTCTCTTTGTCTCTGTCTCCGTGTCTCTGTCTCCGTGTCTCTGTCCCTGTCTCTGTCTCTGTCTCTGTCTCTGTCTCTGTCTCTGTCTCTGTCTCTGTCTCTGTCTTTGTCTCTGCCTCTGACTCTGTCTCTGTCTCTGACTCTGTCGCTGTCTCAGTGTCTCCATCTCTGTGTCCCTGTCGCTGGGTCTCTGTCTCTGTCCCTGTCTCTGTCTCTGTCTCTGTCACTGTCTCTGTCTCTGTCTCTGTCTCTGTCTCTGTCTCTGTCTCTGTCTCTGTCTCTGTCTCTGCCTCGGTCTCTGTCTCTGTCTCTCTCTCTGCCATGTCTCTGTCTCTGTGTCTCTGTCTGTGTGTCTCTGACTCTGTGTCTCTCTCTCCGTGTCACTTTCTGTGTGTCTCTTTCTCTGTATCTGTCTTTGTCTCTGTCTCTGACTCTGTCTCTGTCTCTGTGTCTCTGTCTCTGTGTCTCTGTCCCTGTATCTCCGTCTCTGTGTGTCTGTCTCTGTTGCTATGTCTCTGTGTCTCCGTCCCTGTGTCTCTGTCTCTGTCTCTGTGTCTCTGTCTCCGTGTCTGTGTCTCTGTGTCTCTGTCTCTGTGTATCTGTCTCTGTGTCTCTTTCTCTATGTCTCTGTCTCTGTCTCTGTTTCTCTTTCTCCGTGTCTCTGTCTCTGTATCTCTGTCCCTGTATCTCCGTCTCTGTGTGTCTGTCTCTGTTGTTATGTCTCTGTGTCTCCGTCCCTGTGTCTCTGTCTCTGTCTCTGTCTCTGCCTCTGTCTCTGTCTCTGTCTCTGTCTCTCTCTCTGTCTCTGTCTTTGTCTCTGTCTCTGTCTCTGTCTCTCTGTCTCTTTCTGTGTGTCTCTGTCTCTATCTCTGTGTCTCTGTCTCCGTGTCTCTGTCTCTGTGTCTCTGTCTCTGTGTCTCCGTCTCTGTGTGTCGGTCTCTATGTCTCTGTCTCGGTGTCTCTGCCTCTGTGTGTCTGTTTCGGTGTCTCTGTCCCTGTGCCTCCGTCTCTGTGTGACTGTCTCTGTGTCTCTGTCTCTGTGTCTGTGTCACCGTGTCCCTGTCTCCGTCCCTATGTCTCTGTCTCTGTGTCTCTGTCGCTGTGTTTCTGTCTCTGTGTGTCTGTCTCTGTGTCTCTGTCTCTGTGCCTCCGTCTCTGTGTGACTGTCTCTGTGTCTCTGTCTCTGTGTCTGTGTCACCGTGTCCCTGTCTCCGTCCCTATGTCTCTTTCCCTGTGTCTCTGTCTCTATGTCTCTGTGAGTGTGTCTCCGTCTCTGTGTCTCTGTCTCCGTCTCTGTGTGTCTGTCTCTGTTGTTATGTCTCTGTGTGTCCGTCCCTGTGTCTCTGTCTCTGCCTCTGTGTCTCTGTCTCCGTGTCTCTGTCTCTGTGTCTCTGTCTCTGTCTCTCCGTCTCCGCGTCTCGTGTCTCTGTGTCTGTGCCTCCGTCTCTGTGTCTCTGTCTCTGACTCTGTGTCACTGTCTGTGAATCTCTGTCTCTGTGTCTCCGTCTCTGTGTCTCTGTCTCTGTGTCTCTGTCTCTGTGTCTCTGTCTCTGTGTCTCCGTCTCTGTGTGTCGGTCTCTATGTCTCTGTCTCTGTGTCTCTGCCCCTGTGTCTCTGTCTCGGTGTCTCTGTCCCTGTGCCTCCGTCTCTGTGTGACTGTCTCTGTGTCTCTGTCTCTGTGTCTATATCACCGTGTCCCTGTCTCCGTCCCTATGTCTCTGTCTCTGTGTCTCTGTCTCTGTGAATCTGTCTCTGTGTTTCTGTCTCTGTTTTTCTGGCCCTGTGTCTCCGTCTCCGTATCTCTGTCCCCTGACTCTGTCTCTGTGTCACTGTGTCTGAATCTCTGTCTCTGCGTCTCTGTCTCTGTGTATCTGTCTCTGTGTCTCTGTCTCTATGTCCATGTCTCTGTGTCTCTATCTCTGTGTCTCTGTCGCTGTGCCTCTGTCTCTGTGTCTCTGTCTCTGAGAATCTGTCTCTGTGTTTCTGTCCCTGTGTCACTGTCTCGGTGTCTCTGTCTCTGTGCCTCTGTCTCTGTCTCTGTGTTCCTGTCTCTGTTTCTCTGTCTCTGTGTATCTGTCTCTGTCTCTCTGTGTCTCTGTCTCTGTATCTCTGTCTCTGTGACTCTGCCTCTTTGTCCCTGTCTCTGTGTCTCTGTCCCTGTGTCTACGTCTCTGTGTCTCTGTCTCTGTGTCACTGTCTGTGAATCTCTGTCTCTGTGTCTCCGTCTCTGTGTCTCTGTCTCTGTCTCTGTCTCTGCCTCGGTCTCCGTCTCTGTCTCTTTCTCTGCCATGTCTCTGTCTCTGTGTCTCTGTCTGCGTGTCTCTGTCTCTGTCTCTGTCTCTGTCTCTGTCTCTGTCTCTGTGTCTCTGTCTCTGTGTCTCTGTTCCTGTGCCTCTGTCTCTGTCTCTGTCTCTGTGTCTCTGTCTCTGAGTCTCTGTCTCTATGTCTCTTTCTCTGTGTCTCTGTCTCTGTGACTCTGTCTCTATGTCTCTGTCTCTGTCTCTGTTTCTCTTTCTCTGTGTCTCTGTCTCTGTGTCTCTGTCCCTGTATCTCCGTCTCTGTGTGTCTGTCTCTGTTGTTATGTCTCTGTGTCTCCGTCCCTGTGTCTCTGTCTCTGCCTCTGTGTCTCTGTCTCCGTGTCTCTGTCTCTGTGTCTCTGTCTCTGTGTATCTGTCTCTGTGTCTCTTTCTCTATGTCTCTGTCTCTGTCTCTGTTTCTCTTTCTCCGTGTCTCCGTCTCTGTATCTCTGTCCCTGTATCTCCGTCTCTGTGTGTCTGTCTCTGTTGTTATGTCTCTGTGTCTCCGTCCCTGTGTCTCTGTCTCTGTCTCTGTGTCTCTGTCTCTGTGCATCTGTCTCTGTGTCTCTGTCTCTGTGTCTCTGTTTCTATGTCTCTGTTTCTCTCTCTCCGTGTCTCTGTCTCTGTGTCTCTGTCTCTGTCTCTGTTTCTCTTTCTCTGTGTCTCTGTCACTATATCTCTGTGAGTGTGTCTCCGTCTCTGTGTCTCTGTCTCCGTCCCTGTGTGTCTGTCTCTGTGTCTCTGTCTCCGTGTCTCCGTCCCTGTGTCTCTGTCTCTGTGTCACTGTGTCTGAATCTCTGTCTCTGCGTCTCTGTCTCTGTGTATCTGTCTCTCTGTCTCTGTCTCTATGTCCATGTCTCTGTGTCTCTGTCTCTGTGCCTCTGTCTCTGTGTCTCTGTCTCTGAGAATGTGTCTCTGTGTTTCTGTCCCTGTGTCACTGTCTCGGTGTCTCTGTCTCTGTGCCTCTGTCTCTGTCTCTGTGTTCCTGTCTTTGTTTCTCTGTCTCTGTCTCTGAGTCTTTGTCTGTGTGACTCTGTCTCTGTGTCTCTGTCCCTGTGTCTCCGTCTCTGTGTATCTGTCTCTCTCTCTCTGTGTCTCCGTCTCTGTATCTCTGTCTCTGTGACTCTGCCTCTTTGTCCCTGTCTCTGTGTCTCTGTCCCTATATCTCCGTCTCTGTGTCTCTGTCTCTGTCTCTGGATCACTGTCCGTGAATCTCTGTTTCTGTGTCTCCGTCTCTGTGTCTCTGTCGCTGGGTCTCTGTCTCTGCCTCTGTCTCTGTCTCTGTCTCTGTCTCTGTCTCTGTCTCTGTCTCTGTCTCTGTCTCTGCCTCGGTCTCTGTCTCTGTGTCTCTGTCTCTGTGTCTCTGTCACTCTGTCTCTGTCTCTGTCTCTGTCTCTGTCTCTGTGTCTCTGTGTCTCAGTCTCTGTGGCACCGTCTCTGTGTCTCTGCCTCTGCCACTATCTGTCTCTGTCTCTGTCTCTGTCTCTGTCTCTGTCTCTGTCTCTGTCTCTGTCTCTGTCTCTGTCTCTGTCTCTGCCTCTGTCTCTGTCTCTGTCTCTGTCTCTGTCTCTGTCCCTGTCTCTGTGCCTCTGCCTCTGTATCCCCGTCTTTGCGTCTCTGTCTCTGTGTCTCTGTCTCTGTGTCTATGTCTCTGTGTCTCTCTCCTTGTGTCACGGTCTCTATGTCTCTGTCTCTGTGTCTCTGTGTCTGTGTCTCTGTTTCTGTGTCTCTGTCTCTGTCTCTCTGTCTCTGTGTCTCTGTCTCTGTGTCACTGTCTCTGTGTCTCTGTCCCTGTGTCTCCGTCTCTGTGTCTCTGTCTCTGTCTCTGTGCCTCTGCATCTGTGTCCCCGTTTCTGCGCCTCTGTCTCTGTGTCCCTGTCTCTGTATCTCTGTCTCTATGTCTCTGTCTCTGTGAAACTGTCTCTGTGTTTCTGTCTCTGTGTCTCTGTTCCTGTGTCACCGTCTCTGCATCTCTATCTCAGTGTCTCTGTCTCTGTCTCTGTGTCCCTGTCTGTGTGTCTCCGTCCCTGCGTCTCCGTATCTGTGTCTCTCTCCCTGTGTCACGGTCTCTATGTCTCTGTCTCTGTGTCACTGTCTCTGTGTCTCTGTCTCTGTGTCTCCGTCTCTGTGTCTCTGTCTCTGCGTCTCTGTCTCTGAGTCTCTGTCCCTGTGTCCTTGTCTCTGTGTCTCTGTCCCTGTGTCTCTGTCCCTGTGTCTCTGTCCCTGTGTCTCCGTCTCTGTGTCTCTGTCTCTGTCTCTGTGCCTCTGCCTCTGTGTCCCCGTCTCTGCGCCTCTGTCTCTGTGTCTCTGTCTCTGTGTCTCCGTCCCTGTGTCTCTGTCCCTGTGTCTCTGTCCCTGTGTCTCCGTCCCTGTGTCTCTGTCTCTGTCTCTGTGCCTCTGCCTCTGTGTCCCCGTCTCTGCGTCTCCGTGTCTGTGTCTCTGTCTCTGTGTCTCGCTCCCTGTGTCACGGTCTCTACGTCTCTGTCTCTGTGCCCCTGTCTCTACGTCTCTGTCCCTGTGTCTCCTTCTCTGTGTCACTGTCTCTGTGTCTATGTCTCTGTGTCTCTGTCCCTGTGTCACAGTCGCTGTGTCTCCGTCTCTGTGTCTCTGTCTCTGTGTCTCTGTCTCTGTGTCTCTGTCTCTGTCTCTGTGTCTCTGTCTCTGTCTCTGTGTCTCTGTCTCTGTGTCTCTGTCTCTGTGACTCTGTCTCTGTGTCACTGTCTCTGTGTCTCTGTCTCCGTCTCTGTTTCTCTTTCTCTGTGTCTCTGTCTCCGTCCCTATGTGTCTGTCTCTGTGTCTCTGTCTCCGTGTCTCCGTCCCTGTGTCTCTGTCTATGTCTCTGTGCCCCTGCCTCTGTGTATCTGTCTATGTGTCTCTGTCTCCGTGTCTCTGCCTCAGTGTCTCTGTCTCTTTTTTCTCTGTCTCTGTGTCTCTGTCTCCATCTCTGTGTCTCTGTCTCTGTGTCTCCGTCCCTGTGTCTCCGTCTCTGTGTCACTGTCTCTGTGTCTCTGTCTCTGTGTCTCCGTCTCTGTGTGTCGGTCTCTATGTCTCTGTCTCTGTGTCTCTGCCTCTGTGTCTCTGTCTCGGTGTCTCTGTCCCTGTGCCTCCGTCTCTGTGTGACTGTCTCTGTGTCTCTGTCTCTGTGTCTGTGTCACCGTGTCCCTGTCTCCGTCCCTATGTCTCTGTCTCTGTGTCTCTGTCTCTGTGAATCTGTCTCTGTGTTTCTGTCTCTGCGTCTCTATCTCTGTATCTCTGTCTCTGTGTCTCTGTCTCTGTGTCTCTGTCTCTGTGAATCTGTCTCTGTGTTTCTGTCTCTGCGTCTCTATCTCTGTATCTCTGTCTCTGTGTCTCTGTCTCTGTGTCTCTGTCTCTGTGTCTCTGTCTCTGTGTCTCTGCCTCTGTGTCTCAGTCTCTGTGTCTCCGTCTCTTTGTCTCTGTCTCCGTGTCTCTGTCTCCGTGTCTCTGTCCCTGTCTCTGTGTCTCTGTCACTCTGTCTCTGTCTCTGTCTCTGTGTCTCTGTGTCTCAGTCTCTGTGGCACCGTCTCTGTGTCTCTGCCTCTGCCACTATCTGACTCTGTCTCTATCTCTGTCTCTGTCTCTGTCTCTGTCTCTGTCTCTGTCTCTGTCTCTGTCTCTGTCTCTATCTCTGTCTCTGTCTCTGTGTCTCTTTCTGTGTGTCTCCGTCTCTGTCTCTGTCTTTGTCGCTGTCTCTGACTCTGTCTCTGTCTCTGTGTCTCTGTCTCTGTGTCGCTGTTTCTGTGTCTGTCTCTGTCTCTGTCTCTGTCTCTGTCTCTGTCTCTGTCTCTGTCTCTGTCTCTGTCTCTGTCTCTGTCTCTGTCTCTGTCTTTGTCTCTGTCTCTGACTCTGTCTCTGTCTCTGACTCTGTCTCTGTCTCAGTGTCTCCATCTCTGTGTCCCTGTCGCTGGGTCTCTGTCTCTGTCCCTGTCTCTGTCTCTGTCTCTGTCACTGTCTCTGTCTCTGTCTCTGTCTCTGTCTCTGTCTCTGTCTCTGTCTCTGTCTCTGTCTCTGTCTCTGCCTCGGTCTCTGTCTCTGTCTCTCTCTCTGCCATGTCTCTGTCTCTGTGTCTCTGTCTGTGTGTCTCTGACTCTGTGTCTCTCTCTCCGTGTCACTTTCTGTGTGTCTCTTTCTCTGTATCTGTCTTTGTCTCTGTCTCTGACTCTGTCTCTGTCTCTGTGTCTCTGTCTCTGTGTCTCTGTCCCTGTATCTCCGTCTCTGTGTGTCTGTCTCTGTTGTTATGTCTCTGTGTCTCCGTCCCTGTGTCTCTGTCCCTGTCTCTGTGTCTCTGTCTCCGTGTCTGTGTCTCTGTGTCTCTGTCTCTGTGTATCTGTCTCTGTGTCTCTTTCTCTATGTCTCTGTCTCTGTCTCTGTTTCTCTTTCTCCGTGTCTCTGTCTCTGTATCTCTGTCCCTGTATCTCCGTCTCTGTGTGTCTGTCTCTGTTGTTATGTCTCTGTGTCTCCGTCCCTGTGTCTCTGTCTCTGTCTCTGTCTCTGCCTCTGTCTCTGTCTCTGTCTCTGTCTCTCTCTCTGTCTCTGTCTTTGTCTCTGTCTCTGTCTCTGTCTCTCTGTCTCTTTCTGTGTGTCTCTGTCTCTATCTCTGTGTCTCTGTCTCCGTGTCTCTGTCTCTGTGTCTCTGTCTCTGTGTCTCCGTCTCTGTGTGTCGGTCTCTATGTCTCTGTCTCGGTGTCTCTGCCTCTGTGTGTCTGTTTCGGTGTCTCTGTCCCTGTGCCTCCGTCTCTGTGTGACTGTCTCTGTGTCTCTGTCTCTGTGTCTGTGTCACCGTGTCCCTGTCTCCGTCCCTATGTCTCTGTCTCTGTGTCTCTGTCGCTGTGTTTCTGTCTCTGTGTCTCTGTCTCTGTGTCTCTGTCTCTGTGCCTCCGTCTCTGTGTGACTGTCTCTGTGTCTCTGTCTCTGTGTCTGTGTCACCGTGTCCCTGTCTCCGTCCCTATGTCTCTGACTCTGTGCCTCTGTCTCTGTGAATCTGTCTCTGTGTTGCTGTCTCTGTGTCTCTGTCCCTGTGCCTCCGTC
Organism: Megachile willughbiella; assembly: GCA_945859595.2. Classification (NCBI taxonomy): domain Eukaryota; kingdom Metazoa; phylum Arthropoda; class Insecta; order Hymenoptera; family Megachilidae; genus Megachile; species Megachile willughbiella. The sequence continues at coordinate 1,456,781 of CAMAOD020000286.1, forward strand.
TCTGTGTGACTGTCTCTGTGTCTCTGTCTCTGTGTCTGTGTCACCGTGTCCCTGTCTCCGTCCCTATGTCTCTGTCTCTGTGTCTCTGTCTCTGTGAATCTGTCTCTGTGTTTCTGTCTCTGCGTCTCTATCTCTGTATCTCTGTCTCTGTGTCTCTGTCTCTGTGTCTCTGTCTCTGTGAATCTGTCTCTGTGTTTCTGTCTCTGCGTCTCTATCTCTGTATCTCTGTCTCTGTGTCTCTGTCTCTGTGTCTCTGTCTCTGTGTCTCTGCCTCTGTGTCTCAGTCTCTGTGTCTCCGTCTCTTTGTCTCTGTCTCCGTGTCTCTGTCTCCGTGTCTCTGTCCCTGTCTCTGTGTCTCTGTCACTCTGTCTCTGTCTCTGTCTCTGTGTCTCTGTGTCTCAGTCTCTGTGGCACCGTCTCTGTGTCTCTGCCTCTGCCACTATCTGACTCTGTCTCTATCTCTGTCTCTGTCTCTGTCTCTGTCTCTGTCTCTGTCTCTGTCTCTGTCTCTGTCTCTGTCTCTGTCTCTGTCTCTGTGTCTCTTTCTGTGTGTCTCCGTCTCTGTCTCTGTCTTTGTCGCTGTCTCTGACTCTGTCTCTGTCTCTGTGTCTCTGTCTCTGTCTCGCTGTTTCTGTGTCTGTCTCTGTCTCTGTCTCTGTCTCTGTCTCTGTCTCTGTCTCTGTCTCTGTCTCTGTCTCTGTCTCTGTCTTTGTCTCTGCCTCTGACTCTGTCTCTGTCTCTGACTCTGTCGCTGTCTCAGTGTCTCCATCTCTGTGTCCCTGTCGCTGGGTCTCTGTCTCTGTCCCTGTCTCTGTCTCTGTCTCTGTCACTGTCTCTGTCTCTGTCTCTGTCTCTGTCTCTGTCTCTGTCTCTGTCTCTGTCTCTGTCTCTGCCTCGGTCTCTGTCTCTGTCTCTCTCTCTGCCATGTCTCTGTCTCTGTGTCTCTGTCTGTGTGTCTCTGACTCTGTGTCTCTCTCTCCGTGTCACTTTCTGTGTGTCTCTTTCTCTGTATCTGTCTTTGTCTCTGTCTCTGACTCTGTCTCTGTCTCTGTGTCTCTGTCTCTGTGTCTCTGTCCCTGTATCTCCGTCTCTGTGTGTCTGTCTCTGTTGCTATGTCTCTGTGTCTCCGTCCCTGTGTCTCTGTCTCTGTCTCTGTGTCTCTGTCTCCGTGTCTGTGTCTCTGTGTCTCTGTCTCTGTGTATCTGTCTCTGTGTCTCTTTCTCTATGTCTCTGTCTCTGTCTCTGTTTCTCTTTCTCCGTGTCTCTGTCTCTGTATCTCTGTCCCTGTATCTCCGTCTCTGTGTGTCTGTCTCTGTTGTTATGTCTCTGTGTCTCCGTCCCTGTGTCTCTGTCTCTGTCTCTGTCTCTGCCTCTGTCTCTGTCTCTGTCTCTGTCTCTCTCTCTGTCTCTGTCTTTGTCTCTGTCTCTGTCTCTGTCTCTCTGTCTCTTTCTGTGTGTCTCTGTCTCTATCTCTGTGTCTCTGTCTCCGTGTCTCTGTCTCTGTGTCTCTGTCTCTGTGTCTCCGTCTCTGTGTGTCGGTCTCTATGTCTCTGTCTCGGTGTCTCTGTCGCTGTGTTTCTGTCTCTGTGTGTCTGTCTCTGTGTCTCTGTCTCTGTGCCTCCGTCTCTGTGTGACTGTCTCTGTGTCTCTGTCTCTGTGTCTGTGTCACCGTGTCCCTGTCTCCGTCCCTATGTCTCTTTCCCTGTGTCTCTGTCTCTATGTCTCTGTGAGTGTGTCTCCGTCTCTGTGTCTCTGTCTCCGTCTCTGTGTGTCTGTCTCTGTTGTTATGTCTCTGTGTGTCCGTCCCTGTGTCTCTGTCTCTGCCTCTGTGTCTCTGTCTCCGTGTCTCTGTCTCTGTGTCTCTGTCTCTGTCTCTCCGTCTCCGCGTCTCGTGTCTCTGTGTCTGTGCCTCCGTCTCTGTGTCTCTGTCTCTGACTCTGTGTCACTGTCTGTGAATCTCTGTCTCTGTGTCTCCGTCTCTGTGTCTCTGTCTCTGTGTCTCTGTCTCTGTGTCTCTGTCTCTGTGTCTCCGTCTCTGTGTGTCGGTCTCTATGTCTCTGTCTCTGTGTCTCTGCCCCTGTGTCTCTGTCTCGGTGTCTCTGTCCCTGTGCCTCCGTCTCTGTGTGACTGTCTCTGTGTCTCTGTCTCTGTGTCTATATCACCGTGTCCCTGTCTCCGTCCCTATGTCTCTGTCTCTGTGTCTCTGTCTCTGTGAATCTGTCTCTGTGTTTCTGTCTCTGTTTTTCTGGCCCTGTGTCTCCGTCTCCGTATCTCTGTCCCCTGACTCTGTCTCTGTGTCACTGTGTCTGAATCTCTGTCTCTGCGTCTCTGTCTCTGTGTATCTGTCTCTGTGTCTCTGTCTCTATGTCCATGTCTCTGTGTCTCTATCTCTGTGTCTCTGTCGCTGTGCCTCTGTCTCTGTGTCTCTGTCTCTGAGAATCTGTCTCTGTGTTTCTGTCCCTGTGTCACTGTCTCGGTGTCTCTGTCTCTGTGCCTCTGTCTCTGTCTCTGTGTTCCTGTCTCTGTTTCTCTGTCTCTGTGTATCTGTCTCTGTCTCTCTGTGTCTCTGTCTCTGTATCTCTGTCTCTGTGACTCTGCCTCTTTGTCCCTGTCTCTGTGTCTCTGTCCCTGTGTCTACGTCTCTGTGTCTCTGTCTCTGTGTCACTGTCTGTGAATCTCTGTCTCTGTGTCTCCGTCTCTGTGTCTCTGTCTCTGTCTCTGTCTCTGCCTCGGTCTCCGTCTCTGTCTCTTTCTCTGCCATGTCTCTGTCTCTGTGTCTCTGTCTGCGTGTCTCTGTCTCTGTCTCTGTCTCTGTCTCTGTCTCTGTGTCTCTGTCTCTGTGTCTCTGTTCCTGTGCCTCTGTCTCTGTCTCTGTCTCTGTGTCTCTGTCTCTGAGTCTCTGTCTCTATGTCTCTTTCTCTGTGTCTCTGTCTCTGTGACTCTGTCTCTATGTCTCTGTCTCTGTCTCTGTTTCTCTTTCTCTGTGTCTCTGTCTCTGTGTCTCTGTCCCTGTATCTCCGTCTCTGTGTGTCTGTCTCTGTTGTTATGTCTCTGTGTCTCCGTCCCTGTGTCTCTGTCTCTGCCTCTGTGTCTCTGTCTCCGTGTCTCTGTCTCTGTGTCTCTGTCTCTGTGTATCTGTCTCTGTGTCTCTTTCTCTATGTCTCTGTCTCTGTCTCTGTTTCTCTTTCTCCGTGTCTCCGTCTCTGTATCTCTGTCCCTGTATCTCCGTCTCTGTGTGTCTGTCTCTGTTGTTATGTCTCTGTGTCTCCGTCCCTGTGTCTCTGTCTCTGTCTCTGTGTCTCTGTCTCTGTGCATCTGTCTCTGTGTCTCTGTCTCTGTGTCTCTGTTTCTATGTCTCTGTTTCTCTCTCTCCGTGTCTCTGTCTCTGTGTCTCTGTCTCTGTCTCTGTTTCTCTTTCTCTGTGTCTCTGTCACTATATCTCTGTGAGTGTGTCTCCGTCTCTGTGTCTCTGTCTCCGTCCCTGTGTGTCTGTCTCTGTGTCTCTGTCTCCGTGTCTCCGTCCCTGTGTCTCTGTCTCTGTGTCACTGTGTCTGAATCTCTGTCTCTGCGTCTCTGTCTCTGTGTATCTGTCTCTCTGTCTCTGTCTCTATGTCCATGTCTCTGTGTCTCTGTCTCTGTGCCTCTGTCTCTGTGTCTCTGTCTCTGAGAATGTGTCTCTGTGTTTCTGTCCCTGTGTCACTGTCTCGGTGTCTCTGTCTCTGTGCCTCTGTCTCTGTCTCTGTGTTCCTGTCTTTGTTTCTCTGTCTCTGTCTCTGAGTCTTTGTCTGTGTGACTCTGTCTCTGTGTCTCTGTCCCTGTGTCTCCGTCTCTGTGTATCTGTCTCTCTCTCTCTGTGTCTCCGTCTCTGTATCTCTGTCTCTGTGACTCTGCCTCTTTGTCCCTGTCTCTGTGTCTCTGTCCCTATATCTCCGTCTCTGTGTCTCTGTCTCTGTCTCTGGATCACTGTCCGTGAATCTCTGTTTCTGTGTCTCCGTCTCTGTGTCTCTGTCGCTGGGTCTCTGTCTCTGCCTCTGTCTCTGTCTCTGTCTCAGTCTCTGTCTCTGTCTCTGTCTCTGTCTCTGTCCCTGTCTCTGTCTCTGTCTCTGTCTCTGTCTCTGCCTCGGTCTCTGTCTCTGTCTCTCTCTCTGCCATGTCTCTGTCTCTGTGTCTCTGTCTGTGTGTCTCTGACTCTGCGTCTCTCTCTCCGTGTCACTTTCTGTGTGTCTCTTTCTCCGTATCTGTCTGTGTCTCTGTCTCTGACTCTGTCTCTGTCTCTGTGTCTCCCTCTCCTTGTTTCTGTTTTTGTCTCTGTCTTTATCTCTGTCTCTGACTCTGTCTCTGCCTCTGTGTCTCTGTCTGCGTGTCTCTATCTCTGTCTCTGTCTCTGTCTCTGTCTCTGCCTCTGTGTCACTGTCTGTGAATCTCTGTCTCTGTGTCTCCGTGTCCGTGTCTCCGTCTCTGTGTCTCTGTCTCCGTGTCTCTGTCTCTGTGTCTCTGTCTCTGTCTCTGTGTCTCTGTCTCTGTGTCTCTGTCGCTGTGACTCTGTCTCTGTGTCACTGTCTCTGTGTCTCTGTATCTGTGTCTCCGTCTCTGTGTGTCGGTCTCTATGTCTCTGTCTCCGTGTCTCTGCCTCAGTGTCTCTGTCTCTTTTTTCTCTGTCTCTGTGTCTCTGCCTCCATCTCTGTGTCTCTGTCTCTGTGTCTCCGTCCCTGTGTCTCCGTCTCCGTGTCTCCGTCTCTGTGTCTCTGTCTCCGTGTCTCTGTCTCTGTGTCTCTGTCTCTGTCTCTGTGTCTCTGTCTCTGTGTCTCAGTCTCTGTGGCACCGTCTCTGTGTCTCTGCCTCTGCCACTATCTGACTCTATCTCTATCTCTGTCTCTGTCTCTGTCTCTGTCTCTGTCTCTGTCTCTGTCTCTGTCTCTGTCTCTGTCTCTGTCTCTGTCTCTGTCTCTGTCTCTGTCTCTGTCTCTGTCTCTGTCTCTGTGTCTCTTTCTGTGTGTCTCTGTCTCTGTCTCTGTCTTTGTCTCTGTCTCTGACTCTGTCTCTGTCTCTGTGTCTCTGTCTCTGTGTCGCTGTTTCTGTGCCTGTCCCTGTCTCAGTGTCTCCATCTCTGTGTCTCTGTCGCTGAGTCCCTGCATCTGTGTCTCTGTCTCTGTCTCTCCGTCTCCGCGTCTCGTTCTCTGTGTCTGTGCCTCCGTCTCTGTGTCTCTGTCTCTGTCTCTGTGTCACTGTCTGTGAATCTCTGTCTCTGTGTCTCCGTCTCTGTGTCTCCGTCTCTGTGTCTCCGTCTCTGTGTCTCCGTCTCTGTGTCTCCGTCTCTGTGTCTCTGTCTCTGTCTCTGTGTCTCCGTCTCTGTGTCTCCGTCTCTGTGTCTCCGTCTCTGTGTCTCCGTCTCTGTGTCTCCGTCTCTGTGTCTCTGTCTCTGTCTCTGTCTCTGTCTCTGTCTCTGTCTCTGTCTCTGTCTCTGTCTCTGTCTCTGTCTCTGTCTCTGTCTCTGTCTCTGTCTCTGTCTCTGTCTCTGTCTCTGTCTCTGTCTCTGTCTCTGTCTCTGTCTCTGTCTCTGTCTCTGTCTCTGTCTCTGTCTCTGTCTCTGTCTCTGTCTCTGTCTCTGTCTCTGTCTCTGTCTCTGCCATGTCTCTGTCTCTGTGTCTCTGACTCTGCGTCTCTCTCTCCGTGTCACTTTCTGTGTGTCTCTTTCTCTGTATCTGTCTTTGTCTCTGTCTCTGACTCTGTCTCTGTCTCTGTGTCTCCGTCTCCTTGTCTCTGTTTTTGTCTCTGCCTTTATCTCTGTCTCTGACTCTGTCTCTGCCTCTGTGTCTCTGTCTGCGTGTCTCTGTCTCTGTCTCTGTCTCTGTCTCTGTCTCTGTCTCTGTCTCTGTCTCTGTCTCTGTGTCTCTGTCTCTGTGTCTCTGTTCCTGTGTCTCTGTCTCTGTCTCTGTCTCTGTGTCTCTGTCTCTGAGTCTCTGTCTCTATGTCTCTTTCTCTGTGTCTCTGTCTCTGTGTATCTGTCTTTGTGTCTCTGTCTCTGTGTCTCTGTTTCTATGTCTCTGTTTCACTCTCTCCGTGTCTCTGTCTCTGTGTCTCAGTCTCTGTCTCTGTTTCTCTTTCTCCGTGTCTCTGTCTCTGTGTCTCTGTGAGTGTGTCTCCGTCTCTGTGTCTCTGTCTCCGTCCCTGTGTGTCTGTCTCTGTGTCTCTGTCTCCGTGTCTCCGTCCCTGTGTCTCTGTCTCTGTCTCTGTGCCTCTGCCTCTGTGTATCTGTCTATGTGTCTCTGTCTCCGTGTCTCCGTCCCTGTGTCTCCGTCTCTGTGTCACTGTCTCTGTGTCTCTGTCTCTGAGTCTCTGCATCTGTGTCTCTGTCTCTGTCTCTCCGTCTCCGCGTCTCGTTCTCTGTGTCTGTGTCTCCGTCTCTGTGTCTCCGTCTCTGTGTCTCCGTCTCTGTGTCTCTGTCTCTGTCTCTGTGTCACTGTCTGTGAATCTCTGTCTCTGTGTCTCCGTCTCTGTGTTTCCGTGTCTGTGTCTCTGTCTCCGTGTCACTGTCTCCGTGTCTCTGTCTCTGTCTCTGTGGCTCTGTCTATGTGTCTCTTTCTGTGTGTCTCTGTCTCTGACTCTGTCGTTGTCTCTGTCTCTGTCTCTGACTCTGTCTCTGTCTCTGTGTCTCTGTCTCTGTGTCGCTGTTTCTGTGTCTGTCTCTGTCTCAGTGTCTCCATCTCTGTGTCTCTGTCTGCGTGTCTCTGTCTCTGTATCTGTCTCTGTCTCTGTCTCTGTATCTGTCTCTGCCTCTGCCTCTGTGTCTCTGTCTGCGTGTCTCTGTCTCTGTCTCTGTCTCTGTCTCTGTCTCTGTCTCTGTGTCTCTGTCTCTGTGTCTCTGTTCCTGTGTCTCTGTCTCTGTCTCTGTCTCTGTGTCTCTGTCTCTGTGTCTCCGTCTCTTTGTCTCTGTCTCCGTGTCTCTGTCTCCGTGTCTCTGTCTCTGTATCTGTCTCTGTCTCTGTCTCTGTCTCTGTCTCTGTCTCTGTCTCTGTCTCTGTCTCTGTCTCTGTCTCTGTCTCTGTCTCTGACTCTCTCTCTGTCTCTGTGTCTCTGTCTCTGTGTCGCTGTTTCTGTGTCTGTCTCTGTCTCCGTGTCTCCATCTCTGTGTCTCTGTCGCTGGGTCTCTGTCTCTGTCTCTGTCTCTGTCTCTGTCTCTGTCTCTGTCTCTGTCCCTGTCTCTGTCTCTGTCTCTGCCTCTGTCTCTGTCTCTGCCTCGGTCTCTGTCTCTGTCACTCTCTCTGCCATGTCTCTGTCTCTGTGTCTCTGTCTGTGTGTCTCTGACTCTGCGTCTCTCTCCGTGTCACTTTCTGTGTGTCTCTTTCTCTGTATCTGTCTTTGTCTCTGTCTCTGACTCTGTCTCTGTCTCTGTGTCTCCCTCTCCTTGTCTCTGTTTTTGTCTCTGTCTTTATCTCTGTCTCTGACTCTGTCTCTGCCTCTGTGTCTCTGTCTGCGTGTCTCTGTCTCTGTCTCTGTCTCTGTCTCTGTCTCTGTCTCTGTGTCTCTGTCTCTGTGTCTCTGTTCCTGTGTCTCTGTCTCTGTCTCTGTCTCTGTGTCTCTGTCTCTGAGTCTCTGTCTCTATGTCTCTTTCTCTGTGTCTCTGTCTCTGTGACTCTGTCTCTATGTCTCTGTCTCTGTCTCTGTTTCTCTTTCTCTGTGTCTCTGTCTCTGTGTCTCTGTCCCTGTATCGCCGTCTCTGTGTGTCTGTCTCTGTTGTTATGTCTCTGTGTCTCCGTCCCTGTGTCTCTGTCTCTGTCTCTGTGTCTCTGTCTCCGTGTCTCTGTCTCTTTGTCTCTGTCTCCGTGTCTCTGTCTCCGTGTCTCTGTCTCTGTATCTGTCTCTGTCTCTGTCTCTGTCTCTGTCTCTGTCTCTGTCTCTGTCTCTGTCTCTGTCTCTGTCTCTGTCTCTGTCTCTGACTCTCTCTCTGTCTCTGTGTCTCTGTCTCTGTGTCGCTGTTTCTGTGTCTGTCTCTGTCTCCGTGTCTCCATCTCTGTGTCTCTGTCGCTGGGTCTCTGTCTCTGTCTCTGTCTCTGTCTCTGTCTCTGTCTCTGTCTCTGTCCCTGTCTCTGTCTCTGTCTCTGCCTCTGTCTCTGTCTCTGCCTCGGTCTCTGTCTCTGTCACTCTCTCTGCCATGTCTCTGTCTCTGTGTCTCTGCCTGTGTGTCTCTGACTCTGCGTCTCTCTCCGTGTCACTTTCTGTGTGTCTCTTTCTCTGTATCTGTCTTTGTCTCTGTCTCTGACTCTGTCTCTGTCTCTGTGTCTCCCTCTCCTTGTCTCTGTTTTTGTCTCTGTCTTTATCTCTGTCTCTGACTCTGTCTCTGCCTCTGTGTCTCTGTCTGCGTGTCTCTGTCTCTGTCTCTGTCTCTGTCTCTGTCTCTGTCTCTGTGTCTCTGTCTCTGTGTCTCTGTTCCTGTGTCTCTGTCTCTGTCTCTGTCTCTGTGTCTCTGTCTCTGAGTCTCTGTCTCTATGTCTCTTTCTCTGTGTCTCTGTCTCTGTGACTCTGTCTCTATGTCTCTGTCTCTGTCTCTGTTTCTCTTTCTCTGTGTCTCTGTCTCTGTGTCTCTGTCCCTGTATCGCCGTCTCTGTGTGTCTGTCTCTGTTGTTATGTCTCTGTGTCTCCGTCCCTGTGTCTCTGTCTCTGTCTCTGTGTCTCTGTCTCCGTGTCTCTGTCTCTGTGTCTCTGTCTCTGTGTATCTGTCTCTGTGTCTCTTTCTCTATGTCTCTGTCTCTGTCTCTGTTTCTCTTTCTCCGTGTCTCTGTCTCTGTATCTCTGTCCCTGTATCTCCGTCTCTGTGTGTCTGTCTCTGTTGTTATGTCTCTGTGTCTCCGTCCCTGTGTCTCTGTCTCTGTCTCTGTGTCTCTGTCTCTGTGTCTCTGTTTCTATGTCTCTGTTTCTCTCTCTCCGTGTCTCTGTCTCTGTGTCTCTGTCTCTGTCTCTGTTTCTCTTTCTCTGTGTCTCTGTCTCGGTCCCTGTGTCTCTGTCTATGTCTCTGTGCCTCTGCCTCTGTGTATCTGTCTATGTGTCTCTGTCTCCGTGTCTCTGCCTCAGTGTCTCTGTCTCTTTTTTCTCTGTCTCTGTGTCTCTGTCTCCATCTCTGTGTCTCTGTCTCTGTGTCTCCGTCCCTGTGTCTCCGTCTCTGTGTCACTGTCTCTGTGTCTCTGTCTCCGTGTCTCTGTCTCTGTCTCTGTGTCTCTGTCTCTGTGTCTCTGTCTCTGTGACTCTGTCTCTGTGTCACTGTCTCCGTGTCTCCGTCTCTGTGTGTCGGTCTCTATGTCTCTGTCTCTGTGTCTTTGCCTCTGTGTCTCTGTTTCTATGTCTCTGTTTCTCTCTATCCGTGTCTCTGTCTCTGTGTCTCTGTCTCTGTCTCTGTTTCTCTTTCTCTGTGTCTCTGTCTCCGTCCCTGTGTGTCTGTCTCTGTGTCTCTGTCTCCGTGTCTCCGTCCCTGTGTCTCTGTCTATGTCTCTGTGCCTCTGCCTCTGTGTATCTGTCTATGTGTCTCTGTCTCCGTGTCTCTGCCTCAGTGTCTCTGTCTCTTTTTTCTCTGTCTCTGTGTCTCTGTCTCCATCTCTGTGTCTCTGTCTCTGTGTCTCCGTCCCTGTGTCGCCGTCTCTGTGTCACTGTCTCTGTGTCTCTGTCTCTGTCTCTCCGCCTCCGCGTCTCGTTCTCTGTGTCTGTGTCTCCGTTTCTGTGTCTCTGTCTCTGTCTCTGTGTCACTGTCTGTGAATCTCTGTCTCTGTGTCTCCGTCTCCGTGTCTCCGTCTCTGTGTCTCTGTCTCCGTGTCTCTGTCTCTGTGTCTCTGTCTCTGTCTCTGTGTCTCTGTCTCTGTGTCTCTGTCGCTGTGACTCTGTCTCTGTGTCACTGTCTCTGTGTCTCTGTCTCTGTGTCTCCGTCTCTGTGTGTCGGTCTCTATGTCTCTGTCTCCGTGTCTCTGCCTCAGTGTCTCTGTCTCTTTTTTCTCTGTCTCTGTGTCTCTGTCTCCATCTCTGTGTCTCTGTCTCTGTGTCTCCGTCCCTGTGTCTCCGTCTCCGTGTCTCCGTCTCTGTGTCTCTGTCTCCGTGTCTCTGTCTCTGTGTCTCTGTCTCTGTCTCTGTGTCTCTGTCTCTGTGTCTCAGTCTCTGTGGCACCGTCTCTGTGTCTCTGCCTCTGCCACTATCTGACTCTGTCTCTATCTCTGTCTCTGTCTCTGTCTCTGTCTCTGTCTCTGTCTCTGTCTCTGTCTCTGTCTCTGTCTCTGTGTCTCTTTCTGTGTGTCTCTGTCTCTGTCTCTGTCTTTGTCTCTGTCTCTGACTCTGTCTCTGTCTCTGTGTCTCTGTCTCTGTGTCGCTGTTTCTGTGCCTGTCTCTGTCTCAGTGTCTCCATCTCTGTGTCTCTGTCGCTGGGTCTCTGTCTCTGTCTCTGTCTCTGTCTCTGTCTCTGTCTCTGTCTCTGTCTCTGTCTCTGTCTCTGTCTCTGTCTCTGTCTCTGTCTCTGTCTCTGCCTCGGTCTCTGTCTCTGTCTCTCTCTCTCTGCCATGTCTCTGTCTCTGTGTCTCTGTCTGTGTGTCTCTGACTCTGTGTCTCTCTCTCCGTGTCACTTTCTGTGTGTCTCTATCTCTGTATCTGTCTTTGTCTCTGTCTCTGACTCTGTCTCTGTCTCTGTGTCTCCGTCTCCTTGTCTCTGCTTTTGTCTCTGTCTTTATCTCTGTCTCTGACTCTGTCTCTGTCTCTCTGTCTCTGTCTCTGTGTCGCTGTTTCTGTGCCTGTCTCTGTCTCTGTGTCTCCGTCTCCTTGTCTCTGTTTTTGTCTCTGTCTTTATCTCTGTCTCTGACTCTCTCTCTGCCTCTGTGTCTCTGTCTGCGTGTCTCTGTCCCTGTCTCTGTCTCTGTCTCTGTCTCTGTGTCTCTGTCTCTGTGTCTCTGTTCCTGTGTCTCTGTCTCTGTCTCTGTGTCTCTGTCTCTGAGTCTCTGTCTCTATGTCTCTTTCTCTGTGTCTCTGTCTCTGTGACTCTGTCTCTATGTCTCTGCCTCTGCCTCTGTTTCTCTTTCTCTGTGTCTCTGTCTCTGTGTCTCTGTCCCTGTATCTCCGTCTCTGTGTGTCTGTCTCTGTTGTTATGTCTCTGTGTCTCCGTCCCTGTGCCTCCGTCTCTGTCTCTGTGTCTCTGTCTCCGTGTCTCTGTCTCTGTGTATCCGTCTATGTGTTTCTGTCTCCGTGTCGCTGCCTCAGTGTCTCTGTCTCTTTTTTCTCTGTCTCTGTGTCTCTGCCTCCATCTCTGTGTCTCTGTCTCTGTGTCTCCGTCCCTGTGTCTCCGTCTCTGTGTCACTGTCTCTGTGTCTCTGTCTCTGAGTCCCTGCATCTGTGTCTCTGTCTCTGTCTCTCCGTCTCCGCGTCTCGTTCTCTGTGTCTGTGTCTCCGTCTCTGTGTCTCTGCCACTGTCTCTGTGTCACTGTCTGTGAATCTCTGTCTCTGTGTCTCCGTCTCTGTGTCTCCGTCTCTGTGTCTCCGTCCCTGTGTCTCCGTCTCTGTGTCTCCGTCTCTGTGTCTCTGTCTCTGTCTCTGTGTCTCTGTCTCTGTGTCTCTGTCCCTGTGACTCTGTCTCTGTGTCTCTGTCTCTGTGTCTCTGTCTCTGTGTCTCCGTCTCTGTGCGTCGGTCTCTATGTCTCTGTCTCTGTGTCTCTGTCTCTGTGTCTCTGTCTCTGTGTCTCTGTCTCTGTGTCTCTGCCTCTGTGTCTCAATCTCTGTGTCTCCGTCTCTTTGTCTCCGTCTCTGTGTCTCTGTCTCTGCGTCTCTGTCTCTGTGTCTCTGTCTCTGTCTCTGTGTCTCTGTCTCTGTGTCTCTGTCTCTGTGACTCTGTCTCTGTGTCTCTGTCGCTGTGACTCTGTCTCTGTGTCACTGTCTCTGTGTCTCTGTCTCTGTGTCTCCGTCTCTGTGTGTCGGTCTCTATGTCTCTGTCTCCGTGTCTCTGCCTCAGTGTCTCTGTCTCTTTTTTCTCTGTCTCTGTGTCTCTGTCTCCATCTCTGTGTCTCTGTCTCTGTGTCTCCGTCCCTGTGTCTCCGTCTCCGTGTCTCCGTCTCTGTGTCTCTGTCTCCGTGTCTCTGTCTCTGTGTCTCTGTCTCTGTCTCTGTGTCTCTGTCTCTGTGTCTCAGTCTCTGTGGCACCGTCTCTGTGTCTCTGCCTCTGCCACTATCTGACTCTGTCTCTATCTCTGTCTCTGTCTCTGTCTCTGTCTCTGTCTCTGTCTCTGTCTCTGTCTCTGTCTCTGTGTCTCTTTCTGTGTGTCTCTGTCTCTGTCTCTGTCTTTGTCTCTGTCTCTGACTCTGTCTCTGTCTCTGTGTCTCTGTCTCTGTGTCGCTGTTTCTGTGCCTGTCTCTGTCTCAGTGTCTCCATCTCTGTGTCTCTGTCGCTGGGTCTCTGTCTCTGTCTCTGTCTCTGTCTCTGTCTCTGTCTCTGTCTCTGCCTCGGTCTCTGTCTCTGTCTCTCTCTCTCTGCCATGTCTCTGTCCTGTGTCTCTGTCTGTGTGTCTCTGACTCTGTGTCTCTCTCTCCGTGTCACTTTCTGTGTGTCTCTATCTCTGTATCTGTCTTTGTCTCTGTCTCTGACTCTGTCTCTGTCTCTGTGTCTCCGTCTCCTTGTCTCTGTTTTTGTCTCTGTCTTTATCTCTGTCTCTGACTCTGCCTCTGTCTCTGTTTCTCTGTCTCTGTGTCGCTGTTTCTGTGCCTGTCTCTGTCTCTGTGTCTCCGTCTCCTTGTCTCTGTTTTTGTCTCTGTCTTTATCTCTGTCTCTGACTCTCTCTCTGCCTCTGTGTCTCTGTCTGCGTGTCTCTGTCCCTGTCTCTGTCTCTGTCTCTGTCTCTGTCTCTGTGTCTCTGTCTCTGTGTCTCTGTTCCTGTGTCTCTGTCTCTGTCTCTGTGTCTCTGTCTCTGAGTCTCTGTCTCTATGTCTCTTTCTCTGTGTCTCTGTCTCTGTGACTCTGTCTCTATGTCTCTGCCTCTGCCTCTGTTTCTCTTTCTCTGTGTCTCTGTCTCTGTGTCTCTGTCCCTGTATCTCCGTCTCTGTGTGTCTGTCTCTGTTGTTATGTCTCTGTGTCTCCGTCCCTGTGTCTCTGTCTCTGTCTCTGTGTCTCTGTCTCCGTGTCTCTGTCTCTGTGTATCTGTCTATGTGTTTCTGTCTCCGTGTCTCTGCCTCAGTGTCTCTGTCTCTTTTTTCTCTGTCTCTGTGTCTCTGCCTCCATCTCTGTGTCTCTGTCTCTGTGTCTCCGTCCCTGTGTCTCCGTCTCTGTGTCACTGTCTCTGTGTCTCTGTCTCTGAGTCCCTGCATCTGTGTCTCTGTCTCTGTCTCTCCGTCTCCGCGTCTCGTTCTCTGTGTCTGTGTCTCCGTCTCTGTGTCTCTGCCACTGTCTCTGTGTCACTGTCTGTGAATCTCTGTCTCTGTGACTCCGTCTCTGTGTCTCCGTCTCTGTGTCTCCGTCCCTGTGTCTCCGTCTCTGTGTCTCCGTCTCTGTGTCTCTGTCTCTGTCTCTGTGTCTCTGTCTCTGTGTCTCTGTCCCTGTGAGTCTGTCTCTGTGTCTCTGTCTCTGTGTCTCTGTCTCTGTGTCTCCGTCTCTGTGCGTCGGTCTCTATGTCTCTGTCTCTGTGTCTCTGTCTCTGTGTCTCTGTCTCTGTGTCTCTGTCTCTGTGTCTCTGTCTCTGTGTCTCTGCCTCTGTGTCTCAATCTCTGTGTCTCCGTCTCTTTGTCTCCGTCTCTGTGTCTCTGTCTCTGCGTCTCTGTCTCTGTGTCTCTGTCTCTGTCTCTGTGTCTCTGTCTCTGTGTCTCTGTCTCTGTGACTCTGTCTCTGTGTCTCTGTCTCTGTGTCTCTGTCTCTGCCATGTCTCTGTCTCTGTGTCTCTGTCTGTGTGTCTCTGACTCTGCGTCTCTCTCTCCGTGTCACTTTCTGTGTGTCTCTTTCTCTGTATCTGTCTTTGTCTCTGTCTCTGACTCTGTCTCTGTCTCTGTGTCTCCGTCTCCTTGTCTCTGTTTTTGTCTCTGTCTTTATCTCTGTCTCTGCCTCTGTGTCTCTGTCTGCGTGTCTCTGTCTCTGTCTCTGTCTCTGTCTCTGTCTCTGTCTCTGTCTCTGTGTCTCTGTCTCTGTGTCTCTGTTCCTTTGTCTCTGTCTCTGTCTCTGTCTCTGTGTCTCTGTCTCTGAGTCTCTGTCTCTATGTCTCTTTCTCTGTGTCTCTGTCTCTGTGTATCTGTCTTTGTGTCTCTGTCTCTGTGTCTCTGTTTCTATGTCTCTGTTTCACTCTCTCCGTGCCTCTGTCTCTGTGTCTCTGTCTCTGTGACTCTGTCTCTGTGTCTCTGTCTCTGTGTCTCTGTCTCTGCCATGTCTCTGTCTCTGTGTCTCTGTCTGTGTGTCTCTGACTCTGCGTCTCTCTCTCCGTGTCACTTTCTGTGTGCCTCTTTCTCTGTATCTGTCTTTGTCTCTGTCTCTGACTCTGTCTCTGTCTCTGTGTCTCCGTCTCCTTGTCTCTGTTTTTGTCTCTGTCTTTATCTCTGTCTCTGCCTCTGTGTCTCTGTCTGCGTGTCTCTGTCTCTGTGTCTCTGTCTCCGTGTCTCTGTCTCTGTGTATCTGTCTATGTGTTTCTGTCTCCGTGTCTCTGCCTCAGTGTCTCTGTCTCTTTTTTCTCCGTCTCTGTGTCTCTGTCTCTGTCTCTGTGTCTCTGTCTCTGTGTCTCTGTCCCTGTGACTCTGTCTCTGTGTCTCTGTCTCTGTGTCTCTGTCTCTGTGTCTGTGTCTCTGTGTCTCTGCCTCTGTGTCTCAGTCTCTGTGTCTCCGTCTCTTTGTCTCTGTCTCCGTGTCTCTGTCTCCGTGTCTCTGTCTCTGTCTCTGTCTCTGTCTCTGTCTCTGTCTCTGTCTCTGTCTCTGTCTCTGTCTCTGTCTCTGTCTCTGTCTCTGTCTCTGTCTCTGTCTCTGTCTCTGTCTCTGTCTCTGTCTCTGTCTCTGTCTCTGCCATGTCTCTGTCTCTGTGTCTCTTTCTCTATGTCTCTGTCTCTGTCTCTGTTTCTCTTTCTCCGTGTCTCTGTCTCTGTATCTCTGTCCCTGTATCTCCGTCTCTGTGTGTCTGTCTCTGTTGTTATGTCTCTGTGTCTCCGTCCCTGTGTCTCTGTCTCTGTCTCTGTGTCTCTGTCTCTGTGTCTCTGTTTCTATGTCTCTGTTTCTCTCTCTCCGTGTCTCTGTCCCTGTGTCTCTGTCTCTGTCTCTGTTTCTCTTTCTCTGTGTCTCTGTCTCCGTCCCTGTGTGTCTGTATCTGTGTCTCTGTCTCCGTGTCTCCGTCCCTGTGTCTCTGTCTATGTCTCTGTGCCTCTGCCTCTGTGTATCTGTCTATGTGTCTCTGTCTCCGTGTCTCTGCCTCAGTGTCTCTGTCTCTTCTTTCTCTGTCTCTGTGTCTCTGTCTCCATCTCTGTGTCTCTGTCTCTGTGTCTCCGTCCCTGTGTCTCCGTCTCTGTGTCACTGTCTCTGTGTCTCTGTCTCTGTCTCTCCGTCTCCGCGTCTCGTTCTCTGTGTCTGTGTCTCCGTGTCTCTGTCTCTGTCTCTGTGTCTCTGTCACTCTGTCTCTGTCTCTGTCTCTGTCCCTGTCTCTGTGTCTCTGTGTCTCAGTCTCTGTGGCACCGTCTCTGTGTCTCTGCCTCTGCCACTATCTGACTCTGTCTCTCTCTCTGTCTCTGTCTCTGTCTCTGTCTCTGTCTCTGTCTCTGTGTCTCTTCCTGTGTGTCTCTGTCTCTGTCTCTGTCTTTGTCTCTGTCTCTGACTCTGTCTCTGTCTCTGTGTCTCTGTCTCTGTGTCGCTGTTTCTGTGCCTGTCTCTGTCTCAGTGTCTCCATCTCTGTGTCTCTGTCGCTGGGTCTCTGTCTCTGTCTCTGTCTCTTTCTCTGTCTCTGTCTCTGTCTCTGTCTCTGTCTCTGTCTCTGTCTCTGTCTCTGTCTCTGTCTCTGTCTCTGTCTCTGTCTCTGTCTCTGTCTCTGTCTCTGTCTCTGTCTCTGTCTCTGTCTCTGTCTCTGTCTCTGTCTCTGTCTCTGTCTCTGTCTCTGTCTCTGTCTCTGTCTCTGTCTCTGTCTCTGTCTCTGTCTCTGTCTCTGTCTCTGTCTCTGTCTCTGTCTCTGTCTCTGTCTCTGCCTCGGTCTCTGTCTCTGTCTCTGTCTCTGTCTCTGTCTCTGTCTCTGTCTCTGTCTCTGTCTCTGTCTCTGTCTCTGTCTCTGCCTCGGTCTCTGTCTCTGTCTCTCTCTCTGCCATGTCTCTGTCTCTGTGTCTCTGTCTGTGTGTCTCTGACTCTGTGTCTCTCTCTCCGTGTCACTTTCTCTGTGTCTCTTTCTCTGTATCTGTCTTTTTCTCTGTCTCTGACTCTGTCTCTGTCTCTGTGTCTCCGTCTCCTTGTCTCTGTTTTTGTCTCTGTCTTTATCTCTGTCTCTGACTCTGTCTCTGCCTCTGTGTCTCTGTCTGCGTGTCTCTGTCTCTGTCTCTGTCTCTGTCTCTGTCTCTGTCTCTGTCTCTGTCTCTGTCTCTGTCTCTGTCTCTGTCTCTGTGTCCCTGTCTCTGTGTCTCTGTTCCTGTGCCTCTGTCTCTGTCTCTGTCTCTGTGTCTCTGTCTCTATGTCTCTTTCTCTGCGTCTCTGTCTCTGTGACTCTGTCTCTATGTCTCTGTCTCTGTCTCTGTTTCTCTTTCTCTGTGTCTCTGTCTCTGTGTCTCTGTCCCTGTATTTCCGTCTCTGTGTGTCTGTCTCTGTTGTTATGTCTCTGTGTGTCCGTCCCTGTGTCTCTGTCTCTGCCTCTGTGTCTCTGTCTCCGTGTCTCTGTCTCTGTGTATCTGTCTCTGTGTCTCTTTCTCTATGTCTCTGTCTCTGTCTCTGTTTCTCTTTCTCCGTGTCTCTGTCTCTGTATCTCTGTCCCTGTATCTCCGTCTCTGTGTGTCTGTCTCTGTTGTTATGTCTCTGTGTCTCCGTCCCTGTGTCTCTGTCTCTGTCTCTGTGTCTCTGACTCTGTGTATCTGTCTCTGTGTCTCTGTCTCTGTGTCTCTGTCTCTGTGTCTCTGTTTCTATGTCTCTGTTTCTCTCTCTCCGTGTCTCTGTCTCTGTGTCTCTGTCTCTGTCTCTGTTTCTCTTTCCCTGTGTCTCTGTCTCTATGTCTCTGTGAGTGTGTCTCCGTCTCTGTGTCTCTGTCTCCGTCTCTGTGTGTCTGTCTCTGTTGTTATGTCTCTGTGTGTCCGTCCCTGTGTCTCTGTCTCTGCCTCTGTGTCTCTGTCTCCGTGTCTCTGTCTCTGTGTCTCTGTCTCTGTGTCTCTGTCTCTGTGTCTCCGTCTCTGTGTGTCGGTCTCTATGTCTCTGTCTCTGTGTCTCTGCCCCTGTGTCTCTGTCTCGGTGTCTCTGACCTGTGCCTCCGTCTCTGTGTGACTGTCTCTGTGTCTCTGTCTCTGTGTCTGTATCACCGTGTCCCTGTCTCCGTCCCTATGTCTCTGTCTCTGTGTCTCTGTCTCTGTGAATCTGTCTCTGTGTTTCTGTCTCTGTTTTTCTGGCCCTGTGTCTCCGTCTCCGTATCTCTGTCCCCTGACTCTGTCTCTGTGTCACTGTGTCTGAATCTCTGTCTCTGCGTCTCTGTCTCTGTGTATCTGTCTCTGTGTCTCTGTCTGTATGTCCATGTCTCTGTGTCTCTATCTCTGTGTCTCTGTCGCTGTGCCTCTGTCTCTGTGTCTCTGTCTCTGAGAATCTGTCTCTGTGTTTCTGTCCCTGTGTCACTGTCTCGGTGTCTCTGTCTCTGTGCCTCTGTCTCTGTCTCTGTGTTCCTGTCTCTGTTTCTCTGTCTCTGTGTATCTGTCTCTGTCTCTCTGTGTCTCTGTCTCTGTATCTCTGTCTCTGTGACTCTGCCTCTTTGTCCCTGTCTCTGTGTCTCTGTCCCTGTGTCTACGTCTCTGTGTCTCTGTCTCTGTCTCTGTGTCACTGTCTGTGAATCTCTGTCTCTGTGTCTCCGTCTCTGTGTCTCTGTCTCTGTCTCTGTCTCTGCCTCGGTCTCCGTCTCTGTCTCCTTCTCTGCCATTTCTCTGTCTCTGTGTCTCTGTCTGCGTGTCTCTGTCTCTGTCTCTGTCTCTGTCTCTGTCTCTGTCTCTGTGTCTCTGTCTCTGTGTCTCTGTTCCTGTGCCTCTGTCTCTGTCTCTGTCTCTGTGTCTCTGTCTCTGAGTCTCTGTCTCTATGTCTCTTTCTCTGTGTCTCTGTCTCTGTGACTCTGTCTCTATGTCTCTGTCTCTGTCTCTGTTTCTCTTTCTCTGTGTCTCTGTCTCTGTGTCTCTGTCCCTGTATCTCCGTCTCTGTGTGTCTGTCTCTGTTGTTATGTCTCTGTGTCTCCGTCCCTGTGTCTCTGTCTCTGCCTCTGTGTCTCTGTCTCCGTGTCTCTGTCTCTGTGTCTCTGTCTCTGTGTATCTGTCTCTGTGTCTCTTTCTCTATGTCTCTGTCTCTGTCTCTGTTTCTCTTTCTCCGTGTCTCCGTCTCTGTATCTCTGTCCCTGTATCTCCGTCTCTGTGTGTCTATCTCTGTTGTTATGTCTCTGTGTCTCCGTCCCTGTGTCTCTGTCTCTGTCTCTGTGTCTCTGTCTCTGTGCATCTGTCTCTGTGTCTCTGTCTCTGTGTCTCTGTTTCTATGTCTCTGTTTCTCTCTCTCCGTGTCTCTGTCTCTGTGTCTCTGTCTCTGTCTCTGTTTCTCTTTCTCTGTGTCTCTGTCTCTATATCTCTGTGAGTGTGTCTCCGTCTCTGTGTCTCTGTCTCCGTCCCTGTGTGTCTGTCTCTGTGTCTCTGTCTCCGTGTCTCCGTCCCTGTGTCTCTGTCTCTGTGTCACTGTGTCTGAATCTCTGTCTCTGCGTCTCTGTCTCTGTGTATCTGTCTCTCTGTCTCTGTCTCTATGTCCATGTCTCTGTGTCTCTGTCTCTGTGCCTCTGTCTCTGTGTCTCTGTCTCTGAGAATGTGTCTCTGTGTTTCTGTCCCTGTGTCACTGTCTCGGTGTCTCTGTCTCTGTGCCTCTGTCTCTGTCTCTGTGTTCCTGTCTTTGTTTCTCTGTCTCTGTCTCTGAGTCTTTGTCTGTGTGACTCTGTCTCTGTGTCTCTGTCCCTGTGTCTCCGTCTCTGTGTATCTGTCTCTCTCTCTCTGTGTCTCCGTCTCTGTATCTCTGTCTCTGTGACTCTGCCTCTTTGTCCCTGTCTCTGTGTCTCTGTCCCTATATCTCCGTCTCTGTGTCTCTGTCTCTGTCTCTGGATCACTGTCCGTGAATCTCTGTTTCTGTGTCTCCGTCTCTGTGTCTCTGTCGCTGGGTCTCTGTCTCTGCCTCTGTCTCTGTCTCTGTCTCTGTCTCTGTCTCTGTCTCTGTCTCTGTCTCTGTCTCTGCCTCGGTCTCTGTCTCTGTGTCTCTGTCTCTGTGTCTCTGTCACTCTGTCTCTGTCTCTGTCTCTGTCTCTGTCTCTGTGTCTCTGTGTCTCAGTCTCTGTGGCACCGTCTCTGTGTCGCTGCCTCTGCCACTATCTGTCTCTGTCTCTGTCTCTGTCTCTGTCTCTGTCTCTGTCTCTGTCTCTGTCTCTGTCTCTGTCTCTGCCTCTGTCTCTGTCTCTGTCTCTGTCTCTGTCTCTGTCCCTGTCTCTGTGCCTCTGCCTCTGTATCCCCGTCTTTGCGTCTCTGTCTCTGTGTCTCTGTCTCTGTGTCTATGTCTCTGTGTCTCTCTCCTTGTGTCACGGTCTCTATGTCTCTGTCTCTGTGTCTCTGTGTCTGTGTCTCTGTTTCTGTGTCTCTGTCTCTGTCTCTCTGTCTCTGTGTCTCTGTCTCTGTGTCACTGTCTCTGTGTCTCTGTCCCTGTGTCTCCGTCTCTGTGTCTCTGTCTCTGTCTCTGTGCCTCTGCATCTGTGTCCCCGTTTCTGCGCCTCTGTCTCTGTGTCCCTGTCTCTGTATCTCTGTCTCTATGTCTCTGTCTCTGTGAAACTGTCTCTGTGTTTCTGTCTCTGTGTCTCTGTTCCTGTGTCACCGTCTCTGCATCTCTATCTCAGTGTCTCTGTCTCTGTCTCTGTGTCCCTGTCTGTGTGTCTCCGTCCCTGTGTCTCCGTATCTGTGTCTCTCTCCCTGTGTCACGGTCTCTATGTCTCTGTCTCTGTGTCACTGTCTCTGTGTCTCTGTCTCTGTGTCTCCGTCTCTGTGTCTCTGTCTCTGCGTCTCCGTCTCTGAGTCTCTGTCCCTGTGTCCTTGTCTCTGTGTCTCTGTCCCTGTGTCTCTGTCCCTGTGTCTCTGTCCCTGTGTCTCCGTCTCTGTGTCTCTGTCTCTGTCTCTGTGCCTCTGCCTCTGTGTCCCCGTCTCTGCGCCTCTGTCTCTGTGTCTCTGTCTCTGTGTCTCCGTCCCTGTGTCTCTGTCCCTGTGTCTCTGTCCCTGTGTCTCCGTCCCTGTGTCTCTGTCTCTGTCTCTGTGCCTCTGCCTCTGTGTCCCCGTCTCTGCGTCTCCGTGTCTGTGTCTCTGTCTCTGTGTCTCGCTCCCTGTGTCACGGTCTCTACGTCTCTGTCTCTGTGCCCCTGTCTCTACGTCTCTGTCCCTGTGTCTCCTTCTCTGTGTCACTGTCTCTGTGTCTATGTCTCTGTGTCTCTGTCCCTGTGTCACAGTCGCTGTGTCTCCGTCTCTGTGTCTCTGTCCCTGTGTCTCTGTCTCTGTGTCTCTGTCTCTGTCTCTGTGTCTCTGTCTCTGTCTCTGTGTCTCTGTCTCTGTGTCTCTGTCTCTGTGACTCTGTCTCTGTGTCACTGTCTCTGTGTCTCTGTCTCCGTCTCTGTTTCTCTTTCTCTGTGTCTCTGTCTCCGTCCCTATGTGTCTGTCTCTGTGTCTCTGTCTCCGTGTCTCCGTCCCTGTGTCTCTGTCTATGTCTCTGTGCCCCTGCCTCTGTGTATCTGTCTATGTGTCTCTGTCTCCGTGTCTCTGCCTCAGTGTCTCTGTCTCTTTTTTCTCTGTCTCTGTGTCTCTGTCTCCATCTCTGTGTCTCTGTCTCTGTGTCTCCGTCCCTGTGTCTCCGTCTCTGTGTCACTGTCTCTGTGTCTCTGTCTCTGTGTCTCCGTCTCTGTGTGTCGGTCTCTATGTCTCTGTCTCTGTGTCTCTGCCTCTGTGTCTCTGTCTCGGTGTCTCTGTCCCTGTGCCTCCGTCTCTGTGTGACTGTCTCTGTGTCTCTGTCTCTGTGTCTGTGTCACCGTGTCCCTGTCTCCGTCCCTATGTCTCTGTCTCTGTGTCTCTGTCTCTGTGAATCTGTCTCTGTGTTTCTGTCTCTGCGTCTCTATCTCTGTATCTCTGTCTCTGTGTCTCTGTCTCTGTGTCTCTGTCTCTGTGAATCTGTCTCTGTGTTTCTGTCTCTGCGTCTCTATCTCTGTATCTCTGTCTCTGTGTCTCTGTCTCTGTGTCTCTGTCTCTGTGTCTCTGCCTCTGTGTCTCAGTCTCTGTGTCTCCGTCTCTTTGTCTCTGTCTCCGTGTCTCTGTCTCCGTGTCTCTGTCCCTGTCTCTGTCTCTGTCTCTGTCTCTGTCTCTGTCTCTGTCTCTGTCTCTGTCTCTGTCTTTGTCTCTGCCTCTGACTCTGTCTCTGTCTCTGACTCTGTCGCTGTCTCAGTGTCTCCATCTCTGTGTCCCTGTCGCTGGGTCTCTGTCTCTGTCCCTGTCTCTGTCTCTGTCTCTGTCACTGTCTCTGTCTCTGTCTCTGTCTCTGTCTCTGTCTCTGTCTCTGTCTCTGTCTCTGTCTCTGCCTCGGTCTCTGTCTCTGTCTCTCTCTCTGCCATGTCTCTGTCTCTGTGTCTCTGTCTGTGTGTCTCTGACTCTGTGTCTCTCTCTCCGTGTCACTTTCTGTGTGTCTCTTTCTCTGTATCTGTCTTTGTCTCTGTCTCTGACTCTGTCTCTGTCTCTGTGTCTCTGTCTCTGTGTCTCTGTCCCTGTATCTCCGTCTCTGTGTGTCTGTCTCTGTTGCTATGTCTCTGTGTCTCCGTCCCTGTGTCTCTGTCTCTGTCTCTGTGTCTCTGTCTCCGTGTCTGTGTCTCTGTGTCTCTGTCTCTGTGTATCTGTCTCTGTGTCTCTTTCTCTATGTCTCTGTCTCTGTCTCTGTTTCTCTTTCTCCGTGTCTCTGTCTCTGTATCTCTGTCCCTGTATCTCCGTCTCTGTGTGTCTGTCTCTGTTGTTATGTCTCTGTGTCTCCGTCCCTGTGTCTCTGTCTCTGTCTCTGTCTCTGCCTCTGTCTCTGTCTCTGTCTCTGTCTCTCTCTCTGTCTCTGTCTTTGTCTCTGTCTCTGTCTCTGTCTCTCTGTCTCTTTCTGTGTGTCTCTGTCTCTATCTCTGTGTCTCTGTCTCCGTGTCTCTGTCTCTGTGTCTCTGTCTCTGTGTCTCCGTCTCTGTGTGTCGGTCTCTATGTCTCTGTCTCGGTGTCTCTGCCTCTGTGTGTCTGTTTCGGTGTCTCTGTCCCTGTGCCTCCGTCTCTGTGTGACTGTCTCTGTGTCTCTGTCTCTGTGTCTGTGTCACCGTGTCCCTGTCTCCGTCCCTATGTCTCTGTCTCTGTGTCTCTGTCGCTGTGTTTCTGTCTCTGTGTGTCTGTCTCTGTGTCTCTGTCTCTGTGCCTCCGTCTCTGTGTGACTGTCTCTGTGTCTCTGTCTCTGTGTCTGTGTCACCGTGTCCCTGTCTCCGTCCCTATGTCTCTTTCCCTGTGTCTCTGTCTCTATGTCTCTGTGAGTGTGTCTCCGTCTCTGTGTCTCTGTCTCCGTCTCTGTGTGTCTGTCTCTGTTGTTATGTCTCTGTGTGTCCGTCCCTGTGTCTCTGTCTCTGCCTCTGTGTCTCTGTCTCCGTGTCTCTGTCTCTGTGTCTCTGTCTCTGTCTCTCCGTCTCCGCGTCTCGTGTCTCTGTGTCTGTGCCTCCGTCTCTGTGTCTCTGTCTCTGACTCTGTGTCACTGTCTGTGAATCTCTGTCTCTGTGTCTCCGTCTCTGTGTCTCTGTCTCTGTGTCTCTGTCTCTGTGTCTCTGTCTCTGTGTCTCCGTCTCTGTGTGTCGGTCTCTATGTCTCTGTCTCTGTGTCTCTGCCCCTGTGTCTCTGTCTCGGTGTCTCTGTCCCTGTGCCTCCGTCTCTGTGTGACTGTCTCTGTGTCTCTGTCTCTGTGTCTATATCACCGTGTCCCTGTCTCCGTCCCTATGTCTCTGTCTCTGTGTCTCTGTCTCTGTGAATCTGTCTCTGTGTTTCTGTCTCTGTTTTTCTGGCCCTGTGTCTCCGTCTCCGTATCTCTGTCCCCTGACTCTGTCTCTGTGTCACTGTGTCTGAATCTCTGTCTCTGCGTCTCTGTCTCTGTGTATCTGTCTCTGTGTCTCTGTCTCTATGTCCATGTCTCTGTGTCTCTATCTCTGTGTCTCTGTCGCTGTGCCTCTGTCTCTGTGTCTCTGTCTCTGAGAATCTGTCTCTGTGTTTCTGTCCCTGTGTCACTGTCTCGGTGTCTCTGTCTCTGTGCCTCTGTCTCTGTCTCTGTGTTCCTGTCTCTGTTTCTCTGTCTCTGTGTATCTGTCTCTGTCTCTCTGTGTCTCTGTCTCTGTATCTCTGTCTCTGTGACTCTGCCTCTTTGTCCCTGTCTCTGTGTCTCTGTCCCTGTGTCTACGTCTCTGTGTCTCTGTCTCTGTGTCACTGTCTGTGAATCTCTGTCTCTGTGTCTCCGTCTCTGTGTCTCTGTCTCTGTCTCTGTCTCTGCCTCGGTCTCCGTCTCTGTCTCTTTCTCTGCCATGTCTCTGTCTCTGTGTCTCTGTCTGCGTGTCTCTGTCTCTGTCTCTGTCTCTGTCTCTGTCTCTGTCTCTGTGTCTCTGTCTCTGTGTCTCTGTTCCTGTGCCTCTGTCTCTGTCTCTGTCTCTGTGTCTCTGTCTCTGAGTCTCTGTCTCTATGTCTCTTTCTCTGTGTCTCTGTCTCTGTGACTCTGTCTCTATGTCTCTGTCTCTGTCTCTGTTTCTCTTTCTCTGTGTCTCTGTCTCTGTGTCTCTGTCCCTGTATCTCCGTCTCTGTGTGTCTGTCTCTGTTGTTATGTCTCTGTGTCTCCGTCCCTGTGTCTCTGTCTCTGCCTCTGTGTCTCTGTCTCCGTGTCTCTGTCTCTGTGTCTCTGTCTCTGTGTATCTGTCTCTGTGTCTCTTTCTCTATGTCTCTGTCTCTGTCTCTGTTTCTCTTTCTCCGTGTCTCCGTCTCTGTATCTCTGTCCCTGTATCTCCGTCTCTGTGTGTCTGTCTCTGTTGTTATGTCTCTGTGTCTCCGTCCCTGTGTCTCTGTCTCTGTCTCTGTGTCTCTGTCTCTGTGCATCTGTCTCTGTGTCTCTGTCTCTGTGTCTCTGTTTCTATGTCTCTGTTTCTCTCTCTCCGTGTCTCTGTCTCTGTGTCTCTGTCTCTGTCTCTGTTTCTCTTTCTCTGTGTCTCTGTCACTATATCTCTGTGAGTGTGTCTCCGTCTCTGTGTCTCTGTCTCCGTCCCTGTGTGTCTGTCTCTGTGTCTCTGTCTCCGTGTCTCCGTCCCTGTGTCTCTGTCTCTGTGTCACTGTGTCTGAATCTCTGTCTCTGCGTCTCTGTCTCTGTGTATCTGTCTCTCTGTCTCTGTCTCTATGTCCATGTCTCTGTGTCTCTGTCTCTGTGCCTCTGTCTCTGTGTCTCTGTCTCTGAGAATGTGTCTCTGTGTTTCTGTCCCTGTGTCACTGTCTCGGTGTCTCTGTCTCTGTGCCTCTGTCTCTGTCTCTGTGTTCCTGTCTTTGTTTCTCTGTCTCTGTCTCTGAGTCTTTGTCTGTGTGACTCTGTCTCTGTGTCTCTGTCCCTGTGTCTCCGTCTCTGTGTATCTGTCTCTCTCTCTCTGTGTCTCCGTCTCTGTATCTCTGTCTCTGTGACTCTGCCTCTTTGTCCCTGTCTCTGTGTCTCTGTCCCTATATCTCCGTCTCTGTGTCTCTGTCTCTGTCTCTGGATCACTGTCCGTGAATCTCTGTTTCTGTGTCTCCGTCTCTGTGTCTCTGTCGCTGGGTCTCTGTC
Organism: Megachile willughbiella; assembly: GCA_945859595.2. Lineage (NCBI taxonomy): Eukaryota > Metazoa > Arthropoda > Insecta > Hymenoptera > Megachilidae > Megachile > Megachile willughbiella. The sequence continues at coordinate 1,481,803 of CAMAOD020000286.1, forward strand.
TCTGCCTCTGTCTCTGTCTCTGTCTCTGTCTCTGTCTCTGTCTCTGTCTCTGTCTCTGTCTCTGCCTCGGTCTCTGTCTCTGTGTCTCTGTCTCTGTGTCTCTGTCACTCTGTCTCTGTCTCTGTCTCTGTCTCTGTCTCTGTGTCTCTGTGTCTCAGTCTCTGTGGCACCGTCTCTGTGTCTCTGCCTCTGCCACTATCTGTCTCTGTCTCTGTCTCTGTCTCTGTCTCTGTCTCTGTCTCTGTCTCTGTCTCTGTCTCTGTCTCTGTCTCTGCCTCTGTCTCTGTCTCTGTCTCTGTCTCTGTCTCTGTCCCTGTCTCTGTGCCTCTGCCTCTGTATCCCCGTCTTTGCGTCTCTGTCTCTGTGTCTCTGTCTCTGTGTCTATGTCTCTGTGTCTCTCTCCTTGTGTCACGGTCTCTATGTCTCTGTCTCTGTGTCTCTGTGTCTGTGTCTCTGTTTCTGTGTCTCTGTCTCTGTCTCTCTGTCTCTGTGTCTCTGTCTCTGTGTCACTGTCTCTGTGTCTCTGTCCCTGTGTCTCCGTCTCTGTGTCTCTGTCTCTGTCTCTGTGCCTCTGCATCTGTGTCCCCGTTTCTGCGCCTCTGTCTCTGTGTCCCTGTCTCTGTATCTCTGTCTCTATGTCTCTGTCTCTGTGAAACTGTCTCTGTGTTTCTGTCTCTGTGTCTCTGTTCCTGTGTCACCGTCTCTGCATCTCTATCTCAGTGTCTCTGTCTCTGTCTCTGTGTCCCTGTCTGTGTGTCTCCGTCCCTGCGTCTCCGTATCTGTGTCTCTCTCCCTGTGTCACGGTCTCTATGTCTCTGTCTCTGTGTCACTGTCTCTGTGTCTCTGTCTCTGTGTCTCCGTCTCTGTGTCTCTGTCTCTGCGTCTCTGTCTCTGAGTCTCTGTCCCTGTGTCCTTGTCTCTGTGTCTCTGTCCCTGTGTCTCTGTCCCTGTGTCTCTGTCCCTGTGTCTCCGTCTCTGTGTCTCTGTCTCTGTCTCTGTGCCTCTGCCTCTGTGTCCCCGTCTCTGCGCCTCTGTCTCTGTGTCTCTGTCTCTGTGTCTCCGTCCCTGTGTCTCTGTCCCTGTGTCTCTGTCCCTGTGTCTCCGTCCCTGTGTCTCTGTCTCTGTCTCTGTGCCTCTGCCTCTGTGTCCCCGTCTCTGCGTCTCCGTGTCTGTGTCTCTGTCTCTGTGTCTCGCTCCCTGTGTCACGGTCTCTACGTCTCTGTCTCTGTGCCCCTGTCTCTACGTCTCTGTCCCTGTGTCTCCTTCTCTGTGTCACTGTCTCTGTGTCTATGTCTCTGTGTCTCTGTCCCTGTGTCACAGTCGCTGTGTCTCCGTCTCTGTGTCTCTGTCTCTGTGTCTCTGTCTCTGTGTCTCTGTCTCTGTCTCTGTGTCTCTGTCTCTGTCTCTGTGTCTCTGTCTCTGTGTCTCTGTCTCTGTGACTCTGTCTCTGTGTCACTGTCTCTGTGTCTCTGTCTCCGTCTCTGTTTCTCTTTCTCTGTGTCTCTGTCTCCGTCCCTATGTGTCTGTCTCTGTGTCTCTGTCTCCGTGTCTCCGTCCCTGTGTCTCTGTCTATGTCTCTGTGCCCCTGCCTCTGTGTATCTGTCTATGTGTCTCTGTCTCCGTGTCTCTGCCTCAGTGTCTCTGTCTCTTTTTTCTCTGTCTCTGTGTCTCTGTCTCCATCTCTGTGTCTCTGTCTCTGTGTCTCCGTCCCTGTGTCTCCGTCTCTGTGTCACTGTCTCTGTGTCTCTGTCTCTGTGTCTCCGTCTCTGTGTGTCGGTCTCTATGTCTCTGTCTCTGTGTCTCTGCCTCTGTGTCTCTGTCTCGGTGTCTCTGTCCCTGTGCCTCCGTCTCTGTGTGACTGTCTCTGTGTCTCTGTCTCTGTGTCTGTGTCACCGTGTCCCTGTCTCCGTCCCTATGTCTCTGTCTCTGTGTCTCTGTCTCTGTGAATCTGTCTCTGTGTTTCTGTCTCTGCGTCTCTATCTCTGTATCTCTGTCTCTGTGTCTCTGTCTCTGTGTCTCTGTCTCTGTGAATCTGTCTCTGTGTTTCTGTCTCTGCGTCTCTATCTCTGTATCTCTGTCTCTGTGTCTCTGTCTCTGTGTCTCTGTCTCTGTGTCTCTGTCTCTGTGTCTCTGCCTCTGTGTCTCAGTCTCTGTGTCTCCGTCTCTTTGTCTCTGTCTCCGTGTCTCTGTCTCCGTGTCTCTGTCCCTGTCTCTGTGTCTCTGTCACTCTGTCTCTGTCTCTGTCTCTGTGTCTCTGTGTCTCAGTCTCTGTGGCACCGTCTCTGTGTCTCTGCCTCTGCCACTATCTGACTCTGTCTCTATCTCTGTCTCTGTCTCTGTCTCTGTCTCTGTCTCTGTCTCTGTCTCTGTCTCTGTCTCTATCTCTGTCTCTGTCTCTGTGTCTCTTTCTGTGTGTCTCCGTCTCTGTCTCTGTCTTTGTCGCTGTCTCTGACTCTGTCTCTGTCTCTGTGTCTCTGTCTCTGTGTCGCTGTTTCTGTGTCTGTCTCTGTCTCTGTCTCTGTCTCTGTCTCTGTCTCTGTCTCTGTCTCTGTCTCTGTCTCTGTCTCTGTCTCTGTCTCTGTCTTTGTCTCTGTCTCTGACTCTGTCTCTGTCTCTGACTCTGTCTCTGTCTCAGTGTCTCCATCTCTGTGTCCCTGTCGCTGGGTCTCTGTCTCTGTCCCTGTCTCTGTCTCTGTCTCTGTCACTGTCTCTGTCTCTGTCTCTGTCTCTGTCTCTGTCTCTGTCTCTGTCTCTGTCTCTGTCTCTGTCTCTGCCTCGGTCTCTGTCTCTGTCTCTCTCTCTGCCATGTCTCTGTCTCTGTGTCTCTGTCTGTGTGTCTCTGACTCTGTGTCTCTCTCTCCGTGTCACTTTCTGTGTGTCTCTTTCTCTGTATCTGTCTTTGTCTCTGTCTCTGACTCTGTCTCTGTCTCTGTGTCTCTGTCTCTGTGTCTCTGTCCCTGTATCTCCGTCTCTGTGTGTCTGTCTCTGTTGTTATGTCTCTGTGTCTCCGTCCCTGTGTCTCTGTCCCTGTCTCTGTGTCTCTGTCTCCGTGTCTGTGTCTCTGTGTCTCTGTCTCTGTGTATCTGTCTCTGTGTCTCTTTCTCTATGTCTCTGTCTCTGTCTCTGTTTCTCTTTCTCCGTGTCTCTGTCTCTGTATCTCTGTCCCTGTATCTCCGTCTCTGTGTGTCTGTCTCTGTTGTTATGTCTCTGTGTCTCCGTCCCTGTGTCTCTGTCTCTGTCTCTGTCTCTGCCTCTGTCTCTGTCTCTGTCTCTGTCTCTCTCTCTGTCTCTGTCTTTGTCTCTGTCTCTGTCTCTGTCTCTCTGTCTCTTTCTGTGTGTCTCTGTCTCTATCTCTGTGTCTCTGTCTCCGTGTCTCTGTCTCTGTGTCTCTGTCTCTGTGTCTCCGTCTCTGTGTGTCGGTCTCTATGTCTCTGTCTCGGTGTCTCTGCCTCTGTGTGTCTGTTTCGGTGTCTCTGTCCCTGTGCCTCCGTCTCTGTGTGACTGTCTCTGTGTCTCTGTCTCTGTGTCTGTGTCACCGTGTCCCTGTCTCCGTCCCTATGTCTCTGTCTCTGTGTCTCTGTCGCTGTGTTTCTGTCTCTGTGTCTCTGTCTCTGTGTCTCTGTCTCTGTGCCTCCGTCTCTGTGTGACTGTCTCTGTGTCTCTGTCTCTGTGTCTGTGTCACCGTGTCCCTGTCTCCGTCCCTATGTCTCTGACTCTGTGCCTCTGTCTCTGTGAATCTGTCTCTGTGTTGCTGTCTCTGTGTCTCTGTCCCTGTGCCTCCGTCTCTGTGTGACTGTCTCTGTGTCTCTGTCTCTGTGTCTGTGTCACCGTGTCCCTGTCTCCGTCCCTATGTCTCTGTCTCTGTGTCTCTGTCTCTGTGAATCTGTCTCTGTGTTTCTGTCTCTGCGTCTCTATCTCTGTATCTCTGTCTCTGTGTCTCTGTCTCTGTGTCTCTGTCTCTGTGAATCTGTCTCTGTGTTTCTGTCTCTGCGTCTCTATCTCTGTATCTCTGTCTCTGTGTCTCTGTCTCTGTGTCTCTGTCTCTGTGTCTCTGCCTCTGTGTCTCAGTCTCTGTGTCTCCGTCTCTTTGTCTCTGTCTCCGTGTCTCTGTCTCCGTGTCTCTGTCCCTGTCTCTGTGTCTCTGTCACTCTGTCTCTGTCTCTGTCTCTGTGTCTCTGTGTCTCAGTCTCTGTGGCACCGTCTCTGTGTCTCTGCCTCTGCCACTATCTGACTCTGTCTCTATCTCTGTCTCTGTCTCTGTCTCTGTCTCTGTCTCTGTCTCTGTCTCTGTCTCTGTCTCTGTCTCTGTCTCTGTCTCTGTGTCTCTTTCTGTGTGTCTCCGTCTCTGTCTCTGTCTTTGTCGCTGTCTCTGACTCTGTCTCTGTCTCTGTGTCTCTGTCTCTGTCTCGCTGTTTCTGTGTCTGTCTCTGTCTCTGTCTCTGTCTCTGTCTCTGTCTCTGTCTCTGTCTCTGTCTCTGTCTCTGTCTCTGTCTTTGTCTCTGCCTCTGACTCTGTCTCTGTCTCTGACTCTGTCGCTGTCTCAGTGTCTCCATCTCTGTGTCCCTGTCGCTGGGTCTCTGTCTCTGTCCCTGTCTCTGTCTCTGTCTCTGTCACTGTCTCTGTCTCTGTCTCTGTCTCTGTCTCTGTCTCTGTCTCTGTCTCTGTCTCTGTCTCTGCCTCGGTCTCTGTCTCTGTCTCTCTCTCTGCCATGTCTCTGTCTCTGTGTCTCTGTCTGTGTGTCTCTGACTCTGTGTCTCTCTCTCCGTGTCACTTTCTGTGTGTCTCTTTCTCTGTATCTGTCTTTGTCTCTGTCTCTGACTCTGTCTCTGTCTCTGTGTCTCTGTCTCTGTGTCTCTGTCCCTGTATCTCCGTCTCTGTGTGTCTGTCTCTGTTGCTATGTCTCTGTGTCTCCGTCCCTGTGTCTCTGTCTCTGTCTCTGTGTCTCTGTCTCCGTGTCTGTGTCTCTGTGTCTCTGTCTCTGTGTATCTGTCTCTGTGTCTCTTTCTCTATGTCTCTGTCTCTGTCTCTGTTTCTCTTTCTCCGTGTCTCTGTCTCTGTATCTCTGTCCCTGTATCTCCGTCTCTGTGTGTCTGTCTCTGTTGTTATGTCTCTGTGTCTCCGTCCCTGTGTCTCTGTCTCTGTCTCTGTCTCTGCCTCTGTCTCTGTCTCTGTCTCTGTCTCTCTCTCTGTCTCTGTCTTTGTCTCTGTCTCTGTCTCTGTCTCTCTGTCTCTTTCTGTGTGTCTCTGTCTCTATCTCTGTGTCTCTGTCTCCGTGTCTCTGTCTCTGTGTCTCTGTCTCTGTGTCTCCGTCTCTGTGTGTCGGTCTCTATGTCTCTGTCTCGGTGTCTCTGTCGCTGTGTTTCTGTCTCTGTGTGTCTGTCTCTGTGTCTCTGTCTCTGTGCCTCCGTCTCTGTGTGACTGTCTCTGTGTCTCTGTCTCTGTGTCTGTGTCACCGTGTCCCTGTCTCCGTCCCTATGTCTCTTTCCCTGTGTCTCTGTCTCTATGTCTCTGTGAGTGTGTCTCCGTCTCTGTGTCTCTGTCTCCGTCTCTGTGTGTCTGTCTCTGTTGTTATGTCTCTGTGTGTCCGTCCCTGTGTCTCTGTCTCTGCCTCTGTGTCTCTGTCTCCGTGTCTCTGTCTCTGTGTCTCTGTCTCTGTCTCTCCGTCTCCGCGTCTCGTGTCTCTGTGTCTGTGCCTCCGTCTCTGTGTCTCTGTCTCTGACTCTGTGTCACTGTCTGTGAATCTCTGTCTCTGTGTCTCCGTCTCTGTGTCTCTGTCTCTGTGTCTCTGTCTCTGTGTCTCTGTCTCTGTGTCTCCGTCTCTGTGTGTCGGTCTCTATGTCTCTGTCTCTGTGTCTCTGCCCCTGTGTCTCTGTCTCGGTGTCTCTGTCCCTGTGCCTCCGTCTCTGTGTGACTGTCTCTGTGTCTCTGTCTCTGTGTCTATATCACCGTGTCCCTGTCTCCGTCCCTATGTCTCTGTCTCTGTGTCTCTGTCTCTGTGAATCTGTCTCTGTGTTTCTGTCTCTGTTTTTCTGGCCCTGTGTCTCCGTCTCCGTATCTCTGTCCCCTGACTCTGTCTCTGTGTCACTGTGTCTGAATCTCTGTCTCTGCGTCTCTGTCTCTGTGTATCTGTCTCTGTGTCTCTGTCTCTATGTCCATGTCTCTGTGTCTCTATCTCTGTGTCTCTGTCGCTGTGCCTCTGTCTCTGTGTCTCTGTCTCTGAGAATCTGTCTCTGTGTTTCTGTCCCTGTGTCACTGTCTCGGTGTCTCTGTCTCTGTGCCTCTGTCTCTGTCTCTGTGTTCCTGTCTCTGTTTCTCTGTCTCTGTGTATCTGTCTCTGTCTCTCTGTGTCTCTGTCTCTGTATCTCTGTCTCTGTGACTCTGCCTCTTTGTCCCTGTCTCTGTGTCTCTGTCCCTGTGTCTACGTCTCTGTGTCTCTGTCTCTGTGTCACTGTCTGTGAATCTCTGTCTCTGTGTCTCCGTCTCTGTGTCTCTGTCTCTGTCTCTGTCTCTGCCTCGGTCTCCGTCTCTGTCTCTTTCTCTGCCATGTCTCTGTCTCTGTGTCTCTGTCTGCGTGTCTCTGTCTCTGTCTCTGTCTCTGTCTCTGTCTCTGTGTCTCTGTCTCTGTGTCTCTGTTCCTGTGCCTCTGTCTCTGTCTCTGTCTCTGTGTCTCTGTCTCTGAGTCTCTGTCTCTATGTCTCTTTCTCTGTGTCTCTGTCTCTGTGACTCTGTCTCTATGTCTCTGTCTCTGTCTCTGTTTCTCTTTCTCTGTGTCTCTGTCTCTGTGTCTCTGTCCCTGTATCTCCGTCTCTGTGTGTCTGTCTCTGTTGTTATGTCTCTGTGTCTCCGTCCCTGTGTCTCTGTCTCTGCCTCTGTGTCTCTGTCTCCGTGTCTCTGTCTCTGTGTCTCTGTCTCTGTGTATCTGTCTCTGTGTCTCTTTCTCTATGTCTCTGTCTCTGTCTCTGTTTCTCTTTCTCCGTGTCTCCGTCTCTGTATCTCTGTCCCTGTATCTCCGTCTCTGTGTGTCTGTCTCTGTTGTTATGTCTCTGTGTCTCCGTCCCTGTGTCTCTGTCTCTGTCTCTGTGTCTCTGTCTCTGTGCATCTGTCTCTGTGTCTCTGTCTCTGTGTCTCTGTTTCTATGTCTCTGTTTCTCTCTCTCCGTGTCTCTGTCTCTGTGTCTCTGTCTCTGTCTCTGTTTCTCTTTCTCTGTGTCTCTGTCACTATATCTCTGTGAGTGTGTCTCCGTCTCTGTGTCTCTGTCTCCGTCCCTGTGTGTCTGTCTCTGTGTCTCTGTCTCCGTGTCTCCGTCCCTGTGTCTCTGTCTCTGTGTCACTGTGTCTGAATCTCTGTCTCTGCGTCTCTGTCTCTGTGTATCTGTCTCTCTGTCTCTGTCTCTATGTCCATGTCTCTGTGTCTCTGTCTCTGTGCCTCTGTCTCTGTGTCTCTGTCTCTGAGAATGTGTCTCTGTGTTTCTGTCCCTGTGTCACTGTCTCGGTGTCTCTGTCTCTGTGCCTCTGTCTCTGTCTCTGTGTTCCTGTCTTTGTTTCTCTGTCTCTGTCTCTGAGTCTTTGTCTGTGTGACTCTGTCTCTGTGTCTCTGTCCCTGTGTCTCCGTCTCTGTGTATCTGTCTCTCTCTCTCTGTGTCTCCGTCTCTGTATCTCTGTCTCTGTGACTCTGCCTCTTTGTCCCTGTCTCTGTGTCTCTGTCCCTATATCTCCGTCTCTGTGTCTCTGTCTCTGTCTCTGGATCACTGTCCGTGAATCTCTGTTTCTGTGTCTCCGTCTCTGTGTCTCTGTCGCTGGGTCTCTGTCTCTGCCTCTGTCTCTGTCTCTGTCTCTGTCTCTGTCTCTGTCTCTGTCTCTGTCTCTGTCTCTGCCTCGGTCTCTGTCTCTGTGTCTCTGTCTCTGTGTCTCTGTCACTCTGTCTCTGTCTCTGTCTCTGTCTCTGTCTCTGTGTCTCTGTGTCTCAGTCTCTGTGGCACCGTCTCTGTGTCTCTGCCTCTGCCACTATCTGTCTATGTCTCTGTCTCTGTCTCTGTCTCTGTCTCTGTCTCTGTCTCTGTCTCTGTCTCTGTCTCTGCCTCTGTCTCTGTCTCTGTCTCTGTCTCTGTCTCTGTCCCTGTCTCTGTGCCCCTGCCTCTGTATCCCCGTCTTTGTGTCTCTGTCTCTGTGTCTCTGTCTCTGTGTCTATGTCTCTGTGTCTCTCTCCTTGTGTCACGGTCTCTATGTCTCTGTCTCTGTGTCTCTGTGTCTGTGTCTCTGTTTCTGTGTCTCTGTCTCTGTCTCTCTGTCTCTGTGTCTCTGTCTCTGTGTCACTGTCTCTGTGTCTCTGTCCCTGTGTCTCCGTCTCTGTGTCTCTGTCTCTGTCTCTGTGCCTCTGCATCTGTGTCCCCGTTTCTGCGCCTCTGTCTCTGTGTCCCTGTCTCTGTATCTCTGTCTCTATGTCTCTGTCTCTGTGAAACTGTCTCTGTGTTTCTGTCTCTGTGTCTCTGTTCCTGTGTCACCGTCTCTGCATCTCTATCTCAGTGTCTCTGTCTCTGTCTCTGTGTCCCTGTCTGTGTGTCTCCGTCCCTGTGTCTCCGTATCTGTGTCTCTCTCCCTGTGTCACGGTCTCTATGTCTCTGTCTCTGTGTCACTGTCTCTGTGTCTCTGTCTCTGTGTCTCCGTCTCTGTGTCTCTGTCTCTGCGTCTCTGTCTCTGAGTCTCTGTCCCTGTGTCCTTGTCTCTGTGTCTCTGTCCCTGTGTCTCTGTCCCTGTGTCTCTGTCCCTGTGTCTCCGTCTCTGTGTCTCTGTCTCTGTCTCTGTGCCTCTGCCTCTGTGTCCCCGTCTCTGCGCCTCTGTCTCTGTGTCTCTGTCTCTGTGTCTCCGTCCCTGTGTCTCTGTCCCTGTGTCTCTGTCCCTGTGTCTCCGTCCCTGTGTCTCTGTCTCTGTCTCTGTGCCTCTGCCTCTGTGTCCCCGTCTCTGCGTCTCCGTGTCTGTGTCTCTGTCTCTGTGTCTCGCTCCCTGTGTCACGGTCTCTACGTCTCTGTCTCTGTGCCCCTGTCTCTACGTCTCTGTCCCTGTGTCTCCTTCTCTGTGTCACTGTCTCTGTGTCTATGGCTCTGTGTCTCTGTCCCTGTGTCACAGTCGCTGTGTCTCCGTCTCTGTGTCTCTGTCTCTGTGTCTCTGTCTCTGTGTCTCTGTCTCTGTCTCTGTGTCTCTGTCTCTGTCTCTGTGTCTCTGTCTCTGTGTCTCTGTCTCTGTGACTCTGTCTCTGTGTCACTGTCTCTGTGTCTCTGTCTCCGTCTCTGTTTCTCTTTCTCTGTGTCTCTGTCTCCGTCCCTATGTGTCTGTCTCTGTGTCTCTGTCTCCGTGTCTCCGTCCCTGTGTCTCTGTCTATGTCTCTGTGCCCCTGCCTCTGTGTATCTGTCTATGTGTCTCTGTCTCCGTGTCTCTGCCTCAGTGTCTCTGTCTCTTTTTTCTCTGTCTCTGTGTCTCTGTCTCCATCTCTGTGTCTCTGTCTCTGTGTCTCCGTCCCTGTGTCTCCGTCTCTGTGTCACTGACTCTGTGTCTCTGTCTCTGTGTCTCCGTCTCTGTGTGTCGGTCTCTATGTCTCTGTCTCTGTGTCTCTGCCTCTGTGTCTCTGTCTCGGTGTCTCTGTCCCTGTGCCTCCGTCTCTGTGTGACTGTCTCTGTGTCTCTGTCTCTGTGTCTGTGTCACCGTGTCCCTGTCTCCGTCCCTATGTCTCTGTCTCTGTGTCTCTGTCTCTGTGAATCTGTCTCTGTGTTTCTGTCTCTGCGTCTCTATCTCTGTATCTCTGTCTCTGTGTCTCTGTCTCTGTGTCTCTGTCTCTGTGAATCTGTCTCTGTGTTTCTGTCTCTGCGTCTCTATCTCTGTATCTCTGTCTCTGTGTCTCTGTCTCTGTGTCTCTGTCTCTGTGTCTCTGTCTCTGTGTCTCTGCCTCTGTGTCTCAGTCTCTGTGTCTCCGTCTCTTTGTCTCTGTCTCCGTGTCTCTGTCTCCGTGTCTCTGTCCCTGTCTCTGTGTCTCTGTCACTCTGTCTCTGTCTCTGTCTCTGTGTCTCTGTGTCTCAGTCTCTGTGGCACCGTCTCTGTGTCTCTGCCTCTGCCACTATCTGACTCTGTCTCTATCTCTGTCTCTGTCTCTGTCTCTGTCTCTGTCTCTGTCTCTGTCTCTGTCTCTGTCTCTGTCTCTGTCTCTGTCTCTGTGTCTCTTTCTGTGTGTCTCCGTCTCTGTCTCTGTCTTTGTCGCTGTCTCTGACTCTGTCTCTGTCTCTGTGTCTCTGTCTCTGTGTCGCTGTTTCTGTGTCTGTCTCTGTCTCTGTCTCTGTCTCTGTCTCTGTCTCTGTCTCTGTCTCTGTCTCTGTCTCTGTCTCTGTCTCTGTCTCTGTCTTTGTCTCTGTCTCTGACTCTGTCTCTGTCTCTGACTCTGTCTCTGTCTCAGTGTCTCCATCTCTGTGTCCCTGTCGCTGGGTCTCTGTCTCTGTCCCTGTCTCTGTCTCTGTCTCTGTCACTGTCTCTGTCTCTGTCTCTGTCTCTGTCTCTGTCTCTGTCTCTGTCTCTGTCTCTGTCTCTGCCTCGGTCTCTGTCTCTGTCTCTCTCTCTGCCATGTCTCTGTCTCTGTGTCTCTGTCTGTGTGTCTCTGACTCTGTGTCCCTCTCTCCGTGTCACTTTCTGTGTGTCTCTTTCTCTGTATCTGTCTTTGTCTCTGTCTCTGACTCTGTCTCTGTCTCTGTGTCTCTGTCTCTGTGTCTCTGTCCCTGTATCTCCGTCTCTGTGTGTCTGTCTCTGTTGTTATGTCTCTGTGTCTCCGTCCCTGTGTCTCTGTCCCTGTCTCTGTGTCTCTGTCTCCGTGTCTGTGTCTCTGTGTCTCTGTCTCTGTGTATCTGTCTCTGTGTCTCTTTCTCTATGTCTCTGTCTCTGTCTCTGTTTCTCTTTCTCCGTGTCTCTGTCTCTGTATCTCTGTCCCTGTATCTCCGTCTCTGTGTGTCTGTCTCTGTTGTTATGTCTCTGTGTCTCCGTCCCTGTGTCTCTGTCTCTGTCTCTGTCTCTGCCTCTGTCTCTGTCTCTGTCTCTGTCTCTCTCTCTGTCTCTGTCTTTGTCTCTGTCTCTGTCTCTGTCTCTCTGTCTCTTTCTGTGTGTCTCTGTCTCTATCTCTGTGTCTCTGTCTCCGTGTCTCTGTCTCTGTGTCTCTGTCTCTGTGTCTCCGTCTCTGTGTGTCGGTCTCTATGTCTCTGTCTCGGTGTCTCTGCCTCTGTGTGTCTGTTTCGGTGTCTCTGTCCCTGTGCCTCCGTCTCTGTGTGACTGTCTCTGTGTCTCTGTCTCTGTGTCTGTGTCACCGTGTCCCTGTCTCCGTCCCTATGTCTCTGTCTCTGTGTCTCTGTCGCTGTGTTTCTGTCTCTGTGTCTCTGTCTCTGTGTCTCTGTCTCTGTGCCTCCGTCTCTTTGTGACTGTCTCTGTGTCTCTGTCTCTGTGTCTGTGTCACCGTGTCCCTGTCTCCGTCCCTATGTCTCTGACTCTGTGCCTCTGTCTCTGTGAATCTGTCTCTGTGTTGCTGTCTCTGTGTCTATGTCTCTTTGTGTCTGTCCCCGTGTCTCTGTCTCCGTGTCTCTGTCTCTGTCTCTGTGGCTCTGTCTCTGTGTCTCTTTCTGTGTGTCTCTGTCTCTGTCTCTGTCGTTGTCTCTGTCTCTGTCTCTGACTCTGTCTCTGTCTCTGTGTCTCTGTCTCTGTGTCGCTGTTTCTGTGTCTGTCTCTGTCTCAGTGTCTCCATCTCTGTGTCTCTGTCTGCGTGTCTCTGTCTCTGTATCTGTCTCTGTCTCTGCCTCTGTGTCTCTGTCTGCGTGTCTCTGTCTCTGTCTCTGTCTCTGTCTCTGTGTCTCTGTCTCTGTGTCTCTGTTCCTGTGTCTCTGTTTCTGTCTCTGTCTCTGTTTCTCTTTCTCTGTGTCCCTGTCTCTGTGTCTCTGTCCCTGTGTCTCCGTCTCTGTGTCTCTGTCTCTGTCTGTATGTCTCTGCCTCTGTGTCTCTCTCTCTGTGTCTCTGTCTCTGTGTCTCTGTCTCTGTGTCTATGCCTCTGTCCGTGTGTCTGTGGACCTGTGTCTCCGTCTACGTGTCACGGTCTCTATGTCTCTGTCTTTATGTCTCTGCCTCTGTGTCTCTGTCTCTGTGTCTCTGTCTCTGTGTCTCCGTCTCTGTGTCTCTGTCTCTGTGTCCCTGTCGCTGTGTCTCCGTCTCTGTGTCTCTGTCTCTGTGTCTCTGTCCCTGTGTCTCCGTCTCTGTGTCTCTGTCTCTGTCTCTGTCCCTGTGTCTCTGTCTCTGTGTCTCTGTCTCTATGTCTCTGTCTTTATGTCTCTGCCTCTGTGTCTCTGTCTCTGTGTCTCTGTCTCTGTGTCTCCGTCTCTGTGTCTCTGTCTCTGTGTCCCTGTCGCTGTGTCTCTGTCTCTGTGTCTCTGTCCCTGTGTCTCCGTCTCTGTGTCTCTGTCTCTGTCTTTGTCCCTGTGTCTCTGTCTCTGTGTCTCTGTCTCTATGTCTCTGTCTTTATGTCTCTGCCTCTGTGTCTCTGTCTCTGTGTCTCTGTCTCTGTGCCTCTGTCTCTGTGTCTCTGTCTCGGTGTCTCTGTCTCGGTGTCTCTGCCCCTGTGTCTCTGTCTCTGTGTCTTTGTCTCTGTGTCTCTGTCTCTGTGTCTCTGTCTCTGTGTCTCTGTCTCTGTGACTCTGTCACTGTGTCTCTGTCTCTGTGTCTCTGTCTCTGTGTCTCTGTCTCTGTGTCTCTGTCTCTGTGTCTCTGTCTCTGTGTCTCTGTCTCTGTGTCTCTGTCTCTTTATCTCTGTCTCTGTGTCTCTGTCTCTGTGTCTCTGTCTCTGTGTCTCTGTCTCTGTGTCTCTGTCTCTGTGTCTCTGTCTCTGTGTCTCTGTCTCTGTGTCTCTGTCTCTGTGTCTCTGTCTCGGTGTCTCTGCCCCTGTGTCTCTGTCTCTGTGTCTCTGTCTCTGTGTCTCTGTCTCTGTGTCTCTGTCTCTGTGTCTCTGTCTCGGTGTCTCTGCCCCTGTGTCTCTGTCTCTGTGTCTCTGTCTCTGTGTCTCTGTCTCTGTGTCTCTGTCTCTGTGTCTCTGTCTCTGTGTCTCTGTCTCTGGATCTCGATCTCTGTGTCTCTGTGTCTCTGTCCCTGTGTCTCTGTCTCTGTATCTCTGTCTCTGTGTCTCTCTCTGTGCCTCTGTCCCAGAGTCTCCGTCTCTGTGTCCCTGTCTCTGAGTCTCTGTCTCTGTGTCTCTGTCTCTGTCTCTGTCTCTGTTTCTCTTTCTCTGTGTCTCTGTCCCTGTGTCTCCGTCTCTGTGTCTCTGTCTGTGTCTCTGTGTGCGTGTATCTGTCTCTGAGTCTCTGTCTCTGTGACTCTGTCTCTGTGTCTCTGCCTCCGAGTCTCTGTCTCTGTGTCTATTCCCCTGTGTCTCTGCCTCCGTGTATCTGTCTCTGCGTCTCTCTCTCTCTCTTTCTCTGCCTCTGAATCTCTGTCTCTGTGTCTCTCTCCCAGAGTCTCCGTCTCTGTGTCCCTGTCTCTGTGTCTCTGTCTCTGTGACTCTGTCTCTGTGTCTCTGTCTCTGTATCTCTGTCTCTGTGTCTCTCTCTGTGTCTCTGTCTCTGTGTCTCTGTCTCTGTGTCTCTTTCTCTGTGACTCTCTCTCTGTGTCTCTGTCTCTGTGTCTATGCCTCTGTCTCTGTGTCTCCGTTTCTGTGTCTCTCTCCCTGTGTCTCTGTCTCTGAATCTCTGTCATTGTGTCTCCGTCTCTGTCTCTCTGTCTCTGTGTATCGGTCTCTGTGTCTCTGTCTGTGTGTCTTTGTCTCTGCGTCTCTGTCCCTGAGTCTCTCTCTCTGTGTCCCTGTGTCTGTGTCTCTGTCCTTGCGTCTCTGTCTCTGTGTCTCTGTCTCTGTGTCTCTGTCTCTGTGTCTCTCTCTGTGTCTCTGTCTCTGTGTCTATGCCTCTGTCTCTGTGTCTCCGTTTCTGTGTCTCTCTCTCTGTGTCTCTGTCTCTGTGTCTATGCCTCTGTCTCTGTGTCTCCGTTTCTGTGTCTCTCTCCCTGTGTCTCTGTCTCTGAATCTCTGTCATTGTGTCTTTGTCTCTGTGTCTCTGTCCCTGTGACTCTGTCTCTGTGTCGCTGTCTCTGTGTCTCTGTCCCTGTGTCTCCGTCTCTGTGTCTCTGTCTCTGTGCCTCTGTCTCCGTGTCTCTGTCTCGGTGTCTCTGCCCCTGTGTCTCTGCCTCTGTGTCTCTCTTTCTGTGTCTCTGTCTCTGTGTCTATGCCTCTGTCCGTGTGTCACTGTCTCTGTGTCTCCGTCTACGTGTCTCGGTCTCTATGTCTCTGTCTTTATGTCTCTGCCTCTGTGTCTCTGTCTCTGTGTCTCTGTCTCTGTGTGTCTGTCTCTGTGTCTCTGTCTCTGTGTCCCTGTCGCTGTGTCTCCGTCTCTGTGTCTCTGTCTCTGTGTCTCTGTCTCTGTGTCTCTGTCTCTGTGCCTCTGTCTCTGTGTCTCTGTCTCGGTGTCTCTGCCCCTGTGTCTCTGTCTCTGTGTCTCTGTCTCTGTGTCTCTGTCTCTGTGTCTCTGTCTCTGTGTCTCTGTCTCTGTGCCTCTGCCTCTGTGCCTCTGCCTCTGTGTCTCGGTCTCTGTGTCTCTGTCTCTGCGTCTCTGTCTCTGTGCCCCCGTCTCTGTGTCCCTGTCCCTGCGTCTCCGTCTCTGTGTCTCTGCCTCTGTGTCTCTGCCGCTGTATCTTTCTCTGCGTCTCCGTCTCTGTATCTCTGTCTCTGTGTCTCTGTCCCTGAGTCTCTCTCTCTGTGTCCCTGTCTCTGTGTCTCTGTCCTTGCGTCTCCGCCTCTGTGTCTCCGTCTCTGTGTCTCTGTCTTTGTGTCTATGTCTCCGTGCCTATGCCTCTGTCCGTGTGTCTCTGTACCTGTGTCTCCGTCTCTGTGTCTCCGTCTCCGTGTCTCGGTCTCTGTCTCTGTCTCTGTGTCTCTGCCTCTGTATCTGTCTCTGCGTCTCCGTCTCTGTATCTCTGCCTCTGTGTCTCTGTCCCTGAGTCTCTCTCTGTGTGTCCCTGTCTCTGTGTTTCTGTCCTTGCGTCTCCGCCTCTGTGTCTCCGTCTCTGTGTCTCTGTCTTTGTGTCTATGTCTCCGTGCCTATGCCTCTGTCCGTGTGTCTCTGTACCTGTGTCTCTCTCTCTGTGTCTCTGTCTCTGTGTCTCTGTCTCTGTGTCTATGCCTCTGTCCGTGTGTCTCTGGACCTGCGTCTCCGTCTCCGTGTCTCGGTCTCTGTCTCTGTCTCTGTGTCTCTGTCTCTGTGTCTCTGTCTCTGCGTCTCTGTCTCTGTTTCTCTGTCTCTGTCTCTGTGTCTCCGTTTCTGTGTCTCTCTCTCTGTGTCTCTGTCTCTGTGTCTATGCCCCTGTCTCTGTGTCTCCGTTTCTGTGTCTCTCTCCCTGTGTCTCTGTCTCTGAATGTCTGTCATTGTGTCTTTGTCTCTGTGTCTCTGTCCCTGTGACTCTGTCTCTGTGTCGCTGTTTCTGTGTCTCTGTCCCTGTGTCTCCGTCTCTGTGTCTCTGTCTCTGTGCCTCTGTCTCCGTGTCTCTGTCTCGGTGTCTCTGCCCCTGTGTCTCTGCCTCTGTGTCTCTCTTTCTGTGTCTCTGTCTCTGTGTCTATGCCTCTGTCCGTGTGTCACTGTCTCTGTGTCTCCGTCTACGTGTCTCGGTCTCTATGTCTCTGTCTTTATGTCTCTGCCTCTGTGTCTCTGTCTCTGTGTCTCTGTCTCTGTGTCTCTGTCTCTGTGAATCTGTCTCTGTGTTTCTGTCTCTGCGTCTCTATCTCTGTATCTCTGTCTCTGTGTCTCTGTCTCTGTGTCTCTGTCTCTGTGTCTCTGTCTCTGTGTCTCTGCCTCTGTGTCTCAGTCTCTGTGTCTCCGTCTCTTTGTCTCTGTCTCCGTGTCTCTGTCTCCGTGTCTCTGTCCCTGTCTCTGTGTCTCTGTCACTCTGTCTCTGTCTCTGTCTCTGTGTCTCTGTGTCTCAGTCTCTGTGGCACCGTCTCTGTGTCTCTGCCTCTGCCACTATCTGACTCTGTCTCTATCTCTGTCTCTGTCTCTGTCTCTGTCTCTGTCTCTGTCTCTGTCTCTGTCTCTGTCTCTATCTCTGTCTCTGTCTCTGTGTCTCTTTCTGTGTGTCTCCGTCTCTGTCTCTGTCTTTGTCGCTGTCTCTGACTCTGTCTCTGTCTCTGTGTCTCTGTCTCTGTGTCGCTGTTTCTGTGTCTGTCTCTGTCTCTGTCTCTGTCTCTGTCTCTGTCTCTGTCTCTGTCTCTGTCTCTGTCTCTGTCTCTGTCTCTGTCTTTGTCTCTGTCTCTGACTCTGTCTCTGTCTCTGACTCTGTCTCTGTCTCAGTGTCTCCATCTCTGTGTCCCTGTCGCTGGGTCTCTGTCTCTGTCCCTGTCTCTGTCTCTGTCTCTGTCACTGTCTCTGTCTCTGTCTCTGTCTCTGTCTCTGTCTCTGTCTCTGTCTCTGTCTCTGTCTCTGTCTCTGCCTCGGTCTCTGTCTCTGTCTCTCTCTCTGCCATGTCTCTGTCTCTGTGTCTCTGTCTGTGTGTCTCTGACTCTGTGTCTCTCTCTCCGTGTCACTTTCTGTGTGTCTCTTTCTCTGTATCTGTCTTTGTCTCTGTCTCTGACTCTGTCTCTGTCTCTGTGTCTCTGTCTCTGTGTCTCTGTCCCTGTATCTCCGTCTCTGTGTGTCTGTCTCTGTTGTTATGTCTCTGTGTCTCCGTCCCTGTGTCTCTGTCCCTGTCTCTGTGTCTCTGTCTCCGTGTCTGTGTCTCTGTGTCTCTGTCTCTGTGTATCTGTCTCTGTGTCTCTTTCTCTATGTCTCTGTCTCTGTCTCTGTTTCTCTTTCTCCGTGTCTCTGTCTCTGTATCTCTGTCCCTGTATCTCCGTCTCTGTGTGTCTGTCTCTGTTGTTATGTCTCTGTGTCTCCGTCCCTGTGTCTCTGTCTCTGTCTCTGTCTCTGCCTCTGTCTCTGTCTCTGTCTCTGTCTCTCTCTCTGTCTCTGTCTTTGTCTCTGTCTCTGTCTCTGTCTCTCTGTCTCTTTCTGTGTGTCTCTGTCTCTATCTCTGTGTCTCTGTCTCCGTGTCTCTGTCTCTGTGTCTCTGTCTCTGTGTCTCCGTCTCTGTGTGTCGGTCTCTATGTCTCTGTCTCGGTGTCTCTGCCTCTGTGTGTCTGTTTCGGTGTCTCTGTCCCTGTGCCTCCGTCTCTGTGTGACTGTCTCTGTGTCTCTGTCTCTGTGTCTGTGTCACCGTGTCCCTGTCTCCGTCCCTATGTCTCTGTCTCTGTGTCTCTGTCGCTGTGTTTCTGTCTCTGTGTCTCTGTCTCTGTGTCTCTGTCTCTGTGCCTCCGTCTCTGTGTGACTGTCTCTGTGTCTCTGTCTCTGTGTCTGTGTCACCGTGTCCCTGTCTCCGTCCCTATGTCTCTGACTCTGTGCCTCTGTCTCTGTGAATCTGTCTCTGTGTTGCTGTCTCTGTGTCTCTGTCCCTGTGCCTCCGTCTCTGTGTGACTGTCTCTGTGTCTCTGTCTCTGTGTCTGTGTCACCGTGTCCCTGTCTCCGTCCCTATGTCTCTGTCTCTGTGTCTCTGTCTCTGTGAATCTGTCTCTGTGTTTCTGTCTCTGCGTCTCTATCTCTGTATCTCTGTCTCTGTGTCTCTGTCTCTGTGTCTCTGTCTCTGTGAATCTGTCTCTGTGTTTCTGTCTCTGCGTCTCTATCTCTGTATCTCTGTCTCTGTGTCTCTGTCTCTGTGTCTCTGTCTCTGTGTCTCTGCCTCTGTGTCTCAGTCTCTGTGTCTCCGTCTCTTTGTCTCTGTCTCCGTGTCTCTGTCTCCGTGTCTCTGTCCCTGTCTCTGTGTCTCTGTCACTCTGTCTCTGTCTCTGTCTCTGTGTCTCTGTGTCTCAGTCTCTGTGGCACCGTCTCTGTGTCTCTGCCTCTGCCACTATCTGACTCTGTCTCTATCTCTGTCTCTGTCTCTGTCTCTGTCTCTGTCTCTGTCTCTGTCTCTGTCTCTGTCTCTGTCTCTGTCTCTGTCTCTGTGTCTCTTTCTGTGTGTCTCCGTCTCTGTCTCTGTCTTTGTCGCTGTCTCTGACTCTGTCTCTGTCTCTGTGTCTCTGTCTCTGTCTCGCTGTTTCTGTGTCTGTCTCTGTCTCTGTCTCTGTCTCTGTCTCTGTCTCTGTCTCTGTCTCTGTCTCTGTCTCTGTCTCTGTCTTTGTCTCTGCCTCTGACTCTGTCTCTGTCTCTGACTCTGTCGCTGTCTCAGTGTCTCCATCTCTGTGTCCCTGTCGCTGGGTCTCTGTCTCTGTCCCTGTCTCTGTCTCTGTCTCTGTCACTGTCTCTGTCTCTGTCTCTGTCTCTGTCTCTGTCTCTGTCTCTGTCTCTGTCTCTGTCTCTGCCTCGGTCTCTGTCTCTGTCTCTCTCTCTGCCATGTCTCTGTCTCTGTGTCTCTGTCTGTGTGTCTCTGACTCTGTGTCTCACTCTCCGTGTCACTTTCTGTGTGTCTCTTTCTCTGTATCTGTCTTTGTCTCTGTCTCTGACTCTGTCTCTGTCTCTGTGTCTCTGTCTCTGTGTCTCTGTCCCTGTATCTCCGTCTCTGTGTGTCTGTCTCTGTTGCTATGTCTCTGTGTCTCCGTCCCTGTGTCTCTGTCTCTGTCTCTGTGTCTCTGTCTCCGTGTCTGTGTCTCTGTGTCTCTGTCTCTGTGTATCTGTCTCTGTGTCTCTTTCTCTATGTCTCTGTCTCTGTCTCTGTTTCTCTTTCTCCGTGTCTCTGTCTCTGTATCTCTGTCCCTGTATCTCCGTCTCTGTGTGTCTGTCTCTGTTGTTATGTCTCTGTGTCTCCGTCCCTGTGTCTCTGTCTCTGTCTCTGTCTCTGCCTCTGTCTCTGTCTCTGTCTCTGTCTCTCTCTCTGTCTCTGTCTTTGTCTCTGTCTCTGTCTCTGTCTCTCTGTCTCTTTCTGTGTGTCTCTGTCTCTATCTCTGTGTCTCTGTCTCCGTGTCTCTGTCTCTGTGTCTCTGTCTCTGTGTCTCCGTCTCTGTGTGTCGGTCTCTATGTCTCTGTCTCGGTGTCTCTGTCGCTGTGTTTCTGTCTCTGTGTGTCTGTCTCTGTGTCTCTGTCTCTGTGCCTCCGTCTCTGTGTGACTGTCTCTGTGTCTCTGTCTCTGTGTCTGTGTCACCGTGTCCCTGTCTCCGTCCCTATGTCTCTTTCCCTGTGTCTCTGTCTCTATGTCTCTGTGAGTGTGTCTCCGTCTCTGTGTCTCTGTCTCCGTCTCTGTGTGTCTGTCTCTGTTGTTATGTCTCTGTGTGTCCGTCCCTGTGTCTCTGTCTCTGCCTCTGTGTCTCTGTCTCCGTGTCTCTGTCTCTGTGTCTCTGTCTCTGTCTCTCCGTCTCCGCGTCTCGTGTCTCTGTGTCTGTGCCTCCGTCTCTGTGTCTCTGTCTCTGACTCTGTGTCACTGTCTGTGAATCTCTGTCTCTGTGTCTCCGTCTCTGTGTCTCTGTCTCTGTGTCTCTGTCTCTGTGTCTCTGTCTCTGTGTCTCCGTCTCTGTGTGTCGGTCTCTATGTCTCTGTCTCTGTGTCTCTGCCCCTGTGTCTCTGTCTCGGTGTCTCTGTCCCTGTGCCTCCGTCTCTGTGTGACTGTCTCTGTGTCTCTGTCTCTGTGTCTATATCACCGTGTCCCTGTCTCCGTCCCTATGTCTCTGTCTCTGTGTCTCTGTCTCTGTGAATCTGTCTCTGTGTTTCTGTCTCTGTTTTTCTGGCCCTGTGTCTCCGTCTCCGTATCTCTGTCCCCTGACTCTGTCTCTGTGTCACTGTGTCTGAATCTCTGTCTCTGCGTCTCTGTCTCTGTGTATCTGTCTCTGTGTCTCTGTCTCTATGTCCATGTCTCTGTGTCTCTATCTCTGTGTCTCTGTCGCTGTGCCTCTGTCTCTGTGTCTCTGTCTCTGAGAATCTGTCTCTGTGTTTCTGTCCCTGTGTCACTGTCTCGGTGTCTCTGTCTCTGTGCCTCTGTCTCTGTCTCTGTGTTCCTGTCTCTGTTTCTCTGTCTCTGTGTATCTGTCTCTGTCTCTCTGTGTCTCTGTCTCTGTATCTCTGTCTCTGTGACTCTGCCTCTTTGTCCCTGTCTCTGTGTCTCTGTCCCTGTGTCTACGTCTCTGTGTCTCTGTCTCTGTGTCACTGTCTGTGAATCTCTGTCTCTGTGTCTCCGTCTCTGTGTCTCTGTCTCTGTCTCTGTCTCTGCCTCGGTCTCCGTCTCTGTCTCTTTCTCTGCCATGTCTCTGTCTCTGTGTCTCTGTCTGCGTGTCTCTGTCTCTGTCTCTGTCTCTGTCTCTGTCTCTGTGTCTCTGTCTCTGTGTCTCTGTTCCTGTGCCTCTGTCTCTGTCTCTGTCTCTGTGTCTCTGTCTCTGAGTCTCTGTCTCTATGTCTCTTTCTCTGTGTCTCTGTCTCTGTGACTCTGTCTCTATGTCTCTGTCTCTGTCTCTGTTTCTCTTTCTCTGTGTCTCTGTCTCTGTGTCTCTGTCCCTGTATCTCCGTCTCTGTGTGTCTGTCTCTGTTGTTATGTCTCTGTGTCTCCGTCCCTGTGTCTCTGTCTCTGCCTCTGTGTCTCTGTCTCCGTGTCTCTGTCTCTGTGTCTCTGTCTCTGTGTATCTGTCTCTGTGTCTCTTTCTCTATGTCTCTGTCTCTGTCTCTGTTTCTCTTTCTCCGTGTCTCCGTCTCTGTATCTCTGTCCCTGTATCTCCGTCTCTGTGTGTCTGTCTCTGTTGTTATGTCTCTGTGTCTCCGTCCCTGTGTCTCTGTCTCTGTCTCTGTGTCTCTGTCTCTGTGCATCTGTCTCTGTGTCTCTGTCTCTGTGTCTCTGTTTCTATGTCTCTGTTTCTCTCTCTCCGTGTCTCTGTCTCTGTGTCTCTGTCTCTGTCTCTGTTTCTCTTTCTCTGTGTCTCTGTCACTATATCTCTGTGAGTGTGTCTCCGTCTCTGTGTCTCTGTCTCCGTCCCTGTGTGTCTGTCTCTGTGTCTCTGTCTCCGTGTCTCCGTCCCTGTGTCTCTGTCTCTGTGTCACTGTGTCTGAATCTCTGTCTCTGCGTCTCTGTCTCTGTGTATCTGTCTCTCTGTCTCTGTCTCTAAGTCCATGTCTCTGTGTCTCTGTCTCTGTGCCTCTGTCTCTGTGTCTCTGTCTCTGAGAATGTGTCTCTGTGTTTCTGTCCCTGTGTCACTGTCTCGGTGTCTCTGTCTCTGTGCCTCTGTCTCTGTCTCTGTGTTCCTGTCTTTGTTTCTCTGTCTCTGTCTCTGAGTCTTTGTCTGTGTGACTCTGTCTCTGTGTCTCTGTCCCTGTGTCTCCGTCTCTGTGTATCTGTCTCTCTCTCTCTGTGTCTCCGTCTCTGTATCTCTGTCTCTGTGACTCTGCCTCTTTGTCCCTGTCTCTGTGTCTCTGTCCCTATATCTCCGTCTCTGTGTCTCTGTCTCTGTCTCTGGATCACTGTCCGTGAATCTCTGTTTCTGTGTCTCCGTCTCTGTGTCTCTGTCGCTGGGTCTCTGTCTCTGCCTCTGTCTCTGTCTCTGTCTCTGTCTCTGTCTCTGTCTCTGTCTCTGTCTCTGTCTCTGCCTCGGTCTCTGTCTCTGTGTCTCTGTCTCTGTGTCTCTGTCACTCTGTCTCTCTCTCTGTCTCTGTCTCTGTCTCTGTGTCTCTGTGTCTCAGTCTCTGTGGCACCGTCTCTGTGTCTCTGCCTCTGCCACTATCTGTCTATGTCTCTGTCTCTGTCTCTGTCTCTGTCTCTGTCTCTGTCTCTGTCTCTGTCTCTGTCTCTGCCTCTGTCTCTGTCTCTGTCTCTGTCTCTGTCTCTGTCCCTGTCTCTGTGCCCCTGCCTCTGTATCCCCGTCTTTGTGTCTCTGTCTCTGTGTCTCTGTCTCTGTGTCTATGTCTCTGTGTCTCTCTCCTTGTGTCACGGTCTCTATGTCTCTGTCTCTGTGTCTCTGTGTCTGTGTCTCTGTTTCTGTGTCTCTGTCTCTGTCTCTCTGTCTCTGTGTCTCTGTCTCTGTGTCACTGTCTCTGTGTCTCTGTCCCTGTGTCTCCGTCTCTGTGTCTCTGTCTCTGTCTCTGTGCCTCTGCATCTGTGTCCCCGTTTCTGCGCCTCTGTCTCTGTGTCCCTGTCTCTGTATCTCTGTCTCTATGTCTCTGTCTCTGTGAAACTGTCTCTGTGTTTCTGTCTCTGTGTCTCTGTTCCTGTGTCACCGTCTCTGCATCTCTATCTCAGTGTCTCTGTCTCTGTCTCTGTGTCCCTGTCTGTGTGTCTCCGTCCCTGTGTCTCCGTATCTGTGTCTCTCTCCCTGTGTCACGGTCTCTATGTCTCTGTCTCTGTGTCACTGTCTCTGTGTCTCTGTCTCTGTGTCTCCGTCTCTGTGTCTCTGTCTCTGCGTCTCTGTCTCTGAGTCTCTGTCCCTGTGTCCTTGTCTCTGTGTCTCTGTCCCTGTGTCTCTGTCCCTGTGTCTCTGTCCCTGTGTCTCCGTCTCTGTGTCTCTGTCTCTGTCTCTGTGCCTCTGCCTCTGTGTCCCCGTCTCTGCGCCTCTGTCTCTGTGTCTCTGTCTCTGTGTCTCCGTCCCTGTGTCTCTGTCCCTGTGTCTCTGTCCCTGTGTCTCCGTCCCTGTGTCTCTGTCTCTGTCTCTGTGCCTCTGCCTCTGTGTCCCCGTCTCTGCGTCTCCGTGTCTGTGTCTCTGTCTCTGTGTCTCGCTCCCTGTGTCACGGTCTCTACGTCTCTGTCTCTGTGCCCCTGTCTCTACGTCTCTGTCCCTGTGTCTCCTTCTCTGTGTCACTGTCTCTGTGTCTATGGCTCTGTGTCTCTGTCCCTGTGTCACAGTCGCTGTGTCTCCGTCTCTGTGTCTCTGTCTCTGTGTCTCTGTCTCTGTGTCTCTGTCTCTGTCTCTGTGTCTCTGTCTCTGTCTCTGTGTCTCTGTCTCTGTGTCTCTGTCTCTGTGACTCTGTCTCTGTGTCACTGTCTCTGTGTCTCTGTCTCCGTCTCTGTTTCTCTTTCTCTGTGTCTCTGTCTCCGTCCCTATGTGTCTGTCTCTGTGTCTCTGTCTCCGTGTCTCCGTCCCTGTGTCTCTGTCTATGTCTCTGTGCCCCTGCCTCTGTGTATCTGTCTATGTGTCTCTGTCTCCGTGTCTCTGCCTCAGTGTCTCTGTCTCTTTTTTCTCTGTCTCTGTGTCTCTGTCTCCATCTCTGTGTCTCTGTCTCTGTGTCTCCGTCCCTGTGTCTCCGTCTCTGTGTCACTGTCTCTGTGTCTCTGTCTCTGTGTCTCCGTCTCTGTGTGTCGGTCTCTATGTCTCTGTCTCTGTGTCTCTGCCTCTGTGTCTCTGTCTCGGTGTCTCTGTCCCTGTGCCTCCGTCTCTGTGTGACTGTCTCTGTGTCTCTGTCTCTGTGTCTGTGTCACCGTGTCCCTGTCTCCGTCCCTATGTCTCTGTCTCTGTGTCTCTGTCTCTGTGAATCTGTCTCTGTGTTTCTGTCTCTGCGTCTCTATCTCTGTATCTCTGTCTCTGTGTCTCTGTCTCTGTGTCTCTGTCTCTGTGAATCTGTCTCTGTGTTTCTGTCTCTGCGTCTCTATCTCTGTATCTCTGTCTCTGTGTCTCTGTCTCTGTGTCTCTGTCTCTGTGTCTCTGTCTCTGTGTCTCTGCCTCTGTGTCTCAGTCTCTGTGTCTCCGTCTCTTTGTCTCTGTCTCCGTGTCTCTGTCTCCGTGTCTCTGTCCCTGTCTCTGTGTCTCTGTCACTCTGTCTCTGTCTCTGTCTCTGTGTCTCTGTGTCTCAGTCTCTGTGGCACCGTCTCTGTGTCTCTGCCTCTGCCACTATCTGACTCTGTCTCTATCTCTGTCTCTGTCTCTGTCTCTGTCTCTGTCTCTGTCTCTGTCTCTGTCTCTGTCTCTGTCTCTGTCTCTGTCTCTGTCTCTGTGTCTCTTTCTGTGTGTCTCCGTCTCTGTCTCTGTCTTTGTCGCTGTCTCTGACTCTGTCTCTGTCTCTGTGTCTCTGTCTCTGTGTCGCTGTTTCTGTGTCTGTCTCTGTCTCTGTCTCTGTCTCTGTCTCTGTCTCTGTCTCTGTCTCTGTCTCTGTCTCTGTCTCTGTCTCTGTCTCTGTCTTTGTCTCTGTCTCTGACTCTGTCTCTGTCTCTGACTCTGTCTCTGTCTCAGTGTCTCCATCTCTGTGTCCCTGTCGCTGGGTCTCTGTCTCTGTCCCTGTCTCTGTCTCTGTCTCTGTCACTGTCTCTGTCTCTGTCTCTGTCTCTGTCTCTGTCTCTGTCTCTGTCTCTGTCTCTGTCTCTGCCTCGGTCTCTGTCTCTGTCTCTCTCTCTGCCATGTCTCTGTCTCTGTGTCTCTGTCTGTGTGTCTCTGACTCTGTGTCTCTCTCTCCGTGTCACTTTCTGTGTGTCTCTTTCTCTGTATCTGTCTTTGTCTCTGTCTCTGACTCTGTCTCTGTCTCTGTGTCTCTGTCTCTGTGTCTCTGTCCCTGTATCTCCGTCTCTGTGTGTCTGTCTCTGTTGTTATGTCTCTGTGTCTCCGTCCCTGTGTCTCTGTCCCTGTCTCTGTGTCTCTGTCTCCGTGTCTGTGTCTCTGTGTCTCTGTCTCTGTGTATCTGTCTCTGTGTCTCTTTCTCTATGTCTCTGTCTCTGTCTCTGTTTCTCTTTCTCCGTGTCTCTGTCTCTGTATCTCTGTCCCTGTATCTCCGTCTCTGTGTGTCTGTCTCTGTTGTTATGTCTCTGTGTCTCCGTCCCTGTGTCTCTGTCTCTGTCTCTGTCTCTGCCTCTGTCTCTGTCTCTGTCTCTGTCTCTCTCTCTGTCTCTGTCTTTGTCTCTGTCTCTGTCTCTGTCTCTCTGTCTCTTTCTGTGTGTCTCTGTCTCTATCTCTGTGTCTCTGTCTCCGTGTCTCTGTCTCTGTGTCTCTGTCTCTGTGTCTCCGTCTCTGTGTGTCGGTCTCTATGTCTCTGTCTCGGTGTCTCTGCCTCTGTGTGTCTGTTTCGGTGTCTCTGTCCCTGTGCCTCCGTCTCTGTGTGACTGTCTCTGTGTCTCTGTCTCTGTGTCTGTGTCACCGTGTCCCTGTCTCCGTCCCTATGTCTCTGTCTCTGTGTCTCTGTCGCTGTGATTCTGTCTCTGTGTCTCTGTCTCTGTGTCTCTGTCTCTGTGCCTCCGTCTCTTTGTGACTGTCTCTGTGTCTCTGTCTCTGTGTCTGTGTCACCGTGTCCCTGTCTCCGTCCCTATGTCTCTGACTCTGTGCCTCTGTCTCTGTGAATCTGTCTCTGTGTTGCTGTCTCTGTGTCTATGTCTCTTTGTGTCTGTCCCCGTGTCTCTGTCTCCGTGTCTCTGTCTCTGTCTCTGTGGCTCTGTCTCTGTGTCTCTTTCTGTGTGTCTCTGTCTCTGTCTCTGTCGTTGTCTCTGTCTCTGTCTCTGACTCTGTCTCTGTCTCTGTGTCTCTGTCTCTGTGTCGCTGTTTCTGTGTCTGTCTCTGTCTCAGTGTCTCCATCTCTGTGTCTCTGTCTGCGTGTCTCTGTCTCTGTATCTGTCTCTGTCTCTGCCTCTGTGTCTCTGTCTGCGTGTCTCTGTCTCTGTCTCTGTCTCTGTCTCTGTGTCTCTGTCTCTGTGTCTCTGTTCCTGTGTCTCTGTTTCTGTCTCTGTCTCTGTTTCTCTTTCTCTGTGTCCCTGTCTCTGTGTCTCTGTCCCTGTGTCTCCGTCTCTGTGTCTCTGTCTCTGTCTGTATGTCTCTGCCTCTGTGTCTCTCTCTCTGTGTCTCTGTCTCTGTGTCTCTGTCTCTGTGTCTATGCCTCTGTCCGTGTGTCTGTGGACCTGTGTCTCCGTCTACGTGTCACGGTCTCTATGTCTCTGTCTTTATGTCTCTGCCTCTGTGTCTCTGTCTCTGTGTCTCTGTCTCTGTGTCTCCGTCTCTGTGTCTCTGTCTCTGTGTCCCTGTCGCTGTGTCTCCGTCTCTGTGTCTCTGTCTCTGTGTCTCTGTCCCTGTGTCTCCGTCTCTGTGTCTCTGTCTCTGTCTCTGTCCCTGTGTCTCTGTCTCTGTGTCTCTGTCTCTATGTCTCTGTCTTTATGTCTCTGCCTCTGTGTCTCTGTCTCTGTGTCTCTGTCTCTGTGTCTCCGTCTCTGTGTCTCTGTCTCTGTGTCCCTGTCGCTGTGTCTCTGTCTCTGTGTCTCTGTCCCTGTGTCTCCGTCTCTGTGTCTCTGTCTCTGTCTTTGTCCCTGTGTCTCTGTCTCTGTGTCTCTGTCTCTATGTCTCTGTCTTTATGTCTCTGCCTCTGTGTCTCTGTCTCTGTGTCTCTGTCTCTGTGCCTCTGTCTCTGTGTCTCTGTCTCGGTGTCTCTGTCTCGGTGTCTCTGCCCCTGTGTCTCTGTCTCTGTGTCTTTGTCTCTGTGTCTCTGTCTCTGTGTCTCTGTCTCTGTGTCTCTGTCTCTGTGACTCTGTCACTGTGTCTCTGTCTCTGTGTCTCTGTCTCTGTGTCTCTGTCTCTGTGTCTCTGTCTCTGTGTCTCTGTCTCTGTGTCTCTGTCTCTTTATCTCTGTCTCTGTGTCTCTGTCTCTGTGTCTCTGTCTCTGTGTCTCTGTCTCTGTGTCTCTGTCTCTGTGTCTCTGTCTCTGTGTCTCTGTCTCTGTGTCTCTGTCTCTGTGTCTCTGTCTCGGTGTCTCTGCCCCTGTGTCTCTGTCTCTGTGTCTCTGTCTCTGTGTCTCTGTCTCTGTGTCTCTGTCTCTGTGTCTCTGTCTCGGTGTCTCTGCCCCTGTGTCTCTGTCTCTGTGTCTCTGTCTCTGTGTCTCTGTCTCTGTGTCTCTGTCTCTGTGTCTCTGTCTCTGTGTCTCTGTCTCTGGATCTCGATCTCTGTGTCTCTGTGTCTCTGTCCCTGTGTCTCTGTCTCTGTATCTCTGTCTCTGTGTCTCTCTCTGTGCCTCTGTCCCAGAGTCTCCGTCTCTGTGTCCCTGTCTCTGAGTCTCTGTCTCTGTGTCTCTGTCTCTGTCTCTGTCTCTGTTTCTCTTTCTCTGTGTCTCTGTCCCTGTGTCTCCGTCTCTGTGTCTCTGTCTGTGTCTCTGTGTGCGTGTATCTGTCTCTGAGTCTCTGTCTCTGTGACTCTGTCTCTGTGTCTCTGCCTCCGAGTCTCTGTCTCTGTGTCTATTCCCCTGTGTCTCTGCCTCCGTGTATCTGTCTCTGCGTCTCTCTCTCTCTCTTTCTCTGCCTCTGAATCTCTGTCTCTGTGTCTCTCTCCCAGAGTCTCCGTCTCTGTGTCCCTGTCTCTGTGTCTCTGTCTCTGTGACTCTGTCTCTGTGTCTCTGTCTCTGTATCTCTGTCTCTGTGTCTCTCTCTGTGTCTCTGTCTCTGTGTCTCTGTCTCTGTGTCTCTTTCTCTGTGACTCTCTCTCTGTGTCTCTGTCTCTGTGTCTATGCCTCTGTCTCTGTGTCTCCGTTTCTGTGTCTCTCTCCCTGTGTCTCTGTCTCTGAATCTCTGTCATTGTGTCTCCGTCTCTGTCTCTCTGTCTCTGTGTATCGGTCTCTGTGTCTCTGTCTGTGTGTCTTTGTCTCTGCGTCTCTGTCCCTGAGTCTCTCTCTCTGTGTCCCTGTGTCTGTGTCTCTGTCCTTGCGTCTCTGTCTCTGTGTCTCTGTCTCTGTGTCTCTGTCTCTGTGTCTCTCTCTGTGTCTCTGTCTCTGTGTCTATGCCTCTGTCTCTGTGTCTCCGTTTCTGTGTCTCTCTCTCTGTGTCTCTGTCTCTGTGTCTATGCCTCTGTCTCTGTGTCTCCGTTTCTGTGTCTCTCTCCCTGTGTCTCTGTCTCTGAATCTCTGTCATTGTGTCTTTGTCTCTGTGTCTCTGTCCCTGTGACTCTGTCTCTGTGTCGCTGTCTCTGTGTCTCTGTCCCTGTGTCTCCGTCTCTGTGTCTCTGTCTCTGTGCCTCTGTCTCCGTGTCTCTGTCTCGGTGTCTCTGCCCCTGTGTCTCTGCCTCTGTGTCTCTCTTTCTGTGTCTCTGTCTCTGTGTCTATGCCTCTGTCCGTGTGTCACTGTCTCTGTGTCTCCGTCTACGTGTCTCGGTCTCTATGTCTCTGTCTTTATGTCTCTGCCTCTGTGTCTCTGTCTCTGTGTCTCTGTCTCTGTGTGTCTGTCTCTGTGTCTCTGTCTCTGTGTCCCTGTCGCTGTGTCTCCGTCTCTGTGTCTCTGTCTCTGTGTCTCTGTCTCTGTGTCTCTGTCTCTGTGCCTCTGTCTCTGTGTCTCTGTCTCGGTGTCTCTGCCCCTGTGTCTCTGTCTCTGTGTCTCTGTCTCTGTGTCTCTGTCTCTGTGTCTCTGTCTCTGTGTCTCTGTCTCTGTGCCTCTGCCTCTGTGCCTCTGCCTCTGTGTCTCGGTCTCTGTGTCTCTGTCTCTGCGTCTCTGTCTCTGTGCCCCCGTCTCTGTGTCCCTGTCCCTGCGTCTCCGTCTCTGTGTCTCTGCCTCTGTGTCTCTGCCGCTGTATCTTTCTCTGCGTCTCCGTCTCTGTATCTCTGTCTCTGTGTCTCTGTCCCTGAGTCTCTCTCTCTGTGTCCCTGTCTCTGTGTCTCTGTCCTTGCGTCTCCGCCTCTGTGTCTCCGTCTCTGTGTCTCTGTCTTTGTGTCTATGTCTCCGTGCCTATGCCTCTGTCCGTGTGTCTCTGTACCTGTGTCTCCGTCTCTGTGTCTCCGTCTCCGTGTCTCGGTCTCTGTCTCTGTCTCTGTGTCTCTGCCTCTGTATCTGTCTCTGCGTCTCCGTCTCTGTATCTCTGCCTCTGTGTCTCTGTCCCTGAGTCTCTCTCTGTGTGTCCCTGTCTCTGTGTTTCTGTCCTTGCGTCTCCGCCTCTGTGTCTCCGTCTCTGTGTCTCTGTCTTTGTGTCTATGTCTCCGTGCCTATGCCTCTGTCCGTGTGTCTCTGTACCTGTGTCTCTCTCTCTGTGTCTCTGTCTCTGTGTCTCTGTCTCTGTGTCTATGCCTCTGTCCGTGTGTCTCTGGACCTGCGTCTCCGTCTCCGTGTCTCGGTCTCTGTCTCTGTCTCTGTGTCTCTGTCTCTGTGTCTCTGTCTCTGCGTCTCTGTCTCTGTTTCTCTGTCTCTGTCTCTGTGTCTCCGTTTCTGTGTCTCTCTCTCTGTGTCTCTGTCTCTGTGTCTATGCCTCTGTCTCTGTGTCTCCGTTTCTGTGTCTCTCTCCCTGTGTCTCTGTCTCTGAATGTCTGTCATTGTGTCTTTGTCTCTGTGTCTCTGTCCCTGTGACTCTGTCTCTGTGTCGCTGTTTCTGTGTCTCTGTCCCTGTGTCTCCGTCTCTGTGTCTCTGTCTCTGTGCCTCTGTCTCCGTGTCTCTGTCTCGGTGTCTCTGTCCCTGTGTCTCTGCCTCTGTGTCTCTCTTTCTGTGTCTCTGTCTCTGTGTCTATGCCTCTGTCCGTGTGTCACTGTCTCTGTGTCTCCGTCTACGTGTCTCGGTCTCTATGTCTCTGTCTTTATGTCTCTGCCTCTGTGTCTCTGTCTCTGTGTCTCTGTCTCTGTGTGTCTGTCTCTGTGTCTCTGTCTCTGTGTCCCTGTCGCTGTGTCTCCGTCTCTGTGTCTCTGTCTCTGTGTCTCTGTCTCTGTGTCTCTGTCTCTGTGTCTCTGTCTCTGTGCCTCTGTCTCTGTGTCTCTGTCTCGGTGTCTCTGCCCCTGTGTCTCTGTCTCTGTGTCTCTGTCTCTGTGTCTCTGTCTCTGTGTCTCTGTCTCTGTGTCTCTGTCTCTGTGTATCTGTCTCTGTCTCTTTCTCTGTGTCTCTGTCCCTGTGTCTCCGTCTCTGTCTCTGTCTCTGTCTCTGTCTCTGCCTCTGTCTCTGTCTCTGTCTCTGTCTCTGTCTCTGTCTCTGTCTCTGTCTCTGTCTCTGTCTCTGTCTCTGTCTCTGTCTCTGTCTCTGTCTCTGTGACTCTGTCTCAGTGTCCCTGTTTCTGTGTCTCTGTCCCTGTGTCTCCGTCTCTGTGTCTCTGTCTCTGTCTCTGAGTCTCTGTCTCTGTGTCTCTGTCTCTGTCTTTGTCTCTGTCTCTGTCTCTGTTTCTCCTTCTCTGTGTCCCTGTCCCTGTGTCTCCGTCTCTGTGTCTCTGTCTGTGTCTCTGTGTGCGTGTATCTGTCTCTGAGTCTCTGTCTCTGTGACTCTGTCTCTGTGTCTCTGCCTCCATGTCTCTGTCTCTGTGTCTATTCCCCTGTGTCTCTGCCTCCGTGTATCTGTCTCTGCGTCTCTCTCTCTCTGTCTCTGCCTCTGAATCTCTGTCTCTGTGTCTCTCTCCCAGAGTCTCCGTCTCTGTGTCCCTGTCTCTGTGTCCCTGTCTCTGTGACTCTGTCTCTGTGACTGTGTCTCTGTCTCTGTACCTCTGTCTCTGTGTCTCTCTCTGTGTCTCTGTCTCTGTGTCTCTGTCTCTGTGTCTCTGTCTCTGTGTCTCTGTCTCTGTGCCTCTGCCTCTGTGCCTCTGCCTCTGTGTCTCGGTCTCTGTGTCTCTGTCTCTGCGTCTCTGTCGCTGTGCCCCTGTCTCTGTGTCCCTGTCCCTGCGTCTCCGTCTCTGTGTCTCTGCCTCTGTGTCTCTGCCGCTGTATCTTTCTCTGCGTCTCCGTCTCTGTATCTCTGTCTCTGTGTCTCTGTCCCTGAGTCTCTCTCTCTGTGTCCCTGTCCCTGTGTCTCTGTCCTTGCGTCTCCGCCTCTGTGTCTCCGTCTCTGTGTCTCTGTCTTTGTGTCTATGTCTCCGTGCCTATGCCTCTGTCCGTGTGTCTCTGTACCTGTGTCTCCGTCTCTGTGTCTCCGTCTCCGTGTCTCGGTCTCTGTCTCTGTCTCTGTGTCTCTGCCTCTGTATCTGTCTCTGCGTCTCCGTCTCTGTATCTCTGCCTCTGTGTCTCTGTCCCTGAGTCTCTCTCTCTGTGTCCCTGTCTCTGTGTTTCTGTCCTTGCGTCTCCGCCTCTGTGTCTCCGTCTCTGTGTCTCTGTCTTTGTGTCTATGTCTCCGTGCCTATGCCTCTGTCCGTGTGTCTCTGTACCTGTGTCTCTCTCTCTGTGTCTCTGTCTCTGTGTCTCTGTCTCTGTGTCTATGCCTCTGTCCGTGTGTCTCTGGACCTGTGTCTCCGTCTCCGTGTCTCGGTCTCTGTCTCTGTCTCTGTGTCTCTGCCTCTGTATCTGTCTCTGCGTCTCCGTCTCTGTATCTCTGCCTCTGTGTCTCTGTCCCTGAGTCTCTCTCTCTGTGTCCCTGTCTCTGTGTTTCTGTCCTTGCGTCTCCGCCTCTGTGTCTCCGTCTCTGTGTCTCTGTCTTTGTGTCTATGTCTCCGTGCCTATGCCTCTGTCCGTGTGTCTCTGTACCTGTGTCTCTCTCTCTGTGTCTCTGTCTCTGTGTCTCTGTCTCTGTGTCTATGCCTCTGTCCGTGTGTCTCTGGACCTGCGTCTCCGTCTCCGTGTCTCGGTCTCTGTCTCTGTCTCTGTGTCTCTGTCTCTGTGTCTCTGTCTCTGCGTCTCTGTCTCTGTTTCTCTGTCTCTGTCTCTGTGTGTCTGTCTCTGTACCTGTGTCTCCGTCTCTGTGTCTCTGTCTCTGTGTCTCTGTCTCTGTGTCTCTGTCTCTGTGTCTCTGTCTCTGCGCCTCTGCCTCTGTGCCTCTGCCTCTGTGTCTCGGTCTCTGTGTCTCTGTCTCAGCGTCTCTGTCTCTGCGTCTCTGTCTCTGTGCCTCTGTTTCTGTGTCTCTGTGTCTCTGTCTCTGTGTCTCTGTCTCTGTCTCTGTGTCTCTGTCTCTGTGTCTCTGTCTGTGCGTCTCTGTCTCTGTTTCTCTGTCTCTGTCTCTGTGTGTCTGTCTCTGTCTCTGTGTCTCTGTCTCTGTGTCTCTGTCTCTGTGTCTCTGTCTCTGTGTCCCTGTCTCTGTGTCTCTGGCTGTCTAACTGTGTCTCTGTCTCTGTTTCTCTGTCCCACGGTATCCGTCTCTGTGTCTCCGTCTCTGTGTCCCTGCCTCTGAGTCTCTGCCTCTGTCTCCCTGGCTCTGTGTCTCTGCCTCCGTGTCTCTGTCTCTGTGTCTATTCCTCTGTGTCTCTGCCTCCGTGTATCTGTCTCTGCCTCTCTCTCTCTCTGTCACTGCCTCTGAATCTCTGTCTCTGTGTCTCTGTCCCAGAGTCTCCGTCTCTATGTCCCTGTCTCTGTGTCTCTGTCCCTGTGTCTCCGTCTCTGTGTCTCTGTCTCTGTCTCTGTGTCTCTGCATCTGTGTCTCTCTCTCTGTGTCTCTGTCTCTGTGTCTCTGTCTCTGTGTCTATGCCTCTGTCCGTGTGTCTCTGGACCTGCGTCTCCGTCTCCGTGTCTCGGTCTCTATATCACTGTCTTTATGTCTCTGCCTCTGTGTCTCTGTCTCGGTGTCTCTGTCTCTGTCTCTGAGTCTCTGTCTCTGTGTCTCTGTCTCTGTCTTTGTCTCTGTCTCTGTCTCTGTTTCTCTTTCTCTGTGTCCCTGTCCCTGTGTCTCCGTCTCTGTGTCTCTGTCTGTGTCTCTGTGTGCGTGTATCTGTCTCTGAGTCTCTGTCTCTGTGACTCTGTCTCTGTGTCTCTGCCTCCATGTCTCTGTCTCTGTGTCTATTCCCCTGTGTCTCTGCCTCCGTGTATCTGTCTCTGCGTCTCTCTCTCTCTGTCTCTGCCTCTGAATCTCTGTCTCTGTGTCTCTCTCCCAGAGTCTCCGTCTCTGTGTCCCTGTCTCTGTGTCTCTGTCTCTGTGACTCTGTCTCTGTGACTGTGTCTCTGTCTCTGTACCTCTGTCTCTGTGTCTCTCTCTGTGTCTCTGTCTCTGTGTCTCTGTCTCTGTGTCTCTGTCTCTGTGTCTCTGTCTCTGTGCCTCTGCCTCTGTGCCTCTGCCTCTGTGTCTCGGTCTCTGTGTCTCTGTCTCTGCGTCTCTGTCTCTGTGCCCCTGTCTCTGTGTCCCTGTCCCTGCGTCTCCGTCTCTGTGTCTCTGCCTCTGTGTCTCTGCCGCTGTATCTTTCTCTGCGTCTCCGTCTCTGTATCTCTGTCTCTGTGTCTCTGTCCCTGAGTCTCTCTCTCTGTGTCCCTGTCCCTGTGTCTCTGTCCTTGCGTCTCCGCCTCTGTGTCTCCGTCTCTGTGTCTCTGTCTTTGTGTCTATGTCTCCGTGCCTATGCCTCTGTCCGTGTGTCTCTGTACCTGTGTCTCCGTCTCTGTGTCTCCGTCTCCGTGTCTCGGTCTCTGTCTCTGTCTCTGTGTCTCTGCCTCTGTATCTGTCTCTGCGTCTCCGTCTCTGTATCTCTGCCTCTGTGTCTCTGTCCCTGAGTCTCTCTCTCTGTGTCCCTGTCTCTGTGTTTCTGTCCTTGCGTCTCCGCCTCTGTGTCTCCGTCTCTGTGTCTCTGTCTTTGTGTCTATGTCTCCGTGCCTATGCCTCTGTCCGTGTGTCTCTGTACCTGTGTCTCTCTCTCTGTGTCTCTGTCTCTGTGTCTCTGTCTCTGTGTCTATGCCTCTGTCCGTGTGTCTCTGGACCTGCGTCTCCGTCTCCGTGTCTCGGTCTCTGTCTCTGTCTCTGTGTCTCTGTCTCTGTGTCTCTGTCTCTGCGTCTCTGTCTCTGTTTCTCTGTCTCTGTCTCTGTGTGTCTGTCTCTGTACCTGTGTCTCCGTCTCTGTGTCTCTGTCTCTGTGTCTCTGTCTCTGTGTCTCTGTCTCTGTGTCTCTGTCTCTGCGCCTCTGCCTCTGTGCCTCTGCCTCTGTGTCTCGGTCTCTGTGTCTCTGTCTCAGCGTCTCTGTCTCTGCGTCTCTGTCTCTGTGCCTCTGTTTCTGTGTCTCTGTGTCTCTGTCTCTGTGTCTCTGCCTCTGTCTCTGTGTCTCTGTCTCTGTGTCTCTGTCTGTGCGTCTCTGTCTCTGTTTCTCTGTCTCTGTCTCTGTGTGTCTGTCTCTGTCTCTGTGTCTCTGTCTCTGTGTCTCTGTCTCTGTGTCTCTGTCTCTGTGTCCCTGTCTCTGTGTCTCTGGCTGTCTAACTGTGTCTCTGTCTCTGTTTCTCTGTCCCACGGTATCCGTCTCTGTGTCTCCGTCTCTGTGTCCCTGCCTCTGAGTCTCTGCCTCTGTCTCCCTGGCTCTGTGTCTCTGCCTCCGTGTCTCTGTCTCTGTGTCTATTCCTCTGTGTCTCTGCCTCCGTGTATCTGTCTCTGCCTCTCTCTCTCTCTGTCACTGCCTCTGAATCTCTGTCTCTGTGTCTCTGTCCCAGAGTCTCCGTCTCTATGTCCCTGTCTCTGTGTCTCTGTCCCTGTGTCTCCGTCTCTGTGTCTCTGTCTCTGTCTCTGTGTCTCTGCATCTGTGTCTCTCTCTCTGTGTCTCTGTCTCTGTGTCTCTGTCTCTGTGTCTATGCCTCTGTCCGTGTGTCTCTGGACCTGCGTCTCCGTCTCCGTGTCTCGGTCTCTATATCACTGTCTTTATGTCTCTGCCTCTGTGTCTCTGTCTCGGTGTCTCTGTCTCTGTGTCTCTGTCTCTGTGTCTCTGTCCCTGTCTCTATGTCTCTGTGTCTCTGTCTCTGAGTGTCTGCCTCTGTGTCTTTGTCTCTGTCTCTGTGTCTCTGTCTCTGAGTCTCTGTCTCTGTGTCCCTGTCTCTGTGTCCCTGTCCCTGCGTCTCCGTCTCTGTGTCTCTGCCTCTGTCTCTGTCTCTGTGTCTCTGCCTCTGTATCTGTCTCTGCGTCTCCGTCTCTGTATCTCTGCCTCTGTGTCCCTGTCCCTGAGTCTCTCTCTCTGTGTCCCTGTCTCTGTGTCTCTGCCCTTGCGTCTCTGTCTCTGTGTCACTGTCTCTGTGTCCCTGTCCCTGTGTCTCTCTCTGTGTCTCTGTCTCTGTGTCTATGCCTCTGTCCGTGTGTCTCTGGACCTGCGTCTCCGTCTCCGTGTCTCGGTCTCTATGTCTCTGTCTTTATGTCTCTGTCTCTGCGTCTCCGTCTCTGTATCTCTGTCTCTGTGTCTCTGTCCCTGAGTCTCTCTCTCTATGTCCCTGTCTCTCTGTCTCTGTCCTTGCGTCTCCGTCTCTGTGTCTCTGTCTCTGTGTCTCTTTCTCTATGTCTCTGTCTCTGTGGCTATGTCTCTGTGTCTCTGTCTCTGTGTCTATGTCTCTGTGTCTCTGTCTCTGTTTCTCTGTCTCTGTCTCTGTGTCTCTCTCTCTGTGTCTCTGTCTCTGTGTCTATGCCTCTGTCTCTGTGTCTCCGTTTCTGTGTCTCTCTCCCTGTGTCTCTGTCTCTGAATCTCTGTCATTGTGTCTCTGTCTCTGTCTCTCTGTCTCTGTGTATCGGTCTCTGTGTCTCTGTCTGTGTGTCTTTGTCTCTGCGTCTCTGTCCCTGAGTCTCTCTCTCTGTGTCCCTGTGTCTGTGTCTCTGTCCTTGCGTCTCTGTCTCTGTGTCTCTGTCTCTGTGTCTCTGTCTCTGTGTCTCTCTCTGTGTCTCTGTCTCTGTGTCTATGCCTCTGTCTCTGTGTCTCCGTTTCTGTGTCTCTCTCTCTGTGTCTCTGTCTCTGTGTCTATGCCTCTGTCTCTGTGTCTCCGTTTCTGTGTCTCTCTCCCTGTGTCTCTGTCTCTGAATCTCTGTCATTGTGTCTTTGTCTCTGTGTCTCTGTCTCGTTGTCTCTGTGTCTGTGTTCCGGTCTCTTTGTCTCTGTCCCTGTGACTCTGTCTCTGTGTCGCTGTTTCTGTGTCTCTGTCCCTGTGTCTCCGTCTCTGTGTCTCTGTCTCTGTGCCTCTGTCTCCGTGTCTCTGTCTCGGTGTCTCTGCCCCTGTGTCTCTGCCTCTGTGTCTCTCTTTCTGTGTCTCTGTCTCTGTGTCTATGCCTCTGTCCGTGTGTCACTGTCTCTGCGTGTCCGTCTACGTGTCTCGGTCTCTATGTCTCTGTCTTTATGTCTCTGCCTCTGTGTCTCTGTCTCTGTGTCTCTGTCTCTGTGTGTCTGTCTCTGTGTCTCTGTCTCTGTGTAACTGTCGCTGTGTCTCCGTCTCTGTGTCTCTGTCTCTGTGTCTCTGTCTCTGTGTCTCTGTCTCTGTGCCTCTGTCTCTGTGTCTCTGTCTCGGTGTCTCTGCCCCTGTGTCTCTGTCTCTGTGTCTCTGTCTCTGTGTCTCTGTCTCTGTGTATCTGTCTCTGTCTCTGTCTCTGTCTCTGTTTCTCTTTCTCTGTGTCTCTGTCCCTGTGTCTCCGTCTCTGTGTCTCTGTCTCTGCCTCTGTCTCTGTCTCTGTCTCTGTCTCTGTCTCTGTCTCTGTCTCTGTCTCTGTCTCTGTCTCTGTCTCTGTCTCTGTCTCTGTCTCTGTCTCTGTCTCTGTCTCTGTCTCTGTCTCTGTCTCTGTCTCTGTCTCTGTCTCTGTGACTCTATCTCTGTGTCCCTGTTTCTGTGTCTCTGTCCCTGTGTCTCCGTCTCTGTGTCTCTGTCTCTGTCTCTGAGTCTCTGTCTCTGTGTCTCTGTCTCTGTCCCTGTCTCTGTCTCTGTCTCTGTTTCTCTTTCTCTGTGTCCCTGTCCCTGTGTCTCCGTCTCTGTGTCTCTGTCTGTGTCTCTGTGTGCGTGTATCTGTCTCTGAGTCTCTGTCTCTGTGACTCTGTCTCTGTGTCTCTGCCTCCATGTCTCTGTCTCTGTGTCTATTCCCCTGTGTCTCTGCCTCCGTGTATCTGTCTCTGCGTCGCTCTCTCTCTGTCTCTGCCTCTGAATCTCTGTCTCTGTGTCTCTCTCCCAGAGTCTCCGTCTCTGTGTCCCTGTCTCTGTGTCTCTGTCTCTGTGTCTCTGTCTCTGTGACTGTGTCTCTGTCTCTGTACCTCTGTCTCTGTGTCTCTCTCTGTGTCTCTGTCTCTGTGTCTCTGTCTCTGTGTCTCTGTCTCTGTGTCTCTGTCTCTGTGTCTCTGTCTCTGTGCCTCTGCCTCTGTGCCTCTGCCTCTGTGTCTCGGTCTCTGTGTCTCTGTCTCTGCGTCTCTGTCTCTGTGCCTCTGTCTCTGTGTCCCTGTCCCTGCGTCTCCGTCTCTGTGTCTCTGCCTCTGTATCTTTCTCTGCGTCTCCGTCTCTGTATCTCTGTCTCTGTGTCTCTGTCCCTGAGTCTCTCTCTCTGTGTCCCTGTCTCTGTGTCTCTGTCCTTGCGTCTCCGCCTCTGTGTCTCCGTCTCTGTGTCTCTGTCTTTGTGTCTATGTCTCCGTGCCTATGCCTCTGTCCGTGTGTCTCTGTACCTGTGTCTCCGTCTCTGTGTCTCTGTCTCTGTGTCTCTGTCTCTGTGTCTCTGTCTCTGTGTCGCTGTCTCTGTGTCTCTGTCTCTGTGTCTCTGTCTCTGTGTCTCTGTTTCTGTGCCTCTGCCTCTGTGCCTCTGCCTCTGTGTCTCGGTCTCTGTGTCTCTGTCTCTGCGTCTCTGTCTCTGCGTCTCTGTCTCTGTGCCTCTGTTTCTGTGTCTCTGTGTCTCTGTCTCTGTGTCTCTGTCTCTGTCTCTGTGTCTCTGTCTCTGTGTCTCTGTCTCTGCGTCTCTGTCTCTGTTTCTCTGTCTCTGTCTCTGTGTGTCTGTCTCTGTCTCTGTGTCTCTGTCTCTGTGTCTCTGTCTCTGTGTCTCTGTCTCTGTGTCTCTGTCTCTGTGTCTCTGTCTCTGTGTCTCTGTCTCTGTGTCTCTGTCTCTGTGTCTCTGTCTCTGTGTCTCTGTCCCTGTGTCTCTGTCTCTGTGTCTCTGTCCCTGAGTCTCTCTCTCTGTGTCCCTGTCTCTGTGTCTCTGGCTGTCTAACTGTGTCTCTGTCTCTGTTTCTCTGTCCCACGGTATCCGTCTCTGTGTCTCCGTCTCTGTGTCCCTGCCTCTGAGTCTCTGCCTCTGTCTCCCTGGCTCTGTGTCTCTGCCTCCGTGTCTCTGTCTCTGTGTCTATTCCTCTGTGTCTCTGCCTCCGTGTATCTGTCTCTGCCCCTCTCTCTCTCTGTCACTGCCTCTGAATCTCTGTCTCTGTGTCTCTGTCCCAGAGTCTCCGTCTCTATGTCCCTGTCTCTGTGTCTCTGTCCCTGTGTCTCCGTCTCTGTGTCTCTGTCTCTGTCTCTGTGTCTCTGCCTCTGTGTCTCTCTCTCTGTGTCTCTGTCTCTGTGTCTCTGTCTCTGTGTCTATGCCTCTGTCCGTGTGTCTCTGGACCTGCGTCTCCGTCTCCGTGTCTCGGTCTCTATATCACTGTCTTTATGTCTCTGCCTCTGTGTCTCTGTCTCGGTGTCTCCGTCTCTGTGTCTCTGTCTCTGTGTCTCTGTCCCTGTCTCTATGTCTCTGTGTCTCTGTCTCTGAGTCTCTGTCTGTGTGTCCCTGTCTCTGTGTCCCTGTCCCTGCGTCTCCGTCTCTGTGTCTCTGCCTCTGTCTCTGTCTCTGTGTCTCTGCCTCTGTATCTGTCTCTGCGTCTCCGTCTCTGTATCTCTGCCTCTGTGTCCCTGTCCCTGAGTCTCTCTCTCTGTGTCCCTGTCTCTGTGTCTCTGCCCTTGCGTCTCTGTCTCTGTGTCACTGTCTCTGTGTCCCTGTCCCTGTGTCTCTCTCTGTGTCTCTGTCTCTGTGTCTATGCCTCTGTCCGTGTGTCTCTGGACCTGCGTCTCCGTCTCCGTGTCTCGGTCTCTATGTCTCTGTCTTTATGTCTCTGTCTCTGCGTCTCCGTCTCTGTATCTCTGTCTCTGTGTCTCTGTCCCTGAGTCTCTCTCTCTATGTCCCTGTCTCTGTGTCTCTGTCCTTGCGTCTCCGTCTCTGTGTCTCTGTCTCTGTGTCTCTTTCTCTATGTCTCTGTCTCTGTGGCTATGTCTCTGTGTCTCTGTCTCTGTGTCTATGTCTCTGTGTCTCTGTCTCTGTTTCTCTGTCTCTGTCTCTGTGTCTCTGTCTCTGTGTCTATGCCTCTGTCTCTGTGTCTCCGTTTCTGTGTCTCTCTCCCTGTGTCTCTGTCTCTGAATCTCTGTCATTGTGTCTCTGTCTCTGTCTCTCTGTCTCTGTGTATCGGTCTTTGTGTCTCTGTCTGTGTGTCTTTGTCTCTGCGTCTCTGTCCCTGAGTCTCTCTCTCTGTGTCCCTGTGTCTGTGTCTCTGTCCTTGCGTCTCTGTCTCTGTGTCTCTGTCTCCGTGTCTCTGTCTCTGTGTCTCTCTCTGTGTCTCTGTCTCTGTGTCTATGCCTCTGTCTCTGTGTCTCCGTTTCTGTGTCTCTCTCTCTGTGTCTCTGTCTCTGTGTCTATGCCTCTGTCTCTGTGTCTCCGTTTCTGTGTCTCTCTCCCTGTGTCTCTGTCTCTGAATCTCTGTCATTGTGTCTTTGTCTCTGTGTCTCTGTCTCGTTGTCTCTGTGTCTGTGTTCCTGTCTCTGTGTCTCTGTCCCTGTGACTCTGTCTCTGTGTCGCTGTTTCTGTGTCTCTGTCCCTGTGTCTCCGTCTCTGTGTCTCTGTCTCTGTGCCTCTGTCTCCGTGTCTCTGTCTCGGTGTCTCTGCCCCTTTGTCTCTGCCTCTGTGTCTCTCTTTCTGTGTCTCTGTCTCTGTGTCTATGCCTCTGTCCGTGTGTCACTGTCTCTGTGTCTCCGTCTACGTGTCTCGGTCTCTATGTCTCTGTCTTTATGTCTCTGCCTCTGTGTCTCTGTCTCTGTGTCTCTGTCTCTGTGTGTCTGTCTCTGTGTCTCTGTCTCTGTGTCCCTGTCGCTGTGTCTCCGTCTCTGTGTCTCTGTCTCTGTGTCTCTGTCTCTGTGTCTCCGTCTCTGTGCCTCTGTCTCTGTGTCTCTGTCTCGGTGTCTCTGCCCCTGTGTCTCTGTCTCTGTGTCTCTGTCTCTGTGTCTCTGTCTCTGTGTATCTGTCTCTGTCTCTGCCTCTGTCTCTGTTTCTCTTTCTCTGTGTCTCTGTCCCTGTGTCTCCGTCTCTGTGTCTCTGTCTCTGTCTCTGTCTCTGTCTCTGCCTCTGTCTCTGTCTCTGTCTCTGTCTCTGTCTCTGTCTCTGTCTCTGTCTCTGTCTCTGTCTCTGTCTCTGTCTCTGTGACTCTGTCTCAGTGTCCCTGTTTCTGTGTCTCTGTCCCTGTGTCTCCGTCTCTGTGTCTCTGTCTCTGTCTCTGAGTCTCCGTCTCTGTGTCTCTGTCTCTGTCTCTGTCTCTGTCTCTGTCTCTGTTTCTCTTTCTCTGTGTCCCTGTCCCTGTGTCTCCGTCTCTGTGTCTCTGTCTGTGTCTCTGTGTGCGTGTATCTGTCTCTGAGTCTCTGTCTCTGTGACTCTGTCTCTGTGTCTCTGCCTCCATGTCTCTGTCTCTGTGTCAATTCCCCTGTGTCTCTGCCTCCGTGTATCTGTCTCTGCGTCTCTCTCCCTCTGTCTCTGCCTCTGAATCTCTGTCTCTGTGTCTCTCTCCCAGAGTCTCCGTCTCTGTGTCCCTGTCTCTGTGTCTCTGTCTCTGTGACTCTGTCTCTGTGACTGTGTCTCTGTCTCTGTACCTCTGTCTCTGTACCTCTGTCTCTGTGTCTCTGTCTCTGTGTCTCTGTCTCTGTGTCTCTGTCTCTGTGTCTCTGTCTCTGTGTCTCTGTCTCTGTCTCTGTCTCTGTCTCTGCCTCTGTCTCTGTCTCTGTCTCTGTCTCTGTCTCTGTTTCTGTCTCTGTCTCTGTCTCTGTCTCTGTCTCTGTGACTCTGTCTCTGTGTCGCTGTTTCTGTGTCTCTGTCCCTGTGTCTCCGTCTCTGTGTCTCTGTCTCTGTCTCTGAGTCTCTGTCTCTGTGTCTCTGTCTCTGTCTCTGTCTCTGTCTCTGTTTCTCTTTCTCCGTGTCCCTGTCCCTGTGTCTCCGTCTCTGTGTCTCTGTCTGTGTCTCTGTGTGCGTGTATCTGTCTCTGTGTCTCTGTCTCTGTGTCTCTGTCTCTGTGTCTCTGCCTCCATGTCTCTGTCTCTGTGTCTATTCCTCTGTCTCTGTGTCTCCGTTTCTGTGTCTCTCTCTCTGTGTCTCTGTCTCTGTGTCTATGCCTCTGTCTCTGTGTCTCCGTTTCTGTGTCTCTCTCCCTGTGTCTCTGTCTCTGAATCTCTGTCATTGTGTCTTTGTCTCTGTGTCTCTGTCTCGTTGTCTCTGTGTCTGTGTTCCTGTCTCTGTGTCTCTGTCCCTGTGACTCTGTCTCTGTGTCGCTGTCTCTGTGCCTCTGTCTCCGTGTCTCTGTCTCGGTGTCTCTGCCCCTGTGTCTCCGCCTCTGTGTCTCTCTTTCTGTGTCTCTGTCTCTGTGTCTATGCCTCTGTCCGTGTGTCACTGTCTCTGTGTCTCCGTCTACGTGTCTCGGTCTCTATGTCTCTGTCTTTATGTCTCTGCCTCTGTGTCTCTGTCTCTGTGTCTCTGTCTCTGTGTGTCTGTCTCTGTGTCTCTGTCTCTGTCTCTGTCTCTGTTTCTCTTTCTCTGTGTCTCTGTCCCTGTGTCTCCGTCTCTGTGTCTCTGTCTCTGTCTCTGTCTCTGTCTCTGCCTCTGTCTCTGTCTCTGTCTCTGTCTCTGTCTCTGTCTCTGTCTCTGTCTCTGTCTCTGTCTCTGTCTCTGTCTCTGTCTCTGTCTCTGTCTCTGTCTCTGTCTCTGTCTCTGTCTCTGTCTCTGTCTCTGTGACTCTGTCTCAGTGTCCCTGTTTCTGTGTCTCTGTCCCTGTTTCTCCGTCTCTGTGTCTCTGTCTCTGTCTCTGAGTCTCCGTCTCTGTGTCTCTGTCTCTGTCTCTGTCTCAGTCTCTGTCTCTGTTTCTCTTTCTCTGTGTCCCTGTCCCTGTGTCTCCGTCTCTGTGTCTCTGTCTGTGTCTCTGTGTGCGTGTATCTGTCTCTGAGTCTCTGTCTCTGTGACTCTGTCTCTGTGTCTCTGCCTCCATGTCTCTGTCTCTGTGTCTATTCCCCTGTGTCTCTGCCTCCGTGTATCTGTCTCTGCGTCACTCTCTCTCTGTCTCTGCCTCTGAATCTCTGTCTCTGTGTCTCTCTCCCAGAGTCTCCGTCTCTGTGTCCCTGTCTGTGTGTCTCTGTCTCTGTGACTCTGTCTCTGTGACTGTGTCTCTGTCTCTGTACCTCTGTCTCTGTGTCTCTCTCTGTGTCTCTGTCTCTGTGTCTCTGTCTCTGTGTCTCTGTCTCTGTGTCTCTGTCTCTGTGTCTCTGTCTCTGTGTCTCTGTCTCTGTGCCTCTGCCTCTGTGCCTCTGCCTCTGTGTCTCGGTCTCTGTGTCTCTGTCTCTGCGTCTCTGTCTCTGTGCCTCTGTCTCTGTGTCCCTGTCCCTGCGTCTCCGTCTCTGTGTCTCTGCCTCTGTGTCTCTGCCTCTGTATCTTTCTCTGCGTCTCCGTCTCTGTATCTCTGTCTCTGTGTCTCTGTCCCTGAGTCTCTCTCTCTGTGTCCCTGTCTCTGTGTCTCTGTCCTTGCGTCTCCGCCTCTGTGTCTCCGTCTCTGTGTCTCTGTCTTTGTGTCTATGTCTCCGTGCCTATGCCTCTGTCCGTGTGTCTCTGTACCTGTGTCTCCGTCTCTGTGTCTCTGTCTCTGTGTCTCTGTCTCTGTGTCTCTGTCTCTGTGTCTCTGTCTCTGTGTCTCTGTCTCTGTGTCTCTGTTTCTGTGCCTCTGCCTCTGTGCCTCTGCCTCTGTGTCTCGGTCTCTGTGTCTCTGTCTCTGCGTCTCTGTCTCTGCGTCTCTGTCTCTGTGCCTCTGTTTCTGTGTCTCTGTGTCTCTGTCTCTGTGTCTCTGTCTCTGTCTCTGTGTCTCTGTCTCTGTGTCTCTGTCTCTGCGTCTCTGTCTCTGTTTCTCTGCCTCTGTCTCTGTGTGTCTGTCTCTGTCTCTGTGTCTCTGTCTCTGTGTCTCTGTCTCTGTGTCTCTGTCTCTGTGTCTCTGTCTCTGTGTCTCTGTCTCTGTGTCTCTGTCCCTGTGTCTCTGTCTCTGTGTCTCTGTCCCTGAGTCTCTCTCTCTGTGTCCCTGTCTCTGTGTCTCTGGCTGTCTAACTGTGTCTCTGTCTCTGTTTCTCTGTCCCACGGTATCCGTCTCTGTGTCTCCGTCTCTGTGTCCCTGCCTCTGAGTCTCTGCCTCTGTCTCCCTGGCTCTGTGTCTCTGCCTCCGTGTCTCTGTCTCTGTGTCTATTCCTCTGTGTCTCTGCCTCTGTATCTTTCTCTGCGTCTCCGTCTCTGTATCTCTGTCTCTGTCTCTGTGTCTCTGCCTCTGTGTCTCTCTCTCTGTGTCTCTGTCTCTGTGTCTCTGTCTCTGTGTCTATGCCTCTGTCCGTGTGTCTCTGGACCTGCGTCTCCGTCTCCGTGTCTCGGTCTCTATATCACTGTCTTTATGTCTCTGCCTCTGTGTCTCTGTGTCGGTGTCTCTGTCTCTGTGTCTCTGTCTCTGTGTCTCTGTCCCTGTCTCTATGTCTCTGTGTCTCTGTCTCTGAGTGTCTGCCTCTGTTTCTTCGTCTCTGTCTCTGCGTCTCTGTCTCTGAGTCTCTGTCTCTGTGTCCCTGTCTCTGTGTCTATTCCTCTGTCTCTGTGTCTCCGTTTCTGTGTCTCTCTCTCTGTGTCTCTGTCTCTGTGTCTCTGTCTCTGTGTCTCTGTCTCTGTGTCTCTGTCTCTGTGCCTCTGCCTCTGTGCCTCTGCCTCTGTGTCTCGGTCTCTGTGTCTCTGTCTCTGCGTCTCTGTCTCTGTGCCTCTGTCTCTGTGTCCCTGTCCCTGCGTCTCCGTCTCTGTGTCTCTGCCTCTGTGTCTCTGCCTCTGTATCTTTCTCTGCGTCTCCGTCTCTGTATCTCTGTCTCTGTGTCTCTGTCCCTGAGTCTCTCTCTCTGTGTCCCTGTCTCTGTGTCTCTGTCCTTGCGTCTCCGCCTCTGTGTCTCCGTCTCTGTGTCTCTGTCTTTGTGTCTATGTCTCCGTGCCTATGCCTCTGTCCGTGTGTCTCTGGACCTGCGTCTCCGTCTCCGTGTCTCGGTCTCTATATCACTGTCTTTATGTCTCTGCCTCTGTGTCTCTGTGTCGGTGTCTCTGTCTCTGTGTCTCTGTCTCTGTGTCTCTGTCCCTGTCTCTATGTCTCTGTGTCTCTGTCTCTGAGTGTCTGCCTCTGTGTCTTTGTCTCTGTCTCTGCGTCTCTGTCTCTGAGTCTCTGTCTCTGTGTCCCTGTCTCTGTGTCTATTCCTCTGTCTCTGTGTCTCCGTTTCTGTGTCTCTCTCTCTGTGTCTCTGTCTCTGTGT
The DNA here is from genome assembly GCA_945859595.2 of Megachile willughbiella. Taxonomy (NCBI): domain Eukaryota; kingdom Metazoa; phylum Arthropoda; class Insecta; order Hymenoptera; family Megachilidae; genus Megachile; species Megachile willughbiella. The sequence goes on from CAMAOD020000286.1 coordinate 1,525,869, forward strand.
CTATGCCTCTGTCTCTGTGTCTCCGTTTCTGTGTCTCTCTCCCTGTGTCTCTGTCTCTGAATCTCTGTCATTGTGTCTATGTCTCTGTGTCTCTGTCTCGTTGTCTCTGTGTCTGTGTTCCTGTCTCTGTGTCTCTGTCCCTGTGACTCTGTCTCTGTGTCGCTGTTTCTGTGTCTCTGTCCCTGTGTCTCCGTCTCTGTGTCTCTGTCTCTGTGCCTCTGTCTCCGTGTCTCTGTCTCGGTGTCTCTGCCCCTGTGTCTCCGCCTCTGTGTCTCTCTTTCTGTGTCTCTGTCTCTGTGTCTATGCCTCTGTCCGTGTGTCACTGTCTCTGTGTCTCCGTCTACGTGTCTCGGTCTCTATGTCTCTGTCTTTATGTCTCTGCCTCTGTGTCTCTGTCTCTGTGTCTCTGTCTCTGTGTGTCTGTCTCTGTGTCTCTGTCTCTGTGTCCCTGTCGCTGTGTCTCCGTCTCTGTGTCTCTGTCTCTGTGTCTCTGTCTCTGTGTCTCTGTCTCTGTGTCTCTGTCTCTGTGTCTCTGTCTCTGTGTCTCTGTCTCTGTGTCTCTGTCTCGGTGTCTCTGCCCCTGTGTCTCTGTCTCTGTGTCTCTGTCTCTGTGTCTCTGCCTCTGTGTCTCTGTCTCTGTGTATCTGTCTCTGTCTCTGTCTCTGTTTCTCTTTCTCTGTGTCTCTGTCCCTGTGTCTCCGTCTCTGTGTCTCTGTCTCTGTCTCTGTCTCTGTCTCTGCCTCTGTCTCTGTCTCTGTCTCTGTCTCTGTCTCTGTCTCTGTCTCTGTCTCTGTCTCTGTCTCTGTCTCTGTCTCTGTCTCTGTCTCTGTCTCTGTCTCTGTCTCTGTGACTCTGTCTCTGTGTCCCTGTTTCTGTGTCTCTGTCCCTGTGTCTCCGTCTCTGTGTCTCTGTCTCTGTCTCTGAGTCTCTGTCTCTGTGTCTCTGTCTCTGTCTCTGTCTCTGTCTCTGTTTCTCTTTCTCTGTGTCCCTGTCCCTGTGTCTCCGTCTCTGTGTCTCTGTCTGTGTCTCTGTGTGCGTGTATCTGTCTCTGTGTCTCTGTCTCTGTGTCTCTGTCTCTGTGTCTCTGCCTCCATGTCTCTGTCTCTGTGTCTATTCCTCTGTCTCTGTGTCTCCGTTTCTGTGTCTCTCTCTCTGTGTCTCTGTCTCTGTGTCTATGCCTCTGTCTCTGTGTCTCCGTTTCTGTGTCTCTCTCCCTGTGTCTCTGTCTCTGAATCTCTGTCATTGTGTCTTTGTCTCTGTGTCTCTGTCTCGTTGTCTCTGTGTCTGTGTTCCTGTCTCTGTGTCTCTGTCCCTGTGACTCTGTCTCTGTGTCGCTGTTTCTGTGTCTCTGTCCCTGTGTCTCCGTCTCTGTGTCTCTGTCTCTGTGCCTCTGTCTCCGTGTCTCTGTCTCGGTGTCTCTGCCCCTGTGTCTCCGCCTCTGTGTCTCTCTTTCTGTGTCTCTGTCTCTGTGTCTATGCCTCTGTCCGTGTGTCACTGTCTCTGTGTCTCCGTCTACGTGTCTCGGTCTCTATGTCTCTGACTTTATGTCTCTGCCTCTGTGTCTCTGTCTCTGTGTCTCTGTCTCTGTGCCTCTGTCTCTGTGTCTCTGTCTCGGTGTCTCTGCCCCTGTGTCTCTGTCTCTGTGTCTCTGTCTCTGTGTCTCTGTCTCTGTGTATCTGTCTCTGTCTCTGTCTCTGTTTCTCTTTCTCTGTGTCTCTGTCCCTGTGTCTCCGTCTCTGTGTCTCTGTCTCTGTCTCTGTCTCTGTCTCTGCCTCTGTCTCTGTCTCTGTCTCTGTCTCTGTCTCTGTCTCTGTCTCTGTCTCTGTCTCTGTCTCTGTCTCTGTCTCTGTCTCTGTCTCTGTCTCTGTCTCTGTCTCTGTCTCTGTCTCTGTCTCTGTCTCTGTGACTCTGTCTCAGTGTCCCTGTTTCTGTGTCTCTGTCCCTGTTTCTCCGTCTCTGTGTCTCTGTCTCTGTCTCTGAGTCTCCGTCTCTGTGTCTCTGTCTCTGTCTCTGTCTCTGTCTCTGTCTCTGTTTCTCTTTCTCTGTGTCCCTGTCCCTGTGTCTCCGTCTCTGTGTCTCTGTCTGTGTCTCTGTGTGCGTGTATCTGTCTCTGAGTCTCTGTCTCTGTGACTCTGTCTCTGTGTCTCTGCCTCCATGTCTCTGTCTCTGTGTCTATTCCCCTGTGTCTCTGCCTCCGTGTATCTGTCTCTGCGTCACTCTCTCTCTGTCTCTGCCTCTGAATCTCTGTCTCTGTGTCTCTCTCCCAGAGTCTCCGTCTCTGTGTCCCTGTCTCTGTGTCTCTGTCTCTGTGACTCTGTCTCTGTGACTGTGTCTCTGTCTCTGTACCTCTGTCTCTGTGTCTCTCTCTGTGTCTCTGTCTCTGTGTCTCTGTCTCTGTGTCTCTGTCTCTGTGTCTCTGTCTCTGTGTCTCTGTCTCTGTGTCTCTGTCTCTGTGCCTCTGCCTCTGTGCCTCTGCCTCTGTGTCTCGGTCTCTGTGTCTCTGTCTCTGCGTCTCTGTCTCTGTGCCTCTGTCTCTGTGTCCCTGTCCCTGCGTCTCCGTCTCTGTGTCTCTGCCTCTGTGTCTCTGCCTCTGTATCTTTCTCTGCGTCTCCGTCTCTGTATCTCTGTCTCTGTGTCTCTGTCCCTGAGTCTCTCTCTCTGTGTCCCTGTCTCGGTGTCTCTGTCCTTGCGTCTCCGCCTCTGTGTCTCCGTCTCTGTGTCTCTGTCTTTGTGTCTATGTCTCCGTGCCTATGCCTCTGTCCGTGTGTCTCTGTACCTGTGTCTCCGTCTCTGTGTCCCTGTCTCTGTGTCTCTGTCTCTGTGTCTCTGTCTCTGTGTCTCTGTCTCTGTGTCTCTGTCTCTGTGTCTCTGTCTCTGTGTCTCTGTTTCTGTGCCTCTGCCTCTGTGCCTCTGCCTCTGTGTCTCGGTCTCTGTGTCTCTGTCTCTGCGTCTCTGTCTCTGCGTCTCTGTCTCTGTGCCTCTGTTTCTGTGTCTCTGTGTCTCTGTCTCTGTGTCTCTGTCTCTGTCTCTGTGTCTCTGTCTCTGTGTCTCTGTATCTGCGTCTCTGTCTCTGTTTCTCTGCCTCTGTCTCTGTGTGTCTGTCTCTGTCTCTGTGTCTCTGTCTCTGTGTCTCTGTCTCTGTGTCTCTGTCTCTGTGTCTCTGTCTCTGTGTCTCTGTCCCTGTGTCTCTGTCTCTGTGTCTCTGTCCCTGAGTCTCTCTCTCTGTGTCCCTGTCTCTGTGTCTCTGGCTGTCTAACTGTGTCTCTGTCTCTGTTTCTCTGTCCCACGGTATACGTCTCTGTGTCTCCGTCTCTGTGTCCCTGCCTCTGAGTCTCTGCCTCTGTCTCCCTGGCTCTGTGTCTCTGCCTCCGTGTCTCTGTCTCTGTGTCTATTCCTCTGTGTTTCTGCCTCCGTGTATCTGTCTCTGCCTCTCTCTCTCTCTCTGTCACTGCCTCTGAATCTCTGTCTCTGTGTCTCTGTCCCAGAGTCTCCGTCTCTATGTCCCTGTCTCTGTGTCTCTGTCCCTGAGTCTCTCTCTCTGTGTCCCTGTCTCTGTGTCTCTGTCCTTGCGTCTCCGCCTCTGTGTCTCCGTCTCTGTGTCTCTGTCTTTGTGTCTATGTCTCCGTGCCTATGCCTCTGTCCGTGTGTCTCTGGACCTGCGTCTCCGTCTCCGTGTCTCGGTCTCTATATCACTGTCTTTATGTCTCTGCCTCTGTGTCTCTGTGTCGGTGTCTCTGTCTCTGTGTCTCTGTCTCTGTGTCTCTGTCCCTGTCTCTATGTCTCTGTGTCTCTGTCTCTGAGTGTCTGCCTCTGTGTCTTTGTCTCTGTCTCTGCGTCTCTGTCTCTGAGTCTCTGTCTCTGTGTCCCTGTCTCTGTGTCTATTCCTCTGTCTCTGTGTCTCCGTTTCTGTGTCTCTCTCTCTGTGTCTCTGTCTCTGTGTCTATGCCTCTGTCTCTGTGTCTCCGTTTCTGTGTCTCTCTCCCTGTGTCTCTGTCTCTGAATCTCTGTCATTGTGTCTTTGTCTCTGTGTCTCTGTCTCGTTGTCTCTGTGTCTGTGTTCCTGTCTCTGTGTCTCTGTCCCTGTGACTCTGTCTCTGTGTCGCTGTTTCTGTGTCTCTGTCCCTGTGTCTCCGTCTCTGTGTCTCTGTCTCTGTGCCTCTGTCTCCGTGTCTCTGTCTCGGTGTCTCTGCCCCTGTGTCTCCGCCTCTGTGTCTCTCTTTCTGTGTCTCTGTCTCTGTGTCTATGCCTCTGTCCGTGTGTCACTGTCTCTGTGTCTCCGTCTACGTGTCTCGGTCTCTATGTCTCTGTCTTTATGTCTCTGCCTCTGTGTCTCTGTCTCTGTGGCTCTGTCTCTGTGTGTCTGTCTCTGTGCCTCTGTCTCTGTGTCCCTGTCGCTGTGTCTCCGTCTCTGTGTCTCTGTCTCTGTGTCTCTGTCTCTGTGTCTCTGTCTCTGTGTCTCTGTCTCTGTGCCTCTGTCTCTGTGTCCCTGTCTCGGTGTCTCTGCCCCTGTGTCTCTGTCTCTGTGTCTCTGTCTCTGTGTCTCTGTCTCTGTGTCTCTGTCTCTGTGTCTCTGTCTCTGTGACTCTGTCTCTGTGTCTCTGCCTCCATGTCTCTGTCTCTGTGTCTATTCCCCTGTGTCTCTGCCTCCGTGTATCTGTCTCTGCGTCTCTCTGTCTCTGTCTCTGCCTCTGAATCTCTGTCTCTGTGTCTCTCTCCCAGAGTCTCCGTCTCTGTGTCCCTGTCTCTGTGTCTCTGTCTCTGTGACTCTGTCTCTGTGACTGTGTCTCTGTCTCTGTACCTCTGTCTCTGTGTCTCTCTCTGTGTCTCTGTCTCTGTGTCTCTGTCTCTGTGTCTCTGTCTCTGTGTCTCTGTCTCTGTGTCTCTGTCTCTGTGTCTCTGTCTCTGTGTCTCTGTCTCTGTGCCTCTGCCTCTGTGCCTCTGCCTCCGTGTCTCGGTCTCTGTGTCTCTGTCTCTGCGTCTCTGTCTCTGTGCCTCTGTCTCTGTGTCCCTGTCCCTGCGTCTCCGTCTCTGTGTCTCTGCCTCTGTGTCTCTGCCTCTGTATCTTTCTCTGCGTCTCCGTCTCAGTATCTCTGTCTCTGTGTCTCTGTCCCTGAGTCTCTCTCTCTGTGTCCCTGTCTCTGTGTCTCTGTCCTTGCGTCTCCGCCTCTGTGTCTCCGTCTCTGTGTCTCTGTCTTTGTGTCTATGTCTCCGTGCCTATGCCTCTGTCCGTGTGTCTCTGTACCTGTGTCTCCGTCTCTGTGTCTCTGTCTCTGTGTCTCTGTCTCTGTGTCTCTGTCTCTGTGTCTCTGTCTCTGTGTCTCTGTTTCTGTGCCTCTGCCTCTGTGCCTCTGCCTCTGTGTCTCGGTCTCTGTGTCTCTGTCTCTGCGTCTCTGTCTCTGCGTCTCTGTCTCTGTGCCTCTGTTTCTGTGTCTCTGTGTCTCTGTCTCTGTGTCTCTGTCTCTGTGTCTCTGTCTCTGTGTCTCTGTCTCTGTCTCTGTGTCTCTGTCTCTGTGTCTATGCCTCTGTCCGTGTGTCTCTGGACCTGCGTCTCCGTCTCCGTGTCTCGGTCTCTATATCTCTGTCTTTATGTCTCTGCCTCTGTGTCTCTGTCTCGGTGTCTATTCCTCTGTGTCTCTGCCTCCGTGTATCTGTCTCTGCCTCTCTCTCTCTCTGTCACTGCCTCTGAATCTCTGTCTCTGTGTCTCTGTCGCAGAGTCTCCGTCTCAATGTCCCTGTCTCTGTGTCTCTGTCCCTGTGTCTCCGTCTCTCTGTCTCTGTCTCTGTCTCTGTGTCTCTGCCTCTGTGTCTCCCTCTCTGTGTCTCTGTCTCTGTGTCTCTGTTTCTGTGTCTATGCCTCTGTCCGTGTGTCTCTGGACCTGCGTCTCCGTCTCCGTGTCTCGGTCTCTATATCACTGTCTTTATGTCTCTGCCTCTGTGTCTCTGTGTCGGTGTCTCTGTCTCTGTGTCTCTGTCTCTGTGTCTCTGTCCCTGTCTCTATGTCTCTGTGTCTCTGTCTCTGAGTGTCTGCCTCTGTGTCTTTGTCTCTGTCTCTGCGTCTCTGTCTCTGAGTCTCTGTCTCTGTGTCCCTGTCTCTGTCCCTGTGTCTCCGTCTCTGTGTCTCTGTCTCTGTCTCTGTCTCTGTGTCTATTCCCCTGTGTCTCTGCCTCCGTGTATCTGTCTCTGCGTCTCTCTCTCTCTGTCTCTGCCTCTGAATCTCTGTCTCTGTGTCTCTCTCCCAGAGTCTCCGTCTCTGTGTCCCTGTCTCTGTGTCTCTGGCTGTCTAACTGTGTCTCTGTCTCTGTTTCTCTGTCCCACGGTATCCGTCTCTGTGTCTCTCTCTGTGTCCCTGCCTCTGAGTCTCTGTCTCTGTCTCCCTGGCTCTGCGTCTCTGCCTCCGTGTCTCTGTCTCTGTGTCTATTCCTCTGTGTCTCTGCCTCCGTGTACCTGTCTCTGCGTCTCTCTCTCTCTGTCACTGCCTCTGAATCTCTGTCTCTGTGTCTCTGTCCCAGAGTCTCCGTCTCTATGTCCCTGTCTCTGTGTCTCTGTCCCTGTGTCTCCGTCTCTGTGTCTCTGTCTCTGTCTCTGTGTCTCTGCCTCTGTGTCTCTCTCTCTGTGTCCCTGTCTCTGTGTCTCTGGCTGTCTAACTGTGTCTCTGTCTCTGTTTCTCTGTCCCTCGGTATCCGTCTCTGTGTCTCTCTCTGTGTCCCTGCCTCTGAGTCTCTGTCTCTGTCTCCCTGGCTCTGCGTCTCTGCCTCCGTGTCTCTGTCTCTGTGTGTATTCCTCTGTGTCTCTGCCTCCGTGTATCTGTCTCTGCGTCTCTCTCTCTCTGTCACTGCCTCTGAATCTCTGTCTCTGTGTCTCTGTCCCAGAGTCTCCGTCTCTATGTCCCTGTCTCTGTGTCTCTGTCCCTGCGTCTCCGTCTCTGTGTCTCTGTCTCTGTCTCTGTGTCTCTGCCTCTGTGTCTCTCTCTCTGTGTCTCTGTCTCTGTGTCCCTGTCTCTGTGTCTATGCATCTGTCCGTGTGTCTCTGGACCTGCGTCTCCGTCTCCGTGTCTCGGTCTCTATATCTCTGTCTTTATGTCTCTGCCTCTGTGTCTCTGTCTCGGTGTCTCTGTCTCTGTGTCTCTGTCTCTGTGTCTCTGTCTCTATGTCTCTGTCTCTGTGTCTCTGTCTCTGTGTCTCTGTCCCTGTCTCTATGTCTCTGTGTCTCTGTCTCTGAGTGTCTGCCTCTGTGTCTTTGTCTCTGTCTCTGTGTCTCTGTCTCTGAGTCTCTGTCTCTGTGTCCCTGTCTCTGTGTCCCTGTCCCTGCGTCTCCGTCTCTGTGTCTCTGCCTCTGTCTCTGTCTCTGTGTCTCTGCCTCTGTATCTGTCTCTGCGTCTCCGTCTCTGTATCTCTGTCTCTGTGTCTCTGTCCCTGAGTCTCTCTCTCTGTGTCCCTGTCTCTGTGTCTCTGTCCTTGCGTCTCTGTCTCTGTGTCTCTGTCTCTGTGTCTCTGTCTCTGTGTCCCTGTCTTTATGTCTCTGCCTCTGAGTCTCTCTCTCTGTGTCCCTCTCTCTGTGTCTCTGTCCTTGCGTCTCCGCCTCTGTGTCTCCGTCTCTGTGTCTCTGTCTTTGTGTCTATGTCTCCGTGCCTATGCCTCTGTCCGTGTGTCTCTGTACCTGCGTCTCCGTCTCTGTGTCTCTGTCTCTGTGTCTCTGTCTCTGTGTCTCTGTCTCTGTGTCTCTGTCTCTGTGTCTCTGTCTCTGTGCCTCTGCCTCTGTGCCTCTGCCTCCGTGTCTCGGTCTCTGTGTCTCTGTCTCTGCGTCTCTGTCTCTGTGCCTCTGTCTCTGTGTCCCTGTCCCAGCGTCTCCGTCTCAGTGTCTCTGCCTCTGTCTCTGTCTCTGTGTCTCTGCCTCTGTATCTTTCTCTGCGTCTCCGTCTCTGTATCTCTGTCTCTGTGTCTCTGTCCCTGAGTCTCTATCTCTGTGTCCCTGTCTCTGTGTCTCTGCCTCCATGTCTCTGTCTCTGTGTCTATTCCTCTGTGTCTCTGCCTCCGTGTATCTGTCTCTGCGTCTCTCTCTCTCTGTCACTGCCTCTGAATCTCTGTCTCTGTGTCTCTGTCCCAGAGTCTCCGTCTCTATGTCCCTGTCTCTGCGTCTCCGCCTCTGTGTCTCCGTCTCTGTGTCTCTGTCTTTGTGTCTATGTCTCCGTGCCTATGCCTCTGTCCGTGTGTCTCTGTACCTGCGTCTCCGTCTCTGTGTCTCTGTCTCTGTGTCTCTGTCTCTGTGTCTCTGTCTCTGTGTCTCTGTCTCTGTGTCTCTGTCTCTGTGTCCCTGTCCCTGCGTCTCCGTCTCTGTGTCTCTGCCTCTGTCTCTGTCTCTGTGTCTCTGCCTCTGTATCTTTCTCTGCGTCTCCGTCTCTGTATCTCTGTCTCTGTGTCTCTGTCCCTGAGTCTCTATCTCTGTGTCCCTGTCTCTGTGTCTCTGCCTCCATGTCTCTGTCTCTGTGTCTATTCCTCTGTGTCTCTGCCTCCGTGTATCTGTCTCTGCGTCTCTCTCTCTCTGTCACTGCCTCTGAATCTCTGTCTCTGTGTCTCTGTCCCAGAGTCTCCGTCTCTATGTCCCTGTCTCTGCGTCTCCGCCTCTGTGTCTCCGTCTCTGTGTCTCTGTCTTTGTGTCTATGTCTCCGTGCCTATACCTCTGTCCGTGTGTCTCTGTCCCAGAGTCTCCGTCTCTATGTCCCTGTCTCTGCGTCTCCGCCTCTGTGTCTCCGTCTCTGTGTCTCTGTCTTTGTGTCTATGTCTCCGTGCCTATACCTCTGTCCGTGTGTCTCTGTACCTGCGTCTCCGTCTCTGCGTCTCTGTCTCTGTGTCTCTGTCTCTGTGTCTCTGTCTCTGTGCCTCTGCCTCTGTGCCTCTGCCTCTGTGTCTCGGTCTCTGTGTCTCTGTCTCTGTGTCTCTGTCCCTGAGTCTCTCTCTCTGTGCCCCTGTCTCTGTTTCTCTGGCTGTCTAACTGTGTCTCTGTCTCTGTTTCTCTGTCCCACGGTATCCGTATCTGTGTCTCCGTCTCTGTGTCCCTGCCTCTGAGTCTCTGTCTCTGTCTCCCTGGCTCTGCGTCTCTGCCTCCGTGTCTCTGTCTCTGTGTGTATTCCTCTGTGTCTCTGCCTCCGTGTATCTGTCTCTGCGTCTCTCTCTCTGTGTCCCTGTCCCTGTGTCTCTCTCTGTGTCTCTGTCTCTGTGTCTCTGTCTCTGTATCTATGCCTCTGTTCGTGTGTCTCTGGACCTGCGTCTCCGTCTCCGTGTCTCGGTCTCTATGTCTCTGTCTTTATGTCTCTGCCTCTGTGTCTCTGTCTCGGTGTCTCTGTCTCTGTGTCTCTGTCTCTGTGTCTCTGTCTCTGTGTATCTGTCTCTGCGTCTCCGTCTCTGTATCTCTGTCTCTGTGTCTCTGTCCCTGAGTCTCTCTCTCTGTGTCCCTGTCTCTGTGTCTCTGTCCTTGCGTCTCCGTCTCTGTGTCTCTGTCTCTGTGTCTCTTTCTCTATACTCTGTCTCTGTGGCTATGTCTCTGTGTCTCTGTCTCTGTGTCTATGTCTCTGTGTCTCTGTCTCTGAGTCTCTGTCTCTGTGTCTTTGTCTCCGTCTCTGTGTCTCTGTCTCCGAGTCTCTGTCTCTGCGTCCCTGTCTCTGTGTCCCCGTCCCTGCGTCTCCGTCTCTGTGTCTCTGCCTCTGTCTCTGTCTCTGTGTCTCTGCCTCTGTATCTTTCTCTGCGTCTCTGTCTCTGTGTCCCTGTCTCTGTGGCTATGCCTCTATGTCCCTGTCCCTGTGTCACTGTCTCTGTGTCCCTGTCTCTGTGTCTATGCCTCTGTCCGTGTGTCACTGTACCTGTGTCTCCGTCTCTGTGTCTCTGTCTCTATGTCTCTGTCTCTCTGTCTCTGTCTCTGTGTCTCTGTCTCTGTCTCTGTCTCTGTGTCTCCGTTTCTGTGTCTCTCTCCCTGTGTCTCTGTCTCTGAATCTCTGTCATTGTGTCTCTGTCTCTGTGTCTCTGTCTCTGTGTCTCTGTCTCTGTGTCTATGTCTCTGTGTCTCTGTCTCTTTGCCTCTGTCGCTGTGTCTCTGTCTCTGAGTCTCTCTCTCTGTGTCCCTGTCTCTGTGTCTCTGTCCTTGCGTCTCCGTGTCTGTGTCTCTGGCTCTGTGTCTCTGTCTCTGTGTCTATGTCTCTGTGCCTCTGTCTCTGTGTCTCTGTCTCTGTGTCTCTGTCTCTGTGTCTCTGTCTCTGTGTCTCTGTCTCTGTGTCTCTGTCTCTGTGTCTCTGTCTCTGTGTCTCTGTCTCTGTGTCTCTGTCTCTGTGTCTCTTTCTCTGTGCCTCTGCCTCTGTGCCTCTGCCTCTGTGTCTCGGTATCTGTGTCTCTGTATCTGCGTCTCTGTCTCTGTGCCTCTGTTTCTGTGTGTCTGTGTCTCTCTCTCTGTGTCTCTATCTCTGTGTCTCTGTGTCTGTGTCTCTGTCCCTGTGCCTCTGTTTCTGTGTCTCTGTGTCTCTGTCCCTGTGTCTCCGTCTCTGTGTCTCTGTCTCTGTCTCTGTGTCTCTGCCTCTGTGTCTCTCTCTCTGTGTCTCTGTCTCTGTGCCTCTGTCTCTGTGTCTATGCCTCTGTCCATGTGTCTCTGAACCTGCGTCTCCGTCTCCGTGTCTCGGTCTCTATATATCTGTCTTTATGTCTCTGCCTCTGTGTCTCTGTCTCGGTGTCTCTGTCTCTGTGTCTCTGTCCCTGTCTCTATGTCTCTGTGTCTCTGTCTCTGAGTGTCTGCCTCTGTGTCTTTGTCTCTGTCTCTGTGTCTCTGTCTCTGAGTCTCTGTCTCTGTGTCCCTGTCTCTGTGTCCCTGTCCCTGCGTCTCCGTCTCTGTGTCTCTGTCTCTGTCTCTGTGTCTCTGCCTCTGTGTCTCTCTCTCTGTGTCCCTGTCTCTGTGTCTCTGTCCTTGCGTCTCCGCCTCTGTGTCTCCGTCTCTGTGTCTCTGTCTCTGTGTCTCTGTCTCTGTGTCTCTGTTTCCGTGCCTCTGCCTCTGTGCCTCTGCCTCTGTGTCTCGGTCTCTGTGTCTCTGTCTCTGCGTCTCTGTCTCTGCGTCTCTGTCTCTGTGCCTCTGTTTCTGTGTCTCTGTGTCTCTGTCTCTGTGTCTCTGTCTCTGTGTCTCTGTCTCTGTCTCTGTGTCTCTGTCTCTGTGTCTCTGTCTCTGCGTCTCTGTCTCTGTTTCTCTGCCTCTGTCTCTGTGTGTCTGTCTCTGTCTCTGTGTCTCTGTCTCTGTGTCTCTGTCTCTGTGTCTCTGTCTCTGTGTCTCTGTCTCTGTGTCTCTGTCTCTGTGTCTCTGACCCTGTGTCTCTGTCTCTGTGTCTCTGTCCCTGAGTCTCTCTCTCTGTGTCCCTGTCTCTGTGTCTCTGGCTGTCTAACTGTGTCTCTGTCTCTGTTTCTCTGTCCCACGGTATCCGTCTCTGTGTCTCCGTCTCTGTGTCCCTGCCTCTGAGTCTCTGCCTCTGTCTCCCTGGCTCTGTGTCTCTGCCTCCGTGTCTCTGTCTCTGTGTCTATTCCTCTGTGTCTCTGCCTCCGTGTATCTGTCTCTGCCTCTCTCTCTCTCTGTCACTGCCTCTGAATCTCTGTCTCTGTGTCTCTGTCGCAGAGTCTCCGTCTCTATGTCCCTGTCTCTGTGTCTCTGTCCCTGTGTCTCCGTCTCTGTGTCTCTGTCTCTGTCTCTGTGTCTCTGCCTCTGTGTCTCTCTCTCTGTGTCTCTGTCTCTGTGTCTCTGTCTCTGTGTCTATGCCTCTGTCCGTGTGTCTCTGGACCTGCGTCTCCGTCTCCGTGTCTCGGTCTCTATATCACTGTCTTTATGTCTCTGCCTCTGTGTCTCTGTGTCGGTGTCTCTGTCTCTGTGTCTCTGTCTCTGTGTCTCTGTCCCTGTCTCTATGTCTCTGTGTCTCTGTCTCTGAGTGTCTGCCTCTGTGTCTTTGTCTCTGTCTCTGCGTCTCTGTCTCTGAGTCTCTGTCTCTGTGTCCCTGTCTCTGTGTCCCTGTCTCTGTGTCTCTGTCCCTGTGTCTCCGTCTCTGTGTCTCTGTCTCTGTCTCTGAGTCTCTGTCTCTGTGTCTCGGTCTCTGTCTCTGTCTCTGTTTCTCTTTTTCTGTGTCCCTGTCCCTGTGTCTCCGTCTCTGTGTCTCTGTCTGTGTCTCTGTGTGCGTGTATCTGTCTCTGAGTCTCTGTCTCTGTGACTCTGTCTCTGTGTCTCTGCCTCCATGTCTCTGTCTCTGTGTCTATTCCCCTGTGTCTCTGCCTCCGTGTATCTGTCTCTGCGTCTCTCTCTCTCTGTCTCTGCCTCTGAATCTCTGTCTCTTCGTCTCTCTCCCAGAGTCTCCGTCTCTGTGTCCCTGTCTCTGTGTCTCTGGCTGTCTAACTGTGTCTCTGTCTCTGTTTCTCTGTCCCACGGTATCCGTCTCTGTGTCTCTCTCTGTGTCCCTGCCTCTGAGTCTCTGTCTCTGTCTCCCTGGCTCTGCGTCTCTGCCTCCGTGTCTCTGTCTCTGTGTCTATTCCTCTGTGTCTCTGCCTCCGTGTACCTGTCTCTGCGTCTCTCTCTCTCTGTCACTGCCTCTGAATCTCTGTCTCTGTGTCTCTGTCCCAGAGTCTCCGTCTCTATGTCCCTGTCTCTGTGTCTCTGTCCCTGTGTCTCCGTCTCTGTGTCTCTGTCTCTGTCTCTGTGTCTCTGCCTCTGTGTCTCTCTCTCTGTGTCTCTGGCTGTCTAACTGTGTCTCTGTCTCTGTTTCTCTGTCCCTCGGTATCCGTCTCTGTGTCTCTCTCTGTGTCCCTGCCTCTGAGTCTCTGTCTCTGTCTCCCTGGCTCTGCGTCTCTGCCTCCGTGTCTCTGTCTCTGTGTCTATTCCTCTGTGTCTCTGCCTCCGTGTACCTGTCTCTGCGTCTCTCTCTCTCTGTCACTGCCTCTGAATCTCTGTCTCTGTGTCTCTGTCCCAGAGTCTCCGTCTCTATGTCCCTGTCTCTGTGTCTCTGTCCCTGTGTCTCCGTCTCTGTGTCTCTGTCTCTGTCTCTGTGTCTCTGCCTCTGTGTCTCTCTCTCTGTGTCTCTGTCTCTGTGTCCCTGTCTCTGTGTCTATGCATCTGTCCGTGTGTCTCTGGACCTGCGTCTCCGTCTCCGTGTCTCGGTCTCTATATCTCTGTCTTTATGTCTCTGCCTCTGTGTCTCTGTCTCGGTGTCTCTGTCTCTGTGTCTCTGTCTCTGTGTCTCTGTCTCTGTGTCTCTGTCTCTGTGTCTCTGTCTCTGTGTCTCTGTCCCTGTCTCTATGTCTCTGTGTCTCTGTCTCTGAGTGTCTGCCTCTGTGTCTTTGTCTCTGTCTCTGTGTCTCTGTCTCTGAGTCTCTGTCTCTGTGTCCCTGTCTCTGTGTCCCTGTCCCTGCGTCTCCGTCTCTGTGTCTCTGCCTCTGTCTCTGTCTCTGTGTCTCTGCCTCTGTATCTGTCTCTGCGTCTCCGTCTCTGTATCTCTGTCTCTGTGTCTCTGTCCCTGAGTCTCTCTCTCTGTGTCCCTGTCTCTGTGTCTCTGTCCTTGCGTCTCTGTCTCTGTGTCTCTGTCTCTGTGTCTCCGTCTCTATGTCCCTGTCTCTGCGTCTCCGCCTCTGTGTCTCCGTCTCTGTGTCTCTGTCTTTGTGTCTATGTCTCCGTGCCTATACCTCTGTCCGTGTGTCTCTGTCCCAGAGTCTCCGTCTCTATGTCCCTGTCTCTGCGTCTCCGCCTCTGTGTCTCCGTCTCTGTGTCTCTGTCTTTGTGTCTATGTCTCCGTGCCTATACCTCTGTCCGTGTGTCTCTGTACCTGCGTCTCCGTCTCTGCGTCTCTGTCTCTGTGTCTCTGTCTCTGTGTCTCTGTCTCTGTGCCTCTGCCTCTGTGCCTCTGCTTCTGTGTCTCGGTCTCTGTGTCTCTGTCTCTGTGTCTCTGTCCCTGAGTCTCTCTCTCTGTGCCCCTGTCTCTGTTTCTCTGGCTGTCTAACTGTGTCTCTGTCTCTGTTTCTCTGTCCCACGGTATCCGTATCTGTGTCTCCGTCTCTGTGTCCCTGCCTCTGAGTCTCTGTCTCTGTCTCCCTGGCTCTGCGTCTCTGCCTCCGTGTCTCTGTCTCTGTGTGTATTCCTCTGTGTCTCTGCCTCCGTGTATCTGTCTCTGCGTCTCTCTCTCTGTGTCCCTGTCCCTGTGTCTCTCTCTGTGTCTCTGTCTCTGTGTCTCTGTCTCTGTATCTATGCCTCTGTTCGTGTGTCTCTGGACCTGCGTCTCCGTCTCCGTGTCTCGGTCTCTATGTCTCTGTCTTTATGTCTCTGCCTCTGTGTCTCTGTCTCGGTGTCTCTGTCTCTGTGTCTCTGTCTCTGTGTCTCTGTCTCTGTGTATCTGTCTCTGCGTCTCCGTCTCTGTATCTCTGTCTCTGTGTCTCTGTCCCTGAGTCTCTCTCTCTGTGTCCCTGTCTCTGTGTCTCTGTCCTTGCGTCTCCGTCTCTGTGTCTCTGTCTCTGTGTCTCTTTCTCTATACTCTGTCTCTGTGGCTATGTCTCTGTGTCTCTGTCTCTGTGTCTATGTCTCTGTGTCTCTGTCTCTGAGTCTCTGTCTCTGTGTCTTTGTCTCCGTCTCTGTGTCTCTGTCTCCGAGTCTCTGTCTCTGCGTCCCTGTCTCTGTGTCCCCGTCCCTGCGTCTCCGTCTCTGTGTCTCTGCCTCTGTCTCTGTCTCTGTGTCTCTGCCTCTGTATCTTTCTCTGCGTCTCTGTCTCTGTGTCCCTGTCTCTGTGGCTATGTCTCTATGTCCCTGTCCCTGTGTCACTGTCTCTGTGTCCCTGTCTCTGTGTCTATGCCTCTGTCCGTGTGTCACTGTACCTGTGTCTCCATCTCTGTGTCTCTGTCTCTATGTCTCTGTCTCTCTGTCTCTGTCTCTGTGTCTCTGTCTCTGTCTCTGTCTCTGTGTCTCCGTTTCTGTGTCTCTCTCCCTGTGTCTCTGTCTCTGAATCTCTGTCATTGTGTCTCTGTCTCTGTGTCTCTGTCTCTGTGTCTCTGTCTCTGTGTCTATGTCTCTGTGTCTCTGTCTCTTTGCCTCTGTCGCTGTGTCTCTGTCTCTGAGTCTCTCTCTCTGTGTCCCTGTCTCTGTGTCTCTGTCCTTGCGTCTCCGTGTCTGTGTCTCTGGCTCTGTGTCTCTGTCTCTGTGTCTATGTCTCTGTGCCTCTGTCTCTGTGTCTCTGTCTCTGTGTCTCTGTCTCTGTGTCTCTGTCTCTGTGTCTCTGTCTCTGTGTCTCTGTCTCTGTGTCTCTGTCTCTGTGTCTCTTTCTCTGTGCCTCTGCCTCTGTGCCTCTGCCTCTGTGTCTCGGTATCTGTGTCTCTGTATCTGCGTCTCTGTCTCTGTGCCTCTGTTTCTGTGTGTCTGTGTCTCTCTCTCTGTGTCTCTATCTCTGTGTCTCTGTGTCTGTGTCTCTGTCCCTGTGCCTCTGTTTCTGTGTCTCTGTGTCTCTGTCCCTGTGTCTCCGTCTCTGTGTCTCTGTCTCTGTCTCTGTGTCTCTGCCTCTGTGTCTCTCTCTCTGTGTCTCTGTCTCTGTGCCTCTGTCTCTGTGTCTATGCCTCTGTCCATGTGTCTCTGAACCTGCGTCTCCGTCTCCGTGTCTCGGTCTCTATATATCTGTCTTTATGTCTCTGCCTCTGTGTCTCTGTCTCGGTGTCTCTGTCTCTGTGTCTCTGTCCCTGTCTCTATGTCTCTGTGTCTCTGTCTCTGAGTGTCTGCCTCTGTGTCTTTGTCTCTGTCTCTGTGCCTCTGTTTCTGTGTCTCTGTGTCTCTGTCTCTGTGTCCCTGTCTCTGTCCCTGTGTCTCTGTGTCTGTGTCTCTGTCTCTGTGTCTCAGTCTCTGTGTCTCTGTCTCTGTGTCTCTGTCTCTGCGTCTCTGTCTCTGTTTCTCTGTCTCTGTCTCTGTGTGTCTGTCTCTGTCTCTGTGTCTCTGTCTCTGTGTCTCTGTCTCTGTGTCTCTGTCTCTGTGTCTCTGTCTCTGTGTCTCTGTCTCTGTGTCTCTGTCTCTGTGTCTCTGTCTCTGTGTCTCTGTCTCTGTGTCTCTGTCTCTGTGTCTCTGTCTCTGTGTCTCTGTCTCTGTGTCTCTGTCCCTGAGTCTCTCTCTCTGTGTCCCTGTCTCTGTGTCTCTGGCTGTCTAACTGTGTCTCTGTCTCTGTTTCTCTGTCCCACGGTATCCGTCTCTGTGTCTCCGTCTCTGTGTCCCTGCCTCTGAGTCTCTGTCTCTGTCTCCCTGGCTCTGCGTCTCTGCCTCCGTGTCTCTGTCTCTGTGTGTATTCGTCTGTGTCTCTGCCTCCGTGTATCTGTCTCTGCGTCTCTCTCTCTCTGTCACTGCCTCTGAATCTCTGTCTATGTGTCTTTGTCCCAGAGTCTCTGTCTCTATGTCCCTGTCTCTGTGTCTCTGTCCCTGTGTCTCCGTCTCTGTGTCTCTGTCTCTGTCTCTGTGTCTCTGCCTCTGTGTCTCTCTCTCTGTGTCTCTGTCTCTGTGTCTCTGTCACTGTGTCTATGCCTCTGTCCGTGTGTCTCTGGACCTGCGTCTCCGTCTCCGTGTCTCGGTCTCTATATCTCTGTCTTTATGTCTCTGCCTCTGTGTCTCTGTCTCGGTGTCTCTGTCTCTGCGTCTCTGTCTCTGTGTCTCTGTCCCTGTTTCTATGTCTCTGTGTCTCTGTCTCTGAGTGTCTGCCTCTGTGTCTTTGTCTCTGTCTCTGTGTCTCTGTCTCTGAGTCTCTGTCGCTGTGTCCTTGTCTCTGTGTCCCTGTCCCTGCGTCTCCGTCTCTGTGTCTCTGCCTCTGTCTCTGTCTCTGTGTCTCTGCCTCTGTATCTGTCTCTGCGTCTCCGTCTCTGTATCTCTGTCTCTGTGTCTCTGTCCCTGAGCCTCTCTCTCTGTGTCCCTGTCTCTGTGTCTCTGTCCTTGCGTCTCTGTCTCTGTGTCTCTGTCTCTGTGTCTCTGTCTCTGTGTCCCTGTCTCTGTGTCTATGTCTCTGTGTCTCTGTCTCTGAGTCTCTGCCTCTGTGTCTTTGTCTCTGTCTCTGTGTCTCTGTCTCTGAGACTCTGTCTCTGAGACTCTGTCACTGTGTCCCTGTCTCTGTGTCACTGTCTCTGTGTCTCTGTCCCTGTGTCTCTCTCTGTGTCTCTGTCTCTGTGTCTCTGTCTCTGTGTCTATGCCTCTGTCCGTGTGTCTCTGGACCTGCGTCTCCGTCTCCGTGTCTCGGTCTCTATGTCTCTGTCTTTATGTCTCTGCCTCTGTGTCTCTGTCTCGGTGTCTCTGTCTCTGTGTCTCTGTCTCTGTGTCTCTGTCTCTGTGTCTCTGTCTCTGTGTCTCTGTCTCTGTGTCTCTGTCTCTGTGTCTCTGTCTCTCTGTCTCTGTCTCTGTGTCTCTGTCTCTGCGTCTCCCTCTGTGTCTCTGTCTCTGTCTCTGTCTCTGTGTCTCTGCCTCTGTATCTGTCTCTGCGTCTCCGTCTCTGTATCTCTGTCTCTGTGTCTCTGTCCCTGAGTCTCTCTCTCTGTGTCCCTGTCTCTGTGTCTCTGTCCCTGCGTCTCCCTCTCTGTGTCTCTGCCTCTGTCTCTGTCTCTGTGTCTCTGCCTCTGTATCTTTCTCTGCGTCTCCGTCTCTGTATCTCTGTCCCTGAGTCTCTCTCTCTGTGTCCTTGTCTCTGTGTCTCTGTCCTTGCGTCTCCGCCTCTGTGTCTCCGTCTCTGTGTCTCTGTCTTTGTGTCTATGTCTCCGTGCCTATGCCTCTGTCCGTGTGTCTCTGTACCTGTGTCTCCGTCTCTGCGTCTCTGTCTCTGTGTCCCTGTCTCTGTGGATATGTCTCTGTGTCCCTGTCTCTGTGCCTCTGCCTCTGTGCCTCTGCCTCTGTGTCTCGGTATCTGTGTCTCTGTCTCTGCGTCTCTGTCTCTGTGCCTCTGTTTCTGTGTCCCTGTCTCTCTGTCTCTGTCTCTGTCTCTGTCTCTGTCTCTGTCTCTGTGTCTCCGTTTCTGTGTCTCTCTCCCTGTGTCTCTGTCTCTGAATCTCTGTCATTGTGTCTCTGTCTCTGTGTCTCTGTCTCTGTGTCTCTGTCTCTGTGTCTCTGTCTCTGTGTCTCTGTCTCTGTGTCTCTGTCTCTGTGTCTCTGTCTCTGTGTCTCTCTCTCTGTGGCTCTGTCTCTGTGTCTCTGTCTCTGTGTCTCTGTCTCTGTGTCTCTGTCTCTGTGTCTCTGTCTCTGTGTCTCTGTCTCTGTGTCTCTGTCTCTGTGTCTCTGTCTCTGTGTCTCTGTCTCTGTGTCTCTGTCTCTGTGTCTCTGTCTCTGTGTCTCTGTCTCTGTGTCTCTGTCTCTGTGTCTCTGTCTCTGTGTCTCTGTCTCTGTGTCTCTGTCTCTGTGTCTCTGTCTCTGTGTCTCTGTCTCTGTGTCTCTGTCTCTGTGTCTCTGTCTCTGTGTCTCTGTCTCTGTGTCTCTGTCTCTGTGTCTCTGTCTCTGTGTCTCTGTCTCTGTGTCTATTTCTCTGTGTCTCTGTCTCTTTGCCTCTGTCTCTGTGTCTCTGTCTCTGAGTCTCTCTCTCTGTGTCCCTGTCTCTGTGTCTCTGTCCTTGCGCCTCCGTGTCTGTGTCTCTGGCTCTGTGTCTCTGTCTCTGTGTCTATGTCTCTGTGCATCTGTCTCTGTGTCTCTGTCTCTGTGTCTCTGTCTCTGTGTCTCTGTCTCTGTGTCTCTGTCTCTGTGTCTCTGTCTCTGTGCCTCTGCCTCTGTGCCTCTGCCTCTGTGTCTCGGTATCTGTGTCTCTGTCTCTGCGTCTCTGTCTCTGTGCCTCTGTTTCTGTGTCCCTGCGTCTCTGTCTCTGTGTCTCTCTCTCTGTGTCTCTGTGTCTGTGTCTCTGTCCCTGTGTCTCTGTGTCTCTGTCCTTGCGTCTCCGTGTCTGTGTCTCTGGCTCTGTGTGTCTGTCTCTGTGTCTATGTCTCTGTGTCTCTGTCTCTGTGTCTCTGTCTCTGTGTCTCTGTCTCTGTGTCTCTGTCTCTGTGTCTCTGTCTCTGTGTCTCTGTCTCTGTGTCTCTGTCTCTGTGTCTCTGTCTCTGTGTCTCTGTCTCTGTGTCTCTTTCCCTGTGCCTCTGTTTCTGTGTCTCTGTGTCTCTGTCTCTGTGTCTCTGTCTCTGTGTCTCTGTCCCTGTGTCTCTGTCCCTGTGTCTCTGTCCCTGTGTCTCTGTCTCTGTGTCTCTGTCTCTGTGTCTTTGTCTCTGTCTCTGTGTCTCTGTCTCGGTGTCTCTGCCCCTGTGTTTCTGTCTCTGTGTCTCTGTCTCTGTGTCTATGTCTCTGTGTCTCTGTCTCCGAGTCTCTGTCTCTGCGTCCCTGTCTCTGTGTCTCCGTCCCTGCGTCACCGTCTCTGTGTCTCTGTCTCTGTCTCTGTGTCTCTGCCTCTGTGTCTCTCTCTCTGTGTCTCTGTCTCTGTGTCTATGCCTCTGTCCGTGTGTCTCTGGACCTGCGTCTCCGTCTCCGTGTCTCGGTCTCTATATATCTGTCTTTATGTCTCTGCCTCTGTATCTCTGTCTCGGTGTCTCTGTCTCTGTGTCTCTGTCTCTGTGTCTCTGTCCCTGTCTCTATGTCTCTGTGTCTCTGTCTCTGAGTGTCTGCCTCTGTGTCTTTGTCTCTGTCTCTGTGTCTCTGTCTCTGAGTCTCTGTCTCTGTGTCCCTGTCTCTGTGTCCCTGTCCCTGCGTCTCCGTCTCTGTGTCTCTGTCTCTGTCTCTGTGTCTCTGTCTCTGTGCCTCTGCCTCTGTGCCTCTGCCTCTGTGTCTCGGTCTCTGTGTCTCTGTCTCTGCGTCTCTGTCTCTGCGTCTCTGTCTCTGTGCCTCTGTTTCTGTGTCTCTGTGTCTCTGTCTCTGTGTCTCTGTCCCTGTCTCTATGTCTCTGTGTCTCTGTCTCTGAGTGTCTGCCTCTGTGTCTTTGTCTCTGTCTCTGAGTCTCTGTCTCTGTGTCCCTGTCTCGGTGTCCCTGTCCCTGCGTCTCCGTCTCTGTGTCTCTGCCTCTGTCTCTGTCTCTGTGTCTCTGCCTCTGTATCTGTCTCTGCGTCTCCGTCTCTGTATCTCTGTCTCTGTGTCTCTGTCCCTGAGTCTCTCTCTCTGTGTCCCTGTCTCTGTGTCTCTGTCCTTGCGTCTCTGTCTCTGTGTCCCTGTCTTTATGTCTCTGCCTCTGAGTCTCTCTCTCTGTGTCCCTCTCTCTGTGTCTCTGTCCTTGCGTCTCCGCCTCTGTGTCTCCGTCTCTGTGTCTCTGTCTTTGTGTCTATTTCTCCGTGCCTATGCCTCTGTCCGTGTGTCTCTGTACCTGCGTCTCCGTCTCTGTGTCTCTGTCTCTGTGTCTCTGCCTCTGTATCTCTGTCTCGGTGTCTCTGTCTCTGTGTCTCTGTCTCTGTGTCTCTGTCCCTGTCTCTATGTCTCTGTGTCTCTGTCTCTGAGTGTCTGCCTCTGTGTCTTTGTCTCTGTCTCTGTGTCTCTGTCTCTGAGTCTCTGTCTCTGTGTCCCTGTCTCTGTGTCCCTGTCCCTGCGTCTCCGTCTCTGTGTCTCTGTCTCTGTCTCTGTGTCTCTGTCTCTGTGCCTCTGCCTCTGTGCCTCTGCCTCTGTGTCTCGGTCTCTGTGTCTCTGTCTCTGCGTCTCTGTCTCTGCGTCTCTGTCTCTGTGCCTCTGTTTCTGTGTCTCTGTGTCTCTGTCTCTGTCTCTGTGTCTCTGTGTCTGTGTCTCTGTCTCTGTGTCTCTGTCTCTGTGTCTCTGTCTCTGCGTCTCTGTCTCTGTCTCTGTTTCTCTGTCTCTGTCTCTGTGTGTCTGTCTCTGTCTCTGTGTCTCTGTCTCTGTGTCTCTGTCTCTGTGTCTCTGTCTCTGTGTCTCTGTCTCTGTGTCTCTGTCTCTGTGTCTCTGTCTCTGTGTCTCTGTCCCTGTGTCTCTGTCTCTGTGTCCCTGCCTCTGAGTCTCTGTCTCTGTCTCCCTGGCTCTGCGTCTCTGCCTCCGTGTCTCTGTCTCTGTGTCTATTCCTCTGTGTCTCTGCCTCCGTGTATCTGTCTCTGCGTCTCTCTCTCTCTGTCACTGCCTCTGAATCTCTGTCTCGGTGTCTCTGTCTCTGTGTCTCTGTCTCTGTGTCTCTGTCTCTGTGTCTCTGTCTCTGTGTCTCTGTCTCTGTGTCTCTGTCTCTGTGTCTCTGTCTCTGTGTCTCTGTCCCTGTCTCTATGTCTCTGTGTCTCTGTCTCTGAGTGTCTGCCTCTGTGTCTTTGTCTCTGTCTCTGAGTCTCTGTCTCTGTGTCCCTGTCACGGTGTCCCTGTCCCTGCGTCTCCGTCTCTGTGTCTCTGCCTCTGTCTCTGTCTCTGTGTCTCTGCCTCTGTATCTGTCTCTGCGTCTCCGTCTCTG
Source organism: Megachile willughbiella (assembly GCA_945859595.2). NCBI lineage: Eukaryota > Metazoa > Arthropoda > Insecta > Hymenoptera > Megachilidae > Megachile > Megachile willughbiella. The sequence goes on from CAMAOD020000286.1 coordinate 1,547,254, forward strand.
TATCTCTGTCTCTGTGTCTCTGTCCCTGAGTCTCTCTCTCTGTATCCCTGTCTCTGTGTCTCTGTCCTTGCGTCTCTGTCTCTGTGTCTCTGTCTCTGTGTCTCTGTCTCTGTGTCCCTGTCTTTATGTCTCTGCCTCTGAGTCTCTCTCTCTGTGTCCCTCTCTCTGTGTCTCTGTCCTTGCGTCTCCGCCTCTGTGTCTCCGTCTCTGTGTCTCTGTCTTTGTGTCTATGTCTCCGTGCCTATGCCTCTGTCCGTGTGTCTCTGTACCTGCGTCTCCGTCTCTGTGTCTCTGTCTCTGTGTCTCTGTCTCTGTGTCTCTGTCTCTGTGTCTCTGTCTCGGTGTCTCTGTCTCTGTGTCTCTGTCTCTGTGTCTCTGTCTCTGTGTCTCTGTCCCTGTCTCTATGTCTCTGTGTCTCTGTCTCTGAGTGTCTGCCTCTGTGTCTTTGTCTCTGTCTCTGAGTCTCTGTCTCTGTGTCTCTGTCCCTGCGTCTCTGTCTCTGTGTCTCTGTCTCTGTGTCTCTGTCTCTGTGTCTCTGTCTCTGTGCCTCTGCCTCTGTGCCTCTGCCTCTGTGTCTCGGTATCTGTGTCTCTGTCTCTGCGTCTCTGTCTCTGTGCCTCTGTTTCTGTGTCTCTGTGCCTCTGTCTCTGTGTCTCTGGCTCTGTGTCTCTGTGTCTGTGTCTCTGTCCCTGTGTCTCTGTGTCTCTGTCCTTGCGTCTCCGTGTCTGTGTCTCTGTCTCTGTGTCTCTGTCTCTGTGTCCCTGTCTCTGTGTCTCTGCCTCCGTGTCTCTGTCTCTGTGTCTATTCCTCTGTGTCTCTGCCTCTGTGTCTCTCACCCTGTGTCTCTGTCTCTGTGTCTCTGTCTCGGTGTCTCTGTCTCTATGTCTCTGTCTCTCTGTCTCCGTCTCTGTATCTGTGTCTTCGTTTCTGTGTCTCTCTCCCTGTGTCTCTGTCTCTGAATCTCTGTCATTGTGTCTCTGTCTCTGTGTCTATGTCTCTTTGTCTCTGTCTCTGTGTCTCTGTCTCTGTGTCTCTGTCTCTGTGTCTCTGTCTCTGTGTCTCTGTCTCTGTGTCTATGTCTCTGTGTCTCTGTCTCTTTGCCTCTGTCTCTGTGTCTCTGTCTCTGAGTCTCTCTCTCTGTGTCCCTGTCTCTGTGTCTCTGTCCTTGCGTCTCCGTCTCTGTGTCTCTGGCTCTGTGTCTCTGTCTCTGTGTCTATGTCCCTGTGCCTCTCTCTCTGTGTCTCTGTCTCTGTGTCTCTGTCTCTGTGTCTCTGTCTCTGTGTCTCTGTCTCTGTGTCTCTGTCTCTGTGCCTCTGCCTCTGTGCCTCTGCCTCTGTGCCTCTGCCTCTGTGCCTCTGCCTCTGTGTCTCGGTCTCTGTGTATCTGTCTCTGCGTCTCTCTCTCTCTGTCACTGCCTCTGAATCTCTGTCTCTGTGTCTCTGTCCCAGAGTCTCCGTCTCTGCGTCCCTGTCTCTGTGTCTCCGTCCCTGCGTCACCGTCTCTGTGTCTCTGTCTCTGTCTCTGTGTCTCTGCCTCTGTGTCTCTCTCTCTGTGTCTCTGTCTCTGTGCCTCTGTCTCTGTGTCTATGCCTCTGTCCGTGTGTCTCTGGACCTGCGTCACCGTCTCCGTGTCTCGGTCTCTATATATCTGTCTTTATGTCTCTGCCTCTGTATCTCTGTCTCGGTGTCTCTGTCTCTGTGTCTCTGTCTCTGTGTCTCTGTCCCTGTCTCTATGTCTCTGTGTCTCTGTCTCTGAGTGTCTGCCTCTGTGTCTTTGTCTCTGTCTCTGTGTCTCTGTCTCTGAGTCTCTGTCTCTGTGTCCCTGTCTCTGTGTCCCTGTCCCTGCGTCTCCGTCTCTGTGTCTCTGTCTCTGTCTCTGTGTCTCTGTCTCTGTGCCTCTGCCTCTGTGCCTCTGCCTCTGTGCCTCTGCCTCTGTGTCTCGGTCTCTGTGTCTCTGTCTCTGCGTCTCTGTCTCTGTGTCTCTGTCTCTGTGTCTCTGTCTCTGTGTCTCTGTCTCTGTGTCTCTGTTTCTGTGCCTCTGCCTCTGTGCCTCTGCCTCTGTGTCTCGGTCTCTGTGTCTCTGTCTCTGCGTCTCTGTCTCTGCGTCTCTGTCTCTGTGCCTCTGTTTCTGTGTCTCTGTGTCTCTGTCTCTGTGTCTCTGTCTCTGTCTCTGTGTCTCTGTCTCTGTGTCTCTGTCTCTGCGTCTCTGTCTCTGTTTCTCTGCCTCTGTCTCTGTGTGTCTGTCTCTGTCTCTGTGTCTCTGTCTCTGTGTCTCTGTCTCTGTGTCTCTGTCTCTGTGTCCCTGTCTCTGTGTCTCTGTCTCTGTGTCTCTGTCCCTGTGTCTCTGTCTCTGTGTCTCTGTCCCTGAGTCTCTCTCTCTGTGTCCCTGTCTCTGTGTCTCTGGCTGTCTAACTGTGTCTCTGTCTCTGTTTCTCTATCCCACGGTATCCGTCTCTGTGTCTCCGTCTCTGTGTCCCTGCCTCTGAGTCTCTGCCTCTGTCTCCCTGGCTCTGTGTCTCTGCCTCCGTGTCTCTGTCTCTGTGTCTATTCCTCTGTGTCTCTGCCTCCGTGTATCTGTCTCTGCCTCTCTCTCTCTCTGTCACTGCCTCTGAATCTCTGTCTCTGTGTCTCTGTCCCAGAGTCTCCGTCTCTATGTCCCTGTCTCTGTGTCTCTGTCCCTGTGTCTCCGTCTCTGTGTCTCTGTCTCTGTCTCTGTGTCTCTGCCTCTGTGTCTCTCTCTCTGTGTCTCTGTCTCTGTGTCTCTGTCTCTGTGTCTATGCCTCTGTCCGTGTGTCTCTGGACCTGCGTCTCCGTCTCCGTGTCTCGGTCTCTATATCACTGTCTTTATGTCTCTGCCTCTGTGTCTCTGTGTCGGTGTCTCTGTCTCTGTGTCTCTGTCTCTGTGTCTCTGTCCCTGTCTCTATGTCTCTGTGTCTCTGTCTCTGAGTGTCTGCCTCTGTGTCTTTGTCTCTGTCTCTGCGTCTCTGTCTCTGAGTCTCTGTCTCTGTGTCCCTGTCTCTGTGTCTATTCCTCTGTCTCTGTGTCTCCGTTTCTGTGTCTCTCTCTCTGTGTCTCTGTCTCTGTGTCTCTGTCTCTGTGTCTCTGTCTCTGTGTCTCTGTCTCTGTGCCTCTGCCTCTGTGCCTCTGCCTCTGTGTCTCGGTCTCTGTGTCTCTGTCTCTGCGTCTCTGTCTCTGTGCCTCTGTATCTGTGTCCCTGTCCCTGCGTCTCCGTCTCTGTGTCTCTGCCTCTGTGTCTCTGCCTCTGTATCTTTCTCTGCGTCTCCGTCTCTGTATCTCTGTCTCTGTGTCTCTGTCCCTGAGTCTCTCTCTCTGTGTCCCTGTCTCTGTGTCTCTGTCCTTGCGTCTCCGCCTCTGTGTCTCCGTCTCTGTGTCTCTGTCTTTGTGTCTATGTCTCCGTGCCTATGCCTCTGTCCGTGTGTCTCTGGACCTGCGTCTCCGTCTCCGTGTCTCGGTCTCTATATCACTGTCTTTATGTCTCTGCCTCTGTGTCTCTGTGTCGGTGTCTCTGTCTCTGTGTCTCTGTCTCTGTGTCTCTGTCCCTGTCTCTATGTCTCTGTGTCTCTGTCTCTGAGTGTCTGCCTCTGTGTCTTTGTCTCTGTCTCTGCGTCTCTGTCTCTGAGTCTCTGTCTCTGTGTCCCTGTCTCTGTGTCTATTCCTCTGTCTCTGTGTCTCCGTTTCTGTGTCTCTCTCTCTGTGTCTCTGTCTCTGTGTCTATGCCTCTGTCTCTGTGTCTCCGTTTCTGTGTCTCTCTCCCTGTGTCTCTGTCTCTGAATCTCTGTCATTGTGTCTTTGTCTCTGTGTCTCTGTCTCGTTGTCTCTGTGTCTGTGTTCCTGTCTCTGTGTCTCTGTCCCTGTGACTCTGTCTCTGTGTCGCTGTATCTGTGTCTCTGTCCCTGTGTCTCCGTCTCTGTGTCTCTGTCTCTGTGCCTCTGTCTCCGTGTCTCTGTCTCGGTGTCTCTGCCCCTGTGTCTCCGCCTCTGTGTCTCTCTTTCTGTGTCTCTGTCTCTGTGTCTATGCCTCTGTCCGTGTGTCACTGTCTCTGTGTCTCCGTCTACGTGTCTCGGTCTCTATGTCTCTGTCTTTATGTCTCTGCCTCTGTGTCTCTGTCTCTGTGGCTCTGTCTCTGTGTGTCTGTCTCTGTGCCTCTGTCTCTGTGTCCCTGTCGCTGTGTCTCCGTCTCTGTGTCTCTGTCTCTGTGTCTCTGTCTCTGTGTCTCTGTCTCTGTGTCTCTGTCTCTGTGCCTCTGTCTCTGTGTCCCTGTCTCGGTGTCTCTGCCCCTGTGTCTCTGTCTCTGTGTCTCTGTCTCTGTGTCTCTGTCTCTGTGTCTCTGTCTCTGTGTCTCTGTCTCTGTGACTCTGTCTCTGTGTCTCTGCCTCCATGTCTCTGTCTCTGTGTCTATTCCCCTGTGTCTCTGCCTCCGTGTATCTGTCTCTGCGTCTCTCTGTCTCTGTCTCTGCCTCTGAATCTCTGTCTCTGTGTCTCTCTCCCAGAGTCTCCGTCTCTGTGTCCCTGTCTCTGTGTCTCTGTCTCTGTGACTCTGTCTCTGTGACTGTGTCTCTGTCTCTGTACCTCTGTCTCTGTGTCTCTCTCTGTGTCTCTGTCTCTGTGTCTCTGTCTCTGTGTCTCTGTCTCTGTGTCTCTGTCTCTGTGTCTCTGTCTCTGTGTCTCTGTCTCTGTGTCTCTGTCTCTGTGCCTCTGCCTCTGTGCCTCTGCCTCCGTGTCTCGGTCTCTGTGTCTCTGTCTCTGCGTCTCTGTCTCTGTGCCTCTGTCTCTGTGTCCCTGTCCCTGCGTCTCCGTCTCTGTGTCTCTGCCTCTGTGTCTCTGCCTCTGTATCTTTCTCTGCGTCTCCGTCTCTGTATCTCTGTCTCTGTGTCTCTGTCCCTGAGTCTCTCTCTCTGTGTCCCTGTCTCTGTGTCTCTGTCCTTGCGTCTCCGCCTCTGTGTCTCCGTCTCTGTGTCTCTGTCTTTGTGTCTATGTCTCCGTGCCTATGCCTCTGTCCGTGTGTCTCTGTACCTGTGTCTCCGTCTCTGTGTCTCTGTCTCTGTGTCTCTGTCTCTGTGTCTCTGTCTCTGTGTCTCTGTCTCTGTGTCTCTGTTTCTGTGCCTCTGCCTCTGTGCCTCTGCCTCTGTGTCTCGGTCTCTGTGTCTCTGTCTCTGCGTCTCTGTCTCTGCGTCTCTGTCTCTGTGCCTCTGTTTCTGTGTCTCTGTGTCTCTGTCTCTGTGTCTCTGTCTCTGTGTCTCTGTCTCTGTGTCTCTGTCTCTGTCTCTGTGTCTCTGTCTCTGTGTCTATGCCTCTGTCCGTGTGTCTCTGGACCTGCGTCTCCGTCTCCGTGTCTCGGTCTCTATATCTCTGTCTTTATGTCTCTGCCTCTGTGTCTCTGTCTCGGTGTCTATTCCTCTGTGTCTCTGCCTCCGTGTATCTGTCTCTGCCTCTCTCTCTCTCTGTCACTGCCTCTGAATCTCTGTCTCTGTGTCTCTGTCGCAGAGTCTCCGTCTCAATGTCCCTGTCTCTGTGTCTCTGTCCCTGTGTCTCCGTCTCTCTGTCTCTGTCTCTGTCTCTGTGTCTCTGCCTCTGTGTCTCCCTCTCTGTGTCTCTGTCTCTGTGTCTCTGTTTCTGTGTCTATGCCTCTGTCCGTGTGTCTCTGGACCTGCGTCTCCGTCTCCGTGTCTCGGTCTCTATATCACTGTCTTTATGTCTCTGCCTCTGTGTCTCTGTGTCGGTGTCTCTGTCTCTGTGTCTCTGTCTCTGTGTCTCTGTCCCTGTCTCTATGTCTCTGTGTCTCTGTCTCTGAGTGTCTGCCTCTGTGTCTTTGTCTCTGTCTCTGCGTCTCTGTCTCTGAGTCTCTGTCTCTGTGTCCCTGTCTCTGTCCCTGTGTCTCCGTCTCTGTGTCTCTGTCTCTGTCTCTGTCTCTGTGTCTATTCCCCTGTGTCTCTGCCTCCGTGTATCTGTCTCTGCGTCTCTCTCTCTCTGTCTCTGCCTCTGAATCTCTGTCTCTGTGTCTCTCTCCCAGAGTCTCCGTCTCTGTGTCCCTGTCTCTGTGTCTCTGGCTGTCTAACTGTGTCTCTGTCTCTGTTTCTCTGTCCCACGGTATCCGTCTCTGTGTCTCTCTCTGTGTCCCTGCCTCTGAGTCTCTGTCTCTGTCTCCCTGGCTCTGCGTCTCTGCCTCCGTGTCTCTGTCTCTGTGTCTATTCCTCTGTGTCTCTGCCTCCGTGTACCTGTCTCTGCGTCTCTCTCTCTCTGTCACTGCCTCTGAATCTCTGTCTCTGTGTCTCTGTCCCAGAGTCTCCGTCTCTATGTCCCTGTCTCTGTGTCTCTGTCCCTGTGTCTCCGTCTCTGTGTCTCTGTCTCTGTCTCTGTGTCTCTGCCTCTGTGTCTCTCTCTCTGTGTCCCTGTCTCTGTGTCTCTGGCTGTCTAACTGTGTCTCTGTCTCTGTTTCTCTGTCCCTCGGTATCCGTCTCTGTGTCTCTCTCTGTGTCCCTGCCTCTGAGTCTCTGTCTCTGTCTCCCTGGCTCTGCGTCTCTGCCTCCGTGTCTCTGTCTCTGTGTGTATTCCTCTGTGTCTCTGCCTCCGTGTATCTGTCTCTGCGTCTCTCTCTCTCTGTCACTGCCTCTGAATCTCTGTCTCTGTGTCTCTGTCCCAGAGTCTCCGTCTCTATGTCCCTGTCTCTGTGTCTCTGTCCCTGCGTCTCCGTCTCTGTGTCTCTGTCTCTGTCTCTGTGTCTCTGCCTCTGTGTCTCTCTCTCTGTGTCTCTGTCTCTGTGTCCCTGTCTCTGTGTCTATGCATCTGTCCGTGTGTCTCTGGACCTGCGTCTCCGTCTCCGTGTCTCGGTCTCTATATCTCTGTCTTTATGTCTCTGCCTCTGTGTCTCTGTCTCGGTGTCTCTGTCTCTGTGTCTCTGTCTCTGTGTCTCTGTCTCTGTGTCTCTGTCTCTGTGTCTCTGTCTCTGTGTCTCTGTCCCTGTCTCTATGTCTCTGTGTCTCTGTCTCTGAGTGTCTGCCTCTGTGTCTTTGTCTCTGTCTCTGTGTCTCTGTCTCTGAGTCTCTGTCTCTGTGTCCCTGTCTCTGTGTCCCTGTCCCTGCGTCTCCGTCTCTGTGTCTCTGCCTCTGTCTCTGTCTCTGTGTCTCTGCCTCTGTATCTGTCTCTGCGTCTCCGTCTCTGTATCTCTGTCTCTGTGTCTCTGTCCCTGAGTCTCTCTCTCTGTGTCCCTGTCTCTGTGTCTCTGTCCTTGCGTCTCTGTCTCTGTGTCTCTGTCTCTGTGTCTCTGTCTCTGTGTCCCTGTCTTTATGTCTCTGCCTCTGAGTCTCTCTCTCTGTGTCCCTCTCTCTGTGTCTCTGTCCTTGCGTCTCCGCCTCTGTGTCTCCGTCTCTGTGTCTCTGTCTTTGTGTCTATGTCTCCGTGCCTATGCCTCTGTCCGTGTGTCTCTGTACCTGCGTCTCCGTCTCTGTGTCTCTGTCTCTGTGTCTCTGTCTCTGTGTCTCTGTCTCTGTGTCTCTGTCTCTGTGTCTCTGTCTCTGTGCCTCTGCCTCTGTGCCTCTGCCTCCGTGTCTCGGTCTCTGTGTCTCTGTCTCTGCGTCTCTGTCTCTGTGCCTCTGTCTCTGTGTCCCTGTCCCAGCGTCTCCGTCTCAGTGTCTCTGCCTCTGTCTCTGTCTCTGTGTCTCTGCCTCTGTATCTTTCTCTGCGTCTCCGTCTCTGTATCTCTGTCTCTGTGTCTCTGTCCCTGAGTCTCTATCTCTGTGTCCCTGTCTCTGTGTCTCTGCCTCCATGTCTCTGTCTCTGTGTCTATTCCTCTGTGTCTCTGCCTCCGTGTATCTGTCTCTGCGTCTCTCTCTCTCTGTCACTGCCTCTGAATCTCTGTCTCTGTGTCTCTGTCCCAGAGTCTCCGTCTCTATGTCCCTGTCTCTGCGTCTCCGCCTCTGTGTCTCCGTCTCTGTGTCTCTGTCTTTGTGTCTATGTCTCCGTGCCTATGCCTCTGTCCGTGTGTCTCTGTACCTGCGTCTCCGTCTCTGTGTCTCTGTCTCTGTGTCTCTGTCTCTGTGTCTCTGTCTCTGTGTCTCTGTCTCTGTGTCCCTGTCCCTGCGTCTCCGTCTCTGTGTCTCTGCCTCTGTCTCTGTCTCTGTGTCTCTGCCTCTGTATCTTTCTCTGCGTCTCCGTCTCTGTATCTCTGTCTCTGTGTCTCTGTCCCTGAGTCTCTATCTCTGTGTCCCTGTCTCTGTGTCTCTGCCTCCATGTCTCTGTCTCTGTGTCTATTCCTCTGTGTCTCTGCCTCCGTGTATCTGTCTCTGCGTCTCTCTCTCTCTGTCACTGCCTCTGAATCTCTGTCTCTGTGTCTCTGTCCCAGAGTCTCCGTCTCTATGTCCCTGTCTCTGCGTCTCCGCCTCTGTGTCTCCGTCTCTGTGTCTCTGTCTTTGTGTCTATGTCTCCGTGCCTATACCTCTGTCCGTGTGTCTCTGTCCCAGAGTCTCCGTCTCTATGTCCCTGTCTCTGCGTCTCCGCCTCTGTGTCTCCGTCTCTGTGTCTCTGTCTTTGTGTCTATGTCTCCGTGCCTATACCTCTGTCCGTGTGTCTCTGTACCTGCGTCTCCGTCTCTGCGTCTCTGTCTCTGTGTCTCTGTCTCTGTGTCTCTGTCTCTGTGCCTCTGCCTCTGTGCCTCTGCCTCTGTGTCTCGGTCTCTGTGTCTCTGTCTCTGTGTCTCTGTCCCTGAGTCTCTCTCTCTGTGCCCCTGTCTCTGTTTCTCTGGCTGTCTAACTGTGTCTCTGTCTCTGTTTCTCTGTCCCACGGTATCCGTATCTGTGTCTCCGTCTCTGTGTCCCTGCCTCTGAGTCTCTGTCTCTGTCTCCCTGGCTCTGCGTCTCTGCCTCCGTGTCTCTGTCTCTGTGTGTATTCCTCTGTGTCTCTGCCTCCGTGTATCTGTCTCTGCGTCTCTCTCTCTGTGTCCCTGTCCCTGTGTCTCTCTCTGTGTCTCTGTCTCTGTGTCTCTGTCTCTGTATCTATGCCTCTGTTCGTGTGTCTCTGGACCTGCGTCTCCGTCTCCGTGTCTCGGTCTCTATGTCTCTGTCTTTATGTCTCTGCCTCTGTGTCTCTGTCTCGGTGTCTCTGTCTCTGTGTCTCTGTCTCTGTGTCTCTGTCTCTGTGTATCTGTCTCTGCGTCTCCGTCTCTGTATCTCTGTCTCTGTGTCTCTGTCCCTGAGTCTCTCTCTCTGTGTCCCTGTCTCTGTGTCTCTGTCCTTGCGTCTCCGTCTCTGTGTCTCTGTCTCTGTGTCTCTTTCTCTATACTCTGTCTCTGTGGCTATGTCTCTGTGTCTCTGTCTCTGTGTCTATGTCTCTGTGTCTCTGTCTCTGAGTCTCTGTCTCTGTGTCTTTGTCTCCGTCTCTGTGTCTCTGTCTCCGAGTCTCTGTCTCTGCGTCCCTGTCTCTGTGTCCCCGTCCCTGCGTCTCCGTCTCTGTGTCTCTGCCTCTGTCTCTGTCTCTGTGTCTCTGCCTCTGTATCTTTCTCTGCGTCTCTGTCTCTGTGTCCCTGTCTCTGTGGCTGTGCCTCTATGTCCCTGTCCCTGTGTCACTGTCTCTGTGTCCCTGTCTCTGTGTCTATGCCTCTGTCCGTGTGTCACTGTACCTGTGTCTCCGTCTCTGTGTCTCTGTCTCTATGTCTCTGTCTCTCTGTCTCTGTCTCTGTGTCTCTGTCTCTGTCTCTGTCTCTGTGTCTCCGTTTCTGTGTCTCTCTCCCTGTGTCTCTGTCTCTGAATCTCTGTCATTGTGTCTCTGTCTCTGTGTCTCTGTCTCTGTGTCTCTGTCTCTGTGTCTATGTCTCTGTGTCTCTGTCTCTTTGCCTCTGTCGCTGTGTCTCTGTCTCTGAGTCTCTCTCTCTGTGTCCCTGTCTCTGTGTCTCTGTCCTTGCGTCTCCGTGTCTGTGTCTCTGGCTCTGTGTCTCTGTCTCTGTGTCTATGTCTCTGTGCCTCTGTCTCTGTGTCTCTGTCTCTGTGTCTCTGTCTCTGTGTCTCTGTCTCTGTGTCTCTGTCTCTGTGTCTCTGTCTCTGTGTCTCTGTCTCTGTGTCTCTGTCTCTGTGTCTCTGTCTCTGTGTCTCTTTCTCTGTGCCTCTGCCTCTGTGCCTCTGCCTCTGTGTCTCGGTATCTGTGTCTCTGTATCTGCGTCTCTGTCTCTGTGCCTCTGTTTCTGTGTGTCTGTGTCTCTCTCTCTGTGTCTCTATCTCTGTGTCTCTGTGTCTGTGTCTCTGTCCCTGTGCCTCTGTTTCTGTGTCTCTGTGTCTCTGTCCCTGTGTCTCCGTCTCTGTGTCTCTGTCTCTGTCTCTGTGTCTCTGCCTCTGTGTCTCTCTCTCTGTGTCTCTGTCTCTGTGCCTCTGTCTCTGTGTCTATGCCTCTGTCCATGTGTCTCTGAACCTGCGTCTCCGTCTCCGTGTCTCGGTCTCTATATATCTGTCTTTATGTCTCTGCCTCTGTGTCTCTGTCTCGGTGTCTCTGTCTCTGTGTCTCTGTCCCTGTCTCTATGTCTCTGTGTCTCTGTCTCTGAGTGTCTGCCTCTGTGTCTTTGTCTCTGTCTCTGTGTCTCTGTCTCTGAGTCTCTGTCTCTGTGTCCCTGTCTCTGTGTCCCTGTCCCTGCGTCTCCGTCTCTGTGTCTCTGTCTCTGTCTCTGTGTCTCTGCCTCTGTGTCTCTCTCTCTGTGTCCCTGTCTCTGTGTCTCTGTCCTTGCGTCTCCGCCTCTGTGTCTCCGTCTCTGTGTCTCTGTCTCTGTGTCTCTGTCTCTGTGTCTCTGTTTCTGTGCCTCTGCCTCTGTGCCTCTGCCTCTGTGTCTCGGTCTCTGTGTCTCTGTCTCTGCGTCTCTGTCTCTGCGTCTCTGTCTCTGTGCCTCTGTTTCTGTGTCTCTGTGTCTCTGTCTCTGTGTCTCTGTCTCTGTGTCTCTGTCTCTGTCTCTGTGTCTCTGTCTCTGTGTCTCTGTCTCTGCGTCTCTGTCTCTGTTTCTCTGCCTCTGTCTCTGTGTGTCTGTCTCTGTCTCTGTGTCTCTGTCTCTGTGTCTCTGTCTCTGTGTCTCTGTCTCTGTGTCTCTGTCTCTGTGTCTCTGTCTCTGTGTCTCTGACCCTGTGTCTCTGTCTCTGTGTCTCTGTCCCTGAGTCTCTCTCTCTGTGTCCCTGTCTCTGTGTCTCTGGCTGTCTAACTGTGTCTCTGTCTCTGTTTCTCTGTCCCACGGTATCCGTCTCTGTGTCTCCGTCTCTGTGTCCCTGCCTCTGAGTCTCTGCCTCTGTCTCCCTGGCTCTGTGTCTCTGCCTCCGTGTCTCTGTCTCTGTGTCTATTCCTCTGTGTCTCTGCCTCCGTGTATCTGTCTCTGCCTCTCTCTCTCTCTGTCACTGCCTCTGAATCTCTGTCTCTGTGTCTCTGTCGCAGAGTCTCCGTCTCTATGTCCCTGTCTCTGTGTCTCTGTCCCTGTGTCTCCGTCTCTGTGTCTCTGTCTCTGTCTCTGTGTCTCTGCCTCTGTGTCTCTCTCTCTGTGTCTCTGTCTCTGTGTCTCTGTCTCTGTGTCTATGCCTCTGTCCGTGTGTCTCTGGACCTGCGTCTCCGTCTCCGTGTCTCGGTCTCTATATCACTGTCTTTATGTCTCTGCCTCTGTGTCTCTGTGTCGGTGTCTCTGTCTCTGTGTCTCTGTCTCTGTGTCTCTGTCCCTGTCTCTATGTCTCTGTGTCTCTGTCTCTGAGTGTCTGCCTCTGTGTCTTTGTCTCTGTCTCTGCGTCTCTGTCTCTGAGTCTCTGTCTCTGTGTCCCTGTCTCTGTGTCCCTGTCTCTGTGTCTCTGTCCCTGTGTCTCCGTCTCTGTGTCTCTGTCTCTGTCTCTGAGTCTCTGTCTCTGTGTCTCGGTCTCTGTCTCTGTCTCTGTTTCTCTTTTTCTGTGTCCCTGTCCCTGTGTCTCCGTCTCTGTGTCTCTGTCTGTGTCTCTGTGTGCGTGTATCTGTCTCTGAGTCTCTGTCTCTGTGACTCTGTCTCTGTGTCTCTGCCTCCATGTCTCTGTCTCTGTGTCTATTCCCCTGTGTCTCTGCCTCCGTGTATCTGACTCTGCGTCTCTCTCTCTCTGTCTCTGCCTCTGAATCTCTGTCTCTTCGTCTCTCTCCCAGAGTCTCCGTCTCTGTGTCCCTGTCTCTGTGTCTCTGGCTGTCTAACTGTGTCTCTGTCTCTGTTTCTCTGTCCCACGGTATCCGTCTCTGTGTCTCTCTCTGTGTCCCTGCCTCTGAGTCTCTGTCTCTGTCTCCCTGGCTCTGCGTCTCTGCCTCCGTGTCTCTGTCTCTGTGTCTATTCCTCTGTGTCTCTGCCTCCGTGTACCTGTCTCTGCGTCTCTCTCTCTCTGTCACTGCCTCTGAATCTCTGTCTCTGTGTCTCTGTCCCAGAGTCTCCGTCTCTATGTCCCTGTCTCTGTGTCTCTGTCCCTGTGTCTCCGTCTCTGTGTCTCTGTCTCTGTCTCTGTGTCTCTGCCTCTGTGTCTCTCTCTCTGTGTCTCTGGCTGTCTAACTGTGTCTCTGTCTCTGTTTCTCTGTCCCTCGGTATCCGTCTCTGTGTCTCTCTCTGTGTCCCTGCCTCTGAGTCTCTGTCTCTGTCTCCCTGGCTCTGCGTCTCTGCCTCCGTGTCTCTGTCTCTGTGTCTATTCCTCTGTGTCTCTGCCTCCGTGTACCTGTCTCTGCGTCTCTCTCTCTCTGTCACTGCCTCTGAATCTCTGTCTCTGTGTCTCTGTCCCAGAGTCTCCGTCTCTATGTCCCTGTCTCTGTGTCTCTGTCCCTGTGTCTCCGTCTCTGTGTCTCTGTCTCTGTCTCTGTGTCTCTGCCTCTGTGTCTCTCTCTCTGTGTCTCTGTCTCTGTGTCCCTGTCTCTGTGTCTATGCATCTGTCCGTGTGTCTCTGGACCTGCGTCTCCGTCTCCGTGTCTCGGTCTCTATATCTCTGTCTTTATGTCTCTGCCTCTGTGTCTCTGTCTCGGTGTCTCTGTCTCTGTGTCTCTGTCTCTGTGTCTCTGTCTCTGTGTCTCTGTCTCTGTGTCTCTGTCTCTGTGTCTCTGTCCCTGTCTCTATGTCTCTGTGTCTCTGTCTCTGAGTGTCTGCCTCTGTGTCTTTGTCTCTGTCTCTGTGTCTCTGTCTCTGAGTCTCTGTCTCTGTGTCCCTGTCTCTGTGTCCCTGTCCCTGCGTCTCCGTCTCTGTGTCTCTGCCTCTGTCTCTGTCTCTGTGTCTCTGCCTCTGTATCTGTCTCTGCGTCTCCGTCTCTGTATCTCTGTCTCTGTGTCTCTGTCCCTGAGTCTCTCTCTCTGTGTCCCTGTCTCTGTGTCTCTGTCCTTGCGTCTCTGTCTCTGTGTCTCTGTCTCTGTGTCTCCGTCTCTATGTCCCTGTCTCTGCGTCTCCGCCTCTGTGTCTCCGTCTCTGTGTCTCTGTCTTTGTGTCTATGTCTCCGTGCCTATACCTCTGTCCGTGTGTCTCTGTCCCAGAGTCTCCGTCTCTATGTCCCTGTCTCTGCGTCTCCGCCTCTGTGTCTCCGTCTCTGTGTCTCTGTCTTTGTGTCTATGTCTCCGTGCCTATACCTCTGTCCGTGTGTCTCTGTACCTGCGTCTCCGTCTCTGCGTCTCTGTCTCTGTGTCTCTGTCTCTGTGTCTCTGTCTCTGTGCCTCTGCCTCTGTGCCTCTGCCTCTGTGTCTCGGTCTCTGTGTCTCTGTCTCTGTGTCTCTGTCCCTGAGTCTCTCTCTCTGTGCCCCTGTCTCTGTTTCTCTGGCTGTCTAACTGTGTCTCTGTCTCTGTTTCTCTGTCCCACGGTATCCGTATCTGTGTCTCCGTCTCTGTGTCCCTGCCTCTGAGTCTCTGTCTCTGTCTCCCTGGCTCTGCGTCTCTGCCTCCGTGTCTCTGTCTCTGTGTGTATTCCTCTGTGTCTCTGCCTCCGTGTATCTGTCTCTGCGTCTCTCTCTCTGTGTCCCTGTCCCTGTGTCTCTCTCTGTGTCTCTGTCTCTGTGTCTCTGTCTCTGTATCTATGCCTCTGTTCGTGTGTCTCTGGACCTGCGTCTCCGTCTCCGTGTCTCGGTCTCTATGTCTCTGTCTTTATGTCTCTGCCTCTGTGTCTCTGTCTCGGTGTCTCTGTCTCTGTGTCTCTGTCTCTGTGTCTCTGTCTCTGTGTATCTGTCTCTGCGTCTCCGTCTCTGTATCTCTGTCTCTGTGTCTCTGTCCCTGAGTCTCTCTCTCTGTGTCCCTGTCTCTGTGTCTCTGTCCTTGCGTCTCCGTCTCTGTGTCTCTGTCTCTGTGTCTCTTTCTCTATACTCTGTCTCTGTGGCTATGTCTCTGTGTCTCTGTCTCTGTGTCTATGTCTCTGTGTCTCTGTCTCTGAGTCTCTGTCTCTGTGTCTTTGTCTCCGTCTCTGTGTCTCTGTCTCCGAGTCTCTGTCTCTGCGTCCCTGTCTCTGTGTCCCCGTCCCTGCGTCTCCGTCTCTGTGTCTCTGCCTCTGTATCTGTCTCTGTGTCTCTGCCTCTGTATCTTTCTCTGCGTCTCTGTCTCTGTGTCCCTGTCTCTGTGGCTATGTCTCTATGTCCCTGTCCCTGTGTCACTGTCTCTGTGTCCCTGTCTCTGTGTCTATGCCTCTGTCCGTGTGTCACTGTACCTGTGTCTCCATCTCTGTGTCTCTGTCTCTATGTCTCTGTCTCTCTGTCTCTGTCTCTGTGTCTCTGTCTCTGTCTCTGTCTCTGTGTCTCCGTTTCTGTGTCTCTCTCCCTGTGTCTCTGTCTCTGAATCTCTGTCATTGTGTCTCTGTCTCTGTGTCTCTGTCTCTGTGTCTCTGTCTCTGTGTCTATGTCTCTGTGTCTCTGTCTCTTTGCCTCTGTCGCTGTGTCTCTGTCTCTGAGTCTCTCTCTCTGTGTCCCTGTCTCTGTGTCTCTGTCCTTGCGTCTCCGTGTCTGTGTCTCTGGCTCTGTGTCTCTGTCTCTGTGTCTATGTCTCTGTGCCTCTGTCTCTGTGTCTCTGTCTCTGTGTCTCTGTCTCTGTGTCTCTGTCTCTGTGTCTCTGTCTCTGTGTCTCTGTCTCTGTGTCTCTGTCTCTGTGTCTCTTTCTCTGTGCCTCTGCCTCTGTGCCTCTGCCTCTGTGTCTCGGTATCTGTGTCTCTGTATCTGCGTCTCTGTCTCTGTGCCTCTGTTTCTGTGTGTCTGTGTCTCTCTCTCTGTGTCTCTATCTCTGTGTCTCTGTGTCTGTGTCTCTGTCCCTGTGCCTCTGTTTCTGTGTCTCTGTGTCTCTGTCCCTGTGTCTCCGTCTCTGTGTCTCTGTCTCTGTCTCTGTGTCTCTGCCTCTGTGTCTCTCTCTCTGTGTCTCTGTCTCTGTGCCTCTGTCTCTGTGTCTATGCCTCTGTCCATGTGTCTCTGAACCTGCGTCTCCGTCTCCGTGTCTCGGTCTCTATATATCTGTCTTTATGTCTCTGCCTCTGTGTCTCTGTCTCGGTGTCTCTGTCTCTGTGTCTCTGTCCCTGTCTCTATGTCTCTGTGTCTCTGTCTCTGAGTGTCTGCCTCTGTGTCTTTGTCTCTGTCTCTGTGCCTCTGTTTCTGTGTCTCTGTGTCTCTGTCTCTGTGTCCCTGTCTCTGTCCCTGTGTCTCTGTGTCTGTGTCTCTGTCTCTGTGTCTCAGTCTCTGTGTCTCTGTCTCTGTGTCTCTGTCTCTGCGTCTCTGTCTCTGTTTCTCTGTCTCTGTCTCTGTGTGTCTGTCTCTGTCTCTGTGTCTCTGTCTCTGTGTCTCTGTCTCTGTGTCTCTGTCTCTGTGTCTCTGTCTCTGTGTCTCTGTCTCTGTGTCTCTGTCTCTGTGTCTCTGTCTCTGTGTCTCTGTCTCTGTGTCTCTGTCTCTGTGTCTCTGTCTCTGTGTCTCTGTCCCTGAGTCTCTCTCTCTGTGTCCCTGTCTCTGTGTCTCTGGCTGTCTAACTGTGTCTCTGTCTCTGTTTCTCTGTCCCACGGTATCCGTCTCTGTGTCTCCGTCTCTGTGTCCCTGCCTCTGAGTCTCTGTCTCTGTCTCCCTGGCTCTGCGTCTCTGCCTCCGTGTCTCTGTCTCTGTGTGTATTCGTCTGTGTCTCTGCCTCCGTGTATCTGTCTCTGCGTCTCTCTCTCTCTGTCACTGCCTCTGAATCTCTGTCTATGTGTCTTTGTCCCAGAGTCTCTGTCTCTATGTCCCTGTCTCTGTGTCTCTGTCCCTGTGTCTCCGTCTCTGTGTCTCTGTCTCTGTCTCTGTGTCTCTGCCTCTGTGTCTCTCTCTCTGTGTCTCTGTCTCTGTGTCTCTGTCACTGTGTCTATGCCTCTGTCCGTGTGTCTCTGGACCTGCGTCTCCGTCTCCGTGTCTCGGTCTCTATATCTCTGTCTTTATGTCTCTGCCTCTGTGTCTCTGTCTCGGTGTCTCTGTCTCTGCGTCTCTGTCTCTGTGTCTCTGTCCCTGTTTCTATGTCTCTGTGTCTCTGTCTCTGAGTGTCTGCCTCTGTGTCTTTGTCTCTGTCTCTGTGTCTCTGTCTCTGAGTCTCTGTCGCTGTGTCCTTGTCTCTGTGTCCCTGTCCCTGCGTCTCCGTCTCTGTGTCTCTGCCTCTGTCTCTGTCTCTGTGTCTCTGCCTCTGTATCTGTCTCTGCGTCTCCGTCTCTGTATCTCTGTCTCTGTGTCTCTGTCCCTGAGCCTCTCTCTCTGTGTCCCTGTCTCTGTGTCTCTGTCCTTGCGTCTCTGTCTCTGTGTCTCTGTCTCTGTGTCTCTGTCTCTGTGTCCCTGTCTCTGTGTCTATGTCTCTGTGTCTCTGTCTCTGAGTCTCTGCCTCTGTGTCTTTGTCTCTGTCTCTGTGTCTCTGTCTCTGAGACTCTGTCTCTGAGACTCTGTCACTGTGTCCCTGTCTCTGTGTCACTGTCTCTGTGTCTCTGTCCCTGTGTCTCTCTCTGTGTCTCTGTCTCTGTGTCTCTGTCTCTGTGTCTATGCCTCTGTCCGTGTGTCTCTGGACCTGCGTCTCCGTCTCCGTGTCTCGGTCTCTATGTCTCTGTCTTTATGTCTCTGCCTCTGTGTCTCTGTCTCGGTGTCTCTGTCTCTGTGTCTCTGTCTCTGTGTCTCTGTCTCTGTGTCTCTGTCTCTGTGTCTCTGTCTCTGTGTCTCTGTCTCTGTGTCTCTGTCTCTCTGTCTCTGTCTCTGTGTCTCTGTCTCTGCGTCTCCCTCTGTGTCTCTGTCTCTGTCTCTGTCTCTGTGTCTCTGCCTCTGTATCTGTCTCTGCGTCTCCGTCTCTGTATCTCTGTCTCTGTGTCTCTGTCCCTGAGTCTCTCTCTCTGTGTCCCTGTCTCTGTGTCTCTGTCCCTGCGTCTCCCTCTCTGTGTCTCTGCCTCTGTCTCTGTCTCTGTGTCTCTGCCTCTGTATCTTTCTCTGCGTCTCCGTCTCTGTATCTCTGTCCCTGAGTCTCTCTCTCTGTGTCCTTGTCTCTGTGTCTCTGTCCTTGCGTCTCCGCCTCTGTGTCTCCGTCTCTGTGTCTCTGTCTTTGTGTCTATGTCTCCGTGCCTATGCCTCTGTCCGTGTGTCTCTGTACCTGTGTCTCCGTCTCTGCGTCTCTGTCTCTGTGTCCCTGTCTCTGTGGATATGTCTCTGTGTCCCTGTCTCTGTGCCTCTGCCTCTGTGCCTCTGCCTCTGTGTCTCGGTATCTGTGTCTCTGTCTCTGCGTCTCTGTCTCTGTGCCTCTGTTTCTGTGTCCCTGTCTCTCTGTCTCTGTCTCTGTCTCTGTCTCTGTCTCTGTCTCTGTGTCTCCGTTTCTGTGTCTCTCTCCCTGTGTCTCTGTCTCTGAATCTCTGTCATTGTGTCTCTGTCTCTGTGTCTCTGTCTCTGTGTCTCTGTCTCTGTGTCTCTGTCTCTGTGTCTCTGTCTCTGTGTCTCTGTCTCTGTGTCTCTGTCTCTGTGTCTCTCTCTCTGTGGCTCTGTCTCTGTGTCTCTGTCTCTGTGTCTCTGTCTCTGTGTCTCTGTCTCTGTGTCTCTGTCTCTGTGTCTCTGTCTCTGTGTCTCTGTCTCTGTGTCTCTGTCTCTGTGTCTCTGTCTCTGTGTCTCTGTCTCTGTGTCTCTGTCTCTGTGTCTCTGTCTCTGTGTCTCTGTCTCTGTGTCTCTGTCTCTGTGTCTCTGTCTCTGTGTCTCTGTCTCTGTGTCTCTGTCTCTGTGTCTCTGTCTCTGTGTCTCTGTCTCTGTGTCTCTGTCTCTGTGTCTCTGTCTCTGTGTCTCTGTCTCTGTGTCTCTGTCTCTGTGTCTCTGTCTCTGTGTCTCTGTCTCTGTGTCTCTGTCTCTGTGTCTCTGTCTCTGTGTCTATTTCTCTGTGTCTCTGTCTCTTTGCCTCTGTCTCTGTGTCTCTGTCTCTGAGTCTCTCTCTCTGTGTCCCTGTCTCTGTGTCTCTGTCCTTGCGCCTCCGTGTCTGTGTCTCTGGCTCTGTGTCTCTGTCTCTGTGTCTATGTCTCTGTGCATCTGTCTCTGTGTCTCTGTCTCTGTGTCTCTGTCTCTGTGTCTCTGTCTCTGTGTCTCTGTCTCTGTGTCTCTGTCTCTGTGCCTCTGCCTCTGTGCCTCTGCCTCTGTGTCTCGGTATCTGTGTCTCTGTCTCTGCGTCTCTGTCTCTGTGCCTCTGTTTCTGTGTCCCTGCGTCTCTGTCTCTGTGTCTCTCTCTCTGTGTCTCTGTGTCTGTGTCTCTGTCCCTGTGTCTCTGTGTCTCTGTCCTTGCGTCTCCGTGTCTGTGTCTCTGGCTCTGTGTGTCTGTCTCTGTGTCTATGTCTCTGTGTCTCTGTCTCTGTGTCTCTGTCTCTGTGTCTCTGTCTCTGTGTCTCTGTCTCTGTGTCTCTGTCTCTGTGTCTCTGTCTCTGTGTCTCTGTCTCTGTGTCTCTGTCTCTGTGTCTCTGTCTCTGTGTCTCTTTCCCTGTGCCTCTGTTTCTGTGTCTCTGTGTCTCTGTCTCTGTGTCTCTGTCTCTGTGTCTCTGTCCCTGTGTCTCTGTCCCTGTGTCTCTGTCCCTGTGTCTCTGTCTCTGTGTCTCTGTCTCTGTGTCTTTGTCTCTGTCTCTGTGTCTCTGTCTCGGTGTCTCTGCCCCTGTGTTTCTGTCTCTGTGTCTCTGTCTCTGTGTCTATGTCTCTGTGTCTCTGTCTCCGAGTCTCTGTCTCTGCGTCCCTGTCTCTGTGTCTCCGTCCCTGCGTCACCGTCTCTGTGTCTCTGTCTCTGTCTCTGTGTCTCTGCCTCTGTGTCTCTCTCTCTGTGTCTCTGTCTCTGTGTCTATGCCTCTGTCCGTGTGTCTCTGGACCTGCGTCTCCGTCTCCGTGTCTCGGTCTCTATATATCTGTCTTTATGTCTCTGCCTCTGTATCTCTGTCTCGGTGTCTCTGTCTCTGTGTCTCTGTCTCTGTGTCTCTGTCCCTGTCTCTATGTCTCTGTGTCTCTGTCTCTGAGTGTCTGCCTCTGTGTCTTTGTCTCTGTCTCTGTGTCTCTGTCTCTGAGTCTCTGTCTCTGTGTCCCTGTCTCTGTGTCCCTGTCCCTGCGTCTCCGTCTCTGTGTCTCTGTCTCTGTCTCTGTGTCTCTGTCTCTGTGCCTCTGCCTCTGTGCCTCTGCCTCTGTGTCTCGGTCTCTGTGTCTCTGTCTCTGCGTCTCTGTCTCTGCGTCTCTGTCTCTGTGCCTCTGTTTCTGTGTCTCTGTGTCTCTGTCTCTGTGTCTCTGTCTCTGTCTCTGTGTCTCTGTGTCTGTGTCTCTGTCTCTGTGTCTCTGTCTCTGTGTCTCTGTCTCTGCGTCTCTGTCTCTGTTTCTCTGTCTCTGTCTCTGTGTGTCTGTCTCTGTCTCTGTGTCTCTGTCTCTGTGTCTCTGTCTCTGTGTCCTTGTCTCTGTGTCTCTGTCTCTGTGTCTCTGTCTCTGTGTCTCTGTCTCTGTGTCTCTGTCCCTGTGTCTCTGTCTCTGTGTCCCTGCCTCTGAGTCTCTGTCTCTGTCTCCCTGGCTCTGCGTCTCTGCCTCCGTGTCTCTGTCTCTGTGTCTATTCCTCTGTGTCTCTGCCTCCGTGTATCTGTCTCTGCGTCTCTCTCTCTCTGTCACTGCCTCTGAATCTCTGTCTCGGTGTCTCTGTCTCTGTGTCTCTGTCTCTGTGTCTCTGTCTCTGTGTCTCTGTCTCTGTGTCTCTGTCTCTGTGTCTCTGTCTCTGTGTCTCTGTCTCTGTGTCTCTGTCCCTGTCTCTATGTCTCTGTGTCTCTGTCTCTGAGTGTCTGCCTCTGTGTCTTTGTCTCTGTCTCTGAGTCTCTGTCTCTGTGTCCCTGTCTCGGTGTCCCTGTCCCTGCGTCTCCGTCTCTGTGTCTCTGCCTCTGTCTCTGTCTCTGTGTCTCTGCCTCTGTATCTGTCTCTGCGTCTCCGTCTCTGTATCTCTGTCTCTGTGTCTCTGTCCCTGAGTCTCTCTCTCTGTGTCCCTGTCTCTGTGTCTCTGTCCTTGCGTCTCTGTCTCTGTGTCCCTGTCTTTATGTCTCTGCCTCTGAGTCTCTCTCTCTGTGTCCCTCTCTCTGTGTCTCTGTCCTTGCGTCTCCGCCTCTGTGTCTCCGTCTCTGTGTCTCTGTCTTTGTGTCTATTTCTCCGTGCCTATGCCTCTGTCCGTGTGTCTCTGTACCTGCGTCTCCGTCTCTGTGTCTCTGTCTCTGTGTCTCTGCCTCTGTATCTCTGTCTCGGTGTCTCTGTCTCTGTGTCTCTGTCTCTGTGTCTCTGTCCCTGTCTCTATGTCTCTGTGTCTCTGTCTCTGAGTGTCTGCCTCTGTGTCTTTGTCTCTGTCTCTGTGTCTCTGTCTCTGAGTCTCTGTCTCTGTGTCCCTGTCTCTGTGTCCCTGTCCCTGCGTCTCCGTCTCTGTGTCTCTGTCTCTGTCTCTGTGTCTCTGTCTCTGTGCCTCTGCCTCTGTGCCTCTGCCTCTGTGTCTCGGTCTCTGTGTCTCTGTCTCTGCGTCTCTGTCTCTGCGTCTCTGTCTCTGTGCCTCTGTTTCTGTGTCTCTGTGTCTCTGTCTCTGTCTCTGTGTCTCTGTGTCTGTGTCTCTGTCTCTGTGTCTCTGTCTCTGTGTCTCTGTCTCTGCGTCTCTGTCTCTGTCTCTGTTTCTCTGTCTCTGTCTCTGTGTGTCTGTCTCTGTCTCTGTGTCTCTGTCTCTGTGTCTCTGTCTCTGTGTCTCTGTCTCTGTGTCTCTGTCTCTGTGTCTCTGTCTCTGTGTCTCTGTCTCTGTGTCTCTGTCCCTGTGTCTCTGTCTCTGTGTCCCTGCCTCTGAGTCTCTGTCTCTGTCTCCCTGGCTCTGCGTCTCTGCCTCCGTGTCTCTGTCTCTGTGTCTATTCCTCTGTGTCTCTGCCTCCGTGTATCTGTCTCTGCGTCTCTCTCTCTCTGTCACTGCCTCTGAATCTCTGTCTCGGTGTCTCTGTCTCTGTGTCTCTGTCTCTGTGTCTCTGTCTCTGTGTCTCTGTCTCTGTGTCTCTGTCTCTGTGTCTCTGTCTCTGTGTCTCTGTCTCTGTGTCTCTGTCCCTGTCTCTATGTCTCTGTGTCTCTGTCTCTGAGTGTCTGCCTCTGTGTCTTTGTCTCTGTCTCTGAGTCTCTGTCTCTGTGTCCCTGTCACGGTGTCCCTGTCCCTGCGTCTCCGTCTCTGTGTCTCTGCCTCTGTCTCTGTCTCTGTGTCTCTGCCTCTGTATCTGTCTCTGCGTCTCCGTCTCTGTATCTCTGTCTCTGTGTCTCTGTCCCTGAGTCTCTCTCTCTGTATCCCTGTCTCTGTGTCTCTGTCCTTGCGTCTCTGTCTCTGTGTCTCTGTCTCTGTGTCTCTGTCTCTGTGTCCCTGTCTTTATGTCTCTGCCTCTGAGTCTCTCTCTCTGTGTCCCTCTCTCTGTGTCTCTGTCCTTGCGTCTCCGCCTCTGTGTCTCCGTCTCTGTGTCTCTGTCTTTGTGTCTATGTCTCCGTGCCTATGCCTCTGTCCGTGTGTCTCTGTACCTGCGTCTCCGTCTCTGTGTCTCTGTCTCTGTGTCTCTGTCTCTGTGTCTCTGTCTCTGTGTCTCTGTCTCGGTGTCTCTGTCTCTGTGTCTCTGTCTCTGTGTCTCTGTCTCTGTGTCTCTGTCCCTGTCTCTATGTCTCTGTGTCTCTGTCTCTGAGTGTCTGCCTCTGTGTCTTTGTCTCTGTCTCTGAGTCTCTGTCTCTGTGTCTCTGTCCCTGCGTCTCTGTCTCTGTGTCTCTGTCTCTGTGTCTCTGTCTCTGTGTCTCTGTCTCTGTGCCTCTGCCTCTGTGCCTCTGCCTCTGTGTCTCGGTATCTGTGTCTCTGTCTCTGCGTCTCTGTCTCTGTGCCTCTGTTTCTGTGTCTCTGTGTCTCTGTCTCTGTGTCTCTGGCTCTGTGTCTCTGTGTCTGTGTCTCTGTCCCTGTGTCTCTGTGTCTCTGTCCTTGCGTCTCCGTGTCTGTGTCTCTGTCTCTGTGCCTCTGCCTCTGTGTCTCGGTCTCTGTGTCTCTGTCTCTGTGTCTCTGTCCCTGAGTCTCTCTCTCTGTGCCCCTGTCTCTGTTTCTCTGGCTGTCTAACTGTGTCTCTGTCTCTGTTTCTCTGTCCCACGGTATCCGTATCTGTGTCTCCGTCTCTGTGTCCCTGCCTCTGAGTCTCTGTCTCTGTCTCCCTGGCTCTGCGTCTCTGCCTCCGTGTCTCTGTCTCTGTGTGTATTCCTCTGTGTCTCTGCCTCCGTGTATCTGTCTCTGCGTCTCTCTCTCTGTGTCCCTGTCCCTGTGTCTCTTTCTGTGTCTCTGTCTCTGTGTCTCTGTCTCTGTATCTATGCCTCTGTTCGTGTGTCTCTGGACCTGCGTCTCCGTCTCCGTGTCTCGGTCTCTATGTCTCTGTCTTTATGTCTCTGCCTCTGTGTCTCTGTCTCGGTGTCTCTGTCTCTGTGTCTCTGTCTCTGTGTCTCTGTCTCTGTGTATCTGTCTCTGCGTCTCCGTCTCTGTATCTCTGTCTCTGTGTCTCTGTCCCTGAGTCTCTCTCTCTGTGTCCCTGTCTCTGTGTCTCTGTCCTTGCGTCTCCGTCTCTGTGTCTCTGTCTCTGTGTCTCTTTCTCTATACTCTGTCTCTGTGGCTATGTCTCTGTGTCTCTGTCTCTGTGTCTATGTCTCTGTGTCTCTGTCTCTGAGTCTCTGTCTCTGTGTCTTTGTCTCCGTCTCTGTGTCTCTGTCTCCGAGTCTCTGTCTCTGCGTCCCTGTCTCTGTGTCCCCGTCCCTGCGTCTCCGTCTCTGTGTCTCTGCCTCTGTCTCTGTCTCTGTGTCTCTGCCTCTGTATCTTTCTCTGCGTCTCTGTCTCTGTGTCCCTGTCTCTGTGGCTATGTCTCTATGTCCCTGTCCCTGTGTCACTGTCTCTGTGTCCCTGTCTCTGTGTCTATGCCTCTGTCCGTGTGTCACTGTACCTGTGTCTCCATCTCTGTGTCTCTGTCTCTATGTCTCTGTCTCTCTGTCTCTGTCTCTGTGTCTCTGTCTCTGTCTCTGTCTCTGTGTCTCCGTTTCTGTGTCTCTCTCCCTGTGTCTCTGTCTCTGAATCTCTGTCATTGTGTCTCTGTCTCTGTGTCTCTGTCTCTGTGTCTCTGTCTCTGTGTCTATGTCTCTGTGTCTCTGTCTCTTTGCCTCTGTCGCTGTGTCTCTGTCTCTGAGTCTCTCTCTCTGTGTCCCTGTCTCTGTGTCTCTGTCCTTGCGTCTCCGTGTCTGTGTCTCTGGCTCTGTGTCTCTGTCTCTGTGTCTATGTCTCTGTGCCTCTGTCTCTGTGTCTCTGTCTCTGTGTCTCTGTCTCTGTGTCTCTGTCTCTGTGTCTCTGTCTCTGTGTCTCTGTCTCTGTGTCTCTGTCTCTGTGTCTCTTTCTCTGTGCCTCTGCCTCTGTGCCTCTGCCTCTGTGTCTCGGTATCTGTGTCTCTGTATCTGCGTCTCTGTCTCTGTGCCTCTGTTTCTGTGTGTCTGTGTCTCTCTCTCTGTGTCTCTATCTCTGTGTCTCTGTGTCTGTGTCTCTGTCCCTGTGCCTCTGTTTCTGTGTCTCTGTGTCTCTGTCCCTGTGTCTCCGTCTCTGTGTCTCTGTCTCTGTCTCTGTGTCTCTGCCTCTGTGTCTCTCTCTCTGTGTCTCTGTCTCTGTGCCTCTGTCTCTGTGTCTATGCCTCTGTCCATGTGTCTCTGAACCTGCGTCTCCGTCTCCGTGTCTCGGTCTCTATATATCTGTCTTTATGTCTCTGCCTCTGTGTCTCTGTCTCGGTGTCTCTGTGTCTGTGTCTCTGTCCCTGTCTCTATGTCTCTGTGTCTCTGTCTCTGAGTGTCTGCCTCTGTGTCTTTGTCTCTGTCTCTGTGCCTCTGTTTCTGTGTCTCTGTGTCTCTGTCTCTGTGTCCCTGTCTCTGTCCCTGTGTCTCTGTGTCTGTGTCTCTGTCTCTGTGTCTCAGTCTCTGTGTCTCTGTCTCTGTGTCTCTGTCTCTGCGTCTCTGTCTCTGTTTCTCTGTCTCTGTCTCTGTGTGTCTGTCTCTGTCTCTGTGTCTCTGTCTCTGTGTCTCTGTCTCTGTGTCTCTGTCTCTGTGTCTCTGTCTCTGTGTCTCTGTCTCTGTGTCTCTGTCTCTGTGTCTCTGTCTCTGTGTCTCTGTCTCTGTGTCTCTGTCTCTGTGTCTCTGTCTCTGTGTCTCTGTCTCTGTGTCTCTGTCTCTGTGTCTCTGTCCCTGAGTCTCTCTCTCTGTGTCCCTGTCTCTGTGTCTCTGGCTGTCTAACTGTGTCTCTGTCTCTGTTTCTCTGTCCCACGGTATCCGTCTCTGTGTCTCCGTCTCTGTGTCCCTGCCTCTGAGTCTCTGTCTCTGTCTCCCTGGCTCTGCGTCTCTGCCTCCGTGTCTCTGTCTCTGTGTGTATTCGTCTGTGTCTCTGCCTCCGTGTATCTGTCTCTGCGTCTCTCTCTCTCTGTCACTGCCTCTGAATCTCTGTCTATGTGTCTTTGTCCCAGAGTCTCTGTCTCTATGTCCCTGTCTCTGTGTCTCTGTCCCTGTGTCTCCGTCTCTGTGTCTCTGTCTCTGTCTCTGTGTCTCTGCCTCTGTGTCTCTCTCTCTGTGTCTCTGTCTCTGTGTCTCTGTCACTGTGTCTATGCCTCTGTCCGTGTGTCTCTGGACCTGCGTCTCCGTCTCCGTGTCTCGGTCTCTATATCTCTGTCTTTATGTCTCTGCCTCTGTGTCTCTGTCTCGGTGTCTCTGTCTCTGCGTCTCTGTCTCTGTGTCTCTGTCCCTGTTTCTATGTCTCTGTGTCTCTGTCTCTGAGTGTCTGCCTCTGTGTCTTTGTCTCTGTCTCTGTGTCTCTGTCTCTGAGTCTCTGTCGCTGTGTCCTTGTCTCTGTGTCCCTGTCCCTGCGTCTCCGTCTCTGTGTCTCTGCCTCTGTCTCTGTCTCTGTGTCTCTGCCTCTGTATCTGTCTCTGCGTCTCCGTCTCTGTATCTCTGTCTCTGTGTCTCTGTCCCTGAGCCTCTCTCTCTGTGTCCCTGTCTCTGTGTCTCTGTCCTTGCGTCTCTGTCTCTGTGTCTCTGTCTCTGTGTCTCTGTCTCTGTGTCCCTGTCTCTGTGTCTATGTCTCTGTGTCTCTGTCTCTGAGTCTCTGCCTCTGTGTCTTTGTCTCTGTCTCTGTGTCTCTGTCTCTGAGACTCTGTCTCTGAGACTCTGTCACTGTGTCCCTGTCTCTGTGTCACTGTCTCTGTGTCTCTGTCCCTGTGTCTCTCTCTGTGTCTCTGTCTCTGTGTCTCTGTCTCTGTGTCTATGCCTCTGTCCGTGTGTCTCTGGACCTGCGTCTCCGTCTCCGTGTCTCGGTCTCTATGTCTCTGTCTTTATGTCTCTGCCTCTGTGTCTCTGTCTCGGTGTCTCTGTCTCTGTGTCTCTGTCTCTGTGTCTCTGTCTCTGTGTCTCTGTCTCTGTGTCTCTGTCTCTGTGTCTCTGTCTCTGTGTCTCTGTCTCTCTGTCTCTGTCTCTCTGTCTCTGTCTCTGTGTCTCTGTCTCTGCGTCTCCCTCTGTGTCTCTGTCTCTGTCTCTGTCTCTGTGTCTCTGCCTCTGTATCTGTCTCTGCGTCTCCGTCTCTGTATCTCTGTCTCTGTGTCTCTGTCCCTGAGTCTCTCTCTCTGTGTCCCTGTCTCTGTGTCTCTGTCCCTGCGTCTCCCTCTCTGTGTCTCTGCCTCTGTCTCTGTCTCTGTGTCTCTGCCTCTGTATCTTTCTCTGCGTCTCCGTCTCTGTATCTCTGTCCCTGAGTCTCTCTCTCTGTGTCCTTGTCTCTGTGTCTCTGTCCTTGCGTCTCCGCCTCTGTGTCTCCGTCTCTGTGTCTCTGTCTTTGTGTCTATGTCTCCGTGCCTATGCCTCTGTCCGTGTGTCTCTGTACCTGTGTCTCCGTCTCTGCGTCTCTGTCTCTGTGTCCCTGTCTCTGTGGATATGTCTCTGTGTCCCTGTCTCTGTGCCTCTGCCTCTGTGCCTCTGCCTCTGTGTCTCGGTATCTGTGTCTCTGTCTCTGCGTCTCTGTCTCTGTGCCTCTGTTTCTGTGTCCCTGTCTCTCTGTCTCTGTCTCTGTCTCTGTCTCTGTCTCTGTCTCTGTGTCTCCGTTTCTGTGTCTCTCTCCCTGTGTCTCTGTCTCTGAATCTCTGTCATTGTGTCTCTGTCTCTGTGTCTCTGTCTCTGTGTCTCTGTCTCTGTGTCTCTGTCTCTGTGTCTCTGTCTCTGTGTCTCTGTCTCTGTGTCTCTGTCTCTGTGTCTCTCTCTCTGTGGCTCTGTCTCTGTGTCTCTGTCTCTGTGTCTCTGTCTCTGTGTCTCTGTCTCTGTGTCTCTGTCTCTGTGTCTCTGTCTCTGTGTCTCTGTCTCTGTGTCTCTGTCTCTGTGTCTCTGTCTCTGTGTCTCTGTCTCTGTGTCTCTGTCTCTGTGTCTCTGTCTCTGTGTCTCTGTCTCTGTGTCTCTGTCTCTGTGTCTCTGTCTCTGTGTCTCTGTCTCTGTGTCTCTGTCTCTGTGTCTCTGTCTCTGTGTCTCTGTCTCTGTGTCTCTGTCTCTGTGTCTCTGTCTCTGTGTCTCTGTCTCTGTGTCTCTGTCTCTGTGTCTCTGTCTCTGTGTCTATTTCTCTGTGTCTCTGTCTCTTTGCCTCTGTCTCTGTGTCTCTGTCTCTGAGTCTCTCTCTCTGTGTCCCTGTCTCTGTGTCTCTGTCCTTGCGCCTCCGTGTCTGTGTCTCTGGCTCTGTGTCTCTGTCTCTGTGTCTATGTCTCTGTGCATCTGTCTCTGTGTCTCTGTCTCTGTGTCTCTGTCTCTGTGTCTCTGTCTCTGTGTCTCTGTCTCTGTGTCTCTGTCTCTGTGCCTCTGCCTCTGTGCCTCTGCCTCTGTGTCTCGGTATCTGTGTCTCTGTCTCTGCGTCTCTGTCTCTGTGCCTCTGTTTCTGTGTCCCTGCGTCTCTGTCTCTGTGTCTCTCTCTCTGTGTCTCTGTGTCTGTGTCTCTGTCCCTGTGTCTCTGTGTCTCTGTCCTTGCGTCTCCGTGTCTGTGTCTCTGGCTCTGTGTGTCTGTCTCTGTGTCTATGTCTCTGTGTCTCTGTCTCTGTGTCTCTGTCTCTGTGTCTCTGTCTCTGTGTCTCTGTCTCTGTGTCTCTGTCTCTGTGTCTCTGTCTCTGTGTCTCTGTCTCTGTGTCTCTGTCTCTGTGTCTCTTTCCCTGTGCCTCTGTTTCTGTGTCTCTGTGTCTCTGTCTCTGTGTCTCTGTCTCTGTGTCTCTGTCCCTGTGTCTCTGTCCCTGTGTCTCTGTCCCTGTGTCTCTGTCTCTGTGTCTCTGTCTCTGTGTCTTTGTCTCTGTCTCTGTGTCTCTGTCTCGGTGTCTCTGCCCCTGTGTTTCTGTCTCTGTGTCTCTGTCTCTGTGTCTATGTCTCTGTGTCTCTGTCTCCGAGTCTCTGTCTCTGCGTCCCTGTCTCTGTGTCTCCGTCCCTGCGTCACCGTCTCTGTGTCTCTGTCTCTGTCTCTGTGTCTCTGCCTCTGTGTCTCTCTCTCTGTGTCTCTGTCTCTGTGTCTATGCCTCTGTCCGTGTGTCTCTGGACCTGCGTCTCCGTCTCCGTGTCTCGGTCTCTATATATCTGTCTTTATGTCTCTGCCTCTGTATCTCTGTCTCGGTGTCTCTGTCTCTGTGTCTCTGTCTCTGTGTCTCTGTCCCTGTCTCTATGTCTCTGTGTCTCTGTCTCTGAGTGTCTGCCTCTGTGTCTTTGTCTCTGTCTCTGTGTCTCTGTCTCTGAGTCTCTGTCTCTGTGTCCCTGTCTCTGTGTCCCTGTCCCTGCGTCTCCGTCTCTGTGTCTCTGTCTCTGTCTCTGTGTCTCTGTCTCTGTGCCTCTGCCTCTGTGCCTCTGCCTCTGTGTCTCGGTCTCTGTGTCTCTGTCTCTGCGTCTCTGTCTCTGCGTCTCTGTCTCTGTGCCTCTGTTTCTGTGTCTCTGTGTCTCTGTCTCTGTGTCTCTGTCTCTGTCTCTGTGTCTCTGTGTCTGTGTCTCTGTCTCTGTGTCTCTGTCTCTGTGTCTCTGTCTCTGCGTCTCTGTCTCTGTTTCTCTGTCTCTGTCTCTGTGTGTCTGTCTCTGTCTCTGTGTCTCTGTCTCTGTGTCTCTGTCTCTGTGTCCTTGTCTCTGTGTCTCTGTCTCTGTGTCTCTGTCTCTGTGTCTCTGTCTCTGTGTCTCTGTCCCTGTGTCTCTGTCTCTGTGTCCCTGCCTCTGAGTCTCTGTCTCTGTCTCCCTGGCTCTGCGTCTCTGCCTCCGTGTCTCTGTCTCTGTGTCTATTCCTCTGTGTCTCTGCCTCCGTGTATCTGTCTCTGCGTCTCTCTCTCTCTGTCACTGCCTCTGAATCTCTGTCTCGGTGTCTCTGTCTCTGTGTCTCTGTCTCTGTGTCTCTGTCTCTGTGTCTCTGTCTCTGTGTCTCTGTCTCTGTGTCTCTGTCTCTGTGTCTCTGTCTCTGTGTCTCTGTCCCTGTCTCTATGTCTCTGTGTCTCTGTCTCTGAGTGTCTGCCTCTGTGTCTTTGTCTCTGTCTCTGAGTCTCTGTCTCTGTGTCCCTGTCTCGGTGTCCCTGTCCCTGCGTCTCCGTCTCTGTGTCTCTGCCTCTGTCTCTGTCTCTGTGTCTCTGCCTCTGTATCTGTCTCTGCGTCTCCGTCTCTGTATCTCTGTCTCTGTGTCTCTGTCCCTGAGTCTCTCTCTCTGTGTCCCTGTCTCTGTGTCTCTGTCCTTGCGTCTCTGTCTCTGTGTCCCTGTCTTTATGTCTCTGCCTCTGAGTCTCTCTCTCTGTGTCCCTCTCTCTGTGTCTCTGTCCTTGCGTCTCCGCCTCTGTGTCTCCGTCTCTGTGTCTCTGTCTTTGTGTCTATTTCTCCGTGCCTATGCCTCTGTCCGTGTGTCTCTGTACCTGCGTCTCCGTCTCTGTGTCTCTGTCTCTGTGTCTCTGCCTCTGTATCTCTGTCTCGGTGTCTCTGTCTCTGTGTCTCTGTCTCTGTGTCTCTGTCCCTGTCTCTATGTCTCTGTGTCTCTGTCTCTGAGTGTCTGCCTCTGTGTCTTTGTCTCTGTCTCTGTGTCTCTGTCTCTGAGTCTCTGTCTCTGTGTCCCTGTCTCTGTGTCCCTGTCCCTGCGTCTCCGTCTCTGTGTCTCTGTCTCTGTCTCTGTGTCTCTGTCTCTGTGCCTCTGCCTCTGTGCCTCTGCCTCTGTGTCTCGGTCTCTGTGTCTCTGTCTCTGCGTCTCTGTCTCTGCGTCTCTGTCTCTGTGCCTCTGTTTCTGTGTCTCTGTGTCTCTGTCTCTGTCTCTGTGTCTCTGTGTCTGTGTCTCTGTCTCTGTGTCTCTGTCTCTGTGTCTCTGTCTCTGCGTCTCTGTCTCTGTCTCTGTTTCTCTGTCTCTGTCTCTGTGTGTCTGTCTCTGTCTCTGTGTCTCTGTCTCTGTGTCTCTGTCTCTGTGTCTCTGTCTCTGTGTCTCTGTCTCTGTGTCTCTGTCTCTGTGTCTCTGTCTCTGTGTCTCTGTCCCTGTGTCTCTGTCTCTGTGTCCCTGCCTCTGAGTCTCTGTCTCTGTCTCCCTGGCTCTGCGTCTCTGCCTCCGTGTCTCTGTCTCTGTGTCTATTCCTCTGTGTCTCTGCCTCCGTGTATCTGTCTCTGCGTCTCTCTCTCTCTGTCACTGCCTCTGAATCTCTGTCTCGGTGTCTCTGTCTCTGTGTCTCTGTCTCTGTGTCTCTGTCTCTGTGTCTCTGTCTCTGTGTCTCTGTCTCTGTGTCTCTGTCTCTGTGTCTCTGTCCCTGTCTCTATGTCTCTGTGTCTCTGTCTCTGAGTGTCTGCCTCTGTGTCTTTGTCTCTGTCTCTGAGTCTCTGTCTCTGTGTCCCTGTCACGGTGTCCCTGTCCCTGCGTCTCCGTCTCTGTGTCTCTGCCTCTGTCTCTGTCTCTGTGTCTCTGCCTCTGTATCTGTCTCTGCGTCTCCGTCTCTGTATCTCTGTCTCTGTGTCTCTGTCCCTGAGTCTCTCTCTCTGTATCCCTGTCTCTGTGTCTCTGTCCTTGCGTCTCTGTCTCTGTGTCTCTGTCTCTGTGTCTCTGTCTCTGTGTCCCTGTCTTTATGTCTCTGCCTCTGAGTCTCTCTCTCTGTGTCCCTCTCTCTGTGTCTCTGTCCTTGCGTCTCCGCCTCTGTGTCTCCGTCTCTGTGTCTCTGTCTTTGTGTCTATGTCTCCGTGCCTATGCCTCTGTCCGTGTGTCTCTGTACCTGCGTCTCCGTCTCTGTGTCTCTGTCTCTGTGTCTCTGTCTCTGTGTCTCTGTCTCTGTGTCTCTGTCTCGGTGTCTCTGTCTCTGTGTCTCTGTCTCTGTGTCTCTGTCTCTGTGTCTCTGTCCCTGTCTCTATGTCTCTGTGTCTCTGTCTCTGAGTGTCTGCCTCTGTGTCTTTGTCTCTGTCTCTGAGTCTCTGTCTCTGTGTCTCTGTCCCTGCGTCTCTGTCTCTGTGTCTCTGTCTCTGTGTCTCTGTCTCTGTGTCTCTGTCTCTGTGCCTCTGCCTCTGTGCCTCTGCCTCTGTGTCTCGGTATCTGTGTCTCTGTCTCTGCGTCTCTGTCTCTGTGCCTCTGTTTCTGTGTCTCTGTGCCTCTGTCTCTGTGTCTCTGGCTCTGTGTCTCTGTGTCTGTGTCTCTGTCCCTGTGTCTCTGTGTCTCTGTCCTTGCGTCTCCGTGTCTGTGTCTCTGTCTCTGTGTCTCTGTCTCTGTGTCCCTGTCTCTGTGTCTCTGCCTCCGTGTCTCTGTCTCTGTGTCTATTCCTCTGTGTCTCTGCCTCTGTGTCTCTCACCCTGTGTCTCTGTCTCTGTGTCTCTGTCTCGGTGTCTCTGTCTCTATGTCTCTGTCTCTCTGTCTCCGTCTCTGTATCTGTGTCTTCGTTTCTGTGTCTCTCTCCCTGTGTCTCTGTCTCTGAATCTCTGTCATTGTGTCTCTGTCTCTGTGTCTATGTCTCTTTGTCTCTGTCTCTGTGTCTCTGTCTCTGTGTCTCTGTCTCTGTGTCTCTGTCTCTGTGTCTCTGTCTCTGTGTCTATGTCTCTGTGTCTCTGTCTCTTTGCCTCTGTCTCTGTGTCTCTGTCTCTGAGTCTCTCTCTCTGTGTCCCTGTCTCTGTGTCTCTGTCCTTGCGTCTCCGTCTCTGTGTCTCTGGCTCTGTGTCTCTGTCTCTGTGTCTATGTCCCTGTGCCTCTCTCTCTGTGTCTCTGTCTCTGTGTCTCTGTCTCTGTGTCTCTGTCTCTGTGTCTCTGTCTCTGTGCCTCTGCCTCTGTGCCTCTGCCTCTGTGCCTCTGCCTCTGTGCCTCTGCCTCTGTGTCTCGGTCTCTGTGTATCTGTCTCTGCGTCTCTCTCTCTCTGTCACTGCCTCTGAATCTCTGTCTCTGTGTCTCTGTCCCAGAGTCTCCGTCTCTGCGTCCCTGTCTCTGTGTCTCCGTCCCTGCGTCACCGTCTCTGTGTCTCTGTCTCTGTCTCTGTGTCTCTGCCTCTGTGTCTCTCTCTCTGTGTCTCTGTCTCTGTGCCTCTGTCTCTGTGTCTATGCCTCTGTCCGTGTGTCTCTGGACCTGCGTCTCCGTCTCCGTGTCTCGGTCTCTATATATCTGTCTTTATGTCTCTGCCTCTGTATCTCTGTCTCGGTGTCTCTGTCTCTGTGTCTCTGTCTCTGTGTCTCTGTCCCTGTCTCTATGTCTCTGTGTCTCTGTCTCTGTGTCTCTGTCTCTGTCTCTGTGTCTCTGTCTCTGTGCCTCTGCCTCTGTGCCTCTGCCTCTGTGTCTCGGTCTCTGTGTCTCTGTCTCTGCGTCTCTGTCTCTGCGTCTCTGTCTCTGTGCCTCTGTTTCTGTGTCTCTGTGTCTCTGTCTCTGTGTCTCTGTCTCTGTCTCTGTGTCTCTGTGTCTGTGTCTCTGTCTCTGTGTCTCTGTCTCTGTGTCTCTGTCTCTGCGTCTCTGTCTCTGTTTCTCTGTCTCTGTCTCTGTGTGTCTGTCTCTGTCTCTGTGTCTCTGTCTCTGTGTCTCTGTCTCTGTGTCCTTGTCTCTGTGTCTCTGTCTCTGTGTCCCTGTCTCTGTGTCTCTGTCTCTGTGTCTCTGTCCCTGTGTCTCTGTCTCTGTGTCCCTGCCTCTGAGTCTCTGTCTCTGTCTCCCTGGCTCTGCGTCTCTGCCTCCGTGTCTCTGTCTCTGTGTCTATTCCTCTGTGTCTCTGCCTCCGTGTATCTGTCTCTGCGTCTCTCTCTCTCTGTCACTGCCTCTGAATCTCTGTCTCGGTGTCTCTGTCTCTGTGTCTCTGTCTCTGTGTCTCTGTCTCTGTGTCTCTGTCTCTGTGTCTCTGTCTCTGTGTCTCTGTCTCTGTGTCTCTGTCTCTGTGTCTCTGTCCCTGTCTCTATGTCTCTGTGTCTCTGTCTCTGAGTGTCTGCCTCTGTGTCTTTGTCTCTGTCTCTGAGTCTCTGTCTCTGTGTCCCTGTCTCGGTGTCCCTGTCCCTGCGTCTCCGTCTCTGTGTCTCTGCCTCTGTCTCTGTCTCTGTGTCTCTGCCTCTGTATCTGTCTCTGCGTCTCCGTCTCTGTATCTCTGTCTCTGTGTCTCTGTCCCTGAGTCTCTCTCTCTGTGTCCCTGTCTCTGTGTCTCTGTCCTTGCGTCTCTGTCTCTGTGTCCCTGTCTTTATGTCTCTGCCTCTGAGTCTCTCTCTCTGTGTCCCTCTCTCTGTGTCTCTGTCCTTGCGTCTCCGCCTCTGTGTCTCCGTCTCTGTGTCTCTGTCTTTGTGTCTATTTCTCCGTGCCTATGCCTCTGTCCGTGTGTCTCTGTACCTGCGTCTCCGTCTCTGTGTCTCTGTCTCTGTGTCTCTGCCTCTGTATCTCTGTCTCGGTGTCTCTGTCTCTGTGTCTCTGTCTCTGTGTCTCTGTCCCTGTCTCTATGTCTCTGTGTCTCTGTCTCTGAGTGTCTGCCTCTGTGTCTTTGTCTCTGTCTCTGTGTCTCTGTCTCTGAGTCTCTGTCTCTGTGTCCCTGTCTCTGTGTCCCTGTCCCTGCGTCTCCGTCTCTGTGTCTCTGTCTCTGTCTCTGTGTCTCTGTCTCTGTGCCTCTGCCTCTGTGCCTCTGCCTCTGTGTCTCGGTCTCTGTGTCTCTGTCTCTGCGTCTCTGTCTCTGCGTCTCTGTCTCTGTGCCTCTGTTTCTGTGTCTCTGTGTCTCTGTCTCTGTCTCTGTGTCTCTGTGTCTGTGTCTCTGTCTCTGTGTCTCTGTCTCTGTGTCTCTGTCTCTGCGTCTCTGTCTCTGTCTCTGTTTCTCTGTCTCTGTCTCTGTGTGTCTGTCTCTGTCTCTGTGTCTCTGTCTCTGTGTCTCTGTCTCTGTGTCTCTGTCTCTGTGTCTCTGTCTCTGTGTCTCTGTCTCTGTGTCTCTGTCCCTGTGTCTCTGTCTCTGTGTCCCTGCCTCTGAGTCTCTGTCTCTGTCTCCCTGGCTCTGCGTCTCTGCCTCCGTGTCTCTGTCTCTGTGTCTATTCCTCTGTGTCTCTGCCTCCGTGTATCTGTCTCTGCGTCTCTCTCTCTCTGTCACTGCCTCTGAATCTCTGTCTCGGTGTCTCTGTCTCTGTGTCTCTGTCTCTGTGTCTCTGTCTCTGTGTCTCTGTCTCTGTGTCTCTGTCTCTGTGTCTCTGTCCCTGTCTCTATGTCTCTGTGTCTCTGTCTCTGAGTGTCTGCCTCTGTGTCTTTGTCTCTGTCTCTGAGTCTCTGTCTCTGTGTCCCTGTCACGGTGTCCCTGTCCCTGCGTCTCCGTCTCTGTGTCTCTGCCTCTGTCTCTGTCTCTGTGTCTCTGCCTCTGTATCTGTCTCTGCGTCTCCGTCTCTGTATCTCTGTCTCTGTGTCTCTGTCCCTGAGTCTCTCTCTCTGTATCCCTGTCTCTGTGTCTCTGTCCTTGCGTCTCTGTCTCTGTGTCTCTGTCTCTGTGTCTCTGTCTCTGTGTCCCTGTCTTTATGTCTCTGCCTCTGAGTCTCTCTCTCTGTGTCCCTCTCTCTGTGTCTCTGTCCTTGCGTCTCCGCCTCTGTGTCTCCGTCTCTGTGTCTCTGTCTTTGTGTCTATGTCTCCGTGCCTATGCCTCTGTCCGTGTGTCTCTGTACCTGCGTCTCCGTCTCTGTGTCTCTGTCTCTGTGTCTCTGTCTCTGTGTCTCTGTCTCTGTGTCTCTGTCTCGGTGTCTCTGTCTCTGTGTCTCTGTCTCTGTGTCTCTGTCTCTGTGTCTCTGTCCCTGTCTCTATGTCTCTGTGTCTCTGTCTCTGAGTGTCTGCCTCTGTGTCTTTGTCTCTGTCTCTGAGTCTCTGTCTCTGTGTCTCTGTCCCTGCGTCTCTGTCTCTGTGTCTCTGTCTCTGTGTCTCTGTCTCTGTGTCTCTGTCTCTGTGCCTCTGCCTCTGTGCCTCTGCCTCTGTGTCTCGGTATCTGTGTCTCTGTCTCTGCGTCTCTGTCTCTGTGCCTCTGTTTCTGTGTCTCTGTGTCTCTGTCTCTGTGTCTCTGGCTCTGTGTCTCTGTGTCTGTGTCTCTGTCCCTGTGTCTCTGTGTCTCTGTCCTTGCGTCTCCGTGTCTGTGTCTCTGTCTCTGTGTCTCTGTCTCTGTGTCCCTGTCTCTGTGTCTCTGCCTCCGTGTCTCTGTCTCTGTGTCTATTCCTCTGTGTCTCTGCCTCTGTGTCTCTCACCCTGTGTCTCTGTCTCTGTGTCTCTGTCTCGGTGTCTCTGTCTCTATGTCTCTGTCTCTCTGTCTCCGTCTCTGTATCTGTGTCTTCGTTTCTGTGTCTCTCTCCCTGTGTCTCTGTCTCTGAATCTCTGTCATTGTGTCTCTGTCTCTGTGTCTATGTCTCTTTGTCTCTGTCTCTGTGTCTCTGTCTCTGTGTCTCTGTCTCTGTGTCTCTGTCTCTGTGTCTCTGTCTCTGTGTCTATGTCTCTGTGTCTCTGTCTCTTTGCCTCTGTCTCTGTGTCTCTGTCTCTGAGTCTCTCTCTCTGTGTCCCTGTCTCTGTGTCTCTGTCCTTGCGTCTCCGTCTCTGTGTCTCTGGCTCTGTGTCTCTGTCTCTGTGTCTATGTCCCTGTGCCTCTCTCTCTGTGTCTCTGTCTCTGTGTCTCTGTCTCTGTGTCTCTGTCTCTGTGTCTCTGTCTCTGTGTCTCTGTCTCTGTGCCTCTGCCTCTGTGCCTCTGCCTCTGTGCCTCTGCCTCTGTGCCTCTGCCTCTGTGTCTCGGTCTCTGTGTATCTGTCTCTGCGTCTCTCTCTCTCTGTCACTGCCTCTGAATCTCTGTCTCTGTGTCTCTGTCCCAGAGTCTCCGTCTCTATGTCCCTGTCTCTGTGTCTCTGTCCCTGTGTCTCCGTCTCTGTGTCTCTGTCTCTGTCTCTGTGTCTCTGCCTCTGTGTCTCTCTCTCTGTGTCTCTGTCTCTGTGCCTCTGTCTCTGTGTCTATGCTTCTGTCCGTGTGTCTCTGGACCTGCGTCTCCGTCTCCGTGTCTCGGTCTCTATATATCTGTCTTTATGTCTCTGCCTCTGTGTCTCTGTCTCGGTGTCTCTGTCTCTGTGCCTCAGTATCTGTGTCTCTGTCCCTGTCTCTATGTCTCTGTGTCTCTGTCTCTGAGTGTCTGCCTCTGTGTCTTTGTCTCTGTCTCTGTGTCTCTGTCTCTGAGTCTCTGTCTCTGTGTCCCTGTCTCTGTGTCCCTGTCCCTGCGTCTCCGTCTCTGTGTCTCTGTCTCTGTCTCTGTGTCTCTGCCTCTGTGTCTCTCTCTCTGTGTCCCTGTCTCTGTCTCTCTGTCCTTGCGGCTCCGCCTCTGTGTCTCCGTCTCTGTGTCTCTGTCTTTGTGTCTATGTCTCCGTGCCTATGCCTCTGTCCGTGTGTCTCTGTACCTGTGTCTCCGTCTCTGTGTCTCTGTCTCTGTGTCTCTGTCTCTGTGTCTCTTTCTCTGTGTCTCTGTCCCTGTGTCTCTGTCTCTGTGTCCCTGCCTCTGAGTCTCTGTCTCTGTCTTCCTGGCTCTGCGTCTCTGCCTCCGTGTCTCTGTCTCTGTGTCTATTCCTCTGTGTCTCTGCCTCCGTGTATCTGTCTCTGCGTCTCTCTCTCTCTGTCACTGCCTCTGAATCTCTGTCTCTGTGTCTCTGTCCCAGAGTCTCCGTCTCTATGTCCCTGTCTCTGCGTCTCCGCCTCTGTGTCTCCGTCTCTGTGTCTCTGTCTTTGTGTCTATGTCTCCGTGCCTATGCCTCTGTCCGTGTGTCTCTGTACCTGCGTCTCCGTCTCTGTGTCTCTGTCTCTGTGTCTCTGTCTCTGTGTCTCCGTCTCTGTGTCTCTGTCTTTGTGTCTATGTCTCCGTGCCTATTCCTCTGTCCGTGTGTCTCTGTACCTGTGTCTCCGTCTCTGTGTCTCTGTCTCTGCGTCTCTGTCTCTGTGTCTCTGTCTCATTGTCTCTGTCTCTGTGCCTCTGCCTCTGTGCCTCTGCCGCTGTGTCTCGGTCTCTGTGTCTCTGTCTCTGCGTCTCTGTCTCTGCGTCTCTGTCTCTGTGCCTCTGTTTCTGTGTCTGTGTGTCTCTGTCTCTGTGTCTCTGTCTCTGTCTCTGTGTCTCTGTGTCTGTGTCTCTGTCTCTGTGTCTCTGTCTCTGTGTCTCTGTCTCTGTGTCTCTGTCTCTGCGTCTCTGTCT
This sequence comes from Megachile willughbiella, assembly GCA_945859595.2. Taxonomy (NCBI): domain Eukaryota; kingdom Metazoa; phylum Arthropoda; class Insecta; order Hymenoptera; family Megachilidae; genus Megachile; species Megachile willughbiella. Next base: position 1,584,326 of record CAMAOD020000286.1, read on the forward strand.
CTGTTTCTCTGTCTCTGTCTCTGTCTCTGTGTGTCTGTCTCTGTCTCTGTGTCTCTGTCTCTGTGTCTCTGTCTCTGTGTCTCTGTCTCTGTGTCTCTGTCTCTGTGTCTCTGTCTCTGTGCCTCTGTTTCTGTGTCTCTGTGTCTCTGTCTCTGTGTCTCTGTCTCTGTCTCTGTGTCTCTGTGTCTGTGTCTCTGTCTCTGTGTCTCAGTCTCTGTGTCTCTGTCTCTGTGTCTCTGTCTCTGCGTCTCTGTCTCTGTTTCTCTGTCTCTGTCTCTGTGTGTCTGTCTCTGTCTCTGTGTCTCTGTCTCTGTGTCTCTGTCTCTGTGTCTCTGTCTCTGTGTCTCTGTCTCTGTGTCTCTGTCCCTGAGTCTCTCTCTCTGTGCCCCTGTCTCTGTTTCTCTGGCTGTCTAACTGTGTCTCTGTCTCTGTTTCTCTGTCCCACGGTATCCGTATCTGTGTCTCCGTCTCTGTGTCCCTGCCTCTGAGTCTCTGTCTCTGTCTCCCTGGCTCTGCGTCTCTGCCTCCGTGTCTCTGTCTCTGTGTGTATTCCTCTGTGTCTCTGCCTCCGTGTATCTGTCTCTGCGTCTCTGTCTCTGTGTCTCTGTCTCTGTGTATCTGTCTCTGCGTCTCCGTCTCTGTATCTCTGTCTCTGTGTCTCTGTCCCTGAGTCTCTCTCTCTGTGTCCCTGTCTCTGTGTCTCTGTCCTTGCGTCTCCGTCTCTGTGTCTCTGTCTCTGTGTCTCTTTCTCTATACTCTGTCTCTGTGGCTATGTCTCTGTGTCTCTGTCTCTGTGTCTATGTCTCTGTGTCTCTGTCTCTGAGTCTCTGTCTCTGTGTCTTTGTCTCCGTCTCTGTGTCTCTGTCTCCGAGTCTCTGTCTCTGCGTCCCTGTCTCTGTGTCCCCGTCCCTGCGTCTCCGTCTCTGTGTCTCTGCCTCTGTCTCTGTCTCTGTGTCTCTGCCTCTGTATCTTTCTCTGCGTCTCTGTCTCTGTGTCCCTGTCTCTGTGGCTATGTCTCTATGTCCCTGTCCCTGTGTCACTGTCTCTGTGTCCCTGTCTCTGTGTCTATACCTCTGTCCGTGTGTCACTGTACCTGTGTCTCCGTCTCTGTGTCTCTGTCTCTATGTCTCTGTCTCTCTGTCTCTGTCTCTGTGTCTCTGTCTCTGTCTCTGTCTCTGTGTCTCCGTTTCTGTGTCTCTCTCCCTGTGTCTCTGTCTCTGAATCTCTGTCATTGTGTCTCTGTCTCTGTGTCTCTGTCTCTGTGTCTCTGTCTCTGTGTCTCTGTCTCTGTGTCTATGTCTCTGTGTCTCTGTCTCTTTGCCTCTGTCGCTGTGTCTCTGTCTCTGAGTCTCTCTCTCTGTGTCCCTGTCTCTGTGTCTCTGTCCTTGCGTCTCCGTGTCTGTGTCTCTGGCTCTGTGTCTCTGTCTCTGTGTCTATGTCTCTGTGCCTCTGTCTCTGTGTCTCTGTCTCTGTGTCTCTGTCTCTGTGTCTCTGTCTCTGTGTCTCTGTCTCTGTGTCTCTGTCTCTGTGTCTCTGTCTCTGTGTCTCTGTCTCTGTGTCTCTGTCTCTGTGTCTCTGTCTCTGTGTCTCTGTCTCTGTGTCTCTGTCTCTGTGTCTCTGTCTCTGAGTCTCTGTCTCTGTGTCCCTGTCTCTGTGTCCCTGTCCCTGCGTCTCCGTCTCTGTGTCTCTGTCTCTGTCTCTGTGTCTCTGCCTCTGTGTCTCTCTCTCTGTGTCCCTGTCTCTGTGTCTCTGTCCTTGCGTCTCCGCCTCTGTGTCTCCGTCTCTGTGTCTCTGTCTTTGTGTCTATGTCTCCGTGCCTATGCCTCTGTCCGTGTGTCTCTGTACCTGTGTCTCCGTCTCTGTGTCTCTGTCTCTGTGTCTCTGTCTCTGTGTCTCTATCTCTGTGTCTCTGTCTCTGTGTCTCTGTCTCTGTGTCTATTTCTCTGTGTCTCTGTCTCTGTGTCTCTGTCTCTCTGTCTCTGTCTCTGTGTCTCTGTCTCTGCGTCTGCCTCTGTGTCTCTGTCTCTGTCTCTGTCTCTGTGTCTCTGCCTCTGTATCTGTCTCCGCGTCTCCGTCTCTGTATCTCTGTCTCTGTGTCTCTGTCCCTGAGTCTCTCTCTCTGTGTCCCTGTCTCTGTGTCTCTGTCCCTGCGTCTCCCTCTCTGTGTCTCTGCCTCTGTCTCTGTCTCTGTGTCTCTGCCTCTGTATCTTTCTCTGCGTCTCCGTCTCTGTATCTCTGTCCCTGAGTCTCTCTCTCTCTGTGTCCCTGTCTCTGTGTCTCTGTCCTTGCGTCTCCGCCTCTGTGTCTCCGTCTCTGTGTCTCTGTCTTTGTGTCTATGTCTCCGTGCCTATGCCTCTGTCCGTGTGTCTCTGTACCTGTGTCTCCGTCTCTGCGTCTCTGTCTCTGTGTCCCTGTCTCTGTGGATATGTCTCTGTGTCCCTGTCCCTGTGTCACTGTCTCTGTGTCTCTGTCTCTGTGTCTATGCCTCTGTCCGTGTGTCACTGTACCTGTGTCTCCGTCTCTGTGTCTCTGTCTCTATGTCTCTGTCTCTCTGTCTCTGTCTCTGTCTCTGTCTCTGTCTCTGTCTCTGTGTCTCCGTTTCTGTGTCTCTCTCCCTGTGTCTCTGTCTCTGAATCTCTGTCATTGTGTCTCTGTCTCTGTGTCTCTGTCTCTGTGTCTCTGTCTCTGTGTCTCTGTCTCTGTGTCTCTGTCTCTGTGTCTCTGTCTCTGTGTCTCTGTCTCTGTGTCTCTGTCTCTGTGTCTCTGTCTCTGTGTCTCTGTCTCTGTGTCTCTGTCTCTGTGTCTCTGTCTCTGTGTCTCTGTCTCTGTGTCTCTGTCTCTGTGTCTCTGTCTCTGTGTCTCTGTCTCTGTGTCTCTGTCTCTGTGTCTCTGTCTCTGTGTCTCTGTCTCTGTGTCTCTGTCTCTGTGTCTCTGTCTCTGTGTCTCTGTCTCTGTGTCTCTGTCTCTGTGTCTCTGTCTCTGTGTCTCTGTCTCTGTGTCTCTGTCTCTGTGTCTCTGTCTCTGTGTCTATTTCTCTGTGTCTCTGTCTCTTTGCCTCTGTCTCTGTGTCTCTGTCTCTGAGTCTCTCTCTCTGTGTCCCTGTCTCTGTGTCTCTGTCCTTGCGCCTCCGTGTCTGTGTCTCTGGCTCTGTGTCTCTGTCTCTGTGTCTATGTCTCTGTGCCTCTGTCTCTGTGTCTCTGTCTCTGTGTCTCTGTCTCTGTGTCTCTGTCTCTGTGTCTCTGTCTCTGTGCCTCTGCCTCTGTGCCTCTGCCTCTGTGTCTCGGTATCTGTGTCTCTGTCTCTGCGTCTCTGTCTCTGTGCCTCTGTTTCTGTGTCCCTGCGTCTCTGTCTCTGTGTCTCTCTCTCTGTGTCTCTGTGTCTGTGTCTCTGTCCCTGTGTCTCTGTGTCTCTGTCCTTGCGTCTCCGTGTCTGTGTCTCTGGCTCTGTGTGTCTGTCTCTGTGTCTATGTCTCTGTGTCTCTGTCTCTGTGTCTCTGTCTCTGTGTCTCTGTCTCTGTGTCTCTGTCTCTGTGTCTCTGTCTCTGTGTCTCTGTCTCTGTGCCTCTGTCTCTGTGTCTCTTTCCCTGTGCCTCTGTTTCTGTGTCTCTGTGTCTCTGTCTCTGTGTCTCTGTCTCTGTGTCTCTGTCCCTGTGTCTCTGTCCCTGTGTCTCTGTCTCTGTGTCTCTGTCTCTGTGTCTTTGTCTCTGTCTCTGTGTCTCTGTCTCGGTGTCTCTGCCCCTGTGTTTCTGTCTCTGTGTCTCTGTCTCTGTGTCTATGTCTCTGTGTCTCTGTCTCCGAGTCTCTGTCTCTGCGTCCCTGTCTCTGTGTCTCCGTCCCTGCGTCACCGTCTCTGTGTCTCTGTCTCTGTCTCTGTGTCTCTGCCTCTGTGTCTCTCTCTCTGTGTCTCTGTCTCTGTGCCTCTGTCTCTGTGTCTATGCCTCTGTCCGTGTGTCTCTGGACCTGCGTCTCCGTCTCCGTGTCTCGGTCTCTATATATCTGTCTTTATGTCTCTGCCTCTGTATCTCTGTCTCGGTGTTTCTGTCTCTGTGTCTCTGTCTCTGTGTCTCTGGCCCTGTCTCTATGTCTCTGTGTCTCTGTCTCTGAGTGTCTGCCTCTGTGTCTTTGTCTCTGTCTCTGTGTCTCTGTCTCTGAGTCTCTGTCTCTGTGTCCCTGTCTCTGTGTCCCTGTCCCTGCGTCTCCGTCTCTGTGTCTCTGTCTCTGTCTCTGTGTCTCTGTCTCTGTGCCTCTGCCTCTGTGCCTCTGCCTCTGTGTCTCGGTCTCTGTGTCTCTGTCTCTGCGTCTCTGTCTCTGCGTCTCTGTCTCTGTGCCTCTGTTTCTGTGTCTCTGTGTCTCTGTCTCTGTGTCTCTGTCTCTGTCTCTGTGTCTCTGTGTCTGTGTCTCTGTCTCTGTGTCTCTGTCTCTGCGTCTCTGTCTCTGTGTGTCTGTCTCTGTCTCTGTGTCTCTGTCTCTGTGTCTCTGTCTCTGTGTCTCTGTCTCTGTGTCTCTGTCTCTGTGTCTCTGTCTCTGTGTCCTTGTCTCTGTGTCTCTGTCTCTGTGTCTCTGTCTCTGTGTTTCTGTCTCTGTGTCTCTGTCCCTGTGTCTCTGTCTCTGTGTCCCTGCCTCTGAGTCTCTGTCTCTGTCTCCCTGGCTCTGCGTCTCTGCCTCCGTGTCTCTGTCTCTGTGTCTATTCCTCTGTGTCTCTGCCTCCGTGTATCTGTCTCTGCGTCTCTCTCTCTCTATCACTGCCTCTGAATCTCTGTCTCGGTGTCTCTGTCTCTGTGTCTCTGTCTCTGTGTCTCTGTCTCTGTGTCTCTGTCTCTGTGTCTCTGTCTCTGTGTCTCTGTCCCTGTCTCTATGTCTCTGTGTCTCTGTCTCTGAGTGTCTGCCTCTGTGTCTTTGTCTCTGTCTCTGAGTCTCTGTCTCTGTGTCCCTGTCTCGGTGTCCCTGTCCCTGCGTCTCCGTCTCTGTGTCTCGCCTCTGTCTCTGTCTCTGTGTCTCTGCCTCTGTATCTGTCTCTGCGTCTCCGTCTCTGTATCTCTGTCTCTGTGTCTCTGTCCCTGAGTCTCTCTCTCTGTGTCCCTGTCTCTGTGTCTCTGTCCTTGCGTCTCTGTCTCTGTGTCCCTGTCTTTATGTCTCTGCCTCTGAGTCTCCCTCTCTGTGTCCCTCTCTCTGTGTCTCTGTCCTTGCGTCTCCGCCTCTGTGTCTCCGTCTCTGTGTCTCTGTCTTTGTGTCTATTTCTCCGTGCCTATGCCTCTGTCCGTGTGTCTCTGTACCTGCGTCTCCGTCTCTGTGTCTCTGTCTCTGTGTCCCTGCCTCTGTATCTCTGTCTCGGTGTCTCTGTCTCTGTGTCTCTGTCTCTGTGTCTCTGTCCCTGTCTCTATGTCTCTGTGTCTCTGTCTCTGAGTGTCTGCCTCTGTGTCTTTGTCTCTGTCTCTGTGTCTCTGTCTCTGAGTCTCTGTCTCTGTGTCCCTGTCTCTGTGTCCCTGTCCCTGCGTCTCCGTCTCTGTGTCTCTGTCTCTGTCTCTGTGTCTCTGTCTCTGTGCCTCTGCCTCTGTGCCTCTGCCTCTGTGTCTCGGTCTCTGTGTCTCTGTCTCTGCGTCTCTGTCTCTGCGTCTCTGTCTCTGTGCCTCTGTTTCTGTGTCTCTGTGTCTCTGTCTCTGTGTCTCTGTCTCTGTCTCTGTGTCTCTGTGTCTGTGTCTCTGTCTCTGTGTCTCTGTCCCTGTGTCTCTGTCTCTGCGTCTCTGTCTCTGTTTCTCTGTCTCTGTCTCTGTGTGTCTGTCTCTGTCTCTGTGTCTCTGTCTCTGTGTCTCTGTCTCTGTGTCTCTGTCTCTGTGTCTCTGTCTCTGTGTCTCTGTCCCTGTGTCTCTGTCTCTGTGTCCCTGCCTCTGAGTCTCTGTCTCTGTCTCCCTGGCTCTGCGTCTCTGCCTCCGTGTCTCTGTCTCTGTGTCTATTCCTCTGTGTCTCTGCCTCCGTGTATCTGTCTCTGCGTCTCTCTCTCTCTGTCACTGCCTCTGAATCTCTGTCTCGGTGTCTCTGTCTCTGTGTCTCTGTCTCTGTGTCTCTGTCTCTGTGTCTCTGTCCCTGTCTCTATGTCTCTGTGTCTCTGTCTCTGAGTGTCTGCCTCTGTGTCTTTGTCTCTGTCTCTGAGTCTCTGTCTCTGTGTCCCTGTCTCGGTGTCCCTGTCCCTGCGTCTCGGTGTCCCTGTCCCTGCGTCTCCGTCTCTGTGTCTCTGCCTCTGTCTCTGTCTCTGTGTCTCTGCCTCTGTATCTGTCTCTGCGTCTCCGTCTCTGTATCTCTGTCTCTGTGTCTCTGTCCCTGAGTCTCTCTCTCTGTATCCCTGTCTCTGTGTCTCTGCCTCTGTCTCTGTCTCTGTGTCTCTGCCTCTGTATCTTTCTCTGCGTCTCCGTCTCTGTATCTCTGTCCCTGAGTCTCTCTCTCTCTGTGTCCCTGTCTCTGTGTCTCTGTCCTTGCGTCTCCGCCTCTGTGTCTCCGTCTCTGTGTCTCTGTCTTTGTGTCTATGTCTCCGTGCCTATGCCTCTGTCCGTGTGTCTCTGTACCTGTGTCTCCGTCTCTGCGTCTCTGTCTCTGTGTCCCTGTCTCTGTGGATATGTCTCTGTGTCCCTGTCCCTGTGTCACTGTCTCTGTGTCTCTGTCTCTGTGTCTATGCCTCTGTCCGTGTGTCACTGTACCTGTGTCTCCGTCTCTGTGTCTCTGTCTCTATGTCTCTGTCTCTCTGTCTCTGTCTCTGTCTCTGTCTCTGTCTCTGTCTCTGTGTCTCCGTTTCTGTGTCTCTCTCCCTGTGTCTCTGTCTCTGAATCTCTGTCATTGTGTCTCTGTCTCTGTGTCTCTGTCTCTGTGTCTCTGTCTCTGTGTCTCTGTCTCTGTGTCTCTGTCTCTGTGTCTCTGTCTCTGTGTCTCTGTCTCTGTGTCTCTGTCTCTGTGTCTCTGTCTCTGTGTCTCTGTCTCTGTGTCTCTGTCTCTGTGCCTCTGTCTCTGTGTCTCTGTCTCTGTGTCTCTGTCTCTGTGTCTCTGTCTCTGTGTCTCTGTCTCTGTGTCTCTGTCTCTGTGTCTCTGTCTCTGTGTCTCTGTCTCTGTGTCTCTGTCTCTGTGTCTCTGTCTCTGTGTCTCTGTCTCTGTGTCTCTGTCTCTGTGTCTCTGTCTCTGTGTCTCTGTCTCTGTGTCTCTGTCTCTGTGTCTATTTCTCTGTGTCTCTGTCTCTTTGCCTCTGTCTCTGTGTCTCTGTCTCTGAGTCTCTCTCTCTGTGTCCCTGTCTCTGTGTCTCTGTCCTTGCGCCTCCGTGTCTGTGTCTCTGGCTCTGTGTCTCTGTCTCTGTGTCTATGTCTCTGTGCCTCTGTCTCTGTGTCTCTGTCTCTGTGTCTCTGTCTCTGTGTCTCTGTCTCTGTGTCTCTGTCTCTGTGCCTCTGCCTCTGTGCCTCTGCCTCTGTGTCTCGGTATCTGTGTCTCTGTCTCTGCGTCTCTGTCTCTGTGCCTCTGTTTCTGTGTCCCTGCGTCTCTGTCTCTGTGTCTCTCTCTCTGTGTCTCTGTGTCTGTGTCTCTGTCCCTGTGTCTCTGTGTCTCTGTCCTTGCGTCTCCGTGTCTGTGTCTCTGGCTCTGTGTGTCTGTCTCTGTGTCTATGTCTCTGTGTCTCTGTCTCTGTGTCTCTGTCTCTGTGTCTCTGTCTCTGTGTCTCTGTCTCTGTGTCTCTGTCTCTGTGTCTCTGTCTCTGTGTCTCTGTCTCTGTGTCTCTTTCCCTGTGCCTCTGTTTCTGTGTCTCTGTGTCTCTGTCTCTGTGTCTCTGTCTCTGTGTCTCTGTCCCTGTGTCTCTGTCCCTGTGTCTCTGTCTCTGTGTCTCTGTCTCTGTGTCTTTGTCTCTGTCTCTGTGTCTCTGTCTCGGTGTCTCTGCCCCTGTGTTTCTGTCTCTGTGTCTCTGTCTCTGTGTCTATGTCTCTGTGTCTCTGTCTCCGAGTCTCTGTCTCTGCGTCCCTGTCTCTGTGTCTCCGTCCCTGCGTCACCGTCTCTGTGTCTCTGTCTCTGTCTCTGTGTCTCTGCCTCTGTGTCTCTCTCTCTGTGTCTCTGTCTCTGTGCCTCTGTCTCTGTGTCTATGCCTCTGTCCGTGTGTCTCTGGACCTGCGTCTCCGTCTCCGTGTCTCGGTCTCTATATATCTGTCTTTATGTCTCTGCCTCTGTATCTCTGTCTCGGTGTCTCTGTCTCTGTGTCTCTGTCTCTGTGTCTCTGTCCCTGTCTCTATGTCTCTGTGTCTCTGTCTCTGAGTGTCTGCCTCTGTGTCTTTGTCTCTGTCTCTGTGTCTCTGTCTCTGAGTCTCTGTCTCTGTGTCCCTGTCTCTGTGTCCCTGTCCCTGCGTCTCCGTCTCTGTGTCTCTGTCTCTGTCTCTGTGTCTCTGTCTCTGTGCCTCTGCCTCTGTGCCTCTGCCTCTGTGTCTCGGTCTCTGTGTCTCTGTCTCTGCGTCTCTGTCTCTGCGTCTCTGTCTCTGTGCCTCTGTTTCTGTGTCTCTGTGTCTCTGTCTCTGTGTCTCTGTCTCTGTCTCTGTGTCTCTGTGTCTGTGTCTCTGTCTCTGTGTCTCTGTCTCTGTGTCTCTGTCTCTGCGTCTCTGTCTCTGTTTCTCTGTCTCTGTCTCTGTGTGTCTGTCTCTGTCTCTGTGTCTCTGTCTCTGTGTCTCTGTCTCTGTGTCTCTGTCTCTGTGTCTCTGTCTCTGTGTCTCTGTCTCTGTGTCCTTGTCTCTGTGTCTCTGTCTCTGTGTCTCTGTCTCTGTGTTTCTGTCTCTGTGTCTCTGTCCCTGTGTCTCTGTCTCTGTGTCCCTGCCTCTGAGTCTCTGTCTCTGTCTCCCTGGCTCTGCGTCTCTGCCTCCGTGTCTCTGTCTCTGTGTCTATTCCTCTGTGTCTCTGCCTCCGTGTATCTGTCTCTGCGTCTCTCTCTCTCTATCACTGCCTCTGAATCTCTGTCTCGGTGTCTCTGTCTCTGTGTCTATTCCTCTGTGTCTCTGCCTCCGTGTATCTGTCTCTGCGTCTCTCTCTCTCTGTCACTGCCTCTGAATCTCTGTCTCGGTGTCTCTGTCTCTGTGTCTCTGTCTCTGTGTCTCTGTCTCTGTGTCTCTGTCTCTGTGTCTCTGTCCCTGTCTCTATGTCTCTGTGTCTCTGTCTCTGAGTGTCTGCCTCTGTGTCTTTGTCTCTGTCTCTGAGTCTCTGTCTCTGTGTCCCTGTCTCGGTGTCCCTGTCCCTGCGTCTCGGTGTCCCTGTCCCTGCGTCTCCGTCTCTGTGTCTCTGCCTCTGTCTCTGTCTCTGTGTCTCTGCCTCTGTATCTGTCTCTGCGTCTCCGTCTCTGTATCTCTGTCTCTGTGTCTCTGTCCCTGAGTCTCTCTCTCTGTATCCCTGTCTCTGTGTCTCTGCCTCTGTCTCTGTCTCTGTGTCTCTGCCTCTGTATCTTTCTCTGCGTCTCCGTCTCTGTATCTCTGTCCCTGAGTCTCTCTCTCTCTGTGTCCCTGTCTCTGTGTCTCTGTCCTTGCGTCTCCGCCTCTGTGTCTCCGTCTCTGTGTCTCTGTCTTTGTGTCTATGTCTCCGTGCCTATGCCTCTGTCCGTGTGTCTCTGTACCTGTGTCTCCGTCTCTGCGTCTCTGTCTCTGTGTCCCTGTCTCTGTGGATATGTCTCTGTGTCCCTGTCCCTGTGTCACTGTCTCTGTGTCTCTGTCTCTGTGTCTATGCCTCTGTCCGTGTGTCACTGTACCTGTGTCTCCGTCTCTGTGTCTCTGTCTCTATGTCTCTCCTCTCTGTCTCTGTCTCTGTCTCTGTCTCTGTCTCTGTCTCTGTGTCTCCGTTTCTGTGTCTCTCTCCCTGTGTCTCTGTCTCTGAATCTCTGTCATTGTGTCTCTGTCTCTGTGTCTCTGTCTCTGTGTCTCTGTCTCTGTGTCTCTGTCTCTGTGTCTCTGTCTCTGTGTCTCTGTCTCTGTGTCTCTGTCTCTGTGTCTCTGTCTCTGTGTCTCTGTCTCTGTGTCTCTGTCTCTGTGTCTCTGTCTCTGTGTCTCTGTCTCTGTGCCTCTGTCTCTGTGTCTCTGTCTCTGTGTCTCTGTCTCTGTGTCTCTGTCTCTGTGTCTCTGTCTCTGTGTCTCTGTCTCTGTGTCTCTGTCTCTGTGTCTCTGTCTCTGTGTCTCTGTCTCTGTGTCTCTGTCTCTGTGTCTCTGTCTCTGTGTCTCTGTCTCTGTGTCTCTGTCTCTGTGTCTCTGTCTCTGTGTCTCTGTCTCTGTGTCTCTGTCTCTGTGTCTCTGTCTCTGTGTCTCTGTCTCTGTGTCTATTTCTCTGTGTCTCTGTCTCTTTGCCTCTGTCTCTGTGTCTCTGTCTCTGAGTCTCTCTCTCTGTGTCCCTGTCTCTGTGTCTCTGTCCTTGCGCCTCCGTGTCTGTGTCTCTGGCTCTGTGTCTCTGTCTCTGTGTCTATGTCTCTGTGCCTCTGTCTCTGTGTCTCTGTCTCTGTGTCTCTGTCTCTGTGTCTCTGTCTCTGTGTCTCTGTCTCTGTGCCTCTGCCTCTGTGCCTCTGCCTCTGTGTCTCGGTATCTGTGTCTCTGTCTCTGCGTCTCTGTCTCTGTGCCTCTGTTTCTGTGTCCCTGCGTCTCTGTCTCTGTGTCTCTCTCTCTGTGTCTCTGTGTCTGTGTCTCTGTCCCTGTGTCTCTGTGTCTCTGTCCTTGCGTCTCCGTGTCTGTGTCTCTGGCTCTGTGTGTCTGTCTCTGTGTCTATGTCTCTGTGTCTCTGTCTCTGTGTCTCTGTCTCTGTGTCTCTGTCTCTGTGTCTCTGTCTCTGTGTCTCTGTCTCTGTGTCTCTGTCTCTGTGTCTCTGTCTCTGTGTCTCTGTCTCTGTGTCTCTGTCTCTGTGTCTCTTTCCCTGTGCCTCTGTTTCTGTGTCTCTGTGTCTCTGTCTCTGTGTCTCTGTCTCTGTGTCTCTGTCCCTGTGTCTCTGTCCCTGTGTCTCTGTCTCTGTGTCTCTGTCTCTGTGTCTTTGTCTCTGTCTCTGTGTCTCTGTCTCGGTGTCTCTGCCCCTGTGTTTCTGTCTCTGTGTCTCTGTCTCTGTGTCTATGTCTCTGTGTCTCTGTCTCCGAGTCTCTGTCTCTGCGTCCCTGTCTCTGTGTCTCCGTCCCTGCGTCACCGTCTCTGTGTCTCTGTCTCTGTCTCTGTGTCTCTGCCTCTGTGTCTCTCTCTCTGTGTCTCTGTCTCTGTGCCTCTGTCTCTGTGTCTATGCCTCTGTCCGTGTGTCTCTGGACCTGCGTCTCCGTCTCCGTGTCTCGGTCTCTATATATCTGTCTTTATGTCTCTGCCTCTGTATCTCTGTCTCGGTGTCTCTGTCTCTGTGTCTCTGTCTCTGTGTCTCTGTCCCTGTCTCTATGTCTCTGTGTCTCTGTCTCTGAGTGTCTGCCTCTGTGTCTTTGTCTCTGTCTCTGTGTCTCTGTCTCTGAGTCTCTGTCTCTGTGTCCCTGTCTCTGTGTCCCTGTCCCTGCGTCTCCGTCTCTGTGTCTCTGTCTCTGTCTCTGTGTCTCTGTCTCTGTGCCTCTGCCTCTGTGCCTCTGCCTCTGTGTCTCGGTCTCTGTGTCTCTGTCTCTGCGTCTCTGTCTCTGCGTCTCTGTCTCTGTGCCTCTGTTTCTGTGTCTCTGTGTCTCTGTCTCTGTGTCTCTGTCTCTGTCTCTGTGTCTCTGTGTCTGTGTCTCTGTCTCTGTGTCTCTGTCTCTGTGTCTCTGTCTCTGCGTCTCTGTCTCTGTTTCTCTGTCTCTGTCTCTGTGTGTCTGTCTCTGTCTCTGTGTCTCTGTCTCTGTGTCTCTGTCTCTGTGTCTCTGTCTCTGTGTCTCTGTCTCTGTGTCTCTGTCTCTGTGTCCTTGTCTCTGTGTCTCTGTCTCTGTGTCTCTGTCTCTGTGTTTCTGTCTCTGTGTCTCTGTCCCTGTGTCTCTGTCTCTGTGTCCCTGCCTCTGAGTCTCTGTCTCTGTCTCCCTGGCTCTGCGTCTCTGCCTCCGTGTCTCTGTCTCTGTGTCTATTCCTCTGTGTCTCTGCCTCCGTGTATCTGTCTCTGCGTCTCTCTCTCTCTATCACTGCCTCTGAATCTCTGTCTCGGTGTCTCTGTCTCTGTGTCTCTGTCTCTGTGTCTCTGTCTCTGTGTCTCTGTCTCTGTGTCTCTGTCTCTGTGTCTCTGTCCCTGTCTCTATGTCTCTGTGTCTCTGTCTCTGAGTGTCTGCCTCTGTGTCTTTGTCTCTGTCTCTGAGTCTCTGTCTCTGTGTCCCTGTCTCGGTGTCCCTGTCCCTGCGTCTCCGTCTCTGTGTCTCGCCTCTGTCTCTGTCTCTGTGTCTCTGCCTCTGTATCTGTCTCTGCGTCTCCGTCTCTGTATCTCTGTCTCTGTGTCTCTGTCCCTGAGTCTCTCTCTCTGTGTCCCTGTCTCTGTGTCTCTGTCCTTGCGTCTCTGTCTCTGTGTCCCTGTCTTTATGTCTCTGCCTCTGAGTCTCCCTCTCTGTGTCCCTCTCTCTGTGTCTCTGTCCTTGCGTCTCCGCCTCTGTGTCTCCGTCTCTGTGTCTCTGTCTTTGTGTCTATTTCTCCGTGCCTATGCCTCTGTCCGTGTGTCTCTGTACCTGCGTCTCCGTCTCTGTGTCTCTGTCTCTGTGTCCCTGCCTCTGTATCTCTGTCTCGGTGTCTCTGTCTCTGTGTCTCTGTCTCTGTGTCTCTGTCCCTGTCTCTATGTCTCTGTGTCTCTGTCTCTGAGTGTCTGCCTCTGTGTCTTTGTCTCTGTCTCTGTGTCTCTGTCTCTGAGTCTCTGTCTCTGTGTCCCTGTCTCTGTGTCCCTGTCCCTGCGTCTCCGTCTCTGTGTCTCTGTCTCTGTCTCTGTGTCTCTGTCTCTGTGCCTCTGCCTCTGTGCCTCTGCCTCTGTGTCTCGGTCTCTGTGTCTCTGTCTCTGCGTCTCTGTCTCTGCGTCTCTGTCTCTGTGCCTCTGTTTCTGTGTCTCTGTGTCTCTGTCTCTGTGTCTCTGTCTCTGTCTCTGTGTCTCTGTGTCTGTGTCTCTGTCTCTGTGTCTCTGTCCCTGTGTCTCTGTCTCTGTGTCTCTGTCTCTGTGTCTATGTCTCTGTGTCTCTGTCTCCGAGTCTCTGTCTCTGCGTCCCTGTCTCTGTGTCTCCGTCCCTGCGTCACCGTCTCTGTGTCTCTGTCTCTGTCTCTGTGTCTCTGCCTCTGTGTCTCTCTCTCTGTGTCTCTGTCTCTGTGCCTCTGTCTCTGTGTCTATGCCTCTGTCCGTGTGTCTCTGGACCTGCGTCTCCGTCTCCGTGTCTCGGTCTCTATATATCTGTCTTTATGTCTCTGCCTCTGTATCTCTGTCTCGGTGTCTCTGTCTCTGTGTCTCTGTCTCTGTGTCTCTGTCCCTGTCTCTATGTCTCTGTGTCTCTGTCTCTGAGTGTCTGCCTCTGTGTCTTTGTCTCTGTCTCTGTGTCTCTGTCTCTGAGTCTCTGTCTCTGTGTCCCTGTCTCTGTGTCCCTGTCCCTGCGTCTCCGTCTCTGTGTCTCTGTCTCTGTCTCTGTGTCTCTGTCTCTGTGCCTCTGCCTCTGTGCCTCTGCCTCTGTGTCTCGGTCTCTGTGTCTCTGTCTCTGCGTCTCTGTCTCTGCGTCTCTGTCTCTGTGCCTCTGTTTCTGTGTCTCTGTGTCTCTGTCTCTGTGTCTCTGTCTCTGTCTCTGTGTCTCTGTGTCTGTGTCTCTGTCTCTGTGTCTCTGTCTCTGTGTCTCTGTCTCTGCGTCTCTGTCTCTGTTTCTCTGTCTCTGTCTCTGTGTGTCTGTCTCTGTCTCTGTGTCTCTGTCTCTGTGTCTCTGTCTCTGTGTCTCTGTCTCTGTGTCTCTGTCTCTGTGTCTCTGTCTCTGTGTCCTTGTCTCTGTGTCTCTGTCTCTGTGTCTCTGTCTCTGTGTTTCTGTCTCTGTGTCTCTGTCCCTGTGTCTCTGTCTCTGTGTCCCTGCCTCTGAGTCTCTGTCTCTGTCTCCCTGGCTCTGCGTCTCTGCCTCCGTGTCTCTGTCTCTGTGTCTATTCCTCTGTGTCTCTGCCTCCGTGTATCTGTCTCTGCGTCTCTCTCTCTCTATCACTGCCTCTGAATCTCTGTCTCGGTGTCTCTGTCTCTGTGTCTCTGTCTCTGTGTCTCTGTCTCTGTGTCTCTGTCTCTGTGTCTCTGTCTCTGTGTCTCTGTCCCTGTCTCTATGTCTCTGTGTCTCTGTCTCTGAGTGTCTGCCTCTGTGTCTTTGTCTCTGTCTCTGAGTCTCTGTCTCTGTGTCCCTGTCTCGGTGTCCCTGTCCCTGCGTCTCCGTCTCTGTGTCTCGCCTCTGTCTCTGTCTCTGTGTCTCTGCCTCTGTATCTGTCTCTGCGTCTCCGTCTCTGTATCTCTGTCTCTGTGTCTCTGTCCCTGAGTCTCTCTCTCTGTGTCCCTGTCTCTGTGTCTCTGTCCTTGCGTCTCTGTCTCTGTGTCCCTGTCTTTATGTCTCTGCCTCTGAGTCTCCCTCTCTGTGTCCCTCTCTCTGTGTCTCTGTCCTTGCGTCTCCGCCTCTGTGTCTCCGTCTCTGTGTCTCTGTCTTTGTGTCTATTTCTCCGTGCCTATGCCTCTGTCCGTGTGTCTCTGTACCTGCGTCTCCGTCTCTGTGTCTCTGTCTCTGTGTCCCTGCCTCTGTATCTCTGTCTCGGTGTCTCTGTCTCTGTGTCTCTGTCTCTGTGTCTCTGTCCCTGTCTCTATGTCTCTGTGTCTCTGTCTCTGAGTGTCTGCCTCTGTGTCTTTGTCTCTGTCTCTGTGTCTCTGTCTCTGAGTCTCTGTCTCTGTGTCCCTGTCTCTGTGTCCCTGTCCCTGCGTCTCCGTCTCTGTGTCTCTGTCTCTGTCTCTGTGTCTCTGTCTCTGTGCCTCTGCCTCTGTGCCTCTGCCTCTGTGTCTCGGTCTCTGTGTCTCTGTCTCTGCGTCTCTGTCTCTGCGTCTCTGTCTCTGTGCCTCTGTTTCTGTGTCTCTGTGTCTCTGTCTCTGTGTCTCTGTCTCTGTCTCTGTGTCTCTGTGTCTGTGTCTCTGTCTCTGTGTCTCTGTCCCTGTGTCTCTGTCTCTGCGTCTCTGTCTCTGTTTCTCTGTCTCTGTCTCTGTGTGTCTGTCTCTGTCTCTGTGTCTCTGTCTCTGTGTCTCTGTCTCTGTGTCTCTGTCTCTGTGTCTCTGTCTCTGTGTCTCTGTCTCTGTGTCTCTGTCCCTGTGTCTCTGTCTCTGTGTCCCTGCCTCTGAGTCTCTGTCTCTGTCTCCCTGGCTCTGCGTCTCTGCCTCCGTGTCTCTGTCTCTGTGTCTATTCCTCTGTGTCTCTGCCTCCGTGTATCTGTCTCTGCGTCTCTCTCTCTCTGTCACTGCCTCTGAATCTCTGTCTCGGTGTCTCTGTCTCTGTGTCTCTGTCTCTGTGTCTCTGTCTCTGTGTCTCTGTCTCTGTGTCTCTGTCTCTGTGTCTCTGTCCCTGTCTCTATGTCTCTGTGTCTCTGTCTCTGAGTGTCTGCCTCTGTGTCTTTGTCTCTGTCTCTGAGTCTCTGTCTCTGTGTCCCTGTCTCGGTGTCCCTGTCCCTGCGTCTCGGTGTCCCTGTCCCTGCGTCTCCGTCTCTGTGTCTCTGCCTCTGTCTCTGTCTCTGTGTCTCTGCCTCTGTATCTGTCTCTGCGTCTCCGTCTCTGTATCTCTGTCTCTGTGTCTCTGTCCCTGAGTCTCTCTCTCTGTATCCCTGTCTCTGTGTCTCTGTCCTTGCGTCTCTGTCTCTGTGTCTCTGTCTCTGTGTCTCTGTCTCTGTGTCCCTGTCTTTATGTCTCTGCCTCTGAGTCTCTCTCTCTGTGTCCCTCTCTCTGTGTCTCTGTCCTTGCGTCTCCGCCTCTGTGTCTCCGTCTCTGTGTCTCTGTCTTTGTGTCTATGTCTCCGTGCCTATGCCTCTGTCCGTGTGTCTCTGTACCTGCGTCTCCGTCTCTGTGTCTCTGTCTCTGTGTCTCTGTCTCTGTGTCTCTGTCTCTGTGTCTCTGTCTCGGTGTCTCTGTCTCTGTGTCTCTGTCTCTGTGTCTCTGTCTCTGTGTCTCTGTCTCTGTGTCTCTGTCCCTGTCTCTATGTCTCTGTGTCTCTGTCTCTGAGTGTCTGCCTCTGTGTCTTTGTCTCTGTCTCTGAGTCTCTGTCTCTGTGTCTCTGTCCCTGCGTCTCTGTCTCTGTGTCTCTGTCTCTGTGTCTCTGTCTCTGTGTCTCTGTCTCTGTGCCTCTGCCTCTGTGCCTCTGCCTCTGTGTCTCGGTATCTGTGTCTCTGTCTCTGCGTCTCTGTCTCTGTGCCTCTGTTTCTGTGTCTCTGTGTCTCTGTCTCTGTGTCTCTGGCTCCGTGTCTCTGTGTCTGTGTCTCTGTCCCTGTGTCTCTGTGTCTCTGTCCTTGCGTCTCCGTGTCTGTGTCTCTGTCTCTGTGTCTCTGTCTCTGTGTCCCTGTCTCTGTGTCTCTGCCTCCGTGTCTCTGTCTCTGTGTCTATTCCTCTGTGTCTCTGCCTCTGTGTCTCTCACCCTGTGTCTCTGTCTCTGTGTCTCTGTCTCGGTGTCTCTGTCTCTATGTCTCTGTCTCTCTGTCTCCGTCTCTGTATCTGTGTCTTCGTTTCTGTGTCTCTCTCCCTGTGTCTCTGTCTCTGAATCTCTGTCATTGTGTCTCTGTCTCTGTGTCTATGTCTCTTTGTCTCTGTCTCTGTGTCTCTGTCTCTGTGTCTCTGTCTCTGTGTCTCTCTCTCTGTGTCTCTGTCTCTGTGTCTATGTCTCTGTGTCTCTGTCTCTTTGCCTCTGTCTCTGTGTCTCTGTCTCTGAGTCTCTCTCTCTGTGTCCCTGTCTCTGTGTCTCTGTCCTTGCGTCTCCGTCTCTGTGTCTCTGGCTCTGTGTCTCTGTCTCTGTGTCTATGTCCCTGTGCCTCTCTCTCTGTGTCTCTGTCTCTGTGTCTCTGTCTCTGTGTCTCTGTCTCTGTGTCTCTGTCTCTGTGTCTCTGTCTCTGTGCCTCTGCCTCTGTACCTCTGCCTCTGTGCCTCTGCCTCTGTGCCTCTGCCTCTGTGTCTCGGTCTCTGTGTATCTGTCTCTGCGTCTCTCTCTCTCTGTCACTGCCTCTGAATCTCTGTCTCTGTGTCTCTGTCCCAGAGTCTCCGTCTCTATGTCCCTGTCTCTGTGTCTCTGTCCCTGTGTCTCCGTCTCTGTGTCTCTGTCTCTGTCTCTGTGTCTCTGCCTCTGTGTCTCTCTCTCTGTGTCACTGTCTCTGTGCCTCTGTCTCTGTGTCTATGCTTCTGTCCGTGTGTCTCTGGACCTGCGTCTCCGTCTCCGTGTCTCGGTCTCTATATATCTGTCTTTATGTCTCTGCCTCTGTGTCTCTGTCTCGGTGTCTCTGTCTCTGTGCCTCAGTCTCTGTGTCTCTGTCCCTGTCTCTATGTCTCTGTGTCTCTGTCTCTGAGTGTCTGCCTCTGTGTCTTTGTCTCTGTCTCTGTGTCTCTGTCTCTGAGTCTCTGTCTCTGTGTCCCTGTCTCTGTGTCCCTGTCCCTGCGTCTCCGTCTCTGTGTCTCTGCCTCTGTCTCTGTCTCTGTGTCTCTGCCTCTGTATCTATCTCTGCGTCTCCGTCTCTGTATCTCTGTCTCTGTGTCCCTGTCCCTGAGTCTCTCTCTCTGTGTCCCTGTCTCTGTGTCTCTGTCCTTGCGTCCCTGTCTCTGTGTCTCGGTCTCTGTGTCTCTGTCTCTGTGTCCCTGTCTTTATGTCTCTGCCTCTGAGTCTCTCTCTCTGTGTCCCTTTCTCTGTGTCTCTGTCCTTGCGCCTCCGCCTCTGTGTCTCCGTCTCTGTGTCCCTGTCCCTGCGTCTCCGTCTCTGTGTCTCTGCCTCTGTCTCTGTCTCTGTTTCTCTGCCTCTGTATCTTTCTCTGCGTCTCCGTCTCTGTGTCTCTGTCCCTGAGTCTCTGTCTCTGTGTCTCTGTCTCTGTGTCTCTGTCTCTGTGTCCCTGTCGCTGTGTCTATGTCTCTGTGTCTCTGTCTCTGAGTCTCTGCCTCTGTGTCTTTGTCTCTGTCTCTGTGTCTCTGTCTCTGAGACTCTGTCTCTGAGACTCTGTCACTGTGTCCCTGTCTCTGTGTCACTGTCTCTGTGTCCCTGTCCCTGTGTCTCTCTCTGTGTCTCTGTCTCTGTGTCTCTGTCTCTGTGTCTATGCCTCTGTCCGTGTGTCTCTGGACCTGCGTCTCCGTCTCCGTGTCTCGGTCTCTATGTCTCTGTCTTTATGTCTCTGCCTCTGTGTCTCTGTCTCGGTGTCTCTGTCTCTGTGTCTCTGGCTCTGTGTCTCTGTCTTTGTGTCTATGTCTCCGTGCCTATGCCTCTGTCCGTGTGTCTCTGTACCTGTGTCTCCGTCTCTGCGTCTCTGTCTCTGTGTCCCTGTCTCTGTGGATATGTCTCTGTGTCCCTGTCCCTGTGTCACTGTCTCTGTGTCTCTGTCCCTGTGTCTATGCCTCTGTCCGTGTGTCACTGTACCTGTGTCTCCGTCTCTGTGTCTCTGTCTCTATGTCTCTGTCTCTCTGTCTCTGTCTCTGTCTCTGTCTCTGTGTCTCCGTTTCTGTGTCTCTCTCCCTGTGTCTCTGTCTCTGAATCTCTGTCATTGTGTCTCTGTCTCTGTGTCTCTGTCTCTGTGTCTCTGTCTCTGTGTCTATTTCTCTGTGCCTCTGCCTCTGTGCCTCTGCCTCTGTATCTCGGTCTCTGTGTCTCTGTCTCTGCGTCTCTGTCTCTGTGTCTCTGTCCCTGCGTCTCTGTCCCTGCGTCTCTGTCTCTGTGTCACTGTCTCTGTGTCGCTGTCTCTGTGCCTCTGCCTCTGTGCCTCTGCCTCTGTGTCTCGGTCTCTGTGTCTCTGCCTCTGCGTCTCTGTCTCTCTGTCTCTGTCTCTGTGTCTCTGTCTCTGTGTCTCTGTCTCTGTGTCTCTGTCTCTGTGTCTCTGTCTCTGTGTCTCTGTCTCTGTGTCTCTGTCTCTGTGTCGCTGTCTCTATGTCTCTGTCTCTGTGTCTCTGTCTCTGTGTCTCTGTCTCTGTGTCTCTGTCTCTGTGTCTCTGTCTCTGTGTCTCCGTCTCTGTGTCCCTGCCTCTGAGTCTCTGTCTCTGTCTCCCTGGCTCTGCGTCTCTGCCTCCGTGTCTCTGTCTCTGTGTCTATTCCTCTGTGTCTCTGCCTCCGTGTATCTGTCTCTGCGTCTCTCTCTCTCTGTCACTGCCTCTGAATCTCTGTCTCTGTGTCTCTGTCCCAGAGTCTCCGTCTCTATGTCCCTGTCTCTGTGTCTCTGTCCCTGGGTCTCCGTCTCTGTGTCTCTGTCTCTGTCTCTGTGTCTCTGCCTCTGTGTCTCTCTCTCTGTGTCTCTGTCTCTGTGTCTATGCCTCTGTCCGTGTGTCTCTGGACCTGCGTCTCCGTCTCCGTGTCTCGGTCTCTATATATCTGTCTTTGTGTCTCTGCCTCTGTGTCTCTGTCTCGGTGTCTCTGTCTCTGTGTCTCTGTCTCTGTGTCTCTGTCCCTGTCTCTATGTCTCTGTGTCTCTGTCTCTGAATGTCTGCCTCTGTGTCTTTGTCTCTGTCTCTGTGTCTCTGTCTCTGTGTCTCTGTCTCTGTGTCTCTGTCTCTGTATCTCTGTCTCTGTGCCTCTGCCTCTGTGCCTCTGCCTCTGTGTCTCGGTCTTTGTGTCTCTTTCTCTGCGTCTCTGTCTCTTCGTCTCTGTCTCTGTGCCTCTGTTTCTGTGTCTCTGTGTCTCTGTCTCTGTGTCTCTGTCTCTGTCTCTGTGTCTCTGTGTCTGTGTCTCTGTCTCTGTGTCTCAGTCTCTGTGTCTCTGTCTCTGTGTCTCTGTCTCTGCGTCTCTGTCTCTGTTTCTCTGTCTCTGTCTCTGTGTGTCTGTCTCTGTCTCTGTGTCTCTGTCTCTGTGTCTCTGTCTCTGTGTCTCTGTCTCTGTGTCTCTGTCTCTGTGTCTCTGTCTCTGTGTCTCTGTCTCTGTGTCTCTGTCTCTGTGTCTCTGTCCCTGAGTCTCTCTCTCTGTGTCCCTGTCTCTGTGTCTCTGGCTGTCTAACTGTGTCTCTGTCTCTGTTTCTCTGTCCCACGGTATCCGTCTCTGTTTCTCCGTCTCTGTGTCCCTGCCTCTGAGTCTCTGTCTCTGTCTCCCTGGCTCTGCGTCTCTGCCTCCGTGTCTCTGTCTCTGTGTGTATTCGTCTGTGTCTCTGCCTCCGTGTATCTGTCTCTGCGTCTCTCTCTCTCTGTCACTGCCTCTGAATCTCTGTCTCTGTGTCTCTGTCCCAGAGTCTCCGTCTCTATGTCCCTGTCTCTGTGTCTCTGTCCCTGTGCCTCCGTCTCTGTGTCTCTGTCTCTGTCTCTGTGTCTCTGCCTCTGTGTCTCTCTCTCTGTCTCTCTGTCTCTGTGTCTCTGTCACTGTGTCTATGCCTCTGTCCGTGTGTCTCTGGACCTGCGTCTCCGTCTCCGTGTCTGTGTCCCTGTCTCTATGTCTCTGTCTCTCTGTCTCTGAGTGTCTGCCTCTGTGTCTTTGTCTCTGTCTCTGTGTCTCTGTTTCTGAGTCTCTGTCTCTGTGTCCCTGTCTCTGTGTCCCTGTCCCTGCGTCACCGTCTCTGTGTCTCTGCCTCTGTCTCTGTCTCTGTGTCTCTGCCTCTGTATCTGTCTCTGCGTCTCCGTCTCTGTATCTCTGTCTCTGTGTCTCTGTCCCTGAGACTCTCTCTCTGTGTCCCTGTCTCTGTGTCCCTGTCTCTGTGGATATTTCTCTGTGTCCCTGTCCCTGTGTCACTGTCTCTGTGTCTCTGTCTCTGTGTCTATGCCTCTGTCCGTGTGTCACTGTACCTGTGTCTCCGTCTCTGTGTCTCTGTCTCTATGTCTCTGTCTCTCTGTCTCTGTCTCTGTCTCTGTCTCTTTGTCTCCGTTTCTGTGTCTCTCTCCCTGTGTCTCTGTCTCTGAATCTCTGTCATTGTGTTTCTGTCTCTGTGTCTCTGTCTCTGTGTCTCTGTCTCTGTGTCTCTGTCTTTGTGTCTATGTCTCTGTGTCGCTGTCTCTTTGCCTCTGTCTCTGTGTCTCTGTCTCTGAGTCTCTCTCTCTGTGTCCCTGTCTCTGTGTCTCTGTCCTTTCGTATCCGTGTCTGTGTCTCTGGCTCTGTGTCTCTGTCTCTGTGTCTATGTCTCTGTGCCTCTGTCTCTGTGTTTCTGTCTCTGTGTCTCTGTCTCTGTGTCTCTGTCTCTGTGTCTCTGTGTCTGTGTCTCTGTCCCTGTGTCTCTGTGTCTCTGTCTCTGTGTCTCTGTCTCTGTGTCTCTGTCTCTGTGTCTCTGTCTCTGTGTCCCTGTCGCTGTGTCCCCGTCTCTGTGCCTCTGTCTCTGTGTCTCTGTCTCTGTGTCTCTGTCTCTGTGTCTCTGTCTCTGTGTCTCTGTCTCTGTGTCTCTGTCTCTGTGTCTCTGTCTCTGTGTCTCTCTCTGTGTCTCTGTCTCTGTGTCTCTGTCTCTGTGTCTCTGTCTCTGTGTCTCTGTCCCTATGTCTCTGTCTCTGTGTCTATGTCTCTGTGCCTCTGTCTCTGAGTCTCTGCCTCTGTGTCTTTGTCTCTGTCTCTGTGTCTCTGTCTCGGTGTCTCTGCCCCTGTGCCTCTGTCTCTGTGTCTCTGTCTCTGTGTCTATGTCTCTGTGTCTCTGTCTCCGAGTCTCTGTCTCTGCGTCCCTGTCTCTGTGTCCCCGTCCCTGCGTCTCCGTCTCTGTGTCTCTGCCTCTGTCTCTGTCTCTGTGTCTCTGCCTCTGTATCTTTCTCTGCGTCTCCGTCTCTGTATCTCTGTCCCTGAGTCTCTCTCTCTGTGTCAATGTCTCTGTGTCTCTGTTCTTGCGTCTCCGCCTCTGTGTCTCCGTCTCTGTTTCTCTGTCTTTGTGTCTATGTCTCCGTGCCTATGCCTCCGTCCGTGTGTCTCTGTACCTGTGTCTCCGTCTCTGTGTCTCTGTCTCTATGTCTCTGTCTCTGTGGCTATGTCTCTGTGTCCCTGTCCCTGTGTCACTGTCTCTACGTCTCTGTCTCTGTGTCTATGCCTCTGTCCGCGTGTCACTGTACCTGTGTCTCCGTCTCTGTGTCTCTGTCTCTATGTCTCTGTCTCTCTGTCTCCGTCTCTGTCTCTGTGTCTCCGTTTCTGTGTCTCTCTCCCTGTGTCTCTGTCTCTGTGTCTCTGTCCTTGCGTCTCCGTCTCTGTGTCTCTGTCTCTGTGTCTCTGTCTCTGTGTCTATGTCCCTGTGCCTCTCTCTCTGTGTCTCTGTCTCTGTGTCTCTGTCTCTGTGTCTCTGTCTCTGTGTCTCTGTCTCTGTGTCTCTGTCTCTGAGTCTCTCTCTCTGTGTCCCTGTCTCTGTGTCTCTGTCCTTGCGTCTCCGTCTCTGTGTCTCTGTCTCTGTGTCTCTGTCTCTGTGTCTATGTCCCTGTGCCTCTCTCTCTGTGTCTCTGTCTCTGTGTCTCTGTCTCTGTGTCTCTGTCTCTGTGTCTCTGTCTCTGTGCCTCTGCCTCTGTGCCTCTGCCTCTGTGCCTCTGCCTCTGTGCCTCTGCCTCTGTGTCTCGGTCTCTGTGTCTCTGTCTCTGCGTCTCTGTCTCTGTGCCTCTGCCTCTGTGCCTCTGCCTCTGTGTCTCGGTCTCTGTGTCTCTGTCTCTGCGTCTCTGTCTCTGTGCCTCTGTTTCTGTGTCTCTGTGTCTCTGTCTCTGTGTCTCTGTGTCTGTGTCTCTGTCTCTGTGTCTCTGTCCCTACGTCTCTGTCTCTGTGTCTCTGTCTCTGTGTCTCTGTCTCTGTGTCTCTGTCTCTGTGTCTCTGTCTCTGTGTCTCTGTCTCTGTGCCTCTGCCTCTGTGCCTCTGCCTCTGTGTCTCGGTATCTGTGTCTCTGTCTCTGCGTCTCTGTCTCTGTGCCTCTGTTTCTGTGTCTCTGTGTCTCTGTCTCTGTGTCTCTGTCTCTGTGTCTCTGTCTCTGTGTCTCTGTGTCTGTGTCTCTGTCCCTGTGTCTCTGTGTCTCTGTCCTTGCGTCTCCGTGTCTGTTTCTCTGTCTCTGTGTCTCTGTCTCTGTGTCCCTGTCTCTGTGTCTCTGCCTCCGTGTCTCTGTCTCTGTGTCTATTCCTCTGTGTCTCTGCCTCTGTGTCTCTCACCCTGTGTCTCTGTCTCTGTGTCTCTGTCTCGGTGTCTCTGTCTCTATGTCTCTGTCTCTCTGTCTCCGTCTCTGTATCTGTGTCTCCGTTTCTGTGTCTCTCTCCCTGTGTCTCTGTGTCTGAATCTCTGTCATTGTGTCTCTGTCTCTGAGTCTCTGTCTCTGTGTCTCTGTCTCTGTGTCTCTGTCTCTGTGTCTCTGTCTCTGTGTCTATGTCTCTGTGTCTCTGTCTCTTTGCCTCTGTCTCTGTGTCTCTGTCTCTGAGTCTCTCTCTCTGTGTCCCTGTCTCTGTGTCTCTGTCCTTGCGTCTCCGTCTCTGTGTCTCTGGCTCTGTGTCTCTGTCTCTGTGTCTATGTCCCTGTGCCTCTCTCTCTGTGTCTCTGTCTCTGTGTCTCTGTCTCTGTGTCTCTGTCTCTGTGTCTCTGTCTCTGTGTCTCTGTCTCTGTGCCTCTGCCTCTGTGCCTCTGCCTCTGTGCCTCTGCCACTGTGCCTCTGCCTCTGTGCCTCTGCCTCTGTGTCTCGGTCTCTGTGTCTCTGTCTCTGCGTCTCTGTCTCTGTGCCTCTGCCTCTGTGCCTCTGCCTCTGTATCTCGGTCTCTGTGTCTCTGTCTCTGCGTCTCTGTCTCTGTGTCTCTGTCCCTGCGTCTCTGTCCCTGCGTCTCTGTCTCTGTGTCACTGTCTCTGTGTCGCTGTCTCTGTGCCTCTGCCTCTGTGCCTCTGCCTCTGTGTCTCGGTCTCTGTGTCTCTGCCTCTGCGTCTCTGTCTCTCTGTCTCTGTCTCTGTGTCTCTGTCTCTGTGTCTCTGTCTCTGTGTCTCTGTCTCTGTGTCTCTGTCTCTGTGTCTCTGTCTCTGTGTCTCTGTCTCTGTGTCTCTGTCTCTGTGTCGCTGTCTCTATGTCTCTGTCTCTGTGTCTCTGTCTCTGTGTCTCTGTCTCTGTGTCTCTGTCTCTGTGTCTCTGTCTCTGTGTCTCCGTCTCTGTGTCCCTGCCTCTGAGTCTCTGTCTCTGTCTCCCTGGCTCTGCGTCTCTGCCTCCGTGTCTCTGTCTCTGTGTCTATTCCTCTGTGTCTCTGCCTCCGTGTATCTGTCTCTGCGTCTCTCTCTCTCTGTCACTGCCTCTGAATCTCTGTCTCTGTGTCTCTGTCCCAGAGTCTCCGTCTCTATGTCCCTGTCTCTGTGTCTCTGTCCCTGGGTCTCCGTCTCTGTGTCTCTGTCTCTGTCTCTGTGTCTCTGCCTCTGTGTCTCTCTCTCTGTGTCTCTGTCTCTGTGTCTATGCCTCTGTCCGTGTGTCTCTGGACCTGCGTCTCCGTCTCCGTGTCTCGGTCTCTATATATCTGTCTTTGTGTCTCTGCCTCTGTGTCTCTGTCTCGGTGTCTCTGTCTCTGTGTCTCTGTCTCTGTGTCTCTGTCTCTGTGTCTCTGTCTCTGTGTCTCTGTCCCTGTCTCTATGTCTCTGTGTCTCTGTCTCTGAATGTCTGCCTCTGTGTCTTTGTCTCTGTCTCTGTGTCTCTGTCTCTGTGTCTCTGTCTCTGTGTCTCTGTCTCTGTATCTCTGTCTCTGTGCCTCTGCCTCTGTGCCTCTGCCTCTGTGTCTCGGTCTTTGTGTCTCTTTCTCTGCGTCTCTGTCTCTTCGTCTCTGTCTCTGTGCCTCTGTTTCTGTGTCTCTGTGTCTCTGTCTCTGTCTCTGTGTCTCTGTGTCTGTGTCTCTGTCTCTGTGTCTCAGTCTCTGTGTCTCTGTCTCTGTGTCTCTGTCTCTGCGTCTCTGTCTCTGTTTCTCTGTCTCTGTCTCTGTGTGTCTGTCTCTGTCTCTGTGTCTCTGTCTCTGTGTCTCTGTCTCTGTGTCTCTGTCTCTGTGTCTCTGTCTCTGTGTCTCTGTCTCTGTGTCTCTGTCTCTGTGTCTCTGTCTCTGTGTCTCTGTCTCTGTGTCTCTGTCCCTGAGTCTCTCTCTCTGTGTCCCTGTCTCTGTGTCTCTGGCTGTCTAACTGTGTCTCTGTCTCTGTTTCTCTGTCCCACGGTATCCGTCTCTGTTTCTCCGTCTCTGTGTCCCTGCCTCTGAGTCTCTGTCTCTGTCTCCCTGGCTCTGCGTCTCTGCCTCCGTGTCTCTGTCTCTGTGTGTATTCGTCTGTGTCTCTGCCTCCGTGTATCTGTCTCTGCGTCTCTCTCTCTCTGTCACTGCCTCTGAATCTCTGTCTCTGTGTCTCTGTCCCAGAGTCTCCGTCTCTATGTCCCTGTCTCTGTGTCTCTGTCCCTGTGCCTCCGTCTCTGTGTCTCTGTCTCTGTCTCTGTGTCTCTGCCTCTGTGTCTCTCTCTCTGTCTCTCTGTCTCTGTGTCTCTGTCACTGTGTCTATGCCTCTGTCCGTGTGTCTCTGGACCTGCGTCTCCGTCTCCGTGTCTGTGTCCCTGTCTCTATGTCTCTGTCTCTCTGTCTCTGAGTGTCTGCCTCTGTGTCTTTGTCTCTGTCTCTGTGTCTCTGTTTCTGAGTCTCTGTCTCTGTGTCCCTGTCTCTGTGTCCCTGTCCCTGCGTCACCGTCTCTGTGTCTCTGCCTCTGTCTCTGTCTCTGTGTCTCTGCCTCTGTATCTGTCTCTGCGTCTCCGTCTCTGTATCTCTGTCTCTGTGTCTCTGTCCCTGAGACTCTCTCTCTGTGTCCCTGTCTCTGTGTCCCTGTCTCTGTGGATATTTCTCTGTGTCCCTGTCCCTGTGTCACTGTCTCTGTGTCTCTGTCTCTGTGTCTATGCCTCTGTCCGTGTGTCACTGTACCTGTGTCTCCGTCTCTGTGTCTCTGTCTCTATGTCTCTGTCTCTCTGTCTCTGTCTCTGTCTCTGTCTCTTTGTCTCCGTTTCTGTGTCTCTCTCCCTGTGTCTCTGTCTCTGAATCTCTGTCATTGTGTTTCTGTCTCTGTGTCTCTGTCTCTGTGTCTCTGTCTCTGTGTCTCTGTCTTTGTGTCTATGTCTCTGTGTCGCTGTCTCTTTGCCTCTGTCTCTGTGTCTCTGTCTCTGAGTCTCTCTCTCTGTGTCCCTGTCTCTGTGTCTCTGTCCTTTCGTATCCGTGTCTGTGTCTCTGGCTCTGTGTCTCTGTCTCTGTGTCTATGTCTCTGTGCCTCTGTCTCTGTGTTTCTGTCTCTGTGTCTCTGTCTCTGTGTCTCTGTCTCTGTGTCTCTGTGTCTGTGTCTCTGTCCCTGTGTCTCTGTGTCTCTGTCTCTGTGTCTCTGTCTCTGTGTCTCTGTCTCTGTGTCCCTGTCGCTGTGTCCCCGTCTCTGTGCCTATGTCTCTGTGTCTCTGTCTCTGTGTCTCTGTCTCTGTGTCTCTGTCTCTGTGTCTCTGTCTCTGTGTCTCTGTCTCTGTGTCTCTCTCTCTGTGTCTCTCTCTGTGTCTCTCTCTCTGTGTCTCTGTCTCTGTGTCTCTGTCTCTGTGTCTCTGTCCCTATGTCTCTGTCTCTGTGGCTATGTTTCTGTGTCCCTGTCCCTGTGTCTCTGTCTCTGTGGCTATGTCTCTGTGTCTCTGTCCCTTTGTCTCCGTCTCTGTGTCTCTGTCTCTGTCTCTGTGTCTCTGCCTCTGTGTCTCTCTCTCTGTGTCTCTGTCTCTGTGTCTCTGTCTCTGTGTCTATGCCTCTGTCCGTGTGTCTCTGGACCTGCGTCTCCGTCTCCGTGTCTCGGTCTCTATGTCTCTGTCTTTCTGTCTCTGCCTCTGTGTCTCTGTCTCGGTGTCTCTGTCCCTGTGTCTCTGTCTCTGTGTCTCTGTCTCTGTGTCTCTGTCTCTGTGTCTATGTCTCTGTGTCTCTGTCTCTGAGTGTCTGCCTCTGTGTCTTTGTCTCTGTCTCTGTGTCTCTGTCTCTGAGTCTGTCTCTGTGTCCCTGTCTCTGTTTCCCTGTCCCTGCGTCTCCGTCTCTGTGTCTCTGCCTCTGTCTCTGTCTCTGTGTCTCTGCCTCTGTATCTGTCTCTGCGTCTCCGTCTCTGTATCTTTGTCTCTGTGTCTCTGTCCCTGAGTCTCTCTCTCTGTGTCCCTGACTCTGTGTCTCTGTCCTTGCGTTTCTGTCTCTGTGTCTCTGTCTCTGTGTCCCTGTCTCTGTGTCTCTGTCGCTGTGTCCCTCTCTCTGTGTCACTGTCTCTGTGTCCCTGTCTCTGTGTCCCTGTCTCTGTGTCCCTGTCCCTGCGTCTCCGTCTCTGTGTCTCTGCCTCTGTCTCTGTCTCTGTGTCTCTGCCTCTGTGTCCCTGTCTCTGTGTCTCTGTCGCTGTGTCCCTCTCTCTGTGTCACTGTCTCTGTGTCCCTGTCTCTGGGTCTCTCTCTGTGTCTCTGTATCTGTGTCTCTGCCTCTGTGTCTATGCCTCTGCCCGTGTGTCTCTGGACCTGCGTCTCCGTCTCCGTGTCTCGGTCTCTATGTCTCTGTCTTTATGTCTCTGCCTCTGTGTCTCTGTCTCGGTGTCTCTGTCTCTGTGTCCCTGTCTCTGTGTCTCTGTCTCTGTGTCTATGTCTCTGTGTCTCTGTCTCTGAGTCTCTGTCTCTGTGTCTTTGTCTCCGTCTCTGTGTCTCTGTCTCCGAGTCTCTGTCTCTGCGTACCTGTCTTTGTGTCCCCGTCCCTGCGTCTCCGTCTCTGTGTCTCTGCCTCTGTCTCTGTCTCTGTGTCTCTGCCTCTGTATCTTTCTCTGCGCCTCCGTCTCTGTATCTCTGTCTCTGTGTCTCTGTCCCTGAGTCTCTCTCTCTGTGTCCCTGTCTCTGTGTCTCTGTCCTTGCGTCTCCGCCTCTGTGTCTCCGTCTCTGTGTCTCTGTCTTTGTGTCTATGTCTCCGTGCCTATGCCTCTGTCCGTGTGTCTCTGTACCTGTGTCTCCGTCTCTGTGTCTCTGTCTCTATGTCCCTGTCTCTGTGGCTATGTCTCTGTGTCCCTGTACCTGTGTCACTGTCTCCGTGTCTCTGTCTCTGTGTCTGTGCCTCTGTCCGCGTGTCACTGTACCTGTGTCTCCGTCTCTGTGTCTCTGTCTCTATGTCTCTGTCTCTCTGTCTCTGTCTCTGTCTCTGTGTCTCCGTTTCTGTGTCTCTCTCCCTGTGTCTCTGTCTCTGAATCTCTGTCATTGTGTCTCTGTCTCTGTGTCTCTGTCTCTGTGTCTCTGTCTCTGTGTCTCTGTCTCTGTGTCTATGTCTCTGTGTCTCTGTCTCTTTTCCTCTGTCTCTGTGTTTCTGTCTCTGAGTCTCTCTCTCTGTGTCCCTGTCTCTGTGTCTCTGTCCTTGCGTCTCCGTGTCTGTGTCTCTGTCTCTGTGTCTATGTCTCTGTGCCTCTGTCTCTGTGTCTCTGTCTCTGTGTCTCTGTCTCTGTGTCTCTGTCTCTGAGTCTGTCTCTGTGTCCCTGTCTCTGTGTCCCTGTCTCTGTGTCCCTGTCCCTGCGTCTCCGTCTCTGTGTCTCTGCCTCTGTCTCTGTCTCTGTGTCTCTGCCTCTGTATCTGTCTCTGCGTCTCCGTCACTGTATCTCTGTCTCTGTGTCTCTGACCCTGAGTCTCTCTCTCTGTGTCTCTGTCCTTGCGTCTCTGTCTCTGTGTCTCTGTCTCTGTGTCCCTGTCTCTGTGTCTATGTCTCTGTGTCTCTGTCTCTGAGTCTCTGCCTCTGTGTCTTTGTCTCTGTCTCTGTGTCTCTGTCTCTGTGTCCCTGTCTCTGTGTCACTGTCTCTGTGTCCCTGTCTCTGTGTCTCTCTCTGTGTCTCTGTCTCTGTGTCTCTGCCTCTGTGTCTCGGTCTTTGTGTCTCTTTCTCTGCGTCTCTGTCTCTTCGTCTCTGTCTCTGTGCCTCTGTTTCTGTGTCTCTGTGTCTCTGTCTCTGTGTCTCTGTCTCTGTCTCTGTGTCTCTGTGTCTGTGTCTCTGTCTCTGTGTCTCAGTCTCTGTGTCTCTGTCTCTGTGTCTCTGTCTCTGCGTCTCTGTCTCTGTTTCTCTGTCTCTGTCTCTGTGTGTCTGTCTCTGTCTCTGTGTCTCTGTCTCTGTGTCTCTGTCTCTGTGTCTCTGTCTCTGTGTCTCTGTCTCTGTGTCTCTGTCTCTGTGTCTCTGTCTCTGTGTCTCTGTCTCTGTGTCTCTGTCTCTGTGTCTCTGTCTCTGTGTCTCTGTCTCTGTGTCTCTGTCTCTGTGTCTCTGTCTCTGTGTCTCTGTCTCTGTGTCTCTGTCTCTGTGTCTCTGTCCCTGAGTCTCTCTCTCTGTGTCCCTGTCTCTGTGTCTCTGGCTGTCTAACTGTGTCTCTGTCTCTGTTTCTCTGTCCCACGGTATCCGTCTCTGTTTCTCCGTCTCTGTGTCCCTGCCTCTGAGTCTCTGTCTCTGTCTCCCTGGCTCTGCGTCTCTGCCTCCGTGTCTCTGTCTCTGTGTGTATTCGTCTGTGTCTCTGCCTCCGTGTATCTGTCTCTGCGTCTCTCTCTCTCTGTCACTGCCTCTGAATCTCTGTCTCTGTGTCTCTGTCCCAGAGTCTCCGTCTCTATGTCCCTGTCTCTGTGTCTCTGTCCCTGTGCCTCCGTCTCTGTGTCTCTGTCTCTGTCTCTGTGTCTCTGCCTCTGTGTCTCTCTCTCTGTCTCTCTGTCTCTGTGTCTCTGTCACTGTGTCTATGCCTCTGTCCGTGTGTCTCTGGACCTGCGTCTCCGTCTCCGTGTCTGTGTCCCTGTCTCTATGTCTCTGTCTCTCTGTCTCTGAGTGTCTGCCTCTGTGTCTTTGTCTCTGTCTCTGTGTCTCTGTCTCTGAGTCTCTGTCTCTGTGTCCCTGTCTCTGTGTCTCTGTCCCTGCGTCACCGTCTCTGTGTCTCTGCCTCTGTCTCTGTCTCTGTGTCTCTGCCTCTGTATCTGTCTCTGCGTCTCCGTCTCTGTATCTCTGTCTCTGTGTCTCTGTCCCTGAGACTCTCTCTCTGTGTCCCTGTCTCTATGTCCCTGTCTCTGTGGCTATGTCTCTGTGTCCCTGTACCTGTGTCACTGTCTCCGTGTCTCTGTCTCTGTGTCTGTGCCTCTGTCCGCGTGTCACTGTACCTGTGTCTCCGTCTCTGTGTCTCTGTCTCTATGTCTCTGTCTCTCTGTCTCTGTCTCTGTCTCTGTGTCTCCGTTTCTGTGTCTCTCTCCCTGTGTCTCTGTCTCTGAATCTCTGTCATTGTGTCTCTGTCTCTGTGTCTCTGTCTCTGTGTCTCTGTCTCTGTGTCTCTGTCTCTGTGTCTATGTCTCTGTGTCTCTGTCTCTTTTCCTCTGTCTCTGTGTTTCTGTCTCTGAGTCTCTCTCTCTGTGTCCCTGTCTCTGTGTCTCTGTCCTTGCGTCTCCGTGTCTGTGTCTCTGTCTCTGTGTCTATGTCTCTGTGCCTCTGTCTCTGTGTCTCTGTCTCTGTGTCTCTGTCTCTGTGTCTCTGTCTCTGAGTCTGTCTCTGTGTCCCTGTCTCTGTGTCCCTGTCTCTGTGTCCCTGTCCCTGCGTCTCCGTCTCTGTGTCTCTGCCTCTGTCTCTGTCTCTGTGTCTCTGCCTCTGTATCTGTCTCTGCGTCTCCGTCACTGTATCTCTGTCTCTGTGTCTCTGACCCTGAGTCTCTCTCTCTGTGTCTCTGTCCTTGCGTCTCTGTCTCTGTGTCTCTGTCTCTGTGTCCCTGTCTCTGTGTCTATGTCTCTGTGTCTCTGTCTCTGAGTCTCTGCCTCTGTGTCTTTGTCTCTGTCTCTGTGTCTCTGTCTCTGTGTCCCTGTCTCTGTGTCACTGTCTCTGTGTCCCTGTCTCTGTGTCTCTCTCTGTGTCTCTGTCTCTGTGTCTCTGCCTCTGTGTCTCGGTCTTTGTGTCTCTTTCTCTGCGTCTCTGTCTCTTCGTCTCTGTCTCTGTGCCTCTGTTTCTGTGTCTCTGTGTCTCTGTCTCTGTGTCTCTGTCTCTGTCTCTGTGTCTCTGTGTCTGTGTCTCTGTCTCTGTGTCTCAGTCTCTGTGTCTCTGTCTCTGTGTCTCTGTCTCTGCGTCTCTGTCTCTGTTTCTCTGTCTCTGTCTCTGTGTGTCTGTCTCTGTCTCTGTGTCTCTGTCTCTGTGTCTCTGTCTCTGTGTCTCTGTCTCTGTGTCTCTGTCTCTGTGTCTCTGTCTCTGTGTCTCTGTCTCTGTGTCTCTGTCTCTGTGTCTCTGTCTCTGTGTCTCTGTCTCTGTGTCTCTGTCTCTGTGTCTCTGTCTCTGTGTCTCTGTCTCTGTGTCTCTGTCTCTGTGTCTCTGTCTCTGTGTCTCTGTCTCTGTGTCTCTGTCTCTGTGTCTCTGTCCCTGAGTCTCTCTCTCTGTGTCCCTGTCTCTGTGTCTCTGGCTGTCTAACTGTGTCTCTGTCTCTGTTTCTCTGTCCCACGGTATCCGTCTCTGTTTCTCCGTCTCTGTGTCCCTGCCTCTGAGTCTCTGTCTCTGTCTCCCTGGCTCTGCGTCTCTGCCTCCGTGTCTCTGTCTCTGTGTGTATTCGTCTGTGTCTCTGCCTCCGTGTATCTGTCTCTGCGTCTCTCTCTCTCTGTCACTGCCTCTGAATCTCTGTCTCTGTGTCTCTGTCCCAGAGTCTCCGTCTCTATGTCCCTGTCTCTGTGTCTCTGTCCCTGTGCCTCCGTCTCTGTGTCTCTGTCTCTGTCTCTGTGTCTCTGCCTCTGTGTCTCTCTCTCTGTCTCTCTGTCTCTGTGTCTCTGTCACTGTGTCTATGCCTCTGTCCGTGTGTCTCTGGACCTGCGTCTCCGTCTCCGTGTCTGTGTCCCTGTCTCTATGTCTCTGTCTCTCTGTCTCTGAGTGTCTGCCTCTGTGTCTTTGTCTCTGTCTCTGTGTCTCTGTCTCTGAGTCTCTGTCTCTGTGTCCCTGTCTCTGTGTCTCTGTCCCTGCGTCACCGTCTCTGTGTCTCTGCCTCTGTCTCTGTCTCTGTGTCTCTGCCTCTGTATCTGTCTCTGCGTCTCCGTCTCTGTATCTCTGTCTCTGTGTCTCTGTCCCTGAGACTCTCTCTCTGTGTCCCTGTCTCTGTGTCCCTGTCTCTGTGGATATGTCTCTGTGTCCCTGTCCCTGTGTCACTGTCTCTGTGTCTCTGTCTCTGTGTCTATGCCTCTGTCCGTGTGTCACTGTACCTGTGTCTCCGTCTCTGTGTCTCTGTCTCTATGTCTCTGTCTCTCTGTCTCTGTCTCTGTCTCTGTCTCTGTGTCTCCGTTTCTGTGTCTCTCTCCCTGTGTCTCTGTCTCTGAATCTCTGTCATTGTGTCTCTGTCTCTGTGTCTCTGTCTCTGTGTCTCTGTCTCTGTGTCTATGTCCCTGTGTCGCTGTCTCTTTGCCTCTGTCTCTGTGTCTCTGTCTCTGAGTCTCTCTCTCTGTGTCCCTGTCTCTGTGTCTCTGTCCTTTCGTATCCGTGTCTGTGTCTCTGGCTCTGTGTCTCTGTCTCTGTGTCTATGTCTCTGTGCCTCTGTCTCTGTGTTTCTGTCTCTGTGTCTCTGTCTCTGTGTCTCTGTGTCTGTGTCTCTGTCCCTGTGTCTCTGTCCCTGTGTCTCTGTGTCTCTGTCTCTGTGTCTCTGTCTCTGTGTCTCTGTCTCTGTGTCTCTGTCTCTGTGTCTCTGTCTCTGTGTCTCTGTCTCTGTGTCCCTGTCGCTGTGTCCCCGTCTCTGTGCCTCTGTCTCTGTGTCTCTGTCTCTGTGTCTCTGTCTCTGTGTCTCTGTCTCTGTGTCTCTGTCTCTGTGTCTCTGTCTCTGTGTCTCTGTCTCTGTGTCTCTCTCTGTGTCTCTCTCTCTGTGTCTCTGTCTCTGTGTCTCTGTCTCTGTGTCTCTGTCCCTATGTCCCTGTCTCTGTGGCTATGTCTCTGTGTCCCTGTACCTGTGTCACTGTCTCCGTGTCTCTGTCTCTGTGTCTCTGTCTCTGTGTCTCTGTCTCTGTGTCTCTGTCTCTGTGTCTATGTCTCTGTGTCTCTGTCTCTTTTCCTCTGTCTCTGTGTTTCTGTCTCTGAGTCTCTCTCTCTGTGTCCCTGTCCTTGCGTCTCCGTGTCTGTGTCTCTGTCTCTGTGTCTATGTCTCTGTGCCTCTGTCTCTGTGTCTCTGTCTCTGTGTCTCTGTCTCTGTGTCTCTGTCTCTGAGTCTGTCTCTGTGTCCCTGTCTCTGTGTCCCTGTCCCTGCGTCTCCGTCTCTGTGTCTCTGCCTCTGTCTCTGTCTCTGTGTCTCTGCCTCTGTATCTGTCTCTGCGTCTCCGTCTCTGTATCTCTGTATCTGTGTCTCTGACCCTGAGTCTCTCTCTCTGTGTCCCTGTCTCTGTGTCTCTGTCCTTGCGTCTCTGTCTCTGTGTCTCTGTCTCTGTGTCCCTGTCTCTGTGTCTATGTCTCTGTGTCTCTGTCTCTGAGTCTCTGCCTCTGTGTCTTTGTCTCTCTCTCTGTGTCTCTGTCTCTGTGTCCCTGTCTCTGTGTCACTGTCTCTGTGTCCCTGTCTCTGTGTCTCTCTCTGTGTCTCTGTCTCTGTGTCTCTGCCTCTGTGTCTCGGTCTTTGTGTCTCTTTCTCTGCGTCTCTGTCTCTTCGTCTCTGTCTCTGTGCCTCTGTTTCTGTGTCTCTGTGTCTCTGTCTCTGTGTCTCTGTCTCTGTCTCTGTGTCTCTGTGTCTGTGTCTCTGTCTCTGTGTCTCAGTCTCTGTGTCTCTGTCTCTGTGTCTCTGTCTCTGCGTCTCTGTCTCTGTTTCTCTGTCTCTGTCTCTGTGTGTCTGTCTCTGTCTCTGTGTCTCTGTCTCTGTGTCTCTGTCTCTGTGTCTCTGTCTCTGTGTCTCTGTCTCTGTGTCTCTGTCTCTGTGTCTCTGTCTCTGTGTCTCTGTCCCTGAGTCTCTCTCTCTGTGTCCCTGTCTCTGTGTCTCTGGCTGTCTAACTGTGTCTCTGTCTCTGTTTCTCTGTCCCACGGTATCCGTCTCTGTTTCTCCGTCTCTGTGTCCCTGCATCTGAGTCTCTGTCTCTGTCTCCCTGGCTCTGCGTCTCTGCCGCCGTGTCTCTGTCTCTGTGTGTATTCGTCTGTGTCTCTGCCTCCGTGTATCTGTCTCTGCGTCTCTCTCTCGCTGTCACTGCCTCTGAATCTCTGTCTCTGTGTCTCTGTCCCAGAGTCTCCGTCTCTATGTCCCTGTCTCTGTGTCTCTGTCCCTGTGTCTCCGTCTCTGTGTCTCTGTCTCTGTCTCTGTGTCTCTGCCTCTGTGTCTCTCTCTCTGTCTCTCTGTCTCTGTGTCTCTGTCACTGTGTCTATGCCTCTGTCCGTGTGTCTCTGGACCTGCGTCTCCGTCTCCGTGTCTGTGTCCCTGTCTCTATGTCTCTGTCTCTCTGTCTCTGAGTGTCTGCCTCTGTGTCTTTGTCTCTGTCTCTGTGTCTCTGTCTCTGAGTCTCTGTCTCTGTGTCCCTGTCTCTGTGTCCCTGTCCCTGCGTCACCGTCTCTGTGTCTCTGCCTCTGTCTCTGTCTCTGTGTCTCTGCCTCTGTATCTGTCTCTGCGTCTCCGTCTCTGTATCTCTGTCTCTGTGTCTCTGTCCCTGAGCCTCTCTCTCTGTGTCCCTGTCTCTGTGTCTCTGTCCTTGCGTCTCTGTCTCTGTGTCTCTGTCTCTGTGTCTCTGTCTCTGTGTCTCTGTCTCTGTGTCCCTGTCTCTGTGTCTATGTCTCTGTGTCTCTGTCTCTGAGTC
Organism: Megachile willughbiella; assembly: GCA_945859595.2. Lineage (NCBI taxonomy): Eukaryota > Metazoa > Arthropoda > Insecta > Hymenoptera > Megachilidae > Megachile > Megachile willughbiella. Next base: position 1,619,038 of record CAMAOD020000286.1, read on the forward strand.
TCTGCCTCTGTGTCTTTGTCTCTGTCTCTGTGTCTCTGTCTCTGAGACTCTGTCTCTGAGACTCTGTCACTGTGTCCCTGTCTCTGTGTCCCTGTCTCTGTGGATATGTCTCTGTGTCCCTGTCCCTGTGTCACTGTCTCTGTGTCTCTGTCTCTGTGTCTATGCCTCTGTCCGTGTGTCACTGTACCTGTGTCTCCGTCTCTGTGTCTCTGTCTCTATGTCTCTGTTTCTCTGTCTCTGTCTCTGTCTCTGTCTCTGTGTCTCCGTTTCTGTGTCTCTCTCCCTGTGTCTCTGTCTCTGAATCTCTGTCATTGTGTCTCTGTCTCTGTGTCTCTGTCTCTGTGTCTATGTCTCTGTGTCGCTGTCTCTTTGCCTCTGTCTCTGTGTCTCTGTCTCTGAGTCTCTCTCTCTGTGTCCCTGTCTCTGTGTCTCTGTCCTTGCGCCTCCGTGTCTGTGTCTCTGGCTCTGTGTCTCTGTCTCTGTGTCTATGTCTCTGTGCATCTGTCTCTGTGTTTCTGTCTCTGTGTCTCTGTCTCTGTGTCTCTGTCTCTGTGTCTCTGTCTCTGTGTCTCTGTCTCTGTGTCTCTGTGTCTGTGTCTCTGTCCCTGTGTCTCTGTGTCTCTGTCTCTGTGTCTCTGTCTCTGTGTCTCTGTCTCTGTGTCTCTGTCTCTGTGTCCCTGTCGCTGTGTCCCCGTCTCTGTGCCTCTGTCTCTGTGTCTCTGTCTCTGTGTCTCTGTCTCTGTGTCTCTGTCTCTGTGTCTCTGTCTCTGTGTCTCTGTCTCTGTGTCTCTGTCTCTGTGTCTCTCTCTGTGTCTCTCTCTCTGTGTCTCTGTCTCTGTGTCTCTGTCTCTGTGGCTATGTTTCTGTGTCCCTGTCCCTGTGTCTCTGTCTCTGTGGCTATGTCTCTGTGTCTCTGTCCCTTTGTCTCCGTCTCTGTGCCTCTGTCTCTGTCTCTGTGTCTCTGCCTCTGTGTCTCTCTCTCTGTGTCTCTGTCTCTGTGTCTCTGTCTCTGTGTCTATGCCTCTGTCCGTGTGTCTCTGGACCTGCGTCTCCGTCTCCGTGTCTCGGTCTCTATGTCTCTGTCTTTCTGTCTCTGCCTCTGTGTCTCTGTCTCGGTGTCTCTGTCTCTGTGTCTCTGTCTCTGTGTCTCTGTCTCTGTGTCTCTGTCTCTGTGTCCCTGACTCTGTGTCTCTGTCCTTGCGTCTCTGTCTCTGTGTCTCTGTCTCTGTGTCCCTGTCTCTGTGTCTCTGTCGCTGTGTCCCTGTCTCTGTGTCACTGTCTCTGTGTCCCTGTCTCTGGGTCTCTCTCTGTGTCTCTGTATCTGTGTCTCTGTCTCTGTGTCTATGCCTCTGCCCGTGTGTCTCTGGACCTGCGTCTCCGTCTCCGTGTCTCGGTCTCTATGTCTCTGTCTTTATGTCTCTGCCTCTGTGTCTCTGTCTCGGTGTCTCTGTCTCTGTGTCTCTGTCTCTGTGTCTCTGTCTCTGTGTCTATGTCTCTGTGTCTCTGTCTCTGAGTCTCTGTCTCTGTGTCTTTGTCTCCGTCTCTGTGTCTCTGTCTCCGAGTCTCTGTCTCTGCGTCCCTGTCTCTGTGTCCCCGTCCCTGCGTCTCCGTCTCTGTGTCTCTGTCTCTATGTCTCTGTCTCTCTGTCTCTGTCTCTGTCTCTGTGTCTCCGTTTCTGTGTCTCTCTCCCTGTGTCTCTGTCTCTGAATCTCTGTCATTGTGTCTCTGTCTCTGTGTCTCTGTCTCTGTGTCTCTGTCTCTGTGTCTCTGTCTCTGTGTCTATGTCTCTGTGTCTCTGTCTCTTTTCCTCTGTATCTGTGTTTCTGTCTCTGAGTCTCTCTCTCTGTGTCCCTGTCTCTGTGTCTCTGTCCTTGCGTCTCCGTGTCTGTGTCTCTGTCTCTGTGTCTATGTCTCTGTGCCTCTGTCTCTGTGTCTCTGTCTCTGTGTCTCTGTCTCTGTGTCTCTGTCTCTGAGTCTGTCTCTGTGTCCCTGTCTCTGTGTCCCTGTCTCTGTGTCCCTGTCCCTGCGTCTCCGTCTCTGTGTCTCTGCCTCTGTCTCTGTCTCTGTGTCTCTGCCTCTGTATCTGTCTCTGCGTCTCCGTCTCTGTATCTCTGTCTCTGTGTCTCTGACCCTGAGTCTCTCTCTCTGTGTCCCTGTCTCTGTGTCTCTGTCCTTGCGTCTCTGTCTCTGTGTCTCTGTCTCTGTGTCCCTGTCTCTGTGTCTATGTCTCTGTGTCTCTGTCTCTGAGTCTCTGCCTCTGTGTCTTTGTCTCTCTCTCTGTGTCTCTGTCTCTGTGTCCCTGTCTCTGTGTCACTGTCTCTGTGTCCCTGTCTCTGTGTCTCTCTCTGTGTCTCTGTCTCTGTGTCTCTGCCTCTGTGTCTCGGTCTTTGTGTCTCTTTCTCTGCGTCTCTGTCTCTTCGTCTCTGTCTCTGTGCCTCTGTTTCTGTGTCTCTGTGTCTCTGTCTCTGTGTCTCTGTCTCTGTCTCTGTGTCTCTGTGTCTGTGTCTCTGTCTCTGTGTCTCAGTCTCTGTGTCTCTGTCTCTGTGTCTCTGTCTCTGCGTCTCTGTCTCTGTTTCTCTGTCTCTGTCTCTGTGTGTCTGTCTCTGTCTCTGTGTCTCTGTCTCTGTGTCTCTGTCTCTGTGTCTCTGTCTCTGTGTCTCTGTCTCTGTGTCTCTGTCTCTGTGTCTCTGTCTCTGTGTCTCTGTCTCTGTGTCTCTGTCTCTGTGTCTCTGTCTCTGTGTCTCTGTCTCTGTGTCTCTGTCCCTGAGTCTCTCTCTCTGTGTCCCTGTCTCTGTGTCTCTGGCTGTCTAACTGTGTCTCTGTCTCTGTTTCTCTGTCCCACGGTATCCGTCTCTGTTTCTCCGTCTCTGTGTCCCTGCCTCTGAGTCTCTGTCTCTGTCTCCCTGGCTCTGCGTCTCTGCCTCCGTGTCTCTGTCTCTGTGTGTATTCGTCTGTGTCTCTGCCTCCGTGTATCTGTCTCTGCGTCTCTCTCTCTCTGTCACTGCCTCTGAATCTCTGTCTCTGTGTCTCTGTCCCAGAGTCTCCGTCTCTAAGTCCCTGTCTCTGTGTCTCTGTCCCTGTGTCTCCGTCTCTGTGTCTCTGTCTCTGTCTCTGTGTCTCTGCCTCTGTGTCTCTCTCTCTGTCTCTCTGTCTCTGTGTCTCTGTCACTGTGTCTATGCCTCTGTCCGTGTGTCTCTGGACCTGCGTCTCCGTCTCCGTGTCTGTGTCCCTGTCTCTATGTCTCTGTCTCTCTGTCTCTGAGTGTCTGCCTCTGTGTCTTTGTCTCTGTCTCTGTGTCTCTGTCTCTGAGTCTCTGTCTCTGTGTCCCTGTCTCTGTGTCCCTGTCCCTGCGTCACCGTCTCTGTGTCTCTGCCTCTGTCTCTGTCTCTGTGTCTCTGCCTCTGTATCTGTCTCTGCGTCTCCGTCTCTGTATCTCTGTCTCTGTGTCTCTGTCCCTGAGCCTCTCTCTCTGTGTCCCTGTCTCTGTGTCTCTGTCCTTGCGTCTCTGTCTCTGTGTCTCTGTCTCTGTGTCTCTGTCTCTGTGTCTCTGTCTCTGTGTCCCTGCCTCTGTGTCTATGTCTCTGTGTCTCTGTCTCTGAGTCTCTGCCTCTGTGTCTTTGTCTCTGTCTCTGTGTCTCTGTCTCTGAGACTCTGTCTCTGAGAGTCTGTCACTGTGTCCCTGTCCCTGTGTCACTGTCTCTGTGTCTCTGTCTCTGTGTCTATGCCTCTGTCCGTGTGTCACTGTACCTATGTCTCCGTCTCTGTGTCTCTGTCTCTATGTCTCTGTCTCTCTGTCTCTGTCTCTGTCTCTGTCTCTGTGTCTCCGTTTCTGTGTCTCTCTCCCTGTGTCTCTGTCTCTGAATCTCTGTCATTGTGTCTCTGTCTCTGTGTCTCTGTCTCTGTGTCTCTGTCTCTGTGTCCCTGACTCTGTGTCTCTGTCCTTGCGTCTCTGTCTCTGTGTCTCTGTCTCTGTGTCCCTGTCTCTGTGTCTCTGTCGCTGTGTCCCTGTCTCTGTGTCACTGTCTCTGTGTCCCTGTCTCTGGGTCTCTCTCTGTGTCTCTGTATCTGTGTCTCTGTCTCTGTGTCTATGCCTCTGCCCGTGTGTCTCTGGACCTGCGTCTCCGTCTCCGTGTCTCGGTCTCTATGTCTCTGTCTTTATGTCTCTGCCTCTGTGTCTCTGTCTCGGTGTCTCTGTCTCTGTGTCTCTGTCTCTGTGTCTCTGTCTCTGTGTCTATGTCTCTGTGTCTCTGTCTCTGAGTCTCTGTCTCTGTGTCTTTGTCTCCGTCTCTGTGTCTCTGTCTCCGAGTCTCTGTCTCTGCGTCCCTGTCTCTGTGTCCCCGTCCCTGCGTCTCCGTCTCTGTGTCTCTGTCTCTATGTCTCTGTCTCTCTGTCTCTGTCTCTGTCTCTGTGTCTCCGTTTCTGTGTCTCTCTCCCTGTGTCTCTGTCTCTGAATCTCTGTCATTGTGTCTCTGTCTCTGTGTCTCTGTCTCTGTGTCTCTGTCTCTGTGTCTCTGTCTCTGTGTCTCTGTCTCTGTGTCTATGTCTCTGTGTCTCTGTCTCTTTTCCTCTGTCTCTGTGTTTCTGTCTCTGAGTCTCTCTCTCTGTGTCCCTGTCTCTGTGTCTCTGTCCTTGCGTCTCCGTGTCTGTGTCTCTGTCTCTGTGTCTATGTCTCTGTGCCTCTGTCTCTGTGTCTCTGTCTCTGTGTCTCTGTCTCTGTGTCTCTGTCTCTGTGTCTCTGTCTCTGAGTCTGTCTCTGTGTCCCTGTCTCTGTGTCCCTGTCTCTGTGTCCCTGTCCCTGCGTCTCCGTCTCTGTGTCTCTGCCTCTGTCTCTGTCTCTGTGTCTCTGCCTCTGTGTCCCTGTCTCTGTGTCTCTGTCGCTGTGTCCCTCTCTCTGTGTCACTGTCTCTGTGTCCCTGTCTCTGGGTCTCTCTCTGTGTCTCTGTATCTGTGTCTCTGTCTCTGTGTCTATGCCTCTGCCCGTGTGTCTCTGGACCTGCGTCTCCGTCTCCGTGTCTCGGTCTCTATGTCTCTGTCTTTATGTCTCTGCCTCTGTGTCTCTGTCTCGGTGTCTCTGTCTCTGTGTCTCTGTCTCTGTGTCTCTGTCTCTGTCTCTGTGTCTCTGCCTCTGTGTCTCTCTCTCTGTCTCTCTGTCTCTGTGTCTCTGTCACTGTGTCTATGCCTCTGTCCGTGTGTCTCTGGACCTGCGTGTCCGTCTCCGTGTCTGTGTCCCTGTCTCTATGTCTCTGTCTCTCTGTCTCTGAGTGTCTGCCTCTGTGTCTTTGTCTCTGTCTCTGTGTCTCTGTCTCTGAGTCTCTGTCTCTGTGTCCCTGTCTCTGTGTCCCTGTCCCTGCGTCACCGTCTCTGTGTCTCTGCCTCTGTCTCTGTCTCTGTGTCTCTGCCTCTGTATCTGTCTCTGCGTCTCCGTCTCTGTATCTCTGTCTCTGTGTCTCTGTCCCTGAGCCTCTCTCTCTGTGTCCCTGTCTCTGTGTCTCTGTCCTTGCGTCTCTGTCTCTGTGTCTCTGTCTCTGTGTCTCTGTCTCTGTGTCTCTGTCTCTGTGTCCCTGTCTCTGTGTCTATGTCTCTGTGTCTCTGTCTCTGAGTCTCTGCCTCTGTGTCTTTGTCTCTGTCTCTGTGTCTCTGTCTCTGAGACTCTGTCTCTGAGACTCTGTCACTGTGTCCCTGTCTCTGTGTCCCTGTCTCTGTGGATATGTCTCTGTGTCCCTGTCCCTGTGTCACTGTCTCTGTGTCTCTGTCTCTGTGTCTATGCCTCTGTCCGTGTGTCACTGTACCTGTGTCTCCGTCTCTGTGTCTCTGTCTCTATGTCTCTGTCTCTCTGTCTCTGTCTCTGTCTCTGTCTCTGTGTCTCCGTTTCTGTGTCTCTCTCCCTGTGTCTCTGTCTCTGAATCTCTGTCATTGTGTCTCTGTCTCTGTGTCTCTGTCTCTGTGTCTATGTCTCTGTGTCGCTGTCTCTTTGCCTCTGTCTCTGTGTCTCTGTCTCTGAGTCTCTCTCTCTGTGTCCCTGTCTCTGTGTCTCTGTCCTTGCGCCTCCGTGTCTGTGTCTCTGGCTCTGTGTCTCTGTCTCTGTGTCTATGTCTCTGTGCCTCTGTCTCTGTGTTTCTGTCTCTGTGCCTCTGTCTCTGTGTCTCTGTCTCTGTGTCTCTGTCTCTGTGTCTCTGTCTCTGTGTCTCTGTCTCTGAGTCTGTCTCTGTGTCCCTGTCTCTGTGTCCCTGTCTCTGTGTCCCTGTCCCTGCGTCTCCGTCTCTGTGTCTCTGCCTCTGTCTCTGTCTCTGTGTCTCTGCCTCTGTGTCCCTGTCTCTGTGTCTCTGTCGCTGTGTCCCTCTCTCTGTGTCACTGTCTCTGTGTCCCTGTCTCTGGGTCTCTCTCTGTGTCTCTGTATCTGTGTCTCTGTCTCTGTGTCTATGCCTCTGCCCGTGTGTCTCTGGACCTGCGTCTCCGTCTCCGTGTCTCGGTCTCTATGTCTCTGTCATTATGTCTCTGCCTCTGTGTCTCTGTCTCGGTGTCTCTGTCTCTGTGTCTCTGTCTCTGTGTCTCTGTCTCTGTGTCTATGTCTCTGTGTCTCTGTCTCTGAGTCTCTGTCTCTGTGTCTTTGTCTCCGTCTCTGTGTCTCTGTCTCCGAGTCTCTGTCTCTGCGTACCTGTCTTTGTGTCCCCGTCCCTGCGTCTCCGTCTCTGTGTCTCTGCCTCTGTCTCTGTCTCTGTGTCTCTGCCTCTGTATCTTTCTCTGCGTCTCCGTCTCTGTATCTCTGTCTCTGTGTCTCTGTCCCTGAGTCTCTCTCTCTGTGTCCCTGTCTCTGTGTCTCTGTCCTTGCGTCTCCGCCTCTGTGTCACCGTCTCTGTGTTTCTGTCTTTGTGTCTATGTCTCCGTGCCTATGCCTCTGTACGTGTGTCTCTGTACCTGTGTCTCCGTCTCTGTGTCTCTGTCTCTATGTCCCTGTCTCTGTGGCTATGTCTCTGTGTCCCTGTACCTGTGTCACTGTCTCCGTGTCTCTGTCTCTGTGTCTATGCCTCTGTCCGCGTGTCACTGTACCTGTGTCTCCGTCTCTGTGTCTCTGTCTCTATGTCTCTGTCTCTCTGTCTCTGTCTCTGTCTCTGTGTCTCCGTTTCTGTGTCTCTCTCCCTGCGTCTCTGTCTCTGAATCTCTGTCATTGTGTCTCTGTCTCTGTGTCTCTGTCTCTGTGTCTCTGTCTCTGTGTCTCTGTCTCTGTGTCTATGTCTCTGTGTCTCTGTCTCTTTTCCTCTGTCTCTGTGTTTCTGTCTCCGAGTCTCTCTCTCTGTGTCCCTGTCTCTGTGTCTCTGTCCTTGCGTCTCCGTGTCTGTGTCTCTGTCTCTGTGTCTATGTCTCTGTGCCTCTGTCTCTGTGTCTCTGTCTCTGTGTCTCTGTCTCTGTGTCTCTGTCTCTGAGTCTGTCTCTGTGTCCCTGTCTCTGTGTCCCTGTCTCTGTGTCCCTGTCCCTGCGTCTCCGTCTCTGTGTCTCTGCCTCTGTCTCTGTCTCTGTGTCTCTGCCTCTGTATCTGTCTCTGCGTCTCCGTCTCTGTATCTCTGTCTCTGTGTCTCTGACCCTGAGTCTCTCTCTCTGTGTCCCTGTCTCTGTGTCTCTGTCCTTGCGTCTCTGTCTCTGTGTCTCTGTCTCTGTGTCCCTGTCTCTGTGTCTATGTCTCTGTGTCTCTGTCTCTGAGTCTCTGCCTCTGTGTCTTTGTCTCTGTCTCTGTGTCTCTGTCTCTGTGTCCCTGTCTCTGTGTCACTGTCTCTGTGTCCCTGTCTCTGTGTCTCTCTCTGTGTCTCTGTCTCTGTGTCTCTGTCTCTGTGTCTATGCCTCTGTCCGTGTGTCTCTGGACCTGCGTCTCCGTCTCCGTGTCTCGGTCTCTATGTCTCTGTCTTTATGTCTCTGCCTCTGTGTCTCTGTCTCGGTGTCTCTGTCTCTGTGTCTCTGTCTCTGTGTCTCTGTCTCTGTGTCTATGTCTCTGTGTCTCTGTCTCTGAGTCTCTGTCTCTGTGTCTTTGTCTCCGTCTCTGTGTCTCTGTCTCCGAGTCTCTGTCTCTGCGTCCCTGTCTCTGTGTCCCCGTCCCTGCGTCTCCGTCTCTGTGTCTCTGTCTCTATGTCTCTGTCTCTCTGTCTCTGTCTCTGTCTCTGTGTCTCCGTTTCTGTGTCTCTCTCCCTGTGTCTCTGTCTCTGAATCTCTGTCATTGTGTCTCTGTCTCTGTGTCTCTGTCTCTGTGTCTCTGTCTCTGTGTCTCTGTCTCTGTGTCTCTGTCTCTGTGTCTATGTCTCTGTGTCTCTGTCTCTTTTCCTCTGTCTCTGTGTTTCTGTCTCTGAGTCTCTCTCTCTGTGTCCCTGTCTCTGTGTCTCTGTCCTTGCGTCTCCGTGTCTGTGTCTCTGTCTCTGTGTCTATGTCTCTGTGCCTCTGTCTCTGTGTCTCTGTCTCTGTGTCTCTGTCTCTGTGTCTCTGTCTCTGAGTCTGTCTCTGTGTCCCTGTCTCTGTGTCCCTGTCTCTGTGTCCCTGTCCCTGCGTCTCCGTCTCTGTGTCTCTGCCTCTGTCTCTGTCTCTGTGTCTCTGCCTCTGTATCTGTCTCTGCGTCTCCGTCTCTGTATCTCTGTCTCTGTGTCTCTGACCCTGAGTCTCTCTCTCTGTGTCCCTGTCTCTGTGTCTCTGTCCTTGCGTCTCTGTCTCTGTGTCTCTGTCTCTGTGTCCCTGTCTCTGTGTCTATGTCTCTGTGTCTCTGTCTCTGAGTCTCTGCCTCTGTGTCTTTGTCTCTGTCTCTGTGTCTCTGTCTCTGTGTCCCTGTCTCTGTGTCACTGTCTCTGTGTCCCTGTCTCTGTGTCTCTCTCTGTGTCTCTGTCTCTGTGTCTATGCCTCTGTCCGTGTGTCTCTGGACCTGCGTCTCCGTCTCCGTGTCTCGGTCTCTATGTCTCTGTCTTTATGTCTCTGCCTCTGTGTCTCTGTCTCGGTGTCTCTGTCTCTGTGTCTCTGTCTCTGTGTCTCTGTCTCTGTGTCTATGTCTCTGTGTCTCTGTCTCTGAGTCTCTGTCTCTGTGTCTTTGTCTCCGTCTCTGTGTCTCTGTCGCCGAGTCTCTGTCTATGCGTCCCTGTCTCTGTGTCCCCGTCCCTGCGTCTCCGTCCCTGTGTCTCTGCCTCTGTCTCTGTCTCTGTGTCTCTGCCTCTGTATCTTTTTCTGCGTCTCCGTCTCTGTATCTCTGTCTCTGTGTCTCTGTCCCTGAGTCTCTCTCTCTGTGTCCCTGTCTCTGTGTCTCTGTCTCTGTGTCTCTGTCTCTGTGTCTCTGTCTCTGTGTCTCTGTCTCTGTGTCTATGTCTCTGTGTCTCTGTCTCTTTTCCTCTGTCCCTGTGTTTCTGTCTCTGAGTCTCTCTCTCTGTGTCCCTGTCTCTGTGTCTCTGTCCTTGCGTCTCCGTGTCTGTGTCTCTCGCTCTGTGCCACTGTCTCTGTGTCTCTGTCTCTGTGTCTATGCCTCTGTCTGTGTGTCACTGTACCTGTGTCTCCGTCTCTGTGTCTCTGTCTCTATGTCTCTGTCTCTCTGTCTCTGTCTCTGTCTCTGTGTCTCCGTTTCTGTGTCTCTCTCCCTGTGTCTCCGTCTCTGAATCTCTGTCATTGTGTCTCTGTCTCTGTGTCTCTGTCTCTGTGTCTCTGTCTCTGTGTCAATGTCTCTGTGTCTCTGTCTCTTTTCCTCTGTCTCTGTGTTTCTGTCTCTGAGTCTCTCTCTCTGTGTCCCTGTCTCTGTGTCTCTGTCCTTGCGTCTCCGTGTCTGTGTCTCTCGCTCTGTGTCTCTGTCTCTGTGTCTATGTCTCTGTGCCTCTGACTCTGTGTCTCTGTCTCTGTGTCTCTGTCTCTGAGTCTGCCTCTGTGTCCCTGTCTCTGTGTCCCTGTCCCTGCGTCTCCGTCTCTGTGTCTCTGCCTCTGTCTCTGTCTCTGTGTCTCTGCCTCTGTATCTGTCTCTGCGTCTCCGTCTCTGTATCTCTGTCTCTGTGTCTCTGTCCCTGAGTCTCTCTCTCTGTGTCCCTGTCTCTGTGTCTCTGTCCTTGCGTCTCTGTCTCTGTGTCTCTGTCTCTGTGTCCCTGTCTCTGTGTCTATGTCTCTGTGTCTCTGTCTCTGAGTCTCTGCCTCTGTGTCTTTGTCTCTGTCTCTGTGTCTCTGTCTCTGTGTCTCTGTCTCTGAGTCTGTCTCTGTGTCCCTGTCTCTGTGTCCCTGTCTCTGTGTCCCTGTCCCTGCGTCTCCGTCTCTGTGTCTCTGCCTCTGTCTCTGTCTCTGTGTCTCTGCCTCTGTGTCCCTGTCTCTGTGTCTCTGTCGCTGTGTCCCTCTCTCTGTGTCACTGTCTCTGTGTCCCTGTCTCTGGGTCTCTCTCTGTGTCTCTGTATCTGTGTCTCTGTCTCTGTGTCTATGCCTCTGCCCGTGTGTCTCTGGACCTGCGTCTCCGTCTCCGTGTCTCGGTCTCTATGTCTCTGTCTTTATGTCTCTGCCTCTGTGTCTCTGTCTCGGTGTCTCTGTCTCTGTGTCTCTGTCTCTGTGTCTCTGTCTCTGTCTCTGTGTCTCTGCCTCTGTGTCTCTCTCTCTGTCTCTCTGTCTCTGTGTCTCTGTCACTGTGTCTATGCCTCTGTCCGTGTGTCTCTGGACCTGCGTGTCCGTCTCCGTGTCTGTGTCCCTGTCTCTATGTCTCTGTCTCTCTGTCTCTGAGTGTCTGCCTCTGTGTCTTTGTCTCTGTCTCTGTGTCTCTGTCTCTGAGTCTCTGTCTCTGTGTCCCTGTCTCTGTGTCCCTGTCCCTGCGTCACCGTCTCTGTGTCTCTGCCTCTGTCTCTGTCTCTGTGTCTCTGCCTCTGTATCTGTCTCTGCGTCTCCGTCTCTGTATCTCTGTCTCTGTGTCTCTGTCCCTGAGCCTCTCTCTCTGTGTCCCTGTCTCTGTGTCTCTGTCCTTGCGTCTCTGTCTCTGTGTCTCTGTCTCTGTGTCTCTGTCTCTGTGTCTCTGTCTCTGTGTCCCTGTCTCTGTGTCTATGTCTCTGTGTCTCTGTCTCTGAGTCTCTGCCTCTGTGTCTTTGTCTCTGTCTCTGTGTCTCTGTCTCTGAGACTCTGTCTCTGAGACTCTGTCACTGTGTCCCTGTCTCTGTGTCCCTGTCTCTGTGGATATGTCTCTGTGTCCCTGTCCCTGTGTCACTGTCTCTGTGTCTCTGTCTCTGTGTCTATGCCTCTGTCCGTGTGTCACTGTACCTGTGTCTCCGTCTCTGTGTCTCTGTCTCTATGTCTCTGTCTCTCTGTCTCTGTCTCTGTCTCTGTCTCTGTGTCTCCGTTTCTGTGTCTCTCTCCCTGTGTCTCTGTCTCTGAATCTCTGTCATTGTGTCTCTGTCTCTGTGTCTCTGTCTCTGTGTCTATGTCTCTGTGTCGCTGTCTCTTTGCCTCTGTCTCTGTGTCTCTGTCTCTGAGTCTCTCTCTCTGTGTCCCTGTCTCTGTGTCTCTGTCCTTGCGCCTCCGTGTCTGTGTCTCTGGCTCTGTGTCTCTGTCTCTGTGTCTATGTCTCTGTGCCTCTGTCTCTGTGTTTCTGTCTCTGTGCCTCTGTCTCTGTGTCTCTGTCTCTGTGTCTCTGTCTCTGTGTCTCTGTCTCTGTGTCTCTGTCTCTGAGTCTGTCTCTGTGTCCCTGTCTCTGTGTCCCTGTCTCTGTGTCCCTGTCCCTGCGTCTCCGTCTCTGTGTCTCTGCCTCTGTCTCTGTCTCTGTGTCTCTGCCTCTGTGTCCCTGTCTCTGTGTCTCTGTCGCTGTGTCCCTCTCTCTGTGTCACTGTCTCTGTGTCCCTGTCTCTGGGTCTCTCTCTGTGTCTCTGTATCTGTTTCTCTGTCTCTGTGTCTATGCCTCTGCCCGTGTGTCTCTGGACCTGCGTCTCCGTCTCCGTGTCTCGGTCTCTATGTCTCTGTCATTATGTCTCTGCCTCTGTGTCTCTGTCTCGGTGTCTCTGTCTCTGTGTCTCTGTCTCTGTGTCTCTGTCTCTGTGTCTATGTCTCTGTGTCTCTGTCTCTGAGTCTCTGTCTCTGTGTCTTTGTCTCCGTCTCTGTGTCTCTGTCTCCGAGTCTCTGTCTCTGCGTACCTGTCTTTGTGTCCCCGTCCCTGCGTCTCCGTCTCTGTGTCTCTGCCTCTGTCTCTGTCTCTGTGTCTCTGCCTCTGTATCTTTCTCTGCGTCTCCGTCTCTGTATCTCTGTCTCTGTGTCTCTGTCCCTGAGTCTCTCTCTCTGTGTCCCTGTCTCTGTGTCTCTGTCCTTGCGTCTCCGCCTCTGTGTCACCGTCTCTGTGTCCCTGTCTCTGTGTCCCTGTCTCTGTGGATATGTCTCTGTGTCCCTGTCCCTGTGTCACTGTCTCTGTGTCTCTGTCTCTGTGTCTATGCCTCTGTCCGTGTGTCACTGTACCTGTGTCTCCGTCTCTGTGTCTCTGTCTCTATGTCTCTGTCTCTCTGTCTCTGTCTCTGTCTCTGTCTCTGTGTCTCCGTTTCTGTGTCTCTCTCCCTGTGTCTCTGTCTCTGAATCTCTGTCATTGTGTCTCTGTCTCTGTGTCTCTGTCTCTGTGTCTATGTCTCTGTGTCGCTGTCTCTTTGCCTCTGTCTCTGTGTCTCTGTCTCTGAGTCTCTCTCTCTGTGTCCCTGTCTCTGTGTCTCTGTCCTTGCGCCTCCGTGTCTGTGTCTCTGGCTCTGTGTCTCTGTCTCTGTGTCTATGTCTCTGTGCCTCTGTCTCTGTGTTTCTGTCTCTGTGCCTCTGTCTCTGTGTCTCTGTCTCTGTGTCTCTGTCTCTGTGTCTCTGTCTCTGTGTCTCTGTCTCTGAGTCTGTCTCTGTGTCCCTGTCTCTGTGTCCCTGTCTCTGTGTCCCTGTCCCTGCGTCTCCGTCTCTGTGTCTCTGCCTCTGTCTCTGTCTCTGTGTCTCTGCCTCTGTGTCCCTGTCTCTGTGTCTCTGTCGCTGTGTCCCTCTCTCTGTGTCACTGTCTCTGTGTCCCTGTCTCTGGGTCTCTCTCTGTGTCTCTGTATCTGTGTCTCTGTCTCTGTGTCTATGCCTCTGCCCGTGTGTCTCTGGACCTGCGTCTCCGTCTCCGTGTCTCGGTCTCTATGTCTCTGTCATTATGTCTCTGCCTCTGTGTCTCTGTCTCGGTGTCTCTGTCTCTGTGTCTCTGTCTCTGTGTCTCTGTCTCTGTGTCTATGTCTCTGTGTCTCTGTCTCTGAGTCTCTGTCTCTGTGTCTTTGTCTCCGTCTCTGTGTCTCTGTCTCCGTGTCTCTGTCTCTGCGTACCTGTCTTTGTGTCCCCGTCCCTGCGTCTCCGTCTCTGTGTCTCTGCCTCTGTCTCTGTCTCTGTGTCTCTGCCTCTGTATCTTTCTCTGCGTCTCCGTCTCTGTATCTCTGTCTCTGTGTCTCTGTCCCTGAGTCTCTCTCTCTGTGTCCCTGTCTCTGTGTCTCTGTCCTTGCGTCTCCGCCTCTGTGTCACCGTCTCTGTGTCTCTGTCTTTGTGTCTATGTCTCCGTGCCTATGCCTCTGTCCGTGTGTCTCTGTACCTGTGTCTCCGTCTCTGTGTCTCTGTCTCTATGTCCCTGTCTCTGTGGCTATGTCTCTGTGTCCCTGTACCTGTGTCACTGTCTCCGTGTCTCTGTCTCTGTGTCTATGCCTCTGTCCGCGTGTCACTGTACCTGTGTCTCCGTCTCTGTGTCTCTGTCTCTGTCTCTGTCTCTGTGTCTCTGCCTCTGTGTCTCTGTCTCTGTGTCTATGTCTCTGTGTCTCTGTCTCTTTTCCTCTGTCTCTGTGTTTCTGTCTCTGAGTCTCTCTCTCTGTGTCCCTGTCTCTGTGTCTATGTCTCTGTGTCTCTGTCTCTGAGTCTCTGCCTCTGTGTCTTTGTCTCTGTCTCTGTGTCTCTGTCTCTGTGTCCCTGTCTCTGTGTCACTGTCTCTGTGTCCCTGTCTCTGTGTCTCTCTCTGTGTCTCTGTCTCTGTGTCTCTGTCTCTGTGTCTATGCCTCTGTCCGTGTGTCTCTGGACCTGCGTCTCCGTCTCCGTGTCTCGGTCTCTATGTCTCTGTCTTTATGTCTCTGCCTCTGTGTCTCTGTCTCGGTGTCTCTGTCTCTGTGTCTCTGTCTCTGTGTCTATGTCTCTGTGTCTCTGTCTCTGAGTCTCTGTCTCTGTGTCTTTGTCTCCGTCTCTGTGTCTCTGTCGCCGAGTCTCTGTCTATGCGTCCCTGTCTCTGTGTCCCCGTCCCTGCGTCTCCGTCCCTGTGTCTCTGCCTCTGTCTCTGTCTCTGTGTCTCTGCCTCTGTATCTTTTTCTGCGTCTCCGTCTCTGTATCTCTGTCTCTGTGTCTCTGTCCCTGAGTCTCTCTCTCTGTGTCCCTGTCTCTGTGTCTCTGTCTCTGTGTCTCTGTCTCTGTGTCTCTGTCTCTGTGTCTCTGTCTCTGTGTCTATGTCTCTGTGTCTCTGTCTCTTTTCCTCTGTCCCTGTGTTTCTGTCTCTGAGTCTCTCTCTCTGTGTCCCTGTCTCTGTGTCTCTGTCCTTGCGTCTCCGTGTCTGTGTCTCTCGCTCTGTGTCACTGTCTCTGTGTCTCTGTCTCTGTGTCTATGCCTCTGTCTGTGTGTCACTGTACCTGTGTCTCCGTCTCTGTGTCTCTGTCTCTATGTCTCTGTCTCTCTGTCTCTGTCTCTGTCTCTGTGTCTCCGTTTCTGTGTCTCTCTCCCTGTGTCTCTGTCTCTGAATCTCTGTCATTGTGTCTCTGTCTCTGTGTCTCTGTCTCTGTGTCTCTGTCTCTGTGTCAATGTCTCTGTGTCTCTGTCTCTTTTCCTCTGTCTCTGTGTTTCTGTCTCTGAGTCTCTCTCTCTGTGTCCCTGTCTCTGTGTCTCTGTCCTTGCGTCTCCGTGTCTGTGTCTCTCGCTCTGTGTCTCTGTCTCTGTGTCTATGTCTCTGTGCCTCTGACTCTGTGTCTCTGTCTCTGTGTCTCTGTCTCTGAGTCTGCCTCTGTGTCCCTGTCTCTGTGTCCCTGTCCCTGCGTCTCCGTCTCTGTGTCTCTGCCTCTGTCTCTGTCTCTGTGTCTCTGCCTCTGTATCTGTCTCTGCGTCTCCGTCTCTGTATCTCTGTCTCTGTGTCTCTGTCCCTGAGTCTCTCTCTCTGTGTCCCTGTCTCTGTGTCTCTGTCCTTGCGTCTCTGTCTCTGTGTCTCTGTCTCTGTGTCCCTGTCTCTGTGTCTATGTCTCTGTGTCTCTGTCTCTGAGTCTCTGTCTCTGTGTCTATGCCTCTGTCCGTGTGTTACTGTACCTGTGTCTCCGTCTCTGTGTCTCTGTCTTATGTCTCTGTCTCTCTGTCTCTGTCTCTGTCTCTGTGTCTCCGTTTCTGTGTCTCTCTCCCTGTGTCTCTGTCTCTGAATCTCTGTCATTGTGTCTCTGTCTCTGTGTCTCTGTCTCTGTGTCTCTGTCTCTGTGTCTATGTCTCTGTGTCTCTGTCTCTTTTCCTCTGTCTCTGTGTTTCTGTCTCTGAGTCTTTCGCTCTCTGTCCCTGTCTCTGTGTCTCTGTCCTTGCGTCTCCGTGTCTGTGTCTCTCGCTCTGTGTCTCTGTCTCTGTGTCTATGTCTCTGTGCCTCTGCCTCTGTGTCTCTGTCTCAGTGTCTCTGTCTCTGTGTCTCTGTCTCTGTGTCTCTGTCTCTGTGTCTCTGTCTCTGTGCCTCTGCCTCTGTGCCTCTGCCTCTGTGTCTCGGTATCTGTGTCTCTGTCTCTGTGCCTCTGTTTCTGTGTCTCTGTGTCTCTGTCTCTGTGTCTCTGTCTCTGTGTCTCTGTGTCTGTGCCTCTGTCTCTGTGTCTCTGTCTCTGCGTCTCTGTCTCTGTTTCTCTGTCTCTGTCTCTGTGTGTCTGTCTCTGTGTCTCTCTCCCTGTGTCTCTGTCATTGTGTCTCTGTCTCTGTGTCTCTGTCTCTGTGTCTCTGTCTCTGTCTCTGTGTCTGTGTCTCTGTGTCTCTGTCTCTGTGTCTCCGACTCTGTGTCTCTGTCTCTGTGTCTCCGTCACTGTGTCTCTGTCTCTGTGTCTCTGTCTCTGTGTCTCTGTCTCTGAGTCTCTGTCTCTGTGTCCCTGTCTCTGTGTCGCTGTCCCTGCGTCTCCGTCTCTGTGTCTCTGTCTCTGTGTCTCTGTCCCTGTGTCTCTGTCTCTGTGTCTCTGTCCCTGTGTCTCTGTCTCTGTGTCTCTGTCTCTGTGTCTCTGTCTCTGTGTCTCTGTCTCTGTGTCCCTGTCGCTGTGTCTCCGTCTCTGTGTCTCTGTCTCTGTGTCTCTGTCTCTGTGTCTCTGTCTCTGTGTCTCTGTCTCTGTGTCTCTGTCTCTGTGTCTCTGTCTCTGTGTCTCTGTCTCTGTGTCTCTGTCTCTGTGCCTCTGTCTCTGTGTCTCTGTCTCTGTGTCTCTGTCTCTGTGTCTCTGTCTCTGTGTCTCTGTCTCTGTGTCTCTGTCTCTGTGTCTCTGTCTCTGTGTCTCTGTCTCTGTGTCTCTGTCTCTCTGTCTCTGTGTCTCTGTCTCTGTGTCTCTGTCTCTGTGTCTCTGTCTCTGTGTCTCTGTCTCTGTGTCTCTGTCTCTGTGTCTCTGTCTCTGTGTCTCTCTCTGTGTCTCTGTCTCTGTGTCTCTCTCTCTCTGTGCCTCTGTCTGTGTGTCCAAGCCTCTGTCTCTGTGTCTCCGTTTCTGTGTCTCTTTCCCTGTGTCTCTGTCTCTGAATCTCTGTCATTGCGTCTCTGTCTCTGTGTCTCGGTCTCTTTGTCTCTGTCTGTGTGTCTTTTTCTCTGTGTCCCTGTTTCTGTGTCTCTGTCCCTGTGTCTCCGTCTCTGTTTCTCTGTCTCTGTCTCTGTGTGTCTGTCTCTGTGTCTCTCTCCCTGTGTCTCTGTCTCAGAATCTCTGTCATTGTGTCTCTGTCTCTGTGTCTCTGTCTCTGTGTCTCTGTCTCTGTCTCTGTGTCTGTGTCTCTGTGTCTCTGTCTCTGTGCCTCCGACTCTGTGTCTCTGTCTCTGTGTCTCCGTCCCTGTGTCTCTGTCTCTGTGTCTCTGTCTCTGTGTCTCTGTCTCTGAGTCTCTGTCTCTGTGTCCCTGTCTCTGTGTCCCTGTCCCTGCGTCTCCGTCTCTGTGTCTCTGTCTCTGTGTCTCTGTCCCTGTGTCTCTGTCTCTGTGTCTCTGTCCCTGTGTCTCTGTCTCTGTGTCTCTGTCTCTGTATCTCTGTCTCTGTGTCTCTGTCTCTGTGTCCCTGTCGCTGTGTCTCCGTCTCTGTGTCTCTGTCTCTGTGTCCCTGTCCCTGCGTCTCCGTCTCTGTGTCTCTGTCTCTGGCTCTGTGTCTCTGCCTCTGTGTCTCTCTCTCTGTGTCCCTGTCTCTGTCTCTCTGTCCTTGCGTCTCCGCCTCTGTGTCTCCGTCTCTGTGTCTCTGTCTTTGTGTCTATGTCTCCGTGCCTATGCCTCTGTCCGTGTGTCTCTGTACCTGTGTCTCCGTCTCTGTGTCTCTCTCTCTGTGTCCCTCTCTCTGTGTCTCTGTCCTTGCGTCTCCGCCTCTGTGTCTCCGTCTCTGTGTCTCTGCCTTTGTGTCTATGTCTCCGTGCCTATGCCTCTGTACGTGTGTCTCTGTACCTGTGTCTCCGTCTCTGTGTCTCTGTCTCTATGTCTCTGTCTCTGTGGCTATGTCTCTGTGTCCCTGTCCCTGTGCCACTGTCTCTGCGTCTCTGTCTCTGTGTCTATGCCTCTGTCCGTTTGTCACTGTACCTGTGTCTCCGTCTCTGTGTCTCTGTCTCTATGTCTCTGTCTCTCTGTCTCCGTCTCTGTCTCTGTGTCTCCGTTTCTGTGTCTCTCTCCCTGTGTCTCTGTCTCTGAATCTCGGTCATTGTGTCTCTGTCTCTGTGTCTCTGTCTCTGTGTCTCTGTCTCTGTGTCTATGTCTCTGTGTCTCTGTCTCTTTGCCTCTGTCTCTGTGTCTCTGTCTCTGAGTCTCTCTCTCTGTGTCCCTGTCTCTGTGTCTCTGTCTCTGTGTCTCTGTCTCTGTGTCTCTTTCTCTGTGCCTCTGCCTCTGTGCCTCTGCCTCTGTGTCTCGGTATCTGTGTCTCTGTATCTGCGTCTCTGTCTCTGTGCCTCTGTTTCTGTGTCTCTGTGTCTCTGTCTCTGTGTCTCTGTCTCTGTGTCTCTGTCTCTGTGTCTCTGTCTCTGTGTCTCTGTGTCTGTGTCTCTGTCCCTGTGCCTCTGTTTCTGTGTCTCTGTGTCTCTGTCTCTGTGTCTCTGTCTCTGTGTCCTTGTCCCTGTGTCTCTGTCCCTGTGTCTCTGTCTCTGTGTCTCTGTCTCTGTGTCTCTGTCTCTGTGTCTCTGTCTCTGTGTCCCTGTCTCTGTGTCTCTGTCTCTGTGTCTCTGTCTCTGGGATTCGTTCTCTGTGTCTCTGTCTCCGTGTCTCTGTCTCTATGTCTCTGTCTCTGTGGCTATGTCTCTGTGTCCCAGTCCCTGTGTCACTGTCTCTGTGTCTCTGTCTCTGTGTCTCTGTCTCTGTGTCTCTGTCTCTGTGTCTCTGTCTCTGTGTCTCTGTCTCTGTGTCTCTGTCTCTGTGTCCCTGTCGCTGTGTCCCCGTCTCTGTGTCTCTGTCTCTGTGTCTCTGTCTCTGTGTCTCTGTCTCTGTGTCTCTGTCTCTGTGTCTCTGTCTCTGTGTCTCTGTCTCTGTGTCTCTGTCTCTGTGTCTCTGTCTCTGTCTCTCTGTCTCTGTGTCTCTCTCTGTGTCTCTCTCTCTGTGTCTCTGTCTCTGTATCTCTGTCTCTGTGTCTCTGTCCCTATGTCTCTGTCTCTGTGGCTATGTCTCTGTGTCCCTGTCCCTGTGTCTCCGTCTCTGTGGCTATGTCTCTGTGTCTCTGTCCCTTTGTCTCCGTCTCTGTGTCTCTGTCTCTGTCTCTGTGCCTCTGTCCGTGTGTCTCTGTACCTGTGTCTCCGTCTCTGTGTCTCTGTCTCTATGTCCCTGTCTCTGTGGCTATATCTCTGTGTCCCTGTACCTGTGTCACTGTCTCTGTGTCTCTGTCTCTGTGTCTATGCCTCTGTCCGCGTGTCACTGTACCTGTGTCTCCGTCTCTGTGTCTCTGTCTCTATGTCTCTGTCTCTCTGTCTCTGTCTCTGTCTCTGTGTCTCCGTTTCTGTGTCTCTCTCCCTGTGTCTCTGTCTCTGAATCTCTGTCATTGTGTCTCTGTCTCTGTGTCTCTGTCTCTGTGTCTCTGTCTCTGTGTCTCTGTCTCTGTGTCTCTGTCTCTGTGTCTATGTCTCTGTGTCTCTGTCTCTTTTCCTCTGTCTCTGTGTTTCTGTCTCTGAGTCTCTCTCTCTGTGTCCCTGTCTCTGTGTCTCTGTCCTTGCGTCTCCGTGTCTGTGTCTCTGTCTCTGTGTCTATGTCTCTGTGCCTCTGTCTCTGTGTCTCTGTCTCTGTGTCTCTGTCTCTGTGTCTCTGTCTCTGAGTCTGTCTCTGTGTCCCTGTCTCTGTGTCCCTGTCTCTGTGTCCCTGTCCCTGCGTCTCCGTCTCTGTGTCTCTGCCTCTGTCTCTGTCTCTGTGTCTCTGCCTCTGTATCTGTCTCTGCGTCTCCGTCTCTGTATCTCTGTCTCTGTGTCTCTGACCCTGAGTCTCTCTCTCTGTGTCCCTGTCTCTGTGTCTCTGTCCTTGCGTCTCTGTCTCTGTGTCTCTGTCTCTGTGTCCCTGTCTCTGTGTCTATGTCTCTGTGTCTCTGTCTCTGAGTCTCTGCCTCTGTGTCTTTGTCTCTGTCTCTGTGTCTCTGTCTCTGTGTCCCTGTCTCTGTGTCACTGTCTCTGTGTCCCTGTCTCTGTGTCTCTCTCTGTGTCTCTGTCTCTGTGTCTCTGTCCCTGTGTCTATGCCTCTGTCCGTGTGTCTCTGGACCTGCGTCTCCGTCTCCGCGTCTCGGTCTCTATGTCTCTGTCTTTATGTCTCTGCCTCTGTGTCTCTGTCTCGGTGTCGATGTCTCTGTGTCTCTGTCTCTGTGTCTCTGTCTCTGTGTCTATGTCTCTGTGTCTCTGTCTCTGAGTCTCTGTCTCTGTGTCTTTGTCTCCGTCTCTGTGTCTCTGCCTCCGAGTCTCTGTCTCTGCGTCCCTGTCTCTGTGTCCCCGTCCCTGCGTCTCCGTCTCTGTGTCTCTGCCTCTGTCTCTGTCTCTGTGTCTCTGCCTCTGTATCTTTCTCTGCGTCTCCGTCTCTGTATCTCTGTCTCTGTGTCTCTGTCCCTGAGTCTCTCTCTCTGTGTCACTGTCTCTGTGTCTCTGTCCTTGCGTCTCCGCCTCTGTGTCTCCGTCTCTGTGTCTCTGTCTTTGTGTCTATGTCTCCGTGCCTATGCCTCTGACCGTGTGTCTCTGTACCTGTGTCTCCGTCTCTGTGTCTCTGTCTCTATGTCCCTGTCTCTGTGGCTATGTCTCTGTGTCCCTGTCCCTGTGTCACTGTCTCTGTGTCTCTGTCTCTGTGTCTATGCCTCTGTCTGTGTGTCACTGTACCTGTGTTTCCGTCTCTGTGTCTCTGTCTCTATGTCTCTGTCTCTCTGTCTCTGTCTCTGTCTCTGTGTCTCCGATTCTGTGTCTCTCTCCCTGTGTCTCTGTCTCTGAATCTCTGTCATTGTGTCTCTGTCTCTGTGTCTCTGTCTCTGTGTCTCTGTCTCTGTGTCTATGTCTCTGTGTCTCTGTCTCTTTTCCTCTGTCTCTGTGTTTCTGTCTCTGAGTCTCTCTCTCTGTGTCCCTGTCTCTGTGTCTCTGTCCTTGCGTCTCCGTGTCTGTGTCTCTCGCTCTGTGTCTCTGTCTCTGTGTCTATGTCTCTGTGCCTCTGACTCTGTGTCTCTGTCTCTGTGTCTCTGTCTCTGAGTCTGTCTCTGTGTCCCTGTCTCTGTGTCCCTGTCCCTGCGTCTCCGTCTCTGTGTCTCTGCCTCTGTCTCTGTCTCTGTGTCTCTGCCTCTGTATCTGTCTCTGCGTCTCCGTCTCTGTATCTCTGTCTCTGTGTCTCTGTCCCTGAGTCTCTCTCTCTGTGTCCCTGTCTCTGTGTCTCTGTCCTTGCGTCTCTGTCTCTGTGTCTCTGCCTCTGTGTCCCTGTCTCTGTGTCTATGTCTCTGTGTCTCTGTCTCTGAGTCTCTGCCTCTGTGTCTTTGTCTCTGTCTCTGTGTCTCTGTCTCTGTGTCCCTGTCTCTGTGTCACTGTCTCTGTGTCCCTGTCTCTGTGTCTCTCTATGTGTCTCTGTCTCTGTGTCTCTGCCTCTGTGTCTATGCCTCTGTCCGTGTGTCTCTGGACCTGCGTCTCCGTCTCCGTGTCTCGGTCTCTATGTCTCTGTCTTTATGTCTCTGTCTCTGTGTCTCTGTCTCTTTTCCTCTGTCTCTGTGTTTCTGTCTCTGAGTCTCTCTCTCTGTGTCCCTGTCTCTGTGTCTCTGTCCTTGCGTCTCCGTGTCTGTGTCTCTCGCTCTGTGTCTCTGTCTCTGTGTCTATGTCTCTGTGCCTCTGACTCTGTGTCTCTGTCTCTGTGTCTCTGTCTCTGAGTCTGTCTCTGTGTCCCTGTCTCTGTGTCCCTGTCCCTGCGTCTCCGTCTCTGTGTCTCTGCCTCTGTCTCTGTCTCTGTGTCTCTGCCTCTGTATCTGTCTCTGCGTCTCCGTCTCTGTATCTCTGTCTCTGTGTCTCTGTCCCTGAGTCTCTCTCTCTGTGTCCCTGTCTCTGTGTCTCTGTCCTTGCGTCTCTGTCTCTGTGTCTCTGTCTCTGTGTCCCTGTCTCTGTGTCTATGTCTCTGTGTCTCTGTCTCTGAGTCTCTGCCTCTGTGTCTTTGTCTCTGTCTCTGTGTCTCTGTCTCTGTGTCCCTGTCTCTGTGTCACTGTCTCTGTGTCCCTGTCTCTGTGTCTCTCTCTGTGTCTCTGTCTCTGTGTCTCTGCCTCTGTGTCTATGCCTCTGTCCGTGTGTCTCTGGACCTGCGTCTCCGTCTCCGTGTCTCGGTCTCTATGTCTCTGTCTTTATGTCTCTGTCTCTGTGTCTCTGTCTCGGTGTCTCTGTCTCTGTGTCTCTGTCTCTGTGTCTATGTCTCTGTGTCTCTGTCTCTGAGTCTCTATCTCTGTGTCTTTGTCTCCATCTCTGTGTCTCTGTCTCCGAGTCTCTGTCTCTGCGTCCCTGTCTCTGTGTCCCCGTCCCTGCGTCTCCGTCTCTGTGTCTCTGCGTTTGTCTCTGTCTCTGTGTCTCTGCCTCTGTATCTTTCTCTGCGTCTCCGTCTCTGTATCTCTGTCTCTGTGTCTCTGTCCTTGAGACTCTCTCTCTGTGCCCTGTCTCTGTGTCTCTGTCCTTGCGTCTCCGCCTCTGTGTCTCCGTCTCTGTGCCTCTGTCTTTGTGTCTATGTCTTCGTGCCTATGCCTCTGTCCGTGTGTCTCTGTACCTGTGTCTCCGTCTCTGTGTCTCTGTCTCTATGTCCCTGTCTCTGTGGCTATGTCTCTGTGTCCCTGTCCCTGTGTCACTGTCTTTGTGTCTCTGTCTCTGTGTCTCTGTCTCTGTGTCTATGTCTCTGTGTCTCTGTCTCTTTTCCTCTGTCTCTGTGTTTCTGTCTCTGAGTCTTTCTCTCTCTGTCCCTGTCTCTGTGTCTCTGTCCTTGCGTCTCCGTGTCTGTGTCTCTCGCTCTGTGTCTCTGTCTCTCTGTCTCTGCCTCCGTGTATCTGTATCTGCGTCTCCCTCTCTCTGTCACTGCCTCTGAATCTCTGTCTCTGTGTCTCTGTCCCAGAGTCTCCGTCTCTATGTCCCTGTCTCTGTGTCTCTGTCCCTATGTCTCCGTCTCTGTGTCTCTGTCTCTGTCTCTGTGTCTCTGCCTCTGCGTCTCTCTCTCTGTGTCTCTGTCTCTGTGTCTCTGTCTCTGTGTCTATGCCTCTGTCCGTGTGTCTCTGGACCTGCGTCTCCGTCTCCGTGTCTCGGTCTCTATATCTCTGTCTTTATGTCTCTGCCTCTGTGTCTCTGTCTCTGTGTCTCTGTCCCTGTCTCTATGTCTCTGTGTCTCTGTCTCTGAGTGTATGCCTCTGTGTCTTTGTCTCTGCCTCTGTGTCTCTGTCTCTGAGTCTCTGTCTCTGTGTCCCTGTCTCGGTGTCCCTGTCCCTGCGTCTCCGTCTCTGTGTCTCTGCCTCTGTCTCTGTCTCTGTGTCTCTGCCTCTGTATCTGTCTCTGCGTCTCCGTCTCTGTATCTCTGTCTCTGTGTCCCTGTCCCTGAGTCTCTCTCTGTGTGTCCCTGTCTCTGTGTCTCTGTCCTTGCGTCTCTGTCTCTGTGTCTCTGTCTCTGTGTCTCTGTCTCTGTGTCCCTGTCTTTATGTCTCTGCCTCTGAGTCTCTCTCTCTGTGTCCCTCTCTCTGTGTCTCTGTCCTTGCGTCTCCGCCTCTGTGTCTCCGTCTCTGTGTCTCTGCCTTTGTGTCTATGTCTCCGTGCCTATGCCTCTGTCCGTGTGTCTCTGTACCTGCGTCTCCGTCTCTGTGTCTCTGTCTCTGTGTCTCTGTCTCTGTGTCTCTGTGTCTCTGTCTCTGTGTCTCTGTCTCTGTGCCTCTGCCTCTGTGCCTCTGCCTCTGTGTCTCGGTCTCTGTGTCTCTGCCTCTGCGTCTCTGTCTCTCTGTCTCTGTCTCTGTGTCTCTGTCTCTGTGTCTCTGTCTCTGTGTCTCTGTCTCTGTGTCTCTGTCTCTGTGTCGCTGTCTCTATGTCTCTGTCTCTGTGTCTCTGTCTCTGTGTCTCTGTCTCTGTGTCTCTGTCTCTGTGTCTCCGTCTCTGTGTCCCTGCCTCTGAGTCTCTGTCTCTGTCTCCCTGGCTCTGCGTCTCTGCCTCCGTGTCTCTGTCTCTGTGTCTATTCCTCTGTGTCTCTGCCGCCGTGTATCTGTCTCTGCGTCTCTCTCTCTCTGTCACTGCCTCTGAATCTCTGTCTCTGTGTCTCTGTCCCAGAGTCTCCGTCTCTATGTCCCTGTCTCTGTGTCTCTGTCCCTGTGTCTCCGTCTCTGTGTCTCTGTCTCTGTCTCTGTGTCTCTGCCTCTGTGTCTCTCTCTCTGTGTCTCTGTCTCTGTGTCTCTGTCTCTGTGTCTATGCCTCTGTCCGTGTGTCTCTGGACCTGCGTCTCCGTCTCCGTGTCTCGGTCTCTATATATCTGTCTTTATGTCTCTGCCTCTGTGTCTCTGTCTCTATGTCTCTGTCTCTGTGGCTATGTCTCTGTGTTCCTGTCCCTGTGCCACTGTCTCTGCGTATCTGTCTCTGTGTCTATGCCTCTGTCCGTGTGTCACTGTACCTGGGTCTCCGTCTCTGTGTCTCTGTCTCTATGTCTCTGTCTCTCTGTCTCCGTCTCTGTCTCTGTGTCTCCGTTTCTGTGTCTCTCTCCCTGTGTCTCTGTCTCTGAATCTCTGTCATTGTGTCTCTGTCTCTGTGTCTCTGTCTCTGTGTCTCTGTCTCAGTGTCTATGTCTCTGTGTCTCTGTCTCTTTGCCTCTGTCTCTGTGTCTCTGTCTCTGAGTCTCTCTCTCTGTGTCCCTGTCTCTGTGTCTCTGTCCTTGCGTCTCCGTCTTTGTGTCTCTGGCTCTGTGTCTCTGTCTCCGTGTCTATGTCCCTGTGCCTCTCTCTCTGTGTCTCTGTCTCTGTGTCTCTGTCTCTGTGTCTCTGTCTCTGTGTCTCTGTCTCTGTGCCTCTGCCTCTGTGCCTCTGCCTCTGTGCCTCTGCCTCTGTGCCTCTGCCTCTGTGTCCCGGTCTCTGTGTCTCTGTTTCTGCGTCTCTGTCTCTGTGCCTCTGCCTCTGTGCCTCTGCCTCTGTGTCTCGGTCTCTGTGTCTCTGTCTCTGCGTCTCTGTCTCTGTGCCTCTGTTTCTGTGTCTCTGTGTCTCTGTGTCTCTGTCTCTGTGTCTCTGTGTCTGTGTCTCTGTCTCTGTGTCTCTGTCCCTGCGTCTCTGTCTCTGTGTCTCTGTCTCTGTGTCTCTGTCTCTCTGTCTCTGTCTCTGTGCCTCTGCCTCTGTGCCTCTGCCTCTGTGTCTCGGTATCTGTGTCTCTGTCTCTGCGTCTCTGTCTCTGTGCCTCTGTTTCTGTGTCTCTGTGTCTCTGTCTCCGTGTCTCTGTCTCTGTGTCTCTGTGTCTGTGTCTCTGTCCCTGTGCCTCTGTTTCTGTGTCTCTGTGTCTCTGTCTCTGTGTCTCTGTCTCTGTGTCCTTGTCCCTGTGTCTCTGTCCCTGTGTCTCTGTCTCTGTGTCTCTGTCTCTGTGCCTCTGTCTCTGTGTCTCTGTCTCTGTGTCTCTGTCTCTGTGTCCCTGTCTCTGTGTCTCTGCCTCCATGTCTCTGTCTCTGTGTCTATTCCTCTGTGTCTCTGCCTCTGTGTCTCTCACCCTGTGTCTCTGTCTCTGTGTCTCTGTCTCGGTGTCTCTGCCCCTGTGTCTCTGTCTCTGTGTCTCTGTCTCTGTGTCTATGTCTCTGTGCCTCTGTCTCTGAGTCTCTGCCTCTGTGTCTTTGTCTTTGTCTCTGTGTCTCTGTCTCGGTGTCTCTGCCCCTGTGCCTCTGTCACTGTGTCTCTGTCTCTGTGTCTATGTCTCTGTGTCTCTGTCTCCGAGTCTCTGTCTCTGCGTCCCTGTCTCTGTGTCCCCGTCCCTGCGTCTCCGTCTCCGTGTCTCTGCCTCTGTCTCTGTCTCTGTGTCTCTGCCTCTGTATCTTTCTCTGCGTCTCCGTCTCTGTATCTCTGTCCCTGAGTCTCTCTCTCTTTGTCCCTGTCTCTGTGTCTCTGTCCTTGCGTCTCCGCCTCTGTGTCTCCGTCTCTGTGTCTCTGTCTTTGTGTCTATGTCTCCGTGCCTATGCCTCTGTACGTGTGTCTCTGTACCTGTGTCTCCGTCTCTGTGTCTCTGTCTCTATGTCTCTGTCTCTGTGGCTATGTCTCTGTGTCCCTGTCCCTGTGCCACTGTCTCTGCGTCTCTGTCTCTGTGTCTATGCCTCTGTCCGTTTGTCACTGTACCTGCGTCTCCGTCTCTGTGTCTCTGTCTCTATGTCTCTGTCTCTCTGTCTCCGTCTCTGCCTCTGTGTCTCCGTTTCTGTGTCTCTCTCCCTGTGTCTCTGTCTCTGAATCTCTGTCATTGTGTCTCTGTCTCTGTGTCTCTGTCTCTGTGTCTCTGTCTCTGTGTCTATATCTCTGTGTCTCTGTCTCTTTGCCTCTGTCTCTGTGTCTCTGTCTCTGAGTCTCTCTCTCTGTGTCCCTGTCTCTGTGTCTCTGTCTCTGTGTCTCTGTCTCTGTGTCTCTGTCTCTGTGTCTCTGTCTCTGTGTCTCTGTCTCTGTGTCTCTGTCTCTGTGTCTCTGTCTCTGGGATTCGTTCTCTGTGTCTCTGTCTCTGTGTCTCTGTCTCCGTGTCTCTGTCTCTATGTCTCTGTCTCTATGTCTCTGTCTCTGTGGCTATGTCTCTGTGTCCCAGTCCCTGTGTCACCGTCTCTATGTCTCTGTCTCTGTGTCTCTGTCTCTGTGTCTCTGTCTCTGTGTCTCTGTCTCTGTGTCTCTGTCTCTGTGTCTCTGTCTCTGTGTCCCTGTCGCTGTGTCCCCGTCTCTGTGTCTCTGTCTCTGTGTCTCTGTCTCTGTGTCTCTGTCTCTGTGTCTCTGTCTCTGTGTCTCTGTCTCTGTGTCTCTGTCTCTGTGTCTCTCTCTGTGTCTCTGTCTCTGTATCTCTGTCTCTGTGTCTCTGTCCCTATGTCTCTGTCTCTGTGGCTATGTCTCTGTGTCCCTGTCCCTGTGTCTCTGTCTCTGTGGCTATGTCTCTGTGTCTCTGTCCCTTTGTCTCCGTCTCTGTGTCTCTGTCTCTGTCTCTGTGTCTCTGCCTCTGTGTCTCTCTCTCTGTGTCTCTGTCTCTGTGTCTCTGTCTCTGTGTCTATGCCTCTGTCCGTGTGTCTCTGGACCTGCGTCTCCGTCTCCGTGTCTCGGTCTCTATGTCTCTGTCTTTCTGTCTCTGCCTCTGTGTCTCTGTCTCGGTGTCTCTGTCTCTGTGTCTCTGTCTCTGTGTCTCTGTCTCTGTGTCTCTGTCTCTGTGTCTATGTCTCTGTGTCTCTGTCTCTGAGTGTCTGCCTCTGTGTCTTTGTCTCTGTCTCTGTGTCTCTGTCTCTGAGTCTGTCTCTGTGTCCCTGTCTCTGTTTCCCTGCCCTGCGTCTCCGTCTCTGTGTCTCTGCCTCTGTCTCTGTCTCTGTGTCTCTGCCTCTGTATCTGTCTCTGCGTCTCCGTCTCTGTATCTCTGTCTCTGTGTCTCTGTCCCTGAGTCTCTCTCTCTGTGTCCCTGTCTCTGTGTCTCTGTCCTTGCGTCTCTGTCTCTGTGTCTCTGTCTCTGTGTCCCTGTCTCTGTGTCTCTGTCGCTGTGTCCCTGTCTCTGTGTCACTGTCTCTGTGTCCCTGTCTCTGGGTCTCTCTCTGTGTCTCTGTATCTGTGTCTCTGTCTCTGTGTCTATGCCTCTGCCCGTGTGTCTCTGGACCTGCGTCTCCGTCTCCGTGTCTCGGTCTCTATGTCTCTGTCTTTATGTCTCTGCCTCTGTGTCTCTGTCTCGGTGTCTCTGTCTCTGTGTCTCTGTCTCTGTGTCTCTGTCTCTGTGTCTATGTCTCTGTGTCTCTGTCTCTGAGTCTCTGTCCCTGAGTCTCTCTCTCTGTGTCCCTGTCTCTGTGTCTCTGTCCTTGCGTCTCCGCCTCTGTGTCTCCGTCTCTGTGTCTCTGTCTTTGTGTCTATGTCTCCGTGCCTATGCCTCTGTCCGTGTGTCTCTGTACCTGTGTCTCCGTCTCTGTGTCTCTGTCTCTATGTCCCTGTCTCTGTGGCTATGTCTCTGTGTCCCTGTACCTGTGTCACTGTCTCTGTGTCTCTGTCTCTGTGTCTATGCCTCTGTCCGCGTGTCACTGTACCTGTGTCTCCGTCTCTGTGTCTCTGTCTCTATGTCTCTGTCTCTCTGTCTCTGTCTCTGTCTCTGTGTCTCCGTTTCTGTGTCTCTCTCCCTGTGTCTCTGTCTCTGAATCTCTGTCATTGTGTCTCTGTCTCTGTGTCTCTGTCTCTGTGTCTCTGTCTCTGTGTCTCTGTCTCTGTGTCTCTGTCTCTTTTCCTCTGTCTCTGTGTTTCTGTCTCTGAGTCTCTCTCTCTGTGTCCCTGTCTCTGTGTCTCTGTCCTTGCGTCTCCGTGTCTGTGTCTCTGTCTCTGTGTCTATGTCTCTGTGCCTCTGTCTCTGTGTCTCTGTCTCTGTGTCTCTGTCTCTGTGTCTCTGTCTCTGAGTCTGTCTCTGTGTCCCTGTCTCTGTGTCCCTGTCTCTGTGTCCCTGTCTCTGTGTCCCTGTCCCTGCGTCTCCGTCTCTGTGTCTCTGCCTCTGTCTCTGTCTCTGTGTCTCTGCCTCTGTATCTGTCTCTGCGTCTCCGTCTCTGTATCTCTGTCTCTGTGTCTCTGACCCTGAGTCTCTCTCTCTGTGTCCCTGTCTCTGTGTCTCTGTCCTTGCGTCTCTGTCTCTGTGTCTCTGTCTCTGTGTCCCTGTCTCTGTGTCTATGTCTCTGTGTCTCTGTCTCTGAGTCTCTGCCTCTGTGTCTTTGTCTCTGTCTCTGTGTCTCTGTCTCTGTGTCCCTGTCTCTGTGTCACTGTCTCTGTGTCCCTGTCTCTGTGTCTCTCTCTGTGTCTCTGTCTCTGTGTCTCTGTCTCTGTGTCTATGCCTCTGTCCGTGTGTCTCTGGACCTGCGTCTCCGTCTCCGTGTCTCGGTCTCTATGTCTCTGTCTTTATGTCTCTGCCTCTGTGTCTCTGTCTCGGTGTCTCTGTCTCTGTGTCTCTGTCTCTGTGTCTCTGTCTCTGTGTCTATGTCTCTGTGTCTCTGTCTCTGAGTCTCTGTCTCTGTGTCTTTGTCTCCGTCTCTGTGTCCCTGTCTCTGTGTCTCTGTCGCTGTGTCCCTGTCTCTGTGTCACTGTCTCTGTGTCCCTGTCTCTGGGTCTCTCTCTGTGTCTCTGTATCTGTGTCTCTGTCTCTGTGTCTATGCCTCTGCCCGTGTGTCTCTGGACCTGCGTCTCCGTCTCCGTGTCTCGGTCTCTATGTCTCTGTCTTTATGTCTCTGCCTCTGTGTCTCTGTCTCGGTGTCTCTGTCTCTGTGTCTCTGTCTCTGTGTCTCTGTCTCTGTGTCTATGTCTCTGTGTCTCTGTCTCTGAGTCTCTGTCTCTGTGTCTTTGTCTCCGTCTCTGTGTCTCTGTCTCCGAGTCTCTGTCTCTGCGTCCCTGTCTCTGTGTCCCCGTCCCTGCGTCTCCGTCTCTGTGTCTCTGCCTCTGTCTCTGTCTCTGTGTCTCTGCCTCTGTATCTTTCTCTGCGTCTCCGTCTCTGTATCTCTGTCTCTGTGTCTCTGTCCCTGAGTCTCTCTCTCTGTGTCCCTGTCTCTGTGTCTCTGTCCTTGCGTCTCCGCCTCTGTGTCTCCGTCTCTGTGTCTCTGTCTTTGTGTCTATGACTCCGTGCCTATGCCTCTGTCCGTGTGTCTCTGTACCTGTGTCTCCGTCTCTGTGTCTCTGTCTCTATGTCCCTGTCTCTGTGGCTATGTCTCTGTGTCCCTGTACCTGTGTCACTGTCTCTATGTCTCTGTCTCTGTGTCTATGCCTCTGTCCGCGTGTCACTGTACCTGTGTCTCCGTCTCTGTGTCTCTGTCTCTATGTCTCTGTCTCTCTGTCTCTGTCTCTGTCTCTGTGTCTCCGTTTCTGTGTCTCTCTCCCTGTGTCTCTGTCTCTGAATCTCTGTCATTGTGTCTCTGTCTCTGTGTCTCTGTCTCTGTGTCTCTGTCTCTGTGTCTCTGTCTCTGTGTCTCTGTCTCTGTGTCTATGTCTCTGTGTCTCTGTCTCTTTCCTCTGTCTCTGTGTTTCTGTCTCTGAGTCTCTCTCTCTGTGTCCCTGTCTCTGTGTCTCTGTCCTTGCGTCTCCGTGTCTGTGTCTCTGTCTCTGTGTCTATGTCTCTGTGCCTCTGTCTCTGTGTCTCTGTCTCTGTGTCTCTGTCTCTGTGTCTCTGTCTCTGTGTCTCTGTCTCTGAGTCTGTCTCTGTGTCCCTGTCTCTGTGTCCCTGTCCCTGCGTCTCCGTCTCTGTGTCTCTGCCTCTGTCTCTGTCTCTGTGTCTCTGCCTCTGTATCTTTCTCTGCGTCTCCGTCTCTGTATCTCTGTCCCTGAGTCTCTCTCTCTGTGTCCCTGTCTCTGTGTCTCTGTCCTTGCGTCTCCGCCTCTGTGTCTCCGTCTCTGTGTCTCTGTCTTTGTGTCTATGTCTCCGTGCCTATGCCTCTGTACGTGTGTCTCTGTACCTATGTCTCCGTCTCTGTGTCTCTGTCTCTATGTCTCTGTCTCTGTGGCTATGTCTCTGTGTCCCTGTCCCTGTGCCACTGTCTCTGCGTCTCTGTCTCTGTGTCTATGCCTCTGTCCGTTTGTCACTGTACCTGTGTCTCCGTCTCTGTGTCTCTGTCTCTATGTCTCTGTCTCTCTGTCTCCGTCTCTGTCTCTGTGTCTCCGTTTCTGTGTCTCTCTCCCTGTGTCTCTGTCTCTGAATCTCTGTCATTGTGTCTCTGTCTCTGTGTCTCTGTCTCTGTGTCTCTGTCTCCGTGTCTATGTCTCTGTGTCTCTGTCTCTTTGCCTCTGTCTCTGTGTCTCTGTCTCTGAGTCTCTCTCTCTGTGTCCCTGTCTCTGTGTCTCTGTCTCTGTGTCTCTGTCTCTGTGTCTCTGTCTCTTTGTCTCTGTCTCTGTGTCTCTGTCTCTGTGTCTCTGTCTCTGTGTCTCTGTCTCTGTGTCTCTGTCTCCGTCTCTGTCTCTGTGTCTCCGTTTCTGTGTCTCTCTCCCTGTGTCTCTGTCTCTGAATCTCTGTCATTGTGTCTCTGTCTCTGTGTCTCTGTCTCTGTGTCTCTGTCTCCGTGTCTATGTCTCTGTGTCTCTGTCTCTTTGCCTCTGTCTCTGTGTCTCTGTCTCTGTGTCTCTGTCTCTGTGTCTCTGTCTCTGAGTCTGTCTCTGTGTCCCTGTCTCTGTGTCCCTGTCTCTGTGTCCCTGTCCCTGCGTCTCCGTCTCTGTGTCTCTGCCTCTGTCTCTGTCTCTGTGTCTCTGCCTCTGTATCTGTCTCTGCGTCTCCGTCTCTGTATCTCTGTCTCTGTGTCTCTGACCCTGAGTCTCTCTCTCTGTGTCCCTGTCTCTGTGTCTCTGTCCTTGCGTCTCTGTCTCTGTGTCTCTGTCTCTGTGTCCCTGTCTCTGTGTCTATGTCTCTGTGTCTCTGTCTCTGAGTCTCTGCCTCTGTGTCTTTGTCTCTGTCTCTGTGTCTCTGTCTCTGTGTCCCTGTCTCTGTGTCACTGTCTCTGTGTCCCTGTCTCTGTGTCTCTCTCTGTGTCTCTGTCTCTGTGTCTCTGTCCCTGTGTCTATGCCTCTGTCCGTGTGTCTCTGGACCTGCGTCTCCGTCTCCGCGTCTCGGTCTCTATGTCTCTGTCTTTATGTCTCTGCCTCTGTGTCTCTGTCTCGGTGTCGATGTCTCTGTGTCTCTGTCTCTGTGTCTCTGTCTCTGTGTCTATGTCTCTGTGTCTCTGTCTCTGAGTCTCTGTCTCTGTGTCTTTGTCTCCGTCTCTGTGTCTCTGCCTCCGAGTCTCTGTCTCTGCGTCCCTGTCTCTGTGTCCCCGTCCCTGCGTCTCCGTCTCTGTGTCTCTGCCTCTGTCTCTGTCTCTGTGTCTCTGCCTCTGTATCTTTCTCTGCGTCTCCGTCTCTGTATCTCTGTCTCTGTGTCTCTGTCCCTGAGTCTCTCTCTCTGTGTCACTGTCTCTGTGTCTCTGTCCTTGCGTCTCCGCCTCTGTGTCTCCGTCTCTGTGTCTCTGTCTTTGTGTCTATGTCTCCGTGCCTATGCCTCTGACCGTGTGTCTCTGTACCTGTGTCTCCGTCTCTGTGTCTCTGTCTCTATGTCCCTGTCTCTGTGGCTATGTCTCTGTGTCCCTGTCCCTGTGTCACTGTCTCTGTGTCTCTGTCTCTGTGTCTATGCCTCTGTCTGTGTGTCACTGTACCTGTGTTTCCGTCTCTGTGTCTCTGTCTCTATGTCTCTGTCTCTCTGTCTCTGTCTCTGTCTCTGTGTCTCCGATTCTGTGTCTCTCTCCCTGTGTCTCTGTCTCTGAATCTCTGTCATTGTGTCTCTGTCTCTGTGTCTCTGTCTCTGTGTCTCTGTCTCTGTGTCTATGTCTCTGTGTCTCTGTCTCTTTTCCTCTGTCTCTGTGTTTCTGTCTCTGAGTCTCTCTCTCTGTGTCCCTGTCTCTGTGTCTCTGTCCTTGCTTCTCCGTGTCTGTGTCTCTCGCTCTGTGTCTCTGTCTCTGTGTCTATGTCTCTGTGCCTCTGACTCTGTGTCTCTGTCTCTGTGTCTCTGTCTCTGAGTCTGTCTCTGTGTCCCTGTCTCTGTGTCCCTGTCCCTGCGTCTCCGTCTCTGTGTCTCTGCCTCTGTCTCTGTCTCTGTGTCTCTGCCTCTGTATCTGTCTCTGCGTCTCCGTCTCTGTATCTCTGTCTCTGTGTCTCTGTCCCTGAGTCTCTCTCTCTGTGTCCCTGTCTCTGTGTCTCTGTCCTTGCGTCTCTGTCTCTGTGTCTCTGCCTCTGTGTCCCTGTCTCTGTGTCTATGTCTCTGTGTCTCTGTCTCTGAGTCTCTGCCTCTGTGTCTTTGTCTCTGTCTCTGTGTCTCTGTCTCTGTGTCCCTGTCTCTGTGTCACTGTCTCTGTGTCCCTGTCTCTGTGTCTCTCTATGTGTCTCTGTCTCTGTGTCTCTGCCTCTGTGTCTATGCCTCTGTCCGTGTGTCTCTGGACCTGCGTCTCCGTCTCCGTGTCTCGGTCTCTATGTCTCTGTCTTTATGTCTCTGTCTCTGTGTCTCTGTCTCTTTTCCTCTGTCTCTGTGTTTCTGTCTCTGAGTCTCTCTCTCTGTGTCCCTGTCTCTGTGTCTCTGTCCTTGCGTCTCCGTGTCTGTGTCTCTCGCTCTGTGTCTCTGTCTCTGTGTCTATGTCTCTGTGCCTCTGACTCTGTGTCTCTGTCTCTGTGTCTCTGTCTCTGAGTCTGTCTCTGTGTCCCTGTCTCTGTGTCCCTGTCCCTGCGTCTCCGTCTCTGTGTCTCTGCCTCTGTCTCTGTCTCTGTGTCTCTGCCTCTGTATCTGTCTCTGCGTCTCCGTCTCTGTATCTCTGTCTCTGTGTCTCTGTCCCTGAGTCTCTCTCTCTGTGTCCCTGTCTCTGTGTCTCTGTCCTTGCGTCTCTGTCTCTGTGTCTCTGTCTCTGTGTCCCTGTCTCTGTGTCTATGTCTCTGTGTCTCTGTCTCTGAGTCTCTGCCTCTGTGTCTTTGTCTCTGTCTCTGTGTCTCTGTCTCTGTGTCCCTGTCTCTGTGTCACTGTCTCTGTGTCCCTGTCTCTGTGTCTCTCTCTGTGTCTCTGTCTCTGTGTCTCTGCCTCTGTGTCTATGCCTCTGTCCGTGTGTCTCTGGACCTGCGTCTCCGTCTCCGTGTCTCGGGCTCTATGTCTCTGTCTTTATGTCTCTGTCTCTGTGTCTCTGTCTCGGTGTCTCTGTCTCTGTGTCTCTGTCTCTGTGTCTATGTCTCTGTGTCTCTGTCTCTGAGTCTCTATCTCTGTGTCTTTGTCTCCATCTCTGTGTCTCTGTCTCCGAGTCTCTGTCTCTGCGTCCCTGTCTCTGTGTCCCCGTCCCTGCGTCTCCGTCTCTGTGTCTCTGCGTTTGTCTCTGTCTCTGTGTCTCTGCCTCTGTATCTTTCTCTGCGTCTCCGTCTCTGTATCTCTGTCTCTGTGTCTCTGTCCTTGAGACTCTCTCTCTGTGCCCTGTCTCTGTGTCTCTGTCCTTGCGTCTCCGCCTCTGTGTCTCCGTCTCTGTGCCTCTGTCTTTGTGTCTATGTCTCCGTGCCTATGCCTCTGTCCGTGTGTCTCTGTACCTGTGTCTCCGTCTCTGTGTCTCTGTCTCTATGTCCCTGTCTCTGTGGCTATGTCTCTGTGTCCCTGTCCCTGTGTCACTGTCTCTGTGTCTCTGTCTCTGTGTCTCTGTCTCTGTGTCTATGTCTCTGTGTCTCTGTCTCTTTTCCTCTGTCTCTGTGTTTCTGTCTCTGAGTCTTTCTCTCTCTGTCCCTGTCTCTGTGTCTCTGTCCTTGCGTCTCCGTGTCTGTGTCTCTCGCTCTGTGTCTCTGTCTCTCTGTCTCTGCCTCCGTGTATCTGTATCTGCGTCTCCCTCTCTCTGTCACTGCCTCTGAATCTCTGTCTCTGTGTCTCTGTCCCAGAGTCTCCGTCTCTATGTCCCTGTCTCTGTGTCTCTGTCCCTATGTCTCCGTCTCTGTGTCTCTGTCTCTGTCTCTGTGTCTCTGCCTCTGCGTCTCTCTCTCTGTGTCTCTGTCTCTGTGTCTCTGTCTCTGTGTCTATGCCTCTGTCCGTGTGTCTCTGGACCTGCGTCTCCGTCTCCGTGTCTCGGTCTCTATATCTCTGTCTTTATGTCTCTGCCTCTGTGTCTCTGTCTCTGTGTCTCTGTCCCTGTCTCTATGTCTCTGTGTCTCTGTCTCTGAGTGTATGCCTCTGTGTCTTTGTCTCTGCCTCTGTGTCTCTGTCTCTGAGTCTCTGTCTCTGTGTCCCTGTCTCGGTGTCCCTGTCCCTGCGTCTCCGTCTCTGTGTCTCTGCCTCTGTCTCTGTCTCTGTGTCTCTGCCTCTGTATCTGTCTCTGCGTCTCCGTCTCTGTATCTCTGTCTCTGTGTCCCTGTCCCTGAGTCTCTCTCTGTGTGTCCCTGTCTCTGTGTCTCTGTCCTTGCGTCTCTGTCTCTGTGTCTCTGTCTCTGTGTCTCTGTCTCTGTGTCCCTGTCTTTATGTCTCTGCCTCTGAGTCTCTCTCTCTGTGTCCCTCTCTCTGTGTCTCTGTCCTTGCGTCTCCGCCTCTGTGTCTCCGTCTCTGTGTCTCTGCCTTTGTGTCTATGTCTCCGTGCCTATGCCTCTGTCCGTGTGTCTCTGTACCTGCGTCTCCGTCTCTGTGTCTCTGTCTCTGTGTCTCTGTCTCTGTGTCTCTGTGTCTCTGTCTCTGTGTCTCTGTCTCTGTGCCTCTGCCTCTGTGCCTCTGCCTCTGTGTCTCGGTCTCTGTGTCTCTGCCTCTGCGTCTCTGTCTCTCTGTCTCTGTCTCTGTGTCTCTGTCTCTGTGTCTCTGTCTCTGTGTCTCTGTCTCTGTGTCTCTGTCTCTGTGTCGCTGTCTCTATGTCTCTGTCTCTGTGTCTCTGTCTCTGTGTCTCTGTCTCTGTGTCTCTGTCTCTGTGTCTCCGTCTCTGTGTCCCTGCCTCTGAGTCTCTGTCTCTGTCTCCCTGGCTCTGCGTCTCTGCCTCCGTGTCTCTGTCTCTGTGTCTATTCCTCTGTGTCTCTGCCGCCGTGTATCTGTCTCTGCGTCTCTCTCTCTCTGTCACTGCCTCTGAATCTCTGTCTCTGTGTCTCTGTCCCAGAGTCTCCGTCTCTATGTCCCTGTCTCTGTGTCTCTGTCCCTGTGTCTCCGTCTCTGTGTCTCTGTCTCTGTCTCTGTGTCTCTGCCTCTGTGTCTCTCTCTCTGTGTCTCTGTCTCTGTGTCTCTGTCTCTGTGTCTATGCCTCTGTCCGTGTGTCTCTGGACCTGCGTCTCCGTCTCCGTGTCTCGGTCTCTATATATCTGTCTTTATGTCTCTGCCTCTGTGTCTCTGTCTCTATGTCTCTGTCTCTGTGGCTATGTCTCTGTGTTCCTGTCCCTGTGCCACTGTCTCTGCGTATCTGTCTCTGTGTCTATGCCTCTGTCCGTGTGTCACTGTACCTGGGTCTCCGTCTCTGTGTCTCTGTCTCTATGTCTCTGTCTCTCTGTCTCCGTCTCTGTCTCTGTGTCTCCGTTTCTGTGTCTCTCTCCCTGTGTCTCTGTCTCTGAATCTCTGTCATTGTGTCTCTGTCTCTGTGTCTCTGTCTCTGTGTCTCTGTCTCAGTGTCTATGTCTCTGTGTCTCTGTCTCTTTGCCTCTGTCTCTGTGTCTCTGTCTCTGAGTCTCTCTCTCTGTGTCCCTGTCTCTGTGTCTCTGTCCTTGCGTCTCCGTCTTTGTGTCTCTGGCTCTGTGTCTCTGTCTCCGTGTCTATGTCCCTGTGCCTCTCTCTCTGTGTCTCTGTCTCTGTGTCTCTGTCTCTGTGTCTCTGTCTCTGTGTCTCTGTCTCTGTGCCTCTGCCTCTGTGCCTCTGCCTCTGTGCCTCTGCCTCTGTGCCTCTGCCTCTGTGTCCCGGTCTCTGTGTCTCTGTTTCTGCGTCTCTGTCTCTGTGCCTCTGCCTCTGTGCCTCTGCCTCTGTGTCTCGGTCTCTGTGTCTCTGTCTCTGCGTCTCTGTCTCTGTGCCTCTGTTTCTGTGTCTCTGTGTCTCTGTGTCTCTGTCTCTGTGTCTCTGTGTCTGTGTCTCTGTCTCTGTGTCTCTGTCCCTGCGTCTCTGTCTCTGTGTCTCTGTCTCTGTGTCTCTGTCTCTCTGTCTCTGTCTCTGTGCCTCTGCCTCTGTGCCTCTGCCTCTGTGTCTCGGTATCTGTGTCTCTGTCTCTGCGTCTCTGTCTCTGTGCCTCTGTTTCTGTGTCTCTGTGTCTCTGTCTCCGTGTCTCTGTCTCTGTGTCTCTGTGTCTGTGTCTCTGTCCCTGTGCCTCTGTTTCTGTGTCTCTGTGTCTCTGTCTCTGTGTCTCTGTCTCTGTGTCCTTGTCCCTGTGTCTCTGTCCCTGTGTCTCTGTCTCTGTGTCTCTGTCTCTGTGCCTCTGTCTCTGTGTCTCTGTCTCTGTGTCTCTGTCTCTGTGTCCCTGTCTCTGTGTCTCTGCCTCCATGTCTCTGTCTCTGTGTCTATTCCTCTGTGTCTCTGCCTCTGTGTCTCTCACCCTGTGTCTCTGTCTCTGTGTCTCTGTCTCGGTGTCTCTGCCCCTGTGTCTCTGTCTCTGTGTCTCTGTCTCTGTGTCTATGTCTCTGTGCCTCTGTCTCTGAGTCTCTGCCTCTGTGTCTTTGTCTTTGTCTCTGTGTCTCTGTCTCGGTGTCTCTGCCCCTGTGCCTCTGTCACTGTGTCTCTGTCTCTGTGTCTATGTCTCTGTGTCTCTGTCTCCGAGTCTCTGTCTCTGCGTCCCTGTCTCTGTGTCCCCGTCCCTGCGTCTCCGTCTCCGTGTCTCTGCCTCTGTCTCTGTCTCTGTGTCTCTGCCTCTGTATCTTTCTCTGCGTCTCCGTCTCTGTATCTCTGTCCCTGAGTCTCTCTCTCTTTGTCCCTGTCTCTGTGTCTCTGTCCTTGCGTCTCCGCCTCTGTGTCTCCGTCTCTGTGTCTCTGTCTTTGTGTCTATGTCTCCGTGCCTATGCCTCTGTACGTGTGTCTCTGTACCTGTGTCTCCGTCTCTGTGTCTCTGTCTCTATGTCTCTGTCTCTGTGGCTATGTCTCTGTGTCCCTGTCCCTGTGCCACTGTCTCTGCGTCTCTGTCTCTGTGTCTATGCCTCTGTCCGTTTGTCACTGTACCTGCGTCTCCGTCTCTGTGTCTCTGTCTCTATGTCTCTGTCTCTCTGTCTCCGTCTCTGCCTCTGTGTCTCCGTTTCTGTGTCTCTCTCCCTGTGTCTCTGTCTCTGAATCTCTGTCATTGTGTCTCTGTCTCTGTGTCTCTGTCTCTGTGTCTCTGTCTCTGTGTCTATATCTCTGTGTCTCTGTCTCTTTGCCTCTGTCTCTGTGTCTCTGTCTCTGAGTCTCTCTCTCTGTGTCCCTGTCTCTGTGTCTCTGTCTCTGTGTCTCTGTCTCTGTGTCTCTGTCTCTGTGTCTCTGTCTCTGTGTCTCTGTCTCTGTGTCTCTGTCTCTGTGTCTCTGTCTCTGGGATTCGTTCTCTGTGTCTCTGTCTCTGTGTCTCTGTCTCCGTGTCTCTGTCTCTATGTCTCTGTCTCTATGTCTCTGTCTCTGTGGCTATGTCTCTGTGTCCCAGTCCCTGTGTCACCGTCTCTATGTCTCTGTCTCTGTGTCTCTGTCTCTGTGTCTCTGTCTCTGTGTCTCTGTCTCTGTGTCTCTGTCTCTGTGTCTCTGTCTCTGTGTCCCTGTCGCTGTGTCCCCGTCTCTGTGTCTCTGTCTCTGTGTCTCTGTCTCTGTGTCTCTGTCTCTGTGTCTCTGTCTCTGTGTCTCTGTCTCTGTGTCTCTGTCTCTGTGTCTCTCTCTGTGTCTCTGTCTCTGTATCTCTGTCTCTGTGTCTCTGTCCCTATGTCTCTGTCTCTGTGGCTATGTCTCTGTGTCCCTGTCCCTGTGTCTCTGTCTCTGTGGCTATGTCTCTGTGTCTCTGTCCCTTTGTCTCCGTCTCTGTGTCTCTGTCTCTGTCTCTGTGTCTCTGCCTCTGTGTCTCTCTCTCTGTGTCTCTGTCTCTGTGTCTCTGTCTCTGTGTCTATGCCTCTGTCCGTGTGTCTCTGGACCTGCGTCTCCGTCTCCGTGTCTCGGTCTCTATGTCTCTGTCTTTCTGTCTCTGCCTCTGTGTCTCTGTCTCGGTGTCTCTGTCTCTGTGTCTCTGTCTCTGTGTCTCTGTCTCTGTGTCTCTGTCTCTGTGTCTATGTCTCTGTGTCTCTGTCTCTGAGTGTCTGCCTCTGTGTCTTTGTCTCTGTCTCTGTGTCTCTGTCTCTGAGTCTGTCTCTGTGTCCCTGTCTCTGTTTCCCTGCCCTGCGTCTCCGTCTCTGTGTCTCTGCCTCTGTCTCTGTCTCTGTGTCTCTGCCTCTGTATCTGTCTCTGCGTCTCCGTCTCTGTATCTCTGTCTCTGTGTCTCTGTCCCTGAGTCTCTCTCTCTGTGTCCCTGTCTCTGTGTCTCTGTCCTTGCGTCTCTGTCTCTGTGTCTCTGTCTCTGTGTCCCTGTCTCTGTGTCTCTGTCGCTGTGTCCCTGTCTCTGTGTCACTGTCTCTGTGTCCCTGTCTCTGGGTCTCTCTCTGTGTCTCTGTATCTGTGTCTCTGTCTCTGTGTCTATGCCTCTGCCCGTGTGTCTCTGGACCTGCGTCTCCGTCTCCGTGTCTCGGTCTCTATGTCTCTGTCTTTATGTCTCTGCCTCTGTGTCTCTGTCTCGGTGTCTCTGTCTCTGTGTCTCTGTCTCTGTGTCTCTGTCTCTGTGTCTATGTCTCTGTGTCTCTGTCTCTGAGTCTCTGTCCCTGAGTCTCTCTCTCTGTGTCCCTGTCTCTGTGTCTCTGTCCTTGCGTCTCCGCCTCTGTGTCTCCGTCTCTGTGTCTCTGTCTTTGTGTCTATGTCTCCGTGCCTATGCCTCTGTCCGTGTGTCTCTGTACCTGTGTCTCCGTCTCTGTGTCTCTGTCTCTATGTCCCTGTCTCTGTGGCTATGTCTCTGTGTCCCTGTACCTGTGTCACTGTCTCTGTGTCTCTGTCTCTGTGTCTATGCCTCTGTCCGCGTGTCACTGTACCTGTGTCTCCGTCTCTGTGTCTCTGTCTCTATGTCTCTGTCTCTCTGTCTCTGTCTCTGTCTCTGTGTCTCCGTTTCTGTGTCTCTCTCCCTGTGTCTCTGTCTCTGAATCTCTGTCATTGTGTCTCTGTCTCTGTGTCTCTGTCTCTGTGTCTCTGTCTCTGTGTCTCTGTCTCTGTGTCTATGTCTCTGTGTCTCTGTCTCTTTTCCTCTGTCTCTGTGTTTCTGTCTCTGAGTCTCTCTCTCTGTGTCCCTGTCTCTGTGACTCTGTCCTTGCGTCTCCGTGTCTGTGTCTCTGTCTCTGTGTCTATGTCTCTGTGCCTCTGTCTCTGTGTCTCTGTCTCTGTGTCTCTGTCTCTGTGTCTCTGTCTCTGAGTCTGTCTCTGTGTCCCTGTCTCTGTGTCCCTGTCTCTGTGTCCCTGTCTCTGTGTCCCTGTCCCTGCGTCTCCGTCTCTGTGTCTCTGCCTCTGTCTCTGTCTCTGTGTCTCTGCCTCTGTATCTGTCTCTGCGTCTCCGTCTCTGTATCTCTGTCTCTGTGTCTCTGACCCTGAGTCTCTCTCTCTGTGTCCCTGTCTCTGTGTCTCTGTCCTTGCGTCTCTGTCTCTGTGTCTCTGTCTCTGTGTCCCTGTCTCTGTGTCTATGTCTCTGTGTCTCTGTCTCTGAGTCTCTGCCTCTGTGTCTTTGTCTCTGTCTCTGTGTCTCTGTCTCTGTGTCCCTGTCTCTGTGTCACTGTCTCTGTGTCCCTGTCTCTGTGTCTCTCTCTGTGTCTCTGTCTCTGTGTCTCTGTCTCTGTGTCTATGCCTCTGTCCGTGTGTCTCTGGACCTGCGTCTCCGTCTCCGTGTCTCGGTCTCTATGTCTCTGTCTTTATGTCTCTGCCTCTGTGTCTCTGTCTCGGTGTCTCTGTCTCTGTGTCTCTGTCTCTGTGTCTCTGTCTCTGTGTCTATGTCTCTGTGTCTCTGTCTCTGAGTCTCTGTCTCTGTGTCTTTGTCTCCGTCTCTGTGTCCCTGTCTCTGTGTCTCTGTCGCTGTGTCCCTGTCTCTGTGTCACTGTCTCTGTGTCCCTGTCTCTGGGTCTCTCTCTGTGTCTCTGTATCTGTGTCTCTGTCTCTGTGTCTATGCCTCTGCCCGTGTGTCTCTGGACCTGCGTCTCCGTCTCCGTGTCTCGGTCTCTATGTCTCTGTCTTTATGTCTCTGCCTCTGTGTCTCTGTCTCGGTGTCTCTGTCTCTGTGTCTCTGTCTCTGTGTCTCTGTCTCTGTGTCTATGTCTCTGTGTCTCTGTCTCTGAGTCTCTGTCTCTGTGTCTTTGTCTCCGTCTCTGTGTCTCTGTCTCCGAGTCTCTGTCTCTGCGTCCCTGTCTCTGTGTCCCCGTCCCTGCGTCTCCGTCTCTGTGTCTCTGCCTCTGTCTCTGTCTCTGTGTCTCTGCCTCTGTATCTTTCTCTGCGTCTCCGTCTCTGTATCTCTGTCTCTGTGTCTCTGTCCCTGAGTCTCTCTCTCTGTGTCCCTGTCTCTGTGTCTCTGTCCTTGCGTCTCCGCCTCTGTGTCTCCGTCTCTGTGTCTCTGTCTTTGTGTCTATGACTCCGTGCCTATGCCTCTGTCCGTGTGTCTCTGTACCTGTGTCTCCGTCTCTGTGTCTCTGTCTCTATGTCCCTGTCTCTGTGGCTATGTCTCTGTGTCCCTGTACCTGTGTCACTGTCTCTATGTCTCTGTCTCTGTGTCTATGCCTCTGTCCGCGTGTCACTGTACCTGTGTCTCCGTCTCTGTGTCTCTGTCTCTATGTCTCTGTCTCTCTGTCTCTGTCTCTGTCTCTGTGTCTCCGTTTCTGTGTCTCTCTCCCTGTGTCTCTGTCTCTGAATCTCTGTCATTGTGTCTCTGTCTCTGTGTCTCTGTCTCTGTGTCTCTGTCTCTGTGTCTCTGTCTCTGTGTCTCTGTCTCTGTGTCTATGTCTCTGTGTCTCTGTCTCTTTCCTCTGTCTCTGTGTTTCTGTCTCTGAGTCTCTCTCTCTGTGTCCCTGTCTCTGTGTCTCTGTCCTTGCGTCTCCGTGTCTGTGTCTCTGTCTCTGTGTCTATGTCTCTGTGCCTCTGTCTCTGTGTCTCTGTCTCTGTGTCTCTGTCTCTGTGTCTCTGTCTCTGTGTCTCTGTCTCTGTGTCTATGTCTCTGTGTCTCTGTCTCTGAGTGTCTGCCTCTGTGTCTTTGTCTCTGTCTCTGTGTCTCTGTCTCTGAGTCTGTCTCTGTGTCCCTGTCTCTGTTTCCCTGCCCTGCGTCTCCGTCTCTGTGTCTCTGCCTCTGTCTCTGTCTCTGTGTCTCTGCCTCTGTATCTGTCTCTGCGTCTCCGTCTCTGTATCTCTGTCTCTGTGTCTCTGTCCCTGAGTCTCTCTCTCTGTGTCCCTGTCTCTGTGTCTCTGTCCTTGCGTCTCTGTCTCTGTGTCTCTGTCTCTGTGTCCCTGTCTCTGTGTCTCTGTCGCTGTGTCCCTGTCTCTGTGTCACTGTCTCTGTGTCCCTGTCTCTGGGTCTCTCTCTGTGTCTCTGTATCTGTGTCTCTGTCTCTGTGTCTATGCCTCTGCCCGTGTGTCTCTGGACCTGCGTCTCCGTCTCCGTGTCTCGGTCTCTATGTCTCTGTCTTTATGTCTCTGCCTCTGTGTCTCTGTCTCGGTGTCTCTGTCTCTGTGTCTCTGTCTCTGTGTCTCTGTCTCTGTGTCTATGTCTCTGTGTCTCTGTCTCTGAGTCTCTGTCCCTGAGTCTCTCTCTCTGTGTCCCTGTCTCTGTGTCTCTGTCCTTGCGTCTCCGCCTCTGTGTCTCCGTCTCTGTGTCTCTGTCTTTGTGTCTATGTCTCCGTGCCTATGCCTCTGTCCGTGTGTCTCTGTACCTGTGTCTCCGTCTCTGTGTCTCTGTCTCTATGTCCCTGTCTCTGTGGCTATGTCTCTGTGTCCCTGTACCTGTGTCACTGTCTCTGTGTCTCTGTCTCTGTGTCTATGCCTCTGTCCGCGTGTCACTGTACCTGTGTCTCCGTCTCTGTGTCTCTGTCTCTATGTCTCTGTCTCTCTGTCTCTGTCTCTGTCTCTGTGTCTCCGTTTCTGTGTCTCTCTCCCTGTGTCTCTGTCTCTGAATCTCTGTCATTGTGTCTCTGTCTCTGTGTCTCTGTCTCTGTGTCTCTGTCTCTGTGTCTCTGTCTCTGTGTCTATGTCTCTGTGTCTCTGTCTCTTTTCCTCTGTCTCTGTGTTTCTGTCTCTGAGTCTCTCTCTCTGTGTCCCTGTCTCTGTGACTCTGTCCTTGCGTCTCCGTGTCTGTGTCTCTGTCTCTGTGTCTATGTCTCTGTGCCTCTGTCTCTGTGTCTCTGTCTCTGTGTCTCTGTCTCTGTGTCTCTGTCTCTGAGTCTGTCTCTGTGTCCCTGTCTCTGTGTCCCTGTCTCTGTGTCCCTGTCTCTGTGTCCCTGTCCCTGCGTCTCCGTCTCTGTGTCTCTGCCTCTGTCTCTGTCTCTGTGTCTCTGCCTCTGTATCTGTCTCTGCGTCTCCGTCTCTGTATCTCTGTCTCTGTGTCTCTGACCCTGAGTCTCTCTCTCTGTGTCCCTGTCTCTGTGTCTCTGTCCTTGCGTCTCTGTCTCTGTGTCTCTGTCTCTGTGTCCCTGTCTCTGTGTCTATGTCTCTGTGTCTCTGTCTCTGAGTCTCTGCCTCTGTGTCTTTGTCTCTGTCTCTGTGTCTCTGTCTCTGTGTCCCTGTCTCTGTGTCACTGTCTCTGTGTCCCTGTCTCTGTGTCTCTCTCTGTGTCTCTGTCTCTGTGTCTCTGTCTCTGTGTCTATGCCTCTGTCCGTGTGTCTCTGGACCTGCGTCTCCGTCTCCGTGTCTCGGTCTCTATGTCTCTGTCTTTATGTCTCTGCCTCTGTGTCTCTGTCTCGGTGTCTCTGTCTCTGTGTCTCTGTCTCTGTGTCTCTGTCTCTGTGTCTATGTCTCTGTGTCTCTGTCTCTGAGTCTCTGTCTCTGTGTCTTTGTCTCCGTCTCTGTGTCCCTGTCTCTGTGTCTCTGTCGCTGTGTCCCTGTCTCTGTGTCACTGTCTCTGTGTCCCTGTCTCTGGGTCTCTCTCTGTGTCTCTGTATCTGTGTCTCTGTCTCTGTGTCTATGCCTCTGCCCGTGTGTCTCTGGACCTGCGTCTCCGTCTCCGTGTCTCGGTCTCTATGTCTCTGTCTTTATGTCTCTGCCTCTGTGTCTCTGTCTCGGTGTCTCTGTCTCTGTGTCTCTGTCTCTGTGTCTCTGTCTCTGTGTCTATGTCTCTGTGTCTCTGTCTCTGAGTCTCTGTCTCTGTGTCTTTGTCTCCGTCTCTGTGTCTCTGTCTCCGAGTCTCTGTCTCTGCGTCCCTGTCTCTGTGTCCCCGTCCCTGCGTCTCCGTCTCTGTGTCTCTGCCTCTGTCTCTGTCTCTGTGTCTCTGCCTCTGTATCTTTCTCTGCGTCTCCGTCTCTGTATCTCTGTCTCTGTGTCTCTGTCCCTGAGTCTCTCTCTCTGTGTCCCTGTCTCTGTGTCTCTGTCCTTGCGTCTCCGCCTCTGTGTCTCCGTCTCTGTGTCTCTGTCTTTGTGTCTATGACTCCGTGCCTATGCCTCTGTCCGTGTGTCTCTGTACCTGTGTCTCCGTCTCTGTGTCTCTGTCTCTATGTCCCTGTCTCTGTGGCTATGTCTCTGTGTCCCTGTACCTGTGTCACTGTCTCTATGTCTCTGTCTCTGTGTCTATGCCTCTGTCCGCGTGTCACTGTACCTGTGTCTCCGTCTCTGTGTCTCTGTCTCTATGTCTCTGTCTCTCTGTCTCTGTCTCTGTCTCTGTGTCTCCGTTTCTGTGTCTCTCTCCCTGTGTCTCTGTCTCTGAATCTCTGTCATTGTGTCTCTGTCTCTGTGTCTCTGTCTCTGTGTCTCTGTCTCTGTGTCTCTGTCTCTGTGTCTCTGTCTCTGTGTCTATGTCTCTGTGTCTCTGTCTCTTTCCTCTGTCTCTGTGTTTCTGTCTCTGAGTCTCTCTCTCTGTGTCCCTGTCTCTGTGTCTCTGTCCTTGCGTCTCCGTGTCTGTGTCTCTGTCTCTGTGTCTATGTCTCTGTGCCTCTGTCTCTGTGTCTCTGTCTCTGTGTCTCTGTCTCTGTGTCTCTGTCTCTGTGTCTCTGTCTCTGTGTCTCTGTCTCGGTGTCTCTGTCTCTGTGTCTCTGTCTCTGTGTCTCTGTCTCTGTCTCTGTCTCTGTGTCTCTGCCTCTGTATCTTTCTCTGCGTCTCCGTCTCTGTATCTCTGTCCCTGAGTCTCTCTCTCTGTGTCCCTGTCTCTGTGTCTCTGTCCTTGCGTCTCCGCCTCTGTGTCTCCGTCTCTGTGTCTCTGTCTTTGTGTCTATGTCTCCGTGCCTATGCCTCTGTACGTGTGTCTCTGTACCTATGTCTCCGTCTCTGTGTCTCTGTCTCTATGTCTCTGTCTCTGTGGCTATGTCTCTGTGTCCCTGTCCCTGTGCCACTGTCTCTGCGTCTCTGTCTCTGTGTCTATGCCTCTGTCCGTTTGTCACTGTACCTGTGTCTCCGTCTCTGTGTCTCTGTCTCTATGTCT
The DNA here is from genome assembly GCA_945859595.2 of Megachile willughbiella. NCBI lineage: Eukaryota > Metazoa > Arthropoda > Insecta > Hymenoptera > Megachilidae > Megachile > Megachile willughbiella. The sequence goes on from CAMAOD020000286.1 coordinate 1,663,898, forward strand.
CTGTCTCTCTGTCTCCGTCTCTGTCTCTGTGTCTCCGTTTCTGTGTCTCTCTCCCTGTGTCTCTGTCTCTGAATCTCTGTCATTGTGTCTCTGTCTCTGTGTCTCTGTCTCTGTGTCTCTGTCTCCGTGTCTATGTCTCTGTGTCTCTGTCTCTTTGCCTCTGTCTCTGTGTCTCTGTCTCTGAGTCTCTCTCTCTGTGTCCCTGTCTCTGTGTCTCTGTCTCTGTGTCTCTGTCTCTGTGTCTCTGTCTCTTTGTCTCTGTCTCTGTGTCTCTGTCTCTGTGTCTCTGTCTCTGTGTCTCTGTCTCTGTGTCTCTGTCTCCGTCTCTGTCTCTGTGTCTCCGTTTCTGTGTCTCTCTCCCTGTGTCTCTGTCTCTGAATCTCTGTCATTGTGTCTCTGTCTCTGTGTCTCTGTCTCTGTGTCTCTGTCTCCGTGTCTATGTCTCTGTGTCTCTGTCTCTTTGCCTCTGTCTCTGTGTCTCTGTCTCTGAGTCTCTCTCTCTGTGTCCCTGTCTCTGTGTCTCTGTCTCTGTGTCTCTGTCTCTGTGTCTCTGTCTCTTTGTCTCTGTCTCTGTGTCTCTGTCTCTGTGTCTCTGTCTCTGTGTCTCTGTCTCTGTGTCTCTGTCTCTGTGTCTCTGTCTCTGTGTCTCTGTCTCTGGGATTCGTTCTCTGTGTCTCTGTCTCTGTGTCTCTGTCTCCGTGTCTCTGTCTCTATGTCTCTGTCTCTGTGGCTATGTCTCTGTGTCCCAGTCCCTGTGTCACTGTCTCTGTGTCTCTGTCTCTGTGTCTCTGTCTCTGTGTCTCTGTCTCTGTGTCTCTGTCTCTGTGTCCCTGTCGCTGTGTCCCCGTCTCTGTGTCTCTGTCTCTGTGTCTCTGTCTCTGTGTCTCTGTCTCTGTGTCTCCCTCTGTGTCTCTCTCTCTGTGTCTCTGTCTCTGTATCTCTGTCTCTGTGTCTCTGTCCCTATGTCTCTGTCTCTGTGGCTATGTCTCTGTGTCTCTGTCCCTTTGTCTCCGTCTCTGTGTCTCTGTCTCTGTCTCTGTGTCTCTGCCTCTGTGTCTCTCTCTCTGTGTCTCTGTCTCTGTGTCTCTGTCTCTGTGTCTATGCCTCTGTCCGTGTGTCTCTGGACCTGCGTCTCCGTCTCCGTGTCTCGGTCTCTATGTCTCTGTCTTTCTGTCTCTGCCTCTGTGACTCTGTCTCGGTGTCTCCGTCTCTGTGTCTCTGTCTCTGAGTCTGTCTCTGTGTCCCTGTCTCTGTTTCCCTGTCCCTGCGTCTCCGTCTCTGTGTCTCTGCCTCTGTCTCTGTCTCTGTGTCTCTGCCTCTGTATCTGTCTCTGCGTCTCCGTCTCTGTATCTCTGTCTCTGTGTCTCTGTCCCTGAGTCTCTCTCTCTGTGTCCCTGTCTCTGTGTCTCTGTCCTTGCGTCTCTGTCTCTGTGTCTCTGTCTCTGTGTCTCTGTCTCTGTGTCCCTGTCTCTGTGTCTCTGTCTCTGTGTCGCTGTCTCTGTGTCACTGTCTCTGTGTCCCTGTCTCTGTGTCTCTCTCTGTGTCTCTGTCTCTGTGTCTCTGTCTCTGTGTCTATGCCTCTGTCCGTGTGTCTCTGGACCTGCGTCTCCGTCTCCGTGTCTCGGTCTCTATGTCTCTGTCTTTATGTCTCTGCCTCTGTGTCTCTGTCTCGGTGTCTCTGTCTCTGTGTCTCTGTCTCTGTGTCTCTGTCTCTGTGTCTATGTCTCTGTGTCTCTGTCTCTGAGTCTCTGTCTCTGTGTCTTTGTCTCCGTCTCTGTGTCTCTGTCTCCGAGTCTCTGTCTCTGTGTCTCTGTCTCTGTGTCCCTGTCTCTGTGTCTCTGTCGCTGTGTCCCTGTCTCTGTGTCACTGTCTCTGTGTCCCTGTCTCTGGGTCTCTCTCTGTGTCTCTGTATCTGTGTCTCTGTCTCTGTGTCTATGCCTCTGCCCGTGTGTCTCTGGACCTGCGTCTCCGTCTCCGTGTCTCGGTCTCTATGTCTCTGTCCCTGTGTCTCTGTCCCTGAGTCTCTCTCTCTGTGTCCCTGTCTCTGTGTCTCTGTCCTTGCGTCTCCGCCTCTGTGTCTCCGTCTCTGTGTCTCTGTCTTTGTGTCTATGTCTCCGTGCCTATGCCTCTGTCCGTGTGTCTCTGTACCTGTGTCTCCGTCTCTGTGTCTCTGTCTCTATGTCCATGTCTCTGTGGCTATGTCTCTGTGTCCCTGTACCTGTGTCACTGTCTCTGTGTCTCTGTCTCTGTGTCTATGCCTCTGTTCGCGTGTCACTGTACCTGTGTCTCCGTCTCTGTGTCTCTGTCTCTATGTCTCTGTCTCTCTGTCTCTGTCTCTGTCTCTGTGTCTCCGTTTCTGTGTCTCTCTCCCTGTGTCTCTGTCTCTGAATCTCTGTCATTGTGTCTCTGTCTCTGTGTCTCTGTCTCTGTGTCTCTGTCTCTGTGTCTCTGTCTCTGTGTCTCTGTCTCTGTGTCTCTGTCTCTGTGTCTATGTCTCTGTGTCTCTGTCTCTTTCCTCTGTCTCTGTGTTTCTGTCTCTGAGTCTCTCTCTCTGTGTCCCTGTCTCTGTGTCTCTGTCCTTGCGTCTCCGTGTCTGTGTCTCTGTCTCTGTGTCTATGTCTCTGTGCCTCTGTCTCTATGTCTCTGTCTCTCTGGCTATGTCTCTGTGTCCCTGTCCCTGTGCCACTGTCTCTGCGTCTCTGTCTCTGTGTCTATGCCTCTGTCCGTTTGTCACTGTACCTGTGTCTCCGTCTCTGTGTCTCTGTCTCTATGTCTCTGTCTCTCTGTCTCCGTCTCTGTCTCTGTGTCTCCGTTTCTGTGTCTCTCTCCCTGTGTCTCTGTCTCTGAATCTCTGTCATTGTGTCTCTGTCTCTGTGTCTCTGTCTCTGTGTCTCTGTCTCTGTGTCTATGTCTCTGTGTCTCTGTCTCTTTGCCTCTGTCTCTGTGTCTCTGTCTCTGAGTCTCTCTCTCTGTGTCCCTGTCTCTGTGTCTCTGTCTCTGTGTCTCTGTCTCTGTGTCTCTGTCTCTGTGTCTCTGTCTCTGTGTCTCTGTCTCTGTGTCTCTGTCTCTGTGTCTCTGTCTCTGTGTCTCTGTCTCTGTGTCTCTGTCTCTGGGATTCGTTCTCTGTGTCTCTGTCTCTGTGTCTCTGTCTCCGTGTCTCTGTCTCTATGTCTCTGTCTCTGTGGCTATGTCTCTGTGTCCCAGTCCCTGTGTCACTGTCTCTGTGTCTCTGTCTCTGTGTCTCTGTCTCTGTGTCTCTGTCTCTGTGTCTCTGTCTCTGTGTCCCTGTCGCTGTGTCCCCGTCTCTGTGTCTCTGTCTCTGTGTCTCTGTCTCTGTATCTCTGTCTCTGTGTCTCTGTCCCTATGTCTCTGTCTCTGTGGCTATGTCTCTGTGTCCCTGTCCCTGTGTCTCTGTCTCTGTGGCTATGTCTCTGTGTCTCTGTCCCTTTGTCTCCGTCTCTGTGTCTCTGTCTCTGTCTCTATGTCTCTGCCTCTGTGTCTCTCTCTCTGTGTCTCTGTCTCTGTGTCTCTGTCTCTGTGTCTATGCCTCTGTCCGTGTGTCTCTGGACCTGCGTCTCCGTCTCCGTGTCTCGGTCTCTATGTCTCTGTCTTTCTGTCTCTGCCTCTGTGTCTCTGTCTCGGTGTCTCCGTCTCTGTGTCTCTGTCTCTGAGTCTGTCTCTGTGTCCCTGTCTCTGTTTCCCTGTCCCTGCGTCTCCGTCTCTGTGTCTCTGCCTCTGTCTCTGTCTCTGTGTCTCTGCCTCTGTATCTGTCTCTGCGTCTCCGTCTCTGTATCTCTGTCTCTGTGTCTCTGTCCCTGAGTCTCTCTCTCTGTGTCCCTGTCTCTGTGTCTCTGTCCTTGCGTCTCTCTCTCTGTGTCTCTGTCTCTGTGTCCCTGTCTCTGTGTCTATGTCTCTGTGTCTCTGTCTCTGAGTCTCTGCCTCTGTGTCTTTGTCTCTGTCTCTGTGTCTCTGTCTCTGTGTCCCTGTCTCTGTGTCACTGTCTCTGTGTCCCTGTCTCTGTGTCTCTCTCTGTGTCTCTGTCTCTGTGTCTCTGTCTCTGTGTCTATGCCTCTGTCCGTGTGTCTCTGGACCTGCGTCTCCGTCTCCGTGTCTCGGTCTCTATGTCTCTGTCTTTATGTCTCTGCCTCTGTGTCTCTGTCTCGGTGTCTCTGTCTCTGTGTCTCTGTCTCTGTGTCTCTGTCTCTGTGTCTATGTCTCTGTGTCTCTGTCTCTGAGTCTCTGTCTCTGTGTCTTTGTCTCCGTCTCTGTGTCCCTGTCTCTGTGTCTCTGTCGCTGTGTCCCTGTCTCTGTGTCACTGTCTCTGTGTCCCTGTCTCTGGGTCTCTCTCTGTGTCTCTGTATCTGTGTCTCTGTCTCTGTGTCTATGCCTCTGCCCGTGTGTCTCTGGACCTGCGTCTCCGTCTCCGTGTCTCGGTCTCTATGTCTCTGTCTTTATGTCTCTGCCTCTGTGTCTCTGTCTCGGTGTCTCTGTCTCTGTGTCTCTGTCTCTGTGTCTCTGTCTCTGTGTCTATGTCTCTGTGTCTCTGTCTCTGAGTCTCTGTCTCTGTGTCTTTGTCTCCGTCTCTGTGTCTCTGTCTCCGAGTCTCTGTCTCTGCGTCCCTGTCTCTGTGTCCCCGTCCCTGCGTCTCCGTCTCTGTGTCTCTGCCTCTGTCTCTGTCTCTGTGTCTCTGCCTCTGTATCTTTCTCTGCGTCTCCGTCTCTGTATCTCTGTCTCTGTGTCTCTGTCCCTGAGTCTCTCTCTCTGTGTCCCTGTCTCTGTGTCTCTGTCCTTGCGTCTCCGCCTCTGTGTCTCCGTCTCTGTGTCTCTGTCTTTGTGTCTATGTCTCCGTGCCTATGCCTCTGTCCGTGTGTCTCTGTACCTGTGTCTCCGTCTCTGTGTCTCTGTCTCTATGTCCCTGTCTCTGTGGCTATGTCTCTGTGTCCCTGTACCTGTGTCACTGTCTCTATGTCTCTGTCTCTGTGTCTATGCCTCTGTCCGCGTGTCACTGTACCTGTGTCTCCGTCTCTGTGTCTCTGTCTCTATGTCTCTGTCTCTCTGTCTCTGTCTCTGTCTCTGTGTCTCCGTTTCTGTGTCTCTCTCCCTGTGTCTCTGTCTCTGAATCTCTGTCATTGTGTCTCTGTCTCTGTGTCTCTGTCTCTGTGTCTCTGTCTCTGTGTCTCTGTCTCTGTGTCTCTGTCTCTGTGTCTCTGTCTCTGTGTCTATGTCTGTGTCTCTGTCTCTTTCCTCTGTCTCTGTGTTTCTGTCTCTGAGTCTCTCTCTCTGTGTCCCTGTCTCTGTGTCTCTGTCCTTGCGTCTCCGTGTCTGTGTCTCTGTCTCTGTGTCTATGTCTCTGTGCCTCTGTCTCTGTGTCTCTGTCTCTGTGTCTCTGTCTCTGTGTCTCTGTCTCTGTGTCTCTGTCTCTGAGTCTGTCTCTGTGTCCCTGTCTCTGTGTCCCTGTCCCTGCGTCTCCGTCTCTGTGTCTCTGCCTCTGTCTCTGTCTCTGTGTCTCTGCCTCTGTATCTTTCTCTGCGTCTCCGTCTCTGTATCTCTGTCCCTGAGTCTCTCTCTCTGTGTCCCTGTCTCTGTGTCTCTGTCCTTGCGTCTCCGCCTCTGTGTCTCCGTCTCTGTGTCTCTGTCTTTGTGTCTATGTCTCCGTGCCTATGCCTCTGTACGTGTGTCTCTGTACCTATGTCTCCGTCTCTGTGTCTCTGTCTCTATGTCTCTGTCTCTGTGGCTATGTCTCTGTGTCCCTGTCCCTGTGCCACTGTCTCTGCGTCTCTGTCTCTGTGTCTATGCCTCTGTCCGTTTGTCACTGTACCTGTGTCTCCGTCTCTGTGTCTCTGTCTCTATGTCTCTGTCTCTCTGTCTCCGTCTCTGTCCCTGTGTCTCCGTTTCTGTGTCTCTCTCCCTGTGTCTCTGTCTCTGAATCTCTGTCATTGTGTCTCTGTCTCTGTGTCTCTGTCTCTGTGTCTCTGTCTCCGTGTCTATGTCTCTGTGTCTCTGTCTCTTTGCCTCTGTCTCTGTGTCTCTGTCTCTGAGTCTCTCTCTCTGTGTCCCTGTCTCTGTGTCTCTGTCTCTGTGTCTCTGTCTCTGTGTCTCTGTCTCTGTGTCTCTGTCTCTGTGTCTCTGTCTCTGTGTCTCTGTCTCTGTGTCTCTGTCTCTGTGTCTCTGTCTCTGTGTCTCTGTCTCTGTGTCTCTGTCTCTGTGTCTCTGTCTCTGGGATTCGTTCTCTGTGTCTCTGTCTCTGTGTCTCTGTCTCCGTGTCTCTGTCTCTATGTCTCTGTCTCTGTGGCTATGTCTCTGTGTCCCAGTCCCTGTGTCACTGTCTCTGTGTCTCTGTCTCTGTGTCTCTGTCTCTGTGTCTCTGTCTCTGTGTCTCTGTCTCTGTGTCCCTGTCGCTGTGTCCCCGTCTCTGTGTCTCTGTCTCTGTGTCTCTGTCTCTGTGTCTCTGTCTCTGTGTCTCCCTCTGTGTCTCTCTCTCTGTGTCTCTGTCTCTGTATCTCTGTCTCTGTGTCTCTGTCCCTATGTCTCTGTCTCTGTGGCTATGTCTCTGTGTCTCTGTCCCTTTGTCTCCGTCTCTGTGTCTCTGTCTCTGTCTCTGTGTCTCTGCCTCTGTGTCTCTCTCTCTGTGTCTCTGTCTCTGTGTCTCTGTCTCTGTGTCTATGCCTCTGTCCGTGTGTCTCTGGACCTGCGTCTCCGTCTCCGTGTCTCGGTCTCTATGTCTCTGTCTTTCTGTCTCTGCCTCTGTGACTCTGTCTCGGTGTCTCCGTCTCTGTGTCTCTGTCTCTGAGTCTGTCTCTGTGTCCCTGTCTCTGTTTCCCTGTCCCTGCGTATCCGTCTCTGTGTCTCTGCCTCTGTCTCTGTCTCTGTGTCTCTGCCTCTGTATCTGTCTCTGCGTCTCCGTCTCTGTATCTCTGTCTCTGTGTCTCTGTCCCTGAGTCTCTCTCTCTGTGTCCCTGTCTCTGTGTCTCTGTCCTTGCGTCTCTGTCTCTGTGTCTCTGTCTCTGTGTCCCTGTCTCTGTGTCTCTGTCTCTGTGTCGCTGTATCTGTGTCACTGTCTCTGTGTCCCTGTCTCTGTGTCTCTCTCTGTGTCTCTGTCTCTGTGTCTCTGTCTCTGTGTCTATGCCTCTGTCCGTGTGTCTCTGGACCTGCGTCTCCGTCTCCGTGTCTCGGTCTCTATGTCTCTGTCTTTATGTCTCTGCCTCTGTGTCTCTGTCTCGGTGTCTCTGTCTCTGTGTCTCTGTCTCTGTGTCTCTGTCTCTGTGTCTATGTCTCTGTGTCTCTGTCTCTGAGTCTCTGTCTCTGTGTCTTTGTCTCCGTCTCTGTGTCTCTGTCTCCGAGTCTCTGTCTCTGTGTCTCTGTCTCTGTGTCCCTGTCTCTGTGTCTCTGTCGCTGTGTCCCTGTCTCTGTGTCACTGTCTCTGTGTCCCTGTCTCTGGGTCTCTCTCTGTGTCTCTGTATCTGTGTCTCTGTCTCTGTGTCTATGCCTCTGCCCGTGTGTCTCTGGACCTGCGTCTCCGTCTCCGTGTCTCGGTCTCTATGTCTCTGTCCCTGTGTCTCTGTCCCTGAGTCTCTCTCTCTGTGTCCCTGTCTCTGTGTCTCTGTCCTTGCGTCTCCGCCTCTGTGTCTCCGTCTCTGTGTCTCTGTCTTTGTGTCTATGTCTCCGTGCCTATGCCTCTGTCCGTGTGTCTCTGTACCTGTGTCTCCGTCTCTGTGTCTCTGTCTCTATGTCCATGTCTCTGTGGCTATGTCTCTGTGTCCCTGTACCTGTGTCACTGTCTCTGTGTCTCTGTCTCTGTGTCTATGCCTCTGTTCGCGTGTCACTGTACCTGTGTCTCCGTCTCTGTGTCTCTGTCTCTATGTCTCTGTCTCTCTGTCTCTGTCTCTGTCTCTGTGTCTCCGTTTCTGTGTCTCTCTCCCTGTGTCTCTGTCTCTGAATCTCTGTCATTGTGTCTCTGTCTCTGTGTCTCTGTCTCTGTGTCTATGTCTCTGTGTCTCTGTCTCTGAGTCTCTGTCTCTGTGTCTTTGTCTCCGTCTCTGTGTCTCTGTCTCCGAGTCTCTGTCTCTGTGTCTCTGTCTCTGTGTCCCTGTCTCTGTGTCTCTGTCGCTGTGTCCCTGTCTCTGTGTCACTGTCTCTGTGTCCCTGTCTCTGGGTCTCTCTCTGTGTCTCTGTATCTGTGTCTCTGTCTCTGTGTCTATGCCTCTGCCCGTGTGTCTCTGGTCCTGCGTCTCCGTCTCCGTGTCTCGGTCTCTATGTCTCTGTCTCTGTGTCTCTGTCCCTGAGTCTCTCTCTCTGTGTCCCTGTCTCTGTGTCTCTGTCCTTGCGTCTCCGCCTCTGTGTCTCCGTCTCTGTGTCTCTGTCTTTGTGTCTATGTCTCCGTGCCTATGCCTCTGTCCGTGTGTCTCTGTACCTGTGTCTCCGTCTCTGTGTCTCTGTCTCTATGTCCCTGTCTCTGTGGCTATGTCTCTGTGTCCCTGTACCTGTGTCACTGTCTCTGTGTCTCTGTCTCTGTGTCTATACCTCTGTTCGCGTGTCACTGTACCTGTGTCTCCGTCTCTGTGTCTCTGTCTCTATGTCTCTGTCTCTCTGTCTCTGTCTCTGTCTCTGTGTCTCCGTTTCTGTGTCTCTCTCCCTGTGTCTCTGTCTCTGAATCTCTGTCATTGTGTCTCTGTCTCTGTGTCTCTGTCTCTGTGTCTCTGTCTCTGTGTCTCTGTCTCTGTGTCTCTGTCTCTGTGTCTATGTCTCTGTGTCTCTGTCTCTTTCCTCTGTCTCTGTGTTTCTGTCTCTGAGTCTCTCTCTCTGTGTCCCTGTCTCTGTGTCTCTGTCCTTGCGTCTCCGTGTCTGTGTCTCTGTCTCTGTGTCTATGTCTCTGTGCCTCTGTCTCTATGTCTCTGTCTCTCTGGCTATGTCTCTGTGTCCCTGCCCCTGTGCCACTGTCTCTGCGTCTCTGTCTCTGTGTCTATGCCTCTGTCCGTTTGTCACTGTACCTGTGTCTCCGTCTCTGTGTCTCTGTCTCTATGTCTCTGTCTCTCTGTCTCCGTCTCTGTCTCTGTGTCTCCGTTTCTGTGTCTCTCTCCCTGTGTCTCTGTCTCTGAATCTCTGTCATTGTGTCTCTGTCTCTGTGTCTCTGTCTCTGTGTCTCTGTCTCTGTGTCTATGTCTCTGTGTCTCTGTCTCTTTGCCTCTGTCTCTGTGTCTCTGTCTCTGAGTCTCTCTCTCTGTGTCCCTGTCTCTGTGTCTCTGTCTCTGTGTCTCTGTCTCTGTGTCTCTGTCTCTGTGTCTCTGTCTCTGTGTCTCTGTCTCTGTGTCTCTGTCTCGGTGTCTCTGTCTCTGTGTCTCTGTCTCTGTGTCTCTGTCTCTGTGTCTCTGTCTCTGTGTCTCTGTCTCTGTGTCTCTGTCTCCGTGTCTCTGTCTCTATGTCTCTGTCTCTGTGGCTATGTCTCTGTGTCCCAGTCCCTGTGTCACTGTCTCTGTGTCTCTGTCTCTGTGTCTCTGTCTCTGTGTCTCTGTCTCTGTGTCCCTGTCGCTGTGTCCCCGTCTCTGTGTCTCTGTCTCTGTGTCTCTGTCTCTGTGTCTCTGTCTCTGTGTCTCTGTCTCTGTGTCTCTCTCTGTGTCTCTCTCTCTGTGTCTCTGTCTCTGTATCTCTGTCTCTGTGTCTCTGTCCCTATGTCTCTGTCTCTGTGGCTATGTCTCTGTGTCCCTGTCCCTGTGTCTCTGTCTCTGTGGCTATGTCTCTGTGTCTCTGTCCCTTTGTCTCCGTCTCTGTGTCTCTGTCTCTGTCTCTGTGTCTCTGCCTCTGTGTCTCTCTCTCTGTGTCTCTGTCTCTGTGTCTCTGTCTCTGTGTCTATGCCTCTGTCCGTGTGTCTCTGGACCTGCGTCTCCGTCTCCGTGTCACGGTCTCTATGTCTCTGTCTTTCTGTCTCTGCCTCTGTGTCTCTGTCTCGGTGTCTCTGTCTCTGTGTCTCTGTCTCTGTGTCTCTGTCTCTGTGTCTCTGTCTCTGTGTCTCTGTCTCTGTGTCTATGTCTCTGTGTCTCTGTCTCTGAGTGTCTGCCTCTGTGTCTTTGTCTCTGTCTCTGTGTCTCTGTCTCTGAGTCTGTCTCTGTGTCCCTGTCTCTGTTTCCCTGTCCCTGCGTCTCCGTCTCTGTGTCTCTGCCTCTGTCTCTGTCTCTGTGTCTCTGCCTCTGTATCTGTCTCTGCGTCTCCGTCTCTGTATCTCTGTCTCTGTGTCTCTGTCCCTGAGTCTCTCTCTCTGTGTCCCTGTCTCTGTGTCTCTGTCCTTGCGTCTCTGTCTCTGTGTCTCTGTCTCTGTGTCCCTGTCTCTGTGTCTCTGTCTCTGTGTCCCTGTCTCTGTGTCACTGTCTCTGTGTCCCTGTCTCTGTGTCTCTCTCTGTGTCTCTGTCTCTGTGTCTCTGTCTCTGTGTCTATGCCTCTGTCCGTGTGTCTCTGGACCTGCGTCTCCGTCTCCGTGTCTCGGTCTCTATGTCTCTGTCTTTATGTCTATGCCTCTGTGTCTCTGTCTCGGTGTCTCTGTCTCTGTGTCTCTGTCTCTGTGTCTCTGTCTCTGTGTCTATGTCTCTGTGTCTCTGTCTCTGAGTCTCTGTCTCTGTGTCTTTGTCTCCGTCTCTGTGTCTCTGTCTCCGAGTCTCTGTCTCTGTGTCTCTGTCTCTGTGTCCCTGTCTCTGTGTCTCTGTCGCTGTGTCCCTGTCTCTGTGTCACTGTCTCTGTGTCCCTGTCTCTGTGTCTCTCTCTGTGTCTCTGTCTCTGTGTCTCTGCCTCTGTGTCTATGCCTCTGTCCGTGTGTCTCTGGACCTGCGTCTCCGTCTCCGTGTCTCGGTCTCTATGTCTCTGTCTTTATGTCTCTGCCTCTGTGTCTCTGTCTCGGTGTCTCTGTCTCTGTGTCTCTGTCTCTGTGTCTCTGTCTCTGTGTCTATGTCTCTGTGTCTCTGTCTCTGAGTCTCTGTCTCTGTGTCTTTGTCTCCGTCTCTGTGTCTCTGTCTCCGAGTCTCTGTCTCTGCGTCCCTGTCTCTGTGTCCCCGTCCCTGCGTCTCCGTCTCTGTGTCTCTGCGTCTGTCTCTGTCTCTGTGTCTCTGCCTCTGTATCTTTCTCTGCGTCTCCGTCTCTGTATCTCTGTCTCTGTGTCTCTGTCCCTGAGACTCTCTCTCTGTGTCCCTGTCTCTGCGTCTCTGTCCTTGCGTCTCCGCCTCTGTGTCTCCGTCTCTGTGCCTCTGTCTTTGTGTCTATGCCTCCGTGCCTATGCCTCTGTCCGTGTGTCTCTGTACCTGTGTCTCCGTCTCTGTGTCTCTGTCTCTATGTCCCTGTCTCTGTGGCTATGTCTCTGTGTCCCTGTCCCTGTGTCACTGTCTCTGTGTCTCTGTCTCTGTGTCTATGCCTCTGTCCGTGTGTCACTGTACCTGTGTCTCCGTCTCTGTGTCTCTGTCTTATGTCTCTGTCTCTCTGTCTCTGTCTCTGTCTCTGTGTCTCCGTTTCTGTGTCTCTCTCCCTGTGTCTCTGTCTCTGAATCTCTGTCATTGTGTCTCTGTCTCTGTGTCTCTGTCTCTGTGTCTCTGTCTCTGTGTCTCTGTCTCTGTGCCTCTGCCTCTGTGCCTCTGCCTCTGTGCCTCTGCCTCTGTGCCTCTGCCTCTGTGTCTCGGTCTCTGTGTATCTGTCTCTGCGTCTCTCTCTCTCTGTCACTGCCTCTGAATCTCTGTCTCTGTGTCTCTGTCCCAGAGTCTCCGTCTCTATGTCCCTGTCTCTGTGTCTCTGTCCCTGTGTCTCCGTCTCTGTGTCTCTGTCTCTGTCTCTGTGTCTCTGCCTCTGTGTCTCTCTCCCTGTGTCTCTGTCTCTGTGCCTCTGTCTCTGTGTCTATGCCTCTGTCCGTGTGTCTCTGGACCTGCGTCTCCGTCTCCGTGTCTCGGTCTCTATATATCTGTCTTTATGTCTCTGCCTCTGTGTCTCTGTCTCGGTGTCTCTGTCTCTGTGTCTCTGTCTCTGTGTCTCTGTCCCTGTCTCTATGTCTCTGTGTCTCTGTCTCTGAGTGTCTGCCTCTGTGTCTTTGTCTCTGTCTCTGTATCTCTGTCTCTGTGTCTCTGTCCCTGAGTCTCTCTCTGTGTCCCTGTCTCTGTGTCTCTGTCCTTGCGTCTCCGCCTCTGTGTCTCCGTCTCTGTGTCCCTGTCTCTGTGTCCCTGTCCCTGCGTCTCCGTCTCTGTGTCTCTGCCTCTGCCTCTGTCTCTGTCTCTGTGTCTCTGCCTCTGTATCTGTCTCTGCGTCTCCGTCTCTGTATCTCTGTCTCTGTGTCTCTGACCCTGAGTCTCTCTCTCTGTGTCCCTGTCTCTGTGTCTCTGTCCTTGCGTCTCTGTCTCTGTGTCTCTGTCTCTGTGTCCCTGTCTCTGTGTCTATGTCTCTGTGTCTCTGTCTCTGTGTCCCTGTCTCTGTGTCACTGTCTCTGTGTCCCTGTCTCTGTGTCTCTCTCTGTGTCTCTGTCTCTGTGTCTCTGTCTCTGTGTCTATGCCTCTGTCCGTGTGTCTCTGGACCTGCGTCTCCGTCTCCGTGTCTCGGTCTCTATGTCTCTGTCTTTATGTCTCTGCCTCTGTGTCTCTGTCTCGGTGTCTCTGTCTCTGTGTCTCTGTCTCTGTGTCTATGTCTCTGTGTCTCTGTCTCTGAGTCTCTGTCTCTGTGTCTTTGTCTCCGTCTCTGTGTCTCTGTCTCCGAGTCTCTGTCTCTGCGTCCCTGTCTCTGTGTCCCCGTCCCTGCGTCTCCGTCTCTGTGTCTCTGCCTCTGTCTCTGCCTCTGTGTCTCTGCCTCTGTATCTTTCTCTGCGTCTCCGTCTCTGTATCTCTGTCTCTGTGTCTCTGTCCCTGAGTCTCTCTCTCTGTGTCCCTGTCTCTGTGTCTCTGTCCTTGCGTCTCCGCCTCTGTGTCTCCGTCTCTGTGTCTCTGTCTTTGTGTCTATGTCTCCGTGCCTATGCCTCTGACCGTGTGTCTCTGTACCTGTGTCTCCGTCTCTGTGTCTCTGTCTCTATGTCCCTGTCTCTGTGGCTATGTCTCTGTGTCCCTGTCCCTGTGTCACTGTCTCTGTGTCTCTGTCTCTGTGTCTATGCCTCTGTCTGTGTGTCACTGTACCTGTGTCTCCGTCGCTGTGTCTCTGTCTCTATGTCTCTGTCTCTCTGTCTCTGTCTCTGTCTCTGTGTCTCCGTTTCTGTGTCTCTCTCCCTGTGTCTCTGTCTCTGAATCTCTGACATTGTGTCTCTGTCTCTGTGTCTCTGTCTCCGTGTCTCTGTCTCTGTGTCTATGTCTCTGTGTCTCTGTCTCTTTTCCTCTGTCTCTGTGTTTCTGTCTCTGAGTCTCTCTCTCTGTGTCCCTGTCTCTGTGTCTCTGTCCTTGCGTCTCCGTGTCTGTGTCTCTCGCTCTGTGTCTCTGTCTCTGTGTCTATGTCTCTGTGCCTCTGACTCTGTGTCTCTGTCTCTGTGTCTCTGTCTCTGAGTCTGTCTCTGTGTCCCTGTCTCTGTGTCCCTGTCCCTGTGTCTCTGTCTCTGTGTCTCTGTCTCTGTGTCTCTGTCTCTGTGTCTCTGTCTCTGTGTCTCTGTCTCTGTGTCCCTGTCTCTGTGTCTCTGTCTCTGTGTCTCTGTCTCTGTGTCTCTGTCTCTGTGTCTCTGTCTCTGTGTCTCTGTCTCTGTGTCTCTGTCTCTGTGTCTCTGTCTCTGTGTCTCTGTCTCTGTGTCTCTGTCTCTGTGTCTCTGTCTCTGTGTCTCTGTCCCTGAGTCTCTCTCTCTGTGTCCCTGTCTCTGTGTCTCTGGCTGTCTAACTGTGTCTCTGTCTCTGTTTCTCTGTCCCACGGTATCCGTCTCTGTTTCTCCGTCTCTGTGCCCCTGCCTCTGAGTCTCTGTCTCTGTCTCCCTGGCTCTGCGTCTCTGCCTCCGTGTCTCTGTCTCTGTGTGTATTCGTCTGCGTCTCTGCCTCCGTGTATCTGTCTCTGCGTCTCTCTCTCTCTGTCACTGCCTCTGAATCTCTGTCTCTGTGTCTCTGTCCCAGAGTCTCCGTCTCTATGTCCCTGTCTCTGTGTCTCTGTCCCTGTGTCTCCGTCTCTGTGTCTCTGTCTCTGTCTCTGTGTCTCTGCCTCTGTGTCTCTCTCTCTGTGTCTCTGTCTCTGTGTCTCTGTCCTTGCGTCTCCGTGTCTGTGTCTCTGGCTCTGTGTCTATGTCTCTGTGCCTCTGTCTCTGTGTCTCTGTCTCTGTGTCTCTGTCTCTGTGTCTATGTCTCTGTGCCTCTGTCTCTGTGTCTCTGTCTCTGTGTCTCAGTCTCTGTGTCTCTGTCTCTGTGTCTCTGTCTCTGTGTCTCTTTCTCTGTGCCTCTGCCTCTGTGCCTCTGCCTCTGTGTCTCGGTATCTGTGTCTCTGTATCTGCGTCTCTGTCTCTGTGCCTCTGTTTCTGTGTCTCTGTGTCTCTGTCTCTGTGTCTCTGTCTCTGTGTCTCTGTGTCTGTGTCTCTGTCCCTGTGCCTCTGTTTCTGTGTCTCTGTGTCTCTGTCTCTGTGTCTCTGTCTCTGTATCCTTGTCCCTGTGTCTCTGTCCCTGTGTCTCTGTCTCTGTGTCTCTGTCTCTGTGTCTCTGTCTCTGTGTCTCTGTCTCTGTGTCCCTGTCTCTGTGTCTCTGCCTCCATGTCTCTGTCTCTGTGTCTATTCCTCTGTGTCTCTGCCTCTGTGTCTCTCACCCTGTGTCTCTGTCTCTGTGTCTCTGTCTCGGTGTCTCTGCCCCTGTGTCTCTGTCTCTGTGTCTCTGTCTCTGTGTCTATGTCTCTGTGCCTCTGTCTCTGAGTCTCTGCCTCTGTGTCTTTGTCTCTGTCTCTGTGTCTCTGTCTCGGTGTCTCTGCCCCTGTGCCTCTGTCTCTGTGTCTCTGTCTCTGTGTCTATGTCTCTGTGTCTCTGTCTCCGAGTCTCTGTCTCTGCGTCCCTGTCTCTGTGTCCCCGTCCCTGTGCCACTGTCTCTGCGTCTCTGTCTCTGTGTCTATGCCTCTGTCCGTTTGTCACTGTACCTGTGTCTCCGTCTCTGTGTCTCTGTCTCTATGTCTCTGTCTCTCTGTCTCCGTCTCTGTCTCTGTGTCTCCGTTTCTGTGTCTCTCTCCCTGTGTCTCTGTCTCTGAATCTCTGTCATTGTGTCTCTGTCTCTGTGTCTCTGTCTCTGTGTCTCTGTCTCTGTGTCTATGTCTCTGTGTCTCTGTCTCTTTGCCTCTGTCTCTGTGTCTCTGTCTCTGAGTCTCTCTCTCTGTGTCCCTGTCTCTGTGTCTCTGTCTCTGTGTCTCTGTCTCTGTGTCTCTTTCTCTGTGCCTCTGCCTCTGTGCCTCTGCCTCTGTGTCTCGGTATCTGTGTCTCTGTATCTGCGTCTCTGTCTCTGTGCCTCTGTTTCTGTGTCTCTGTGTCTCTGTCTCTGTGTCTCTATCTCTGTGTCTCTGTCTCTGTGTCTCTGTGTCTGTGTCTCTGTCCCTGTGCCTCTGTTTCTGTGTCTCTGTGTCTCTGTCTCTGTGTCTCTGTCTCTGTGTCCTTGTCCCTGTGTCTCTGTCCCTGTGTCTCTGTCTCTGTGTCTCTGTCTCTGTGTCTCTGTCTCTGTGTCTCTGTCTCTGTGTCCCTGTCTCTGTGTCTCTGCCTCCATGTCTCTGTCTCTGTGTCTATTCCACTGTGTCTCTGCCTCTGTGTCTCTAACCCTGTGTCTCTGTCTCTGTGTCTCTGTCTCGGTGTCTCTGCCCCTGTGTCTCTGTCTCTGTGTCTCTGTCTCTGTGTCTATGTCTCTGTGTCTCTGTCTCTGAGTCTCTGTCTCTGTGTCTTTGTCTCCGTCTCTGTGTCTCTGTCTCCGAGTCTCTGTCTCTGCGTCCCTGTCTCTGTGTCCCCGTCCCTGCGTCTCCGTCTCTGTGTCTCTGCCTCTGTCTCTGTCTCTGTGTCTCTGCCTCTGTATCTTTCTCTGCGTCTCCGTCTCTGTATCTCTGTCTCTGTGTCTCTGTCCCTGAGTCTCTCTCTCTGTGTCCCTGTCTCTGTGTCTCTGTCCTTGCGTCTCCGCCTCTGTGTCTCCGTCTCTGTGTCTCTGTCTTTGTGTCTATGTCTCCGTGCCTATGCCTCTGTCCGTGTGTCTCTGTACCTGTGTCTCCGTCTCTGTGTCTCTGTCTCTATGTCCCTGTCTCTGTGGCTATGTCTCTGTGTCCCTGTACCTGTGTCACTGTCTCTGTGTCTCTGTCTCTGTGTCTATGCCTCTGTCCGCGTGTCACTGTACCTGTGTCTCCGTCTCTGTGTCTCTGTCTCTATGTCTCTGTCTCTCTGTCTCTGTCTCCGTCTCTGTGTCTCCGTTTTTGTGTCTCTCTCCCTGTGTCTCTGTCTCTGAATCTCTGTCATTGTGTCTCTGTCTCTGTGTCTCTGTCTCTGTGTCTCTGTCTCTGTGTCTCTGTCTCTGTGTCTATGTCTCTGTGTCTCTGTCTCTTTTCCTCTGTCTCTGTGTTTCTGTCTCTGAGTCTCTCTCTCTGTGTCCCTGTCTCTGTGTCTCTGTCCTTGCGTCTCCGTGTCTGTGTCTCTGTCTCTGTGTCTATGTCTCTGTGCCTCTGTCTCTGTGTCTCTGTCTCTGTGTCTCTGTCTCTGTGTCTCTGTCTCTGAGTCTGTCTCTGTGTCCCTGTCTCTGTGTCCCTGTCTCTGTGTCCCTGTCCCTGCGTCTCCGTCTCTGTGTCTCTGCCTCTGTCTCTGTCTCTGTGTCTCTGCCTCTGTATCTGTCTCTGCGTCTCCGTCTCTGTATCTCTGTCTCTGTGTCTCTGACCCTGAGTCTCTCTCTCTGTGTCCCTGTCTCTGTGTCTCTGTCCTTGCGTCTCTGTCTCTGTGTCTCTGTCTCTGTGTCCCTGTCTCTGTGTCTATGTCTCTGTGTCTCTGTCTCTGAGTCTCTGCCTCTGTGTCTTTGTCTCTGTCTCTGTGTCTCTGTCTCTGTGTCCCTGTCTCTGTGTCACTGTCTCTGTGTCCCTGTCTCTGTGTCTCTCTCTGTGTCTCTGTCTCTGTGTCTCTGTCTCTGTGTCTATGCCTCTGTACGTGTGTCTCTGGACCTGCGTCTCCGTCTCCGTGTCTCGGTTTCTATGTCTCTGTCTTTATGTCTCTGCCTCTGTGTCTCTGTCTCGGTGTCTCTGTCTCTGTGTCTCTGTCTCTGTGTCTCTGTCTCTGTGTCTCTGTCTCTGTGTCTATGTCTCTGTGTCTCTGTCTCTGAGTCTCTGTCTCTGTGTCTTTGTCTCCGTCTCTGTGTCTCTGTCTCCGAGTCTCTGTCTCTGTGTCTCTGTCTCTGTGTCCCTGTCTCTGTGTCTCTGTCGCTGTGTCCCTGTCTCTGTGTCACTGTCTCTGTGTCCCTGTCTCTGGGTCTCTCTCTGTGTCTCTGTATCTGTGTCTCTGTCTCTGTGTCTATGCCTCTGCCCGTGTGTCTCTGGACCTGCGTCTCCGTCTCCGTGTCTCGGTCTCTATGTCTCTGTCTTTATGTCTCTGCCTCTGTGTCTCTGTCTCGGTGTCTCTGTCTCTGTGTCTCTGTCTCTGTGTCTCTGTCTCTGTGTCTCTGTCTCTGTGTCTATGTCTCTGTGTCTCTGTCTCTGAGTCTCTGTCTCTGTGTCTTTGTCTCCGTCTCTGTGTCTCTGTCTCCGAGTCTCTGTCTCTGCGTCCCTGTCTCTGTGTCCCCGTCCCTGCGTCTCCGTCTCTGTGGCTATGTCTCTGTGTCTCTGTCCCTTTGTCTCCGTCTCTGTGTCTCTGTCTCTGTCTCTGTGTCTCTGCCTCTGTGTCTCTCTCTCTGTGTCTCTGTCTCTGTGTCTCTGTCTCTGTGTCTATGCCTCTGTCCGTGTGTCTCTGGACCTGCGTCTCCGTCTCCGTGTCTCGGTCTCTATGTCTCTGTCTTTCTGTCTCTGCCTCTGTGTCTCTGCCTCGGTGTCTCTGTCTCTGTGTCTCTGTCTCTGTGTCTCTCTCTGTGTCTCTGTCTCTGTGTCTCTGTCTCTGTGTCTATGCCTCTGTCCGTGTGTCTCTGGACCTGCGTCTCCGTCTCCGTGTCTCGGTCTCTATGTCTCTGTCTTTATGTCTCTGCCTCTGTGTCTCTGTCTCGGTGTCTCTGTCTCTGTGTCTCTGTCTCTGTGTCTCTGTCTCTGTGTCTATGTCTCTGTGTCTCTGTCTCTGAGTCTCTGTCTCTGTGTCTTTGTCTCCGTCTCTGTGTCTCTGTCTCCGAGTCTCTGTCTCTGTGTCTCTGTCTCTGTGTCCCTGTCTCTGTGTCTCTGTCGCTGTGTCCCTGTCTCTGTGTCACTGTCTCTGTGTCCCTGTCTCTGGGTCTCTCTCTGTGTCTCTGTATCTGTGTCTCTGTCTCTGTGTCTATGCCTCTGTCCGCGTGTCACTGTACCTGTGTCTCCGTCTCTGTGTCTCTGTCTCTATGTCTCTGTCTCTCTGTCTCTGTCTCTGTCTCTGTGTCTCCGTTTCTGTGTCTCTCTCCCTGTGTCTCTGTCTCTGAATCTCTCATTGTGTCTCTGTCTCTGTGTCTCTGTCTCTGTGTCTCTGTCTCTGTGTCTCTGTCTCTGTGTCTCTGTCTCTGTGTCTATGTCTCTGTGTCTCTGTCTCTTTCCTCTGTCTCTGTGTTTCTGTCTCTGAGTCTCTCTCTCTGTGTCCCTGTCTCTGTGTCTCTGTCCTTGCGTCTCCGTGTCTGTGTCTCTGTCTCTGTGTCTATGTCTCTGTGCCTCTGTCTCTGTGTCTCTGTCTCTGTGTCTCTGTCTCTGTGTCTCTGTCTCTGTGTCTCTGTCTCTGAGTCTGTCTCTGTGTCCCTGTCTCTGTGTCCCTGTCTCTGTGTCCCTGTCCCTGCGTCTCCGTCTCTGTGTCTCTGCCTCTGTCTCTGTCTCTGTGTCTCTGCCTCTGTATCTTTCTCTGCGTCTCCGTCTCTGTATCTCTGTCCCTGAGTCTCTCTCTCTGTGTCCCTGTCTCTGTGTCTCTGTCTCTGTGTCTCTGTCTCTGTGTCTCTGTCTCTGTGTCTCTGTCTCTGTGTCTCTGTCTCTGTGTCTCTGTCTCTGTGTCTCTGTCTCTGTGTCTCTGTCTCTGTGTCTCTGTCTCTGTGTCTCTGTCTCTGGGATTCGTTCTCTGTGTCTCTGTCTCTGTGTCTCTGTCTCCGTGTCTCTGTCTCTATGTCTCTGTCTCTGTGGCTATGTCTCTGTGTCCCAGTCCCTGTGTCACTGTCTCTGTGTCTCTGTCTCTGTGTCTCTGTCTCTGTGTCTCTGTCTCTGTGTCTCTGTCTCTGTGTCCCTGTCGCTGTGTCCCCGTCTCTGTGTCTCTGTCTCTGTGTCTCTGTCTCTGTGTCTCTGTCTCTGTGTCTCTGTCTCTGTGTCTCTGTCTCTGTGTCTCTGTCTCTGTGTCTCTGTCTCTGTGTCTCTGTCTCTGTGTCTCTGTCCCTGAGTCTCTCTCTCTGTGTCCCTGTCTCTGTGTCTCTGGCTGTCTAACTGTGTCTCTGTCTCTGTTTCTCTGTCCCACGGTATCCGTCTCTGTTTCTCCGTCTCTGTGCCCCTGCCTCTGAGTCTCTGTCTCTGTCTCCCTGGCTCTGCGTCTCTGCCTCCGTGTCTCTGTCTCTGTGTGTATTCGTCTGCGTCTCTGCCTCCGTGTATCTGTCTCTGCGTCTCTCTCTCTCTGTCACTGCCTCTGAATCTCTGTCTCTGTGTCTCTGTCCCAGAGTCTCCGTCTCTATGTCCCTGTCTCTGTGTCTCTGTCCCTGTGTCTCCGTCTCTGTGTCTCTGTCTCTGTCTCTGTGTCTCTGCCTCTGTGTCTCTCTCTCTGTGTCTCTGTCTCTGTGTCTCTGTCCTTGCGTCTCCGTGTCTGTGTCTCTGGCTCTGTGTCTATGTCTCTGTGCCTCTGTCTCTGTGTCTCTGTCTCTGTGTCTCTGTCTCTGTGTCTATGTCTCTGTGCCTCTGTCTCTGTGTCTCTGTCTCTGTGTCTCAGTCTCTGTGTCTCTGTCTCTGTGTCTCTGTCTCTGTGTCTCTTTCTCTGTGCCTCTGCCTCTGTGCCTCTGCCTCTGTGTCTCGGTATCTGTGTCTCTGTATCTGCGTCTCTGTCTCTGTGCCTCTGTTTCTGTGTCTCTGTGTCTCTGTCTCTGTGTCTCTGTCTCTGTGTCTCTGTGTCTGTGTCTCTGTCCCTGTGCCTCTGTTTCTGTGTCTCTGTGTCTCTGTCTCTGTGTCTCTGTCTCTGTATCCTTGTCCCTGTGTCTCTGTCCCTGTGTCTCTGTCTCTGTGTCTCTGTCTCTGTGTCTCTGTCTCTGTGTCTCTGTCTCTGTGTCCCTGTCTCTGTGTCTCTGCCTCCATGTCTCTGTCTCTGTGTCTATTCCTCTGTGTCTCTGCCTCTGTGTCTCTCACCCTGTGTCTCTGTCTCTGTGTCTCTGTCTCGGTGTCTCTGCCCCTGTGTCTCTGTCTCTGTGTCTCTGTCTCTGTGTCTATGTCTCTGTGCCTCTGTCTCTGAGTCTCTGCCTCTGTGTCTTTGTCTCTGTCTCTGTGTCTCTGTCTCGGTGTCTCTGCCCCTGTGCCTCTGTCTCTGTGTCTCTGTCTCTGTGTCTATGTCTCTGTGTCTCTGTCTCCGAGTCTCTGTCTCTGCGTCCCTGTCTCTGTGTCCCCGTCCCTGTGCCACTGTCTCTGCGTCTCTGTCTCTGTGTCTATGCCTCTGTCCGTTTGTCACTGTACCTGTGTCTCCGTCTCTGTGTCTCTGTCTCTATGTCTCTGTCTCTCTGTCTCCGTCTCTGTCTCTGTGTCTCCGTTTCTGTGTCTCTCTCCCTGTGTCTCTGTCTCTGAATCTCTGTCATTGTGTCTCTGTCTCTGTGTCTCTGTCTCTGTGTCTCTGTCTCTGTGTCTATGTCTCTGTGTCTCTGTCTCTTTGCCTCTGTCTCTGTGTCTCTGTCTCTGAGTCTCTCTCTCTGTGTCCCTGTCTCTGTGTCTCTGTCTCTGTGTCTCTGTCTCTGTGTCTCTTTCTCTGTGCCTCTGCCTCTGTGCCTCTGCCTCTGTGTCTCGGTATCTGTGTCTCTGTATCTGCGTCTCTGTCTCTGTGCCTCTGTTTCTGTGTCTCTGTGTCTCTGTCTCTGTGTCTCTATCTCTGTGTCTCTGTCTCTGTGTCTCTGTGTCTGTGTCTCTGTCCCTGTGCCTCTGTTTCTGTGTCTCTGTGTCTCTGTCTCTGTGTCTCTGTCTCTGTGTCCTTGTCCCTGTGTCTCTGTCCCTGTGTCTCTGTCTCTGTGTCTCTGTCTCTGTGTCTCTGTCTCTGTGTCTCTGTCTCTGTGTCCCTGTCTCTGTGTCTCTGCCTCCATGTCTCTGTCTCTGTGTCTATTCCACTGTGTCTCTGCCTCTGTGTCTCTAACCCTGTGTCTCTGTCTCTGTGTCTCTGTCTCGGTGTCTCTGCCCCTGTGTCTCTGTCTCTGTGTCTCTGTCTCTGTGTCTATGTCTCTGTGTCTCTGTCTCTGAGTCTCTGTCTCTGTGTCTTTGTCTCCGTCTCTGTGTCTCTGTCTCCGAGTCTCTGTCTCTGCGTCCCTGTCTCTGTGTCCCCGTCCCTGCGTCTCCGTCTCTGTGTCTCTGCCTCTGTCTCTGTCTCTGTGTCTCTGCCTCTGTATCTTTCTCTGCGTCTCCGTCTCTGTATCTCTGTCTCTGTGTCTCTGTCCCTGAGTCTCTCTCTCTGTGTCCCTGTCTCTGTGTCTCTGTCCTTGCGTCTCCGCCTCTGTGTCTCCGTCTCTGTGTCTCTGTCTTTGTGTCTATGTCTCCGTGCCTATGCCTCTGTCCGTGTGTCTCTGTACCTGTGTCTCCGTCTCTGTGTCTCTGTCTCTATGTCCCTGTCTCTGTGGCTATGTCTCTGTGTCCCTGTACCTGTGTCACTGTCTCTGTGTCTCTGTCTCTGTGTCTATGCCTCTGTCCGCGTGTCACTGTACCTGTGTCTCCGTCTCTGTGTCTCTGTCTCTATGTCTCTGTCTCTCTGTCTCTGTCTCTGTCTCTGTGTCTCCGTTTTTGTGTCTCTCTCCCTGTGTCTCTGTCTCTGAATCTCTGTCATTGTGTCTCTGTCTCTGTGTCTCTGTCTCTGTGTCTCTGTCTCTGTGTCTCTGTCTCTGTGTCTATGTCTCTGTGTCTCTGTCTCTTTTCCTCTGTCTCTGTGTTTCTGTCTCTGAGTCTCTCTCTCTGTGTCCCTGTCTCTGTGTCTCTGTCCTTGCGTCTCCGTGTCTGTGTCTCTGTCTCTGTGTCTATGTCTCTGTGCCTCTGTCTCTGTGTCTCTGTCTCTGTGTCTCTGTCTCTGTGTCTCTGTCTCTGAGTCTGTCTCTGTGTCCCTGTCTCTGTGTCCCTGTCTCTGTGTCCCTGTCCCTGCGTCTCCGTCTCTGTGTCTCTGCCTCTGTCTCTGTCTCTGTGTCTCTGCCTCTGTATCTGTCTCTGCGTCTCCGTCTCTGTATCTCTGTCTCTGTGTCTCTGACCCTGAGTCTCTCTCTCTGTGTCCCTGTCTCTGTGTCTCTGTCCTTGCGTCTCTGTCTCTGTGTCTCTGTCTCTGTGTCCCTGTCTCTGTGTCTATGTCTCTGTGTCTCTGTCTCTGAGTCTCTGCCTCTGTGTCTTTGTCTCTGTCTCTGTGTCTCTGTCTCTGTGTCCCTGTCTCTGTGTCACTGTCTCTGTGTCCCTGTCTCTGTGTCTCTCTCTGTGTCTCTGTCTCTGTGTCTCTGTCTCTGTGTCTATGCCTCTGTACGTGTGTCTCTGGACCTGCGTCTCCGTCTCCGTGTCTCGGTTTCTATGTCTCTGTCTTTATGTCTCTGCCTCTGTGTCTCTGTCTCGGTGTCTCTGTCTCTGTGTCTCTGTCTCTGTGTCTCTGTCTCTGTGTCTCTGTCTCTGTGTCTATGTCTCTGTGTCTCTGTCTCTGAGTCTCTGTCTCTGTGTCTTTGTCTCCGTCTCTGTGTCTCTGTCTCCGAGTCTCTGTCTCTGTGTCTCTGTCTCTGTGTCCCTGTCTCTGTGTCTCTGTCGCTGTGTCCCTGTCTCTGTGTCACTGTCTCTGTGTCCCTGTCTCTGGGTCTCTCTCTGTGTCTCTGTATCTGTGTCTCTGTCTCTGTGTCTATGCCTCTGCCCGTGTGTCTCTGGACCTGCGTCTCCGTCTCCGTGTCTCGGTCTCTATGTCTCTGTCTTTATGTCTCTGCCTCTGTGTCTCTGTCTCGGTGTCTCTGTCTCTGTGTCTCTGTCTCTGTGTCTCTGTCTCTGTGTCTCTGTCTCTGTGTCTATGTCTCTGTGTCTCTGTCTCTGAGTCTCTGTCTCTGTCTTTGTCTCCGTCTCTGTGTCTCTGTCTCCGAGTCTCTGTCTCTGCGTCCCTGTCTCTGTGTCCCCGTCCCTGCGTCTCCGTCTCTGTGTCTCTGTCTCTGTGTCTCTGTCTCTGTGTCTCTGTCTCTGTGTCTATGTCTCTGTGTCTCTGTCTCTTTCCTCTGTCTCTGTGTTTCTGTCTCTGAGTCTCTCTCTCTGTGTCCCTGTCTCTGTGTCTCTGTCCTTGCGTCTCCGTGTCTGTGTCTCTGTCTCTGTGTCTATGTCTCTGTGCCTCTGTCTCTGTGTCTCTGTCTCTGTGTCTCTGTCTCTGTGTCTCTGTCTCTGTGTCTCTGTCTCTGAGTCTCTGTCTCTGTGTCTCTGTCTCTGTGTCTCTGTCTCTGTGTCTCTGTCTCTGTGTCCCTGTCGCTGTGTCCCCGTCTCTGTGTCTCTGTCTCTGTGTCTCTGTCTCTGTGTCTCTGTCTCTGTGTCTCTGTCTCTGTGTCTCTCTCTGTGTCTCTCTCTCTGTGTCTCTGTCTCTGTATCTCTGTCTCTGTGTCTCTGTCCCTATGTCTCTGTCTCTGTGGCTATGTCTCTGTGTCCCTGTCCCTGTGTCTCTGTCTCTGTGGCTATGTCTCTGTGTCTCTGTCCCTTTGTCTCCGTCTCTGTGTCTCTGTCTCTGTCTCTGTGTCTCTGCCTCTGTGTCTCTCTCTCTGTGTCTCTGTCTCTGTGTCTCTGTCTCTGTGTCTATGCCTCTGTCCGTGTGTCTCTGGACCTGCGTCTCCGTCTCCGTGTCTCGGTCTCTATGTCTCTGTCTTTCTGTCTCTGCCTCTGTGTCTCTGCCTCGGTGTCTCTGTCTCTGTGTCTCTGTCTCTGTGTCTCTCTCTGTGTCTCTGTCTCTGTGTCTCTGTCTCTGTGTCTATGCCTCTGTCCGTGTGTCTCTGGACCTGCGTCTCCGTCTCCGTGTCTCGGTCTCTATGTCTCTGTCTTTATGTCTCTGCCTCTGTGTCTCTGTCTCGGTGTCTCTGTCTCTGTGTCTCTGTCTCTGTGTCTCTGTCTCTGTGTCTATGTCTCTGTGTCTCTGTCTCTGAGTCTCTGTCTCTGTGTCTTTGTCTCCGTCTCTGTGTCTCTGTCTCCGAGTCTCTGTCTCTGTGTCTCTGTCTCTGTGTCCCTGTCTCTGTGTCTCTGTCGCTGTGTCCCTGTCTCTGTGTCACTGTCTCTGTGTCCCTGTCTCTGGGTCTCTCTCTGTGTCTCTGTATCTGTGTCTCTGTCTCTGTGTCTATGCCTCTGTCCGCGTGTCACTGTACCTGTGTCTCCGTCTCTGTGTCTCTGTCTCTATGTCTCTGTCTCTCTGTCTCTGTCTCTGTCTCTGTGTCTCCGTTTCTGTGTCTCTCTCCCTGTGTCTCTGTCTCTGAATCTCTCATTGTGTCTCTGTCTCTGTGTCTCTGTCTCTGTGTCTCTGTCTCTGTGTCTCTGTCTCTGTGTCTCTGTCTCTGTGTCTATGTCTCTGTGTCTCTGTCTCTTTCCTCTGTCTCTGTGTTTCTGTCTCTGAGTCTCTCTCTCTGTGTCCCTGTCTCTGTGTCTCTGTCCTTGCGTCTCCGTGTCTGTGTCTCTGTCTCTGTGTCTATGTCTCTGTGCCTCTGTCTCTGTGTCTCTGTCTCTGTGTCTCTGTCTCTGTGTCTCTGTCTCTGTGTCTCTGTCTCTGAGTCTGTCTCTGTGTCCCTGTCTCTGTGTCCCTGTCTCTGTGTCCCTGTCCCTGCGTCTCCGTCTCTGTGTCTCTGCCTCTGTCTCTGTCTCTGTGTCTCTGCCTCTGTATCTTTCTCTGCGTCTCCGTCTCTGTATCTCTGTCCCTGAGTCTCTCTCTCTGTGTCCCTGTCTCTGTGTCTCTGTCTCTGTGTCTCTGTCTCTGTGTCTCTGTCTCTGTGTCTCTGTCTCTGTGTCTCTGTCTCTGTGTCTCTGTCTCTGTGTCTCTGTCTCTGTGTCTCTGTCTCTGTGTCTCTGTCTCTGTGTCTCTGTCTCTGTGTCTCTGTCTCTGGGATTCGTTCTCTGTGTCTCTGTCTCTGTGTCTCTGTCTCCGTGTCTCTGTCTCTATGTCTCTGTCTCTGTGGCTATGTCTCTGTGTCCCAGTCCCTGTGTCACTGTCTCTGTGTCTCTGTCTCTGTGTCTCTGTCTCTGTGTCTCTGTCTCTGTGTCTCTGTCTCTGTGTCCCTGTCGCTGTGTCCCCGTCTCTGTGTCTCTGTCTCTGTGTCTCTGTCTCTGTGTCTCTGTCTCTGTGTCTCTGTCTCTGTGTCTCTCTCTGTGTCTCTCTCTCTGTGTCTCTGTCTCTGTATCTCTGTCTCTGTGTCTCTGTCCCTATGTCTCTGTCTCTGTGGCTATGTCTCTGTGTCCCTGTCCCTGTGTCTCTGTCTCTGTGGCTATGTCTCTGTGTCTCTGTCCCTTTGTCTCCGTCTCTGTGTCTCTGTCTCTGTCTCTGTGTCTCTGCCTCTGTGTCTCTCTCTCTGTGTCTCTGTCTCTGTGTCTCTGTCTCTGTGTCTATGCCTCTGTCCGTGTGTCTCTGGACCTGCGTCTCCGTCTCCGTGTCTCGGTCTCTATGTCTCTGTCTTTCTGTCTCTGCCTCTGTGTCTCTGCCTCGGTGTCTCTGTCTCTGTGTCTCTGTCTCTGTGTCTCTGTCTCCGTGTCTCTGTCTCTGTGTCTACGTCTCTGTGTCTCTGTCTCTGAGTGTCTGCCTCTGTGTCTTTGTCTCTGTCTCTGTGTCTCTGTCTCTGAGTCTGTCTCTGTGTCCCTGTCTCTGTTTCCCTGTCCCTGCGTCTCCGTCTCTGTGTCTCTGCCTCTGTCTCTGTCTCTGTGTCTCTGCCTCTCTATCTGTCTCTGCGTCTCCGTCTCTGTATCTCTGTCTCTGTGCCTCTGTCCCTGAGTCTCTCTCTCTGTGTCCCTGTCTCTGTGTCTCTGTCCTTGCGTCTCTGTCTCTGTGTCTCTGTCTCTGTGTCCCTGTCTCTGTGTCTCTGTCTCTGTGTCCCTGTCTCTGTGTCACTGTCTCTGTGTCCCTGTCTCTGTGTCTCTCTCTGTGTCTCTGTCTCTGTGTCTCTGTCTCTGTGTCTATGCCTCTGTCCGTGTGTCTCTGGACCTGCGCCTCCGTCTCCGTGTCTCGGTCTCTATGTCTCTGTCTTTATGTCTCTGCCTCTGTGTCTCTGTCTCGGTGTCTCTGTCTCTGTGTCTCTGTCTCTGTGTCTCTGTCTCTGTGTCTATGTCTCTGTGTCTCTGTCTCTGAGTCTCTGTCTCTGTGTCTTTGTCTCCGTCTCTGTGTCTCTGTCTCCGAGTCTCTGTCTCTGTGTCTCTGTCTCTGTGTCCCTGTCTCTGTGTCTCTGTCGCTGTGTCCCTGTCTCTGTGTCACTGTCTCTGTGTCCCTGTCTCTGGGTCTCTCTCTGTGTCTCTGTATCTGTGTCTCTGTCTCTGTGTCTATGCCTCTGCCCGTGTGTCTCTGGACCTGCGTCTCCGTCTCCGTGTCTCGGTCTCTATGTCTCTGTCTCTGTGTCTCTGTCCCTGAGTCTCTCTCTCTGTGTCCCTGTCTCTGTGTCTCTGTCCTTGCGTCTCCGCCTCTGTGTCTCCGTCTCTGTGTCTCTGTCTTTGTGTCTATGTCTCCGTGCCTATGCCTCTGTCCGTGTGTCTCTGTACCTGTGTCTCCGTCTCTGTGTCTCTGTCTCTATGTCCCTGTCTCTGTGGCTATGTCTCTGTGTCCCTGTACCTGTGTCACTGTCTCTGTGTCTCTGTCTCTGTGTCTATGCCTCTGTCCGCGTGTCACTGTACCTGTGTCTCCGTCTCTGTGTCTCTGTCTCTATGTCTCTGTCTCTCTGTCTCTGTCTCTGTCTCTGTGTCTCCGTTTCTGTGTCTCTCTCCCTGTGTCTCTGTCTCTGAATCTCTGTCATTGTGTCTCTGTCTCTGTGTCTCTGTCTCTGTGTCTCTGTCTCTGTGTCTCTGTCTCTGTGTCTCTGTCTCTGTGTCTCTGTCTCTGTCTCTGTGTCTCTGTCTCTGTGTCTCTGTCTCTGTGTCTCTGTCTCTGTGTCTCTGTCTCTTTTCCTCTGTCTCTGTGTTTCTGTCTCTGAGTCTCTCTCTCTGTGTCCCTGTCTCTGTGTCTCTGTCCTTGCGTCTCCGTGTCTGTGTCTCTGTCTCTGTGTCTAGGTCTCTGTGCCTCTGTCTCTGTGTCTCTGTCTCTGTGTCTCTGTCTCTGTGTCTCTGTCTCTGAGTCTGTCTCTGTGTCCCTGTCTCTGTGTCCCTGTCCCTGCGTCTCCGTCTCTGTGTCTCTGCCTCTGCCTCTGTCTCTGTCTCTGTGTCTCTGCCTCTGTATCTGTCTCTGCGTCTCCGTCTCTGTATCTCTGTCTCTGTGTCTCTGACCCTGAGTCTCTCTCTCTGTGTCCCTGTCTCTGTGTCTCTGTCCTTGCGTCTCTGTCTCTGTGTCTCTGTCTCTGTGTCCCTGTCTCTGTGTCTATGTCTCTGTGTCTCTGTCTCTGAGTCTCTGCCTCTGTGTCTTTGTCTCTGTCTCTGTGTCTCTGTCTCTGTGTCCCTGTCTCTGTGTCACTGTCTCTGTGTCCCTGTCTCTGTGGCTCTCTCTGTGTCTCTGTCTCTGTGTCTCTGTCTCTGTGTCTATGCCTCTGTCCGTGTGTCTCTGGACCTGCGTCTCCGTCTCCGTGTCTCGGTCTCTATGTCTCTGTCTTTATGTCTCTGCCTCTGTGTCTCTGTCTCGGTGTCTCTGTCTCTGTGTCTCTGTCTCTGTGTCTCTGTCTCTGTGTCTATGTCTCTGTGTCTCTGTCTCTGAGTCTCTGTCTCTGTGTCTTTGTCTCCGTCTCTGTGTCTCTGTCTCCGAGTCTCTGTCTCTGCGTCCCTGTCTCTGTGTCCCCGTCCCTGCGTCTCCGTCTCTGTGTCTCTGCCTCTGTCTCTGTCTCTGTGTCTCTGCCTCTGTATCTTTCTCTGCGTCTCCGTCTCTGTATCTCTGTCTCTGTGTCTCTGTCCCTGAGTCTCTCTCTCTGTGTCCCTGTCTCTGTGTCTCTGTCCTTGCGTCTCCGCCTCTGTGTCTCCGTCTCTGTGTCTCTGTCTTTGTGTCTATGTCTCCGTGCCTATGCCTCTGACCGTGTGTCTCTGTACCTGTGTCTCCGTCTCTGTGTCTCTGTCTCTATGTCCCTGTCTCTGTGGCTATGTCTCTGTGTCCCTGTCCCTGTGTCACTGTCTCTGTGTCTCTGTCTCTGTGTCTATGCCTCTGTCTGTGTGTCACTGTACCTGTGTCTCCGTCTCTGTGTCTCTGTCTCTATGTCTCTGTCTCTCTGTCTCTGTCTCTGTCTCTGTGTCTCCGTTTCTGTGTCTCTCTCCCTGTGTCTCTGTCTCTGAATCTCTGTCATTGTGTCTCTGTCTCTGTGTCTCTGTCTCTGTGTCTCTGTCTCTGTGTCTATGTCTCTGTGTCTCTGTCTCTTTTCCTCTGTCTCTGTGTTTCTGTCTCTGAGTCTCTCTCTCTGTGTCCCTGTCTCTGTGTCTCTGTCCTTGCGTCTCCGTGTCTGTGTCTCTCGCTCTGTGTCTCTGTCTCTGTGTCTATGTCTCTGTGCCTCTGACTCTGTGTCTCTGTCTCTGTGTCTCTGTCTCTGAGTCTGTCTCTGTGTCCCTGTCTCTGTGTCCCTGTCCCTGTGTCTCTGTCTCTGTGTCTCTGTCTCTGTATCTCTGTCTCTGTGTCTCTGTCCCTGAGTCTCTCTCTCTGTGTCCCTGTCTCTGTGTCTCTGTCCTTGCGTCTCCGCCTCTGTGTCTCCGTCTCTGTGTCTCTGTCTTTGTGTCTATGTCTCCGTGCCTATGCCTCTGACCGTGTGTCTCTGTACCTGTGTCTCCGTCTCTGTGTCTCTGTCTCTATGTCCCTGTCTCTGTGGCTATGTCTCTGTGTCCCTGTCCCTGTGTCACTGTCTCTGTGTCTCTGTCTCTGTGTCTATGCCTCTGTCTGTGTGTCACTGTACCTGTGTCTCCGTCTCTGTGTCTCTGTCTCTATGTCTCTGTCTCTCTGTCTCTGTCTCTGTCTCTGTGTCTCCGTTTCTGTGTCTCTCTCCCTGTGTCTCTGTCTCTGAATCTCTGTCATTGTGTCTCTGTCTCTGTGTCTCTGTCTCTGTGTCTCTGTCTCTGTGTCTATGTCTCTGTGTCTCTGTCTCTTTTCCTCTGTCTCTGTGTTTCTGTCTCTGAGTCTCTCTCTCTGTGTCCCTGTCTCTGTGTCTCTGTCCTTGCGTCTCCGTGTCTGTGTCTCTCGCTCTGTGTCTCTGTCTCTGTGTCTATGTCTCTGTGCCTCTGACTCTGTGTCTCTGTCTCTGTGTCTCTGTCTCTGAGTCTGTCTCTGTGTCCCTGTCTCTGTGTCCCTGTCCCTGTGTCTCTGTCTCTGTGTCTCTGTCTCTGTGTCTCTGTCTCTGTGTCTCTGTCTCTGTGTCTCTGTCTCTGTGTCCCTGTCTCTGTGTCTCTGTCTCTGTGTCTCTGTCTCTGTGTCTCTGTCTCTGTGTCTCTGTCTCTGTGTCTCTGTCTCTGTGTCTCTGTCTCTGTGTCTCTGTCTCTGTGTCTCTGTCTCTGTGTCTCTGTCTCTGTGTCTCTGTCCCTGAGTCTCTCTCTCTGTGTCCCTGTCTCTGTGTCTCTGGCTGTCTAACTGTGTCTCTGTCTCTGTTTCTCTGTCCCACGGTATCCGTCTCTGTTTCTCCGTCTCTGTGCCCCTGCCTCTGAGTCTCTGTCTCTGTCTCCCTGGCTCTGCGTCTCTGCCTCCGTGTCTCTGTCTCTGTGTGTATTCGTCTGTGTCTCTGCCTCCGTGTATCTGTCTCTGCGTCTCTCTCTCTCTGTCACTGCCTCTGAATCTCTGTCTCTGTGTCTCTGTCCCAGAGTCTCCGTCTCTATGTCCCTGTCTCTGTGTATCTGTCCCTGTGTCTCCGTCTCTGTGTCTCTGTCTCTGTCTCTGTGTCTCTGCCTCTGTGTCTCTCTCTCTGTGTCTCTGTCTCTGTGTCTCTGTCCTTGCGTCTCCGTGTCTGTGTCTCTGGCTCTGTGTCTCTGTCTCTGTGTCTATGTCTCTGTGCCTCTGTCTCTGTGTCTCTGTCTCTGTGTCTCTGTCTCTGTGTCTCTGTCTCTGTGCCTCTGCCTCTGTGCCTCTGCCTCTGTGTCTCGGTATCTGTGTCTCTGTCTCTGCGTCTCTGTCTCTGTGCCTCTGTTTCTGTGTCTCTGTGTCTCTGTCTCTGTGTCTCTGTCTCTGTGTCTCTGTGTCTCTGTGTCTCTGTGTCTGTGTCTCTGTCCCTGTGTCTCTGTGTCTCTGTCCTTGCGTCTCCGTGTCTGTGTCTCTGGCTCTGTGTCTCTGTCTCTGTGTCTATGTCTCTGTGCCTCTGTCTCTGTGTCTCTGTCTCTGTGTCTCAGTCTCTGTGTCTCTGTCTCTGTGTCTCTGTCTCTGTGTCTCTTTGTCTGTGCCTCTGCCTCTGTGCCTCTGCCTCTGTGTCTCGGTATCTGTGTCTCTGTATCTGCGTCTCTGTCTCTGTGCCTCTGTTTCTGTGTCTCTGTGTCTCTGTCCCTGTGCCTCTGTTTCTGTGTCTCTGTGTCTCTGTCTCTGTGTCTCTGTCTCTGTGTCCTTGTCCCTGTGTCTCTGTCCCTGTGTCTCTGTCTCTGTGTCTCTGTCTCTGTGTCTCTGTCTCTGTGTCCCTGTCTCTGTGTCTCTGCCTCCATGTCTCTGTCTCTGTGTCTATTCCTCTGTGTCTCTGCCTCTGTGTCTCTCACCCTGTGTCTCTGTCTCTGTGTCTCTGTCTCGGTGTCTCTGCCCCTGTGTCTCTGTCTCTGTGTCTCTGTCTCTGTGTCTATGTCTCTGTGCCTCTGTCTCTGAGTCTCTGCCTCTGTGTCTTTGTCTCTGTCTCTGTGTCACTGTCTCGGTGTCTCTGCCCCTGTGCCTCTGTCTCTGTGTCTCTGTCTCTGTGTCTATGTCTCTGTGTCTCTGTCTCCGAGTCTCTGTCTCTGCGTCCCTGTCTCTGTGTCCCCGTCCCTGCGTCTCCGTCTCTGTGTCTCTGCCTCTGTCTCTGTCTCTGTGTCTCTGCCTCTGTATCTTTCTCTGCGTCTCCGTCTCTGTATCTCTGTCCCTGAGTCTCTCTCTCTGTGTCCCTGTCTCTGTGTCTCTGTCCTTGCGTCTCCGCCTCTGTGTCTCCGTCTCTGTGTCTCTGTCTTTGTGTCTATGTCTCCGTGCCTATGCCTCTGTACGTGTGTCTCTGTACCTGTGTCTCCGTCTCTGTGTCTCTGTCTCTATGTCTCTGTCTCTGTGGCTATGTCTCTGTGTCCCTGTCCCTGTGCCACTGTCTCTGCGTCTCTGTCTCTGTGTCTATGCCTCTGTCCGTTTGTCACTGTACCTGTGTCTCCGTCTCTGTGTCTCTGTCTCTATGTCTCTGTCTCTCTGTCTCCGTCTCTGTCTCTGTGTCTCCGTTTCTGTGTCTCTCTCCCTGTGTCTCTGTCTCTGAATCTCTGTCATTGTGTCTCTGTCTCTGTGTCTCTGTCTCTGTGTCTCTGTCTCTGTGTCTATGTCTCTGTGTCTCTGTCTCTTTGCCTCTGTCTCTGTGTCTCTGTCTCTGAGTCTCTCTCTCTGTGTCCCTGTCTCTGTGTCTCTGTCTCTGTGTCTCTGTCTCTGTGTCTCTGTCTCTGTGTCTCTGTCTCTGTGTCTCTGTCTCTGTGTCTCTGTCTCTGTGTCTCTGTCTCTGTGTCTCTGTCTCTGTGTCTCTGTCTCTGTGTCTCTGTCTCTGTGTCTCTGTCTCTGTGTCTCTGTCTCTGGGATTCGTTCTCTGTGTCTCTGTCTCTGTGTCTCTGTCTCCGTGTCTCTGTCTCTATGTCTCTGTCTCTGTGGCTATGTCTCTGTGTCCCAGTCCCTGTGTCCCAGTCCCTGTGTCACTGTCTCTGTGTCTCTGTCTCTGTGTCTCTGTCTCTGTGTCTCTGTCTCTGTGTCTCTGTCTCTGTGTCTCTGTCTCTGTGTCCCTGTCGCTGTGTCCCCGTCTCTGTGTCTCTGTCTCTGTGTCTCTGTCTCTGTGTCTCTGTCTCTGTGTCTCTGTCTCTGTGTCTCTGTCTCTGTGTCTCTGTCTCTGTGTCTCTGTCTCTGTGTCTCTCTCTGTGTCTCTGTCTCTGTATCTCTGTCTCTGTGTCTCTGTCCCTATGTCTCTGTCTCTGTGGCTATGTCTCTGTGTCCCTGTCCCTGTGTCTCTGTCTCTGTGGCTATGTCTCTGTGTCTCTGTCCCTTTGTCTCCGTCTCTGTGTCTCTGTCTCTGTCTCTGTGTCTCTGCCTCTGTGTCTCTCTCTCTGTGTCTCTGTCTCTGTGTCTCTGTCTCTGTGTCTATGCCTCTGTCCGTGTGTCTCTGGACCTGCGTCTCCGTCTCCGTGTCTCGGTCTGTATGTCTCTGTCTTTCTGTCTCTGCCTCTGTGTCTCTGTCTCGGTGTCTCTGTCTCTGTGTCTCTGTCTCTGTGTCTCTGTCTCTGTGTCTCTGTCTCTGTGTCTACGTCTCTGTGTCTCTGTCTCTGAGTGTCTGCCTCTGTGTCTTTGTCTCTGTCTCTGTGTCTCTGTCTCTGAGTCTGTCTCTGTGTCCCTGTCTCTGTTTCCCTGTCCCTGCGTCTCCGTCTCTGTGTCTCTGCCTCTGTCTCTGTCTCTGTGTCTCTGCCTCTGTATCTGTCTCTGCGTCTCCGTCTCTGTATCTCTGTCTCTTTGTCTCTGTCCCTGAGTCTCTCTCTCTGTGTCCCTGTCTCTGTGTCTCTGTCCTTGCGTCTCTGTCTCTGTGTCTCTGTCTCTGTGTCCCTGTCTCTGTGTCTCTGTCGCTGTGTCCCTGTCTCTGTGTCACTGTCTCTGTGTCCCTGTCTCTGGGTCTCTCTCTGTGTCTCTGTATCTGTGTCTCTGTCTCTGTGTCTATGCCTCTGCCCGTGTGTCTCTGGACCTGCGTCTCCGTCTCCGTGTCTCGGTCTCTATGTCTCTGTCTTTATGTCTCTGCCTCTGTGTCTCTGTCTCGGTGTCTCTGTCTCTGTGTCTCTGTCTCTGTGTCTCTGTCTCTGTGTCTATGTCTCTGTGTCTCTGTCTCTGAGTCTCTGTCTCTGTGTCTTTGTCTCCGTCTCTGTGTCTCTGTCTCCGAGTCTCTGTCTCTGCGTCCCTGTCTCTGTGTCCCCGTCCCTGCGTCTCCGTCTCTGTGTCTCTGCCTCTGTCTCTGTCTCTGTGTCTCTGCCTCTGTATCTTTCTCTGCGTCTCCGTCTCTGTATCTCTGTCTCTGTGTCTCTGTCCCTGAGTCTCTCTCTCTGTGTCCCTGTCTCTGTGTCTCTGTCCTTGCGTCTCCGCCTCTGTGTCTCCGTCTCTGTGTCTCTGTCTTTGTGTCTATCTCTCCGTGCCTATGCCTCTGTCCGTGTGTCTCTGTACCTGTGTCTCCGTCTCTGTGTCTCTGTCTCTATGTCCCTGTCTCTGTGGCTATGTCTCTGTGTCCCTGTACCTGTGTCACTGTCTCTGTGTCTCTGTCTCTGTGTCTATGCCTCTGTCCGCGTGTCACTGTACCTGTGTCTCCGTCTCTGTGTCTCTGTCTCTATGTCTCTGTCTCTCTGTCTCTGTCTCTGTCTCTGTGTCTCCGTTTCTGTGTCTCTCTCCCTGTGTCTCTGTCTCTGAATCTCTGTCATTGTGTCTCTGTCTCTGTGTCTCTGTCTCTGTGTCTCTGTCTCTGTGTCTCTGTCTCTGTGTCTATGTCTCTGTGTCTCTGTCTCTTTCCTCTGTCTCTGTGTTTCTGTCTCTGAGTCTCTCTCTCTGTGTCCCTGTCTCCGTGTCTCTGTCCTTGCGTCTCCGTGTCTGTGTCTCTGTCTCTGTGTCTATGTCTCTGTGCCTCTGTCTCTATGTCTCTGTCTCTGTGGCTATGTCTCTGTGTCCCTGTCCCTGTGCCACTGTCTCTGCGTCTCTGTCTCTGTGTCTATGCCTCTGTCCGTTTGTCACTGTACCTGTGTCTCCGTCTCTGTGTCCCCGTCCCTGCGTCTCCGTCTCTGTGTCTCTGCCTCTGTCTCTGTCTCTGTGTCTCTGCCTCTGTATCTTTCTCTGCGTCTCCGTCTCTGTATCTCTGTCTCTGTGTCTCTGTCCCTGAGTCTCTCTCTCTGTGTCCCTGTCTCTGTGTCTCTGTCCTTGCGTCTCCGCCTCTGTGTCTCCGTCTCTGTGTCTCTGTCTTTGTGTCTATGTCTCCGTGCCTATGCCTCTGTCCGTGTGTCTCTGTACCTGTGTCTCCGTCTCTGTGTCTCTGTCTCTATGTCCCTGTCTCTGTGGCTATGTCTCTGTGTCCCTGTACCTGTGTCACTGTCTCTGTGTCTCTGTCTCTGTGTCTATGCCTCTGTCCGCGTGTCACTGTACCTGTGTCTCCGTCTCTGTGTCTCTGTCTCTATGTCTCTGTCTCTCTGTCTCTGTCTCTGTCTCTGTGTCTCCGTTTCTGTGTCTCTCTCCCTGTGTCTCTGTCTCTGAATCTCTGTCATTGTGTCTCTGTCTCTGTGTCTCTGTCTCTGTGTCTCTGTCTCTGTGTCTCTGTCTCTGTGTCTCTGTCTCTGTGTCTATGTCTCTGTGTCTCTGTCTCTTTCCTCTGTCTCTGTGTTTCTGCCTCTGAGTCTCTCTCTCTGTGTCCCTGTCTCTGTGTCTCTGTCCTTGCGTCTCCGTGTCTGTGTCTCTGTCTCTGTGTCTATGTCTCTGTGCCTCTGTCTCTGTGTCTCTGTCTCTGTGTCTCTGTCTCTGTGTCTCTGTCTCTGAGTCTGTCTCTGTGTCCCTGTCTCTGTGTCCCTGTCTCTGTGTCCCTGTCACTGCGTCTCCGTCTCTGTGTCTCTGCCTCTGTCTCTGTCTCTGTGTCTCTGCCTCTGTATCTTTCTCTGCGTCTCCGTCTCTGTATCTCTGTCCCTGAGTCTCTCTCTCTGTGTCCCTGTCTCTGTGTCTCTGTCCTTGCGTCTCCGCCTCTGTGTCTCCGTCTCTGTGTCTCTGTCTTTGTGTCTATGTCTCCGTGCCTATGCCTCTGTACGTGTGTCTCTGTACCTGTGTCTCCGTCTCTGTGTCTCTGTCTCTATGTCTCTGTCTCTGTGGCTATGTCTCTGTGTCCCTGTCCCTGTGCCACTGTCTCTGCGTCTCTGTCTCTGTGTCTATGCCTCTGTCCGTTTGTCACTGTACCTGTGTCTCCGTCTCTGTGTCTCTGTCTCTATGTCTCTGTCTCTCTGTCTCCGTCTCTGTCTCTGTGTCTCCGTTTCTGTGTCTCTCTCCCTGTGTCTCTGTCTCTGAATCTCTGTCAATGTGTCTCTGTCTCTGTGTCTCTGTCTCTGTGTCTCTGTCTCTGTGTCTATGTCTCTGTGTCTCTGTCTCTTTGCCTCTGTCTCTGTGTCTCTGTCTCTGAGTCTCTCTCTCTGTGTCCCTGTCTCTGTGTCTCTGTCTCTGTGTCTCTGTCTCTGTGTCTCTGTCTCTGTGTCTCTGTCTCTGTGTCTCTGTCTCTGTGTCTCTATCTCTGGGATTCGTTCTCTGTGTCTCTGTCTCTGTGTCTCTGTCTCCGTGTCTCTGTCTCTATGTCTCTGTCTCTGTGGCTATGTCTCTGTGTCCCAGTCCCTGTGTCACTGTCTCTGTGTCTCCGTCTCTGTGTCTCTGTCTCTGTGTCTCTCTCTGTGTCTCTCTCTCTGTGTCTCTGTCTCTGTATCTCTGTCTCTGTGTCTCTGTCCCTATGTCTCTCTCTCTGTGTCCCTGTCTCTGTGTCTCTGTCCTTGCGTCTCCGTGTCTGTGTCTCTCGCTCTGTGTCTCTGTCTCTGTGTCTATGTCTCTGTGCCTCTGACTCTGTGTCTCTGTCTCTGTGTCTCTGTCTCTGAGTCTGTCTCTGTGTCCCTGTCTCTGTGTCCCTGTCCCTGCGTCTCCGTCTCTGTGTCTCTGCCTCTGTCTCTGTCTCTGTGTCTCTGCCTCTGTATCTGTCTCTGCGTCTCCGTCTCTGTATCTCTGTCTCTGTGTCTCTGTCCCTGAGTCTCTCTCTCTGTGTCCCTGTCTCTGTGTCTCTGTCCTTGCGTCTCTGTCTCTGTGTCTCTGTCTCTGTGTCCCTGTCCCTGTGTCTATGTCTCTGTGTCTCTGTCTCTGAGTCTCTGCCTCTGTGTCTTTGTCTCTGTCTCTGTGTCTCTGTCTCTGTGTCCCTGTCTCTGTGTCACTGTCTCTGTGTCCCTGTCTCTGTGTCTCTCTCTGTGTCTCTGTCTCTGTGTCTCTGCCTCTGTGTCTATGCCTCTGTCCGTGTGTCTCTGGACCTGCGTCTCCGTCTCCGTGTCTCGGTCTCTATGTCTCTGTCTTTATGTCTCTGCCTCTGTGTCTCTGTATCGGTGTCTCTGTCTCTGTGTCTCTGTCTCTGTGTCTCTGTCTCTGTGTCTATGTCTCTGTGTCTCTGTCTCTGAGTCTCTGTCTCTGTGTCTTTGTCTCCGTCCCTGTGTCTCTGTCTCCGAGTCTCTGTCTCTGCGTCCCTGTCTCTGTGTCCCCGTCCCTGCGTCTCCGTCTCTGTGTCTCTGCGTCTGTCTCTGTCTCTGTGTCTCTGCCTCTGTATCTTTCTCTGCGTCTCCGTCTCTGTATCTCTGTCTCTGTGTCTCTGTCCCTGAGACTCTCTCTCTGTGTCCCTGTCTCTGTGTCTCTGTCCTTGCGTCTCCGCCTCTGTGTCTCCGTCTCTGTGTCTCTGTCTTTGTGTCTATGTCTCCGTGCCTATGCCTCTGTCCGTGTGTCTCTGTACCTGTGTCTCCGTCTCTGTGTCTCTGTCTCTAGGTCCCTGTCTCTGTGGCTATGTCTCTGTGTCCCTGTACCTGTGTCACTGTCTCTGTGTCTCTGTCTCTGTGTCTATGCCTCTGTCCGCGTGTCACTGTACCTGTGTCTCCGTCTCTGTGTCTCTGTCTCTATGTCTCTGTCTCTCTGTCTCTGTCTCTGTCTCTGTGTCTCCGTTTCTGTGTCTCTCTCCCTGTGTCTCTGTCTCTGAATCTCTGTCATTGTGTCTCTGTCTCTGTGTCTCTGTCTCTGTGTCTCTGTCTCTGTGTCTCTGTCTCTGTGTCTATGTCTCTGTGTCTCTGTCTCTTTCCTCTGTCTCTGTGTTTCTGCCTCTGAGTCTCTCTCTCTGTGTCCCTGTCTCTGTGTCTCTGTCCTTGCGTCTCCGTGTCTGTGTCTCTGTCTCTGTGTCTATGTCTCTGTGCCTCTGTCTCTGTGTCTCTGTCTCTGTGTCTCTGTCTCTGTGTCTCTGTCTCTGAGTCTGTCTCTGTGTCCCTGTCTCTGTGTCCCTGTCTCTGTGTCCCTGTCACTGCGTCTCCGTCTCTGTGTCTCTGCCTCTGTCTCTGTCTCTGTGTCTCTGCCTCTGTATCTTTCTCTGCGTCTCCGTCTCTGTATCTCTGTCCCTGAGTCTCCCTCTCTGTGTCCCTGTCTCTGTGTCTCTGTCCTTGCGTCTCCGCCTCTGTGTCTCCGTCTCTGTGTCTCTGTCTTTGTGTCTATGTCTCCGTGCCTATGCCTCTGTACGTGTGTCTCTGTACCTGTGTCTCCGTCTCTGTGTCTCTGTCTCTATGTCTCTGTCTCTGTGGCTATGTCTCTGTGTCCCTGTCCCTGTGCCACTGTCTCTGCGTCTCTGTCTCTGTGTCTATGCCTCTGTCCGTTTGTCACTGTACCTGTGTCTCCGTCTCTGTGTCTCTGTCTCTATGTCTCTGTCTCTCTGTCTCCGTCTCTGTCTCTGTGTCTCCGTTTCTGTGTCTCTCTCCCTGTGTCTCTGTCTCTGAATCTCTGTCAATGTGTCTCTGTCTCTGTGTCTCTGTCTCTGTGTCTCTGTCTCTGTGTCTCTGTCTCTGTGTCTCTGTCTCTGTGTCTATGTCTCTGTGTCTCTGTCTCTTTGCCTCTGTCTCTGTGTCTCTGTCTCTGAGTCTCTCTCTCTGTGTCCCTGTCTCTGTGTCTCTGTCTCTGTGTCTCTGTCTCTGTGTCTCTGTCTCTGTGTCTCTGTCTCTGTGTCTCTGTCTCTGTGTCTCTGTCTCTGGGATTCGTTCTCTGTGTCTCTGTCTCTGTGTCTCTGTCTCCGTGTCTCTGTCTCTATGTCTCTGTCTCTGTGGCTATGTCTCTGTGTCCCAGTCCCTGTGTCACTGTCTCTGTGTCTCCGTCTCTGTGTCTCTGTCTCTGTGTCTCTCTCTGTGTCTCTCTCTCTGTGTCTCTGTCTCTGTATCTCTGTCTCTGTGTCTCTGTCCCTATGTCTCTCTCTCTGTGTCCCTGTCTCTGTGTCTCTGTCCTTGCGTCTCCGTGTCTGTGTCTCTCGCTCTGTGTCTCTGTCTCTGTGTCTATGTCTCTGTGCCTCTGACTCTGTGTCTCTGTCTCTGTGTCTCTGTCTCTGAGTCTGTCTCTGTGTCCCTGTCTCTGTGTCCCTGTCCCTGCGTCTCCGTCTCTGTGTCTCTGCCTCTGTCTCTGTCTCTGTGTCTCTGCCTCTGTATCTGTCTCTGCGTCTCCGTCTCTGTATCTCTGTCTCTGTGTCTCCGTCCCTGAGTCTCTCTCTCTGTGTCCCTGTCTCTGTGTCTCTGTCCTTGCGTCTCTGTCTCTGTGTCTCTGTCTCTGTGTCCCTGTCCCTGTGTCTATGTCTCTGTGTCTCTGTCTCTGAGTCTCTGCCTCTGTGTCTTTGTCTCTGTCTCTGTGTCTCTGTCTCTGTGTCCCTGTCTCTGTGTCACTGTCTCTGTGTCCCTGTCTCTGTGTCTCTCTCTGTGTCTCTGTCTCTGTGTCTCTGCCTCTGTGTCTATGCCTCTGTCCGTGTGTCTCTGGACCTGCGTCTCCGTCTCCGTGTCTCGGTCTCTATGTCTCTGTCTTTATGTCTCTGCCTCTGTGTCTCTGTATCGGTGTCTCTGTCTCTGTGTCTCTGTCTCTGTGTCTCTGTCTCTGTGTCTATGTCTCTGTGTCTCTGTCTCTGAGTCTCTGTCTCTGTGTCTTTGTCTCCGTCCCTGTGTCTCTGTCTCCGAGTCTCTGTCTCTGCGTCCCTGTCTCTGTGTCCCCGTCCCTGCGTCTCCGTCTCTGTGTCTCTGCGTCTGTCTCTGTCTCTGTGTCTCTGCCTCTGTATCTTTCTCTGCGTCTCCGTCTCTGTATCTCTGTCTCTGTGTCTCTGTCCCTGAGACTCTCTCTCTGTGTCCCTGTCTCTGTGTCTCTGTCCTTGCGTCTCCGCCTCTGTGTCTCCGTCTCTGTGCCTCTGTCTTTGTGTCTATGTCTCCGTGTCTATGCCTCTGTCCGTGTGTCTCTGTACCTGTGTCTCCGTCTCTGTGTCTCTGTCTTATGTCTCTGTCTCTCTGTCTCTGTCTCTGTCTCTGTGTCTCCGTTTCTGTGTCTCTCTCCCAGTGTCTCTATCTCTGAATCTCTGTCATTGTGTCTCTGTCTCTGTGTCTCTGTCTCTGAGTCTCTGTCTCTGTGTCTATGTCTCTGTGTCTCTGTCTCTTTTCCTCTGTCTCTGTGTTTCTGTCTCTGAGTCTTTCTCTCTCTGTCCCTGTCTCTGTGTCTCTGTCCTTGCGTCTCCGTGTCTGTGTCTCTCGCTCTGTGTCTCTGTCTCTGTGTCTATGTCTCTATGTCTCTGTCTCTGTGGCTATGTCTCTGTGTCCCAGTCCCTGTGTCACTGTCTCTGTGTCTCCGTCTCTGTGTCTCTGTCTCTGTGTCTCTCTCTGTGTCTCTCTCTCTGTGTCTCTGTCTCTGTGTCTCTGTCCTTGCGTCTCCGTGTCCGTGTCTCTCGCTCTGTGTCTCTGTCTCTGTGTCTATGTCTCTTTCCTCTGTCTCTGTGTTTCTGTCTCTGAGTCTCTCTCTCTGTGTCCCTGTCTCCGTGTCTCTGTCCTTGCGTCTCCGTGTCTGTGTCTCTGTCTCTGTGTCTATGTCTCTGTGCCTCTGTCTCTATGTCTCTGTCTCTGTGGCTATGTCTCTGTGTCCCTGTCCCTGTGCCACTGTCTCTGCGTCTCTGTCTCTGTGTCTATGCCTCTGTCCGTTTGTCACTGTACCTGTGTCTCCGTCTCTGTGTCCCCGTCCCTGCGTCTCCGTCTCTGTGTCTCTGCCTCTGTCTCTGTCCCTGTGTCTCTGCCTCTGTATCTTTCTCTGCGTCTCCGTCTCTGTATCTCTGTCTCTGTGTCTCTGTCCCTGAGTCTCTCTCTCTGTGTCCCTGTCTCTGTGTCTCTGTCCTTGCGTCTCCGCCTCTGTGTCTCCGTCTCTGTGTCTCTGTCTTTGTGTCTATGTCTCCGTGCCTATGCCTCTGTCCGTGTGTCTCTGTACCTGTGTCTCCGTCTCTGTGTCTCTGTCTCTATGTGCCTGTCTCTGTGGCTATGTCTCTGTGTCCCTGTACCTGTGTCACTGTCTCTGTGTCTCTGTCTCTGTGTCTATGCCTCTGTCCGCGTGTCACTGTACCTGTGTCTCCGTCTCTGTGTCTCTGTCTCTATGTCTCTGTCTCTCTGTCTCTGTCTCTGTCTCTGTGTCTCCGTTTCTGTGTCTCTCTCCCTGTGTCTCTGTCTCTGAATCTCTGTCATTGTGTCTCTGTCTCTGTGTCTCTGTCTCTGTGTCTCTGTCTCTGTGTCTCTGTCTCTGTGTCTCTGTCTCTGTGTCTCTGTCTCTGTGTCTCTGTCTCTGTGTCTATGTCTCTGTGTCTCTGTCTCTTTCCTCTGTCTCTGTGTTTCTGCCTCTGAGTCTCTCTCTCTGTGTCCCTGTCTCTGTGTCTCTGTCCTTGCGTCTCCGTGTCTGTGTCTCTGTCTCTGTGTCTATGTCTCTGTGCCTCTGTCTCTGTGTCTCTGTCTCTGTGTCTCTGTCTCTGTGTCTCTGTCTCTGAGTCTGTCTCTGTGTCCCTGTCTCTGTGTCCCTGTCTCTGTGTCCCTGTCACTGCGTCTCCGTCTCTGTGTCTCTGCCTCTGTCTCTGTCTCTGTGGCTATGTCTCTGTGTCCCAGTCCCTGTGTCACTGTCTCTGTGTCTCCGTCTCTGTGTCTCTGTCTCTGTGTCTCTCTCTGTGTCTCTCTCTCTGTGTCTCTGTCTCTGTATCTCTGTCTCTGTGTCTCTGTCCCTATGTCTCTCTCTCTGTGTCCCTGTCTCTGTGTCTCTGTCCTTGCGTCTCCGTGTCTGTGTCTCTCGCTCTGTGTCTCTGTCTCTGTGTCTATGTCTCTGTGCCTCTGACTCTGTGTCTCTGTCTCTGTGTCTCTGTCTCTGAGTCTGTCTCTGTGTCCCTGTCTCTGTGTCCCTGTCCCTGCGTCTCCGTCTCTGTGTCTCTGCCTCTGTCTCTGTCTCTGTGTCTCTGCCTCTGTATCTGTCTCTGCGTCTCCGTCTCTGTATCTCTGTCTCTGTGTCTCTGTCCCTGAGTCTCTCTCTCTGTGTCCCTGTCTCTGTGTCTCTGTCCTTGCGTCTCTGTCTCTGTGTCTCTGTCTCTGTGTCCCTGTCCCTGTGTCTATGTCTCTGTGTCTCTGTCTCTGAGTCTCTGCCTCTGTGTCTTTGTCTCTGTCTCTGTGTCTCTGTCTCTGTGTCCCTGTCTCTGTGTCACTGTCTCTGTGTCCCTGTCTCTGTGTCTCTCTCTGTGTCTCTGTCTCTGTGTCTCTGCCTCTGTGTCTATGCCTCTGTCCGTGTGTCTCTGGACCTGCGTCTCCGTCTCCGTGTCTCGGTCTCTATGTCTCTGTCTTTATGTCTCTGCCTCTGTGTCTCTGTCTCGGTGTCTCTGTCTCTGTGTCTCTGTCTCTGTGTCTCTGTCTCTGTGTCTATGTCTCTGTGTCTCTGTCTCTGAGTCTCTGTCTCTGTGTCTTTGTCTCCGTCCCTGTGTCTCTGTCTCCGAGTCTCTGTCTCTGCGTCCCTGTCTCTGTGTCCCCGTCCCTGCGTCTCCGTCTCTGTGTCTCTGCGTCTGTCTCTGTCTCTGTGTCTCTGCCTCTGTATCTTTCTCTGCGTCTCCGTCTCTGTATCTCTGTCTCTGTGTCTCTGTCCCTGAGACTCTCTCTCTGTGTCCCTGTCTCTGTGTCTCTGTCCTTGCGTTTCCGCCTCTGTGTCTCCGTCTCTGTGCCTCTGTCTTTGTGTCTATGTCTCCGTGCCTATGCCTCTGTCCGTGTGTCTCTGTACCTGTGTCTCCGTCTCTGTGTCTCTGTCTCT
The DNA here is from genome assembly GCA_945859595.2 of Megachile willughbiella. Classification (NCBI taxonomy): domain Eukaryota; kingdom Metazoa; phylum Arthropoda; class Insecta; order Hymenoptera; family Megachilidae; genus Megachile; species Megachile willughbiella. The sequence goes on from CAMAOD020000286.1 coordinate 1,706,217, forward strand.
ATGTCCCTGTCTGTGTGGCTATGTCTCTGTGTCCCTGTCCCTGTGTCACTGTCTCTGTGTCTCTGTCTCTGTGTCTATGCCTCTGTCCGTGTGTCACTGTACCTGTGTCTCCGTCTCTGTGTCTCTGTCTTATGTCTCTGTCTCTCTGTCTCTGTCTCTGTCTCTGTGTCTCCGTTTCTGTGTCTCTCTCCCTGTGTCTCTGTCTCTGAATCTCTGTCATTGTGTCTCTGTCTCTGTGTCTCTGTCTCTGTGTCTCTGTCTCTGTGTCTATGTCTCTGTGTCTCTGTCTCTTTTCCTCTGTCTCTGTGTTTCTGTCTCTGAGTCTTTCTCTCTCTGTCCCTGTCTCTGTGTCTCTGTCCTTGCGTCTCCGTGTCTGTGTCTCTCGCTCTGTGTCTCTCGCTCTGTGTCTCTGTCTCTGTGTCTATGTCTCTGTGCCTCTGTCTCTGTGTCTCTGTCTCAGTGTCTCTGTCTCTGTGTCTCTGTCTCTGTGCCTCTGCCTCTGTGCCTCTGACTCTGTGTCTCGGTATCTGTGTCTCTGTCTCTGTGCCTCTGTTTCTGTGTCTCTGTGTCTCTGTCTCTGTGTCTCTGTCTCTGTGTCTCTGTGTCTGTGTCTCTGTCTCTGTGTCTCTGTCTCTGCGTCTCTGTCTCTGTTTCTCTGTCTCTGTCTCTGTGTCTGTCTCTGTGTCTCTCTCCCTGTGTCTCTGTCTCTGAATCTCTGTCATTGTGTCTCTGTCTCTGTGTCTCTGTCTCTGTGTCTCTGTCTCTGTCTCTGTGTCTGTGTCTCTGTGTCTCTGTCTCTGTGTCTCCGACTCTGTGTCTCTGTCTCTGTGTCTCTGTCCCTGTGTCTCTGTCTCTGTGTCTCTGTCTCTGTGTCTCTGTCTCTGTGTCTCTGTCTCTGTGTCTCTGTCTCTGTGTCTCTGTCTCTGTGTCTCTGTCTCTGTGTCTCTGTCTCTGTGTCTCTGTCTCTGTGTCTCTGTCTCTGTGTCTCTGTCTCTGTGTCTCTGTCTCTGTGTCTCTGTCTCTGTGTCTCTGTCTCTGTGTCTCTGTCTCTGTGTCTCTCTCTGTGTCTCTGTCTCTGTGTCTCTCTCTCTGTGCCTCTGTCTGTGTGTCCAAGCCTCTGTCTCTGTGTCTCCGTTTCTGTGTCTCTTTCCCTGTGTCTCTGTCTCTGAATCTCTGTCATTGCGTCTCTGTCTCTGTGTCTCGGTCTCTTTGTCTCTGTCTGTGTGTCTTTTTCTCTGTGTCCCTGTTTCTGTGTCTCTGTCCCTGTGTCTCCGTCTCTGTGTCTCTGTCTCTGTGTCTCTGTCTCTGTGTCTCTGTCTCTGTGTCTCTGTCTCTGTGTCTCTGTCTCTGTGTCTATGCCTCTGTCCGTGTGTCACTGTACCTGTGTCTCCGTCTCTGTGTCTCTGTCTCTATGTCTCTGTCTCTCTGTCTCCGTCTCTGTCTCTGTGTCTCCGTTTCTGTGTCTCTCTCCCTGTGTCTCTGTCTCTGAATCTCTGTCATTGTGTCTCTGTCTCTGTGTCTCTGTCTCTGTGTCTCTGTCTCTGTGTCTCTGTCTCTGTGCCTCTGTTTCTGTGTCTCTGTGTCTCTGTCTCTGTGTCTCTGTCTCTGTGTCTCTGTGTCTGTGTCTCTGTCCCTGTGCCTCTGTTTCTGTGTCTCTGTGTCTCTGTCTCTGTGTCTCTGTCTCTGTATCCTTGTCCCTGTGTCTCTGTCCCTGTGTCTCTGTCTCTGTGTCTCTGTCTCTGTGTCTCTGTCTCTGTGTCCCTGTCTCTGTGTCTCTGCCTCCATGTCTCTGTCTCTGTGTCTATTCCTCTGTGTCTCTGCCTCTGTGTCTCTCACCCTGTGTCTCTGTCTCTGTGTCTCTGTCTCGGTGTCTCTGCCCCTGTGTCTCTGTCTCTGTGTCTCTGTCTCTGTGTCTATGTCTCTGTGCCTCTGTCTCTGAGTCTCTGCCTCTGTGTCTTTGTCTCTGTCTCTGTGTCACTGTCTCGGTGTCTCTGCCCCTGTGCCTCTGTCTCTGTGTCTCTGTCTCTGTGTCTATGTCTCTGTGTCTCTGTCTCCGAGTCTCTGTCTCTGCGTCCCTGTCTCTGTGTCCCCGTCCCTGCGTCTCCGTCTCTGTGTCTCTGCCTCTGTCTCTGTCTCTGTGTCTCTGCCTCTGTATCTTTCTCTGCGTCTCCGTCTCTGTATCTCTGTCCCTGAGTCTCTCTCTCTGTGTCCCTGTCTCTGTGTCTCTGTCCTTGCGTCTCCGCATCTGTGTCTCCGTCTCTGTGTCTCTGTCTTTGTGTCTATGTCTCCGTGCCTATGCCTCTGTACGTGTGTCTCTGTACCTGTGTCTCCGTCTCTGTGTCTCTGTCTCTATGTCTCTGTCTCTGTGGCTATGTCTCTGTGTCCCTGTCCCTGTGCCACTGTCTCTGCGTCTCTGTCTCTGTGTCTATGCCTCTGTCCGTTTGTCACTGTACCTGTGTCTCCGTCTCTGTGTCTCTGTCTCTATGTCTCTGTCTCTCTGTCTCCGTCTCTGTCTCTGTGTCTCCGTTTCTGTGTTTCTCTCCCTGTGTCTCTGTCTCTGAATCTCTGTCATTGTGTCTCTGTCTCTGTGTCTCTGTCTCTGTGTCTCTGTCTCTGTGTCTATGTCTCTGTGTCTCTGTCTCTTTGCCTCTGTCTCTGTGTCTCTGTCTCTGAGTCTCTCTCTCTGTGTCCCTGTCTCTGTGTCTCTGTCTCTGTGTCTCTGTCTCTGTGTCTCTGTCTCTGTGTCTCTGTCTCTGTGTCTCTGTCTCTGTGTCTCTGTCTCTGTGTCTCTGTCTCTGTGTCTCTGTCTCTGTGTCTCTGTCTCTGTGTCTCTGTCTCTGGGATTCGTTCTCTGTGTCTCTGTCTCTGTGTCTCTGTCTCCGTGTCTCTGTCTCTATGTCTCTGTCTCTGTGGGTATGTCTCTGTGTCCCAGTCCCTGTGTCCCAGTCCCTGTGTCACTGTCTCTGTGTCTCTGTCTCTGTGTCTCTGTCTCTGTGTCTCTGTCTCTGTGTCTCTGTCTCTGTGTCTATGTCTCTGTGTCTCTGTCTCTGAGTGTCTGCCTCTGTGTCTTTGTCTCTGTCTCTGTGTCTCTGTCTCTGAGTCTGTCTCTGTGTCCCTGTCTCTGTTTCCCTGTCCCTGCGTCTCCGTCTCTGTGTCTCTGCCTCTGTCTGTGTCTCTGTGTCTCTGCCTCTGTATCTGTCTCTGCGTCTCCGTCTCTGTATCTCTGTCTCTGTGTCTCTGTCCCTGAGTCTCTCTCTCTGTGTCCCTGTCTCTGTGTCTCTGTCCTTGCGTCTCTGTCTCTGTGTCTCTGTCTCTGTGTCCCTGTCTCTGTGTCTCTGTCGCTGTGTCCCTGTCTCTGTGTCACTGTCTCTGTGTCCCTGTCTCTGGGTCTCTCTCTGTGTCTCTGTATCTGTGTCTCTGTCTCTGTGTCTATGCCTCTGCCCGTGTGTCTCTGGACCTGCGTCTCCGTCTCCGTGTCTCGGTCTCTATGTCTCTGTCTTTATGTCTCTGCCTCTGTGTCTCTGTCTCGGTGTCTCTGTCTCTGTGTCTCTGTCTCTGTGTCTCTGTCTCTGTGTCTATGTCTCTGTGTCTCTGTCTCTGAGTCTCTGTCTCTGTGTCTTTGTCTCCGTCTCTGTGTCTCTGTCTCCGAGTCTCTGTCTCTGCGTCCCTGTCTCTGTGTCCCCGTCCCTGCGTCTCCGTCTCTGTGTCTCTGCCTCTGTCTCTGTCTCTGTGTCTCTGCCTCTGTATCTTTCTCTGCGTCTCCGTCTCTGTATCTCTGTCTCTGTGTCTCTGTCCCTGAGTCTCTCTCTCTGTGTCCCTGTCTCTGTGTCTCTGTCCTTGCGTCTCCGCCTCTGTGTCTCCGTCTCTGTGTCTCTGTCTTTGTGTCTATGTCTCCGTGCCTATGCCTCTGTCCGTGTGTCTCTGTACCTGTGTCTCCGTCTCTGTGTCTCTGTCTCTATGTCCCTGTCTCTGTGGCTATGTCTCTGTGTCCCTGTACCTGTGTCACTGTCTCTGTGTCTCTGTCTCTGTGTCTATGCCTCTGTCCGCGTGTCACTGTACCTGTGTCTCCGTCTCTGTGTCTCTGTCTCTATGTCTCTGTCTCTCTGTCTCTGTCTCTGTCTCTTTGTCTCCGTTTCTGTGTCTCTCTCCCTGTGTCTCTGTCTCTGAATCTCTGTCATTGTGTCTCTGTCTCTGTGTCTCTGTCTCTGTGTCTCTGTCTCTGTGTCTCTGTCTCTGTGTCTATGTCTCTGTGTCTCTGTCTCTTTCCTCTGTCTCTGTGTTTCTGTCTCTGTGTCTCTCTCTCTGTGTCCCTGTCTCCGTGTCTCTGTCCTTGCGTCTCCGTGTCTGTGTCTCTGTCTCTGTGTCTATGTCTCTGTGCCTCTGTCTCTATGTCTCTGTCTCTGTGGCTATGTCTCTGTGTCCCTGTCCCTGTGCCACTGTCTCTGCGTCTCTGTCTCTGTGTCTATGCCTCTGTCCGTTTGTCACTGTACCTGTGTCTCCGTCTCTGTGTCCCCGTCCCTGCGTCTCCGTCTCTGTGTCTCTGCCTCTGTCTCTGTCTCTGTGTCTCTGCCTCTGTATCTTTCTCTGCGTCTCCGTCTCTGTATCTCTGTCTCTGTGTCTCTGTCCCTGAGTCTCTCTCTCTGTGTCCCTGTCTCTGTGTCTCTGTCCTTGCGTCTCCGCCTCTGTGTCTCCGTCTCTGTGTCTCTGTCTTTGTGTCTATGTCTCCGTGCCTATGCCTCTGTCCGTGTGTCTCTGTACCTGTGTCTCCGTCTCTGTGTCTCTGTCTCTATGTCCCTGTCTCTGTGGCTATGTCTCTGTGTCCCTGTACCTGTGTCACTGTCTCTGTGTCTCTGTCTCTGTGTCTATGCCTCTGTCCGCGTGTCACTGTACCTGTGTCTCCGTCTCTGTGTCTCTGTCTCTATGTCTCTGTCTCTCTGTCTCTGTCTCTGTCTCTGTGTCTCCGTTTCTGTGTCTCTCTCCCTGTGTCTCTGTCTCTGAATCTCTGTCATTGTGTCTCTGTCTCTGTGTCTCTGTCTCTGTGTCTCTGTCTCTGTGTCTCTGTCTCTGTGTCTCTGTCTCTGTGTCTATGTCTCTGTGTCTCTGTCTCTTTCCTCTGTCTCTGTGTTTCTGCCTCTGAGTCTCTCTCTCTGTGTCCCTGTCTCTGTGTCTCTATCCTTGCGTCTCCGTGTCTGTGTCTCTGTCTCTGTGTCTATGTCTCTGTGCCTCTGTCTCTGTGTCTCTGTCTCTGTGTCTCTGTCTCTGTGTCTCTGTCTCTGAGTCTGTCTCTGTGTCCCTGTCTCTGTGTCCCTGTCTCTGTGTCCCTGTCACTGCGTCTCCGTCTCTGTGTCTCTGCCTCTGTCTCTGTCTCTGTGTCTCTGCCTCTGTATCTTTCTCTGCGTCTCCGTCTCTGTATCTCTGTCCCTGAGTCTCTCTCTCTCTGTCCCTGTCTCTGTGTCTCTGTCCTTGCGTCTCCGCCTCTGTGTCTCCGTCTCTGTGTCTCTGTCTTTGTGTCTATGTCTCCGTGCCTATGCCTCTGTACGTGTGTCTCTGTACCTGTGTCTCCGTCTCTGTGTCTCTGTCTCTATGTCTCTGTCTCTGTGGCTATGTCTCTGTGTCCCTGTCCCTGTGCCACTGTCTCTGCGTCTCTGTCTCTGTGTCTATGCCTCTGTCCGTTTGTCACTGTACCTGTGTCTCCGTCTCTGTGTCTCTGTCTCTATGTCTCTGTCTCTCTGTCTCCGTCTCTGTCTCTGTGTCTCCGTTTCTGTGTCTCTCTCCCTGTGTCTCTGTCTCTGAATCTCTGTCAATGTGTCTCTGTCTCTGTGTCTCTGTCTCTGTGTCTCTGTCTCTGTGTCTATGTCTCTGTGTCTCTGTCTCTTTGCCTCTGTCTCTGTGTCTCTGTCTCTGAGTCTCTCTCTCTGTGTCCCTGTCTCTGTGTCTCTGTCTCTGTGTCTCTGTCTCTGTGTCTCTGTCTCTGTGTCTCTGTCTCTGTGTCTCTGTCTCTGTGTCTCTGTCTCTGTGTCTCTGTCTCTGGGATTCGTTCTCTGTGTCTCTGTCTCTGTGTCTCTGTCTCCGTGTCTCTGTCTCTATGTCTCTGTCTCTGTGGCTATGTCTCTGTGTCCCAGTCCCTGTGTCACTGTCTCTGTGTCTCCGTCTCTGTGTCTCTGTCTCTGTGTCTCTCTCTGTGTCTCTCTCTCTGTGTCTCTGTCTCTGTATCTCTGTCTCTGTGTCTCTGTCCCTATGTCTCTCTCTCTGTGTCCCTGTCTCTGTGTCTCTGTCCTTGCGTCTCCGTGTCTGTGTCTCTCGCTCTGTGTCTCTGTCTCTGTGTCTATGTCTCTGTGCCTCTGACTCTGTGTCTCTGTCTCTGTGTCTCTGTCTCTGAGTCTGTCTCTGTGTCCCTGTCTCTGTGTCCCTGTCCCTGCGTCTCCGTCTCTGTGTCTCTGCCTCTGTCTCTGTCTCTGTGTCTCTGCCTCTGTATCTGTCTCTGCGTCTCCGTCTCTGTATCTCTGTCTCTGTGTCTCTGTCCCTGAGTCTCTCTCTCTGTGTCCCTGTCTCTGTGTCTCTGTCCTTGCGTCTCTGTCTCTGTGTCTCTGTCTCTGTGTCCCTGTCCCTGTGTCTATGTCTCTGTGTCTCTGTCTCTGAGTCTCTGCCTCTGTGTCTTTGTCTCTGTCTCTGTGTCTCTGTCTCTGTGTCCCTGTCTCTGTGTCACTGTCTCTGTGTCCCTGTCTCTGTGTCTCTCTCTGTGTCTCTGTCTCTGTGTCTCTGCCTCTGTGTCTATGCCTCTGTCCGTGTGTCTCTGGACCTGCGTCTCCGTCTCCGTGTCTCGGTCTCTATGTCTCTGTCTTTATGTCTCTGCCTCTGTGTCTCTGTCTCGGTGTCTCTGTCTCTGTGTCTCTGTCTCTGTGTCTCTGTCTCTGTGTCTATGTCTCTGTGTCTCTGTCTCTGAGTCTCTGTCTCTGTGTCTTTGTCTCCGTCCCTGTGTCTCTGTCTCCGAGTCTCTGTCTCTGCGTCCCTGTCTCTGTGTCCCCGTCCCTGCGTCTCCGTCTCTGTGTCTCTGCGTCTGTCTCTGTCTCTGTGTCTCTGCCTCTGTATCATTCTCTGCGTCTCCGTCTCTGTATCTCTGTCTCTGTGTCTCTGTCCCTGAGACTCTCTCTCTGTGTCCCTGTCTCTGTGTCTCTGTCCTTGCGTCTCCGCCTCTGTGTCTCCGTCTCTGTGCCTCTGTCTTTGTGTCTATGTCTCCGTGTCTATGCCTCTGTCCGTGTGTCTCTGTACCTGTGTCTCCGTCTCTGTGTCTCTGTCTTATGTCTCTGTCTCTCTGTCTCTGTCTCTGTCTCTGTGTCTCCGTTTCTGTGTCTCTCTCCCAGTGTCTCTATCTCTGAATCTCTGTCATTGTGTCTCTGTCTCTGTGTCTCTGTCTCTGAGTCTCTGTCTCTGTGTCTATGTCTCTGTGTCTCTGTCTCTTTTCCTCTGTCTCTGTGTTTCTGTCTCTGAGTCTTTCTCTCTCTGTCCCTGTCTCTGTGTCTCTGTCCTTGCGTCTCCGTGTCTGTGTCTCTCGCTCTGTGTCTCTGTCTCTGTGTCTATGTCTCTATGTCTCTGTCTCTGTGGCTATGTCTCTGTGTCCCAGTCCCTGTGTCACTGTCTCTGTGTCTCCGTCTCTGTGTCTCTGTCTCTGTGTCTCTCTCTGTGTCTCTCTCTCTGTGTCTCTGTCTCTGTGTCTCTGTCCTTGCGTCTCCGTGTCTGTGTCTCTCGCTCTGTGTCTCTGTCTCTGTGTCTATGTCTCTGTGCCTCTGACTCTGTGTCTCTGTCTCTGTGTCTCTGTCTCTGTGTCTCTGTCTCTGTGTCTCTGTCTCTGTGTCTCTGTCTCTGTGTCTCTGTCTCTGTGTCTCTGTCTCTGTGTCTCTGTCTCTGTGTCTCTGTCTCTGTGTCTCTGTCTCTGGGATTCGTTCTCTGTGTCTCTGTCTCTGTGTCTCTGTCTCCGTGCCTCTGTCTCTATGTCTCTGTCTCTGTGGCTATGTCTCTGTGTCCCAGTCCCTGTGTCACTGTCTCTGTGTCTCTGTCTCTGTGTCTCTGTCTCTGTGTCTCTGTCTCTGTGTCTCTGTCTCTGTGTCTCTGTCTCTGTGTCTCTGTCTCTGTGTCTCTGTCTCTGTGTCCCTGTCGCTGTGTCCCCGTCTCTGTGTCTCTGTCTCTGTGTCTCTGTCTCTGTGTCTCTGTCTCTGTGTCTCTGTCTCTGTGTCTCTGTCTCTGTGTCTCTGTCTCTGTGTCTCTGTCTCTGTGTCTCTGTCTCTGTGTCTCTGTCTCTGTGTCTCTCTCTGTGTCTCTGTCTCTGTATCTCTGTCTCTGTGTCTCTGTCCCTATGTCTCTGTCTCTGTGGCTATGTCTCTGTGTCCCTGTCCCTGTGTCTCTGTCTCTGTGGCTATGTCTCTGTGTCTCTGTCCCTTTGTCTCCGTCTCTGTGTCTCTGTCTCTGTCTCTGTGTCTCTGCCTCTGTGTCTATCTCTCTGTGTCTCTGTCTCTGTGTCTCTGTCTCTGTGTCTATGCCTCTGTCCGTGTGTCTCTGGACCTGCGTCTCCGTCTCCGTGTCTCGGTCTCTATGTCTCTGTCTTTCTGTCTCTGCCTCTGTGTCTCTGTCTCGGTGTCTCTGTCTCTGTGTCTCTGTCTCTGTGTCTCTGTCTCTGTGTCTATGTCTCTGTGTCTCTGTCTCTGAGTCTCTGTCTCTGTGTCTTTGTCTCCGTCTCTGTGTCTCTGTCTCGGAGTCTCTGTCTCTGCGTCCCTGTCTCTGTGTCCCCGTCCCTGCGTCTCCGTCTCTGTGTCTCTGCCTCTGTCTCTGTCTCTGTGTCTCTGCCTCTGTATCTTTCTCTGCGTCTCCGTCTCTGTATCTCTGTCTCTGTGTCTCTGTCCCTGAGTCTCTCTCTCTGTGTCCCTGTCTCTGTGTCTCTGTCCTTGCGTCTCCGCCTCTGTGTCTCCGTCTCTGTGTCTCTGTCTCTATGTCTCTGTCTCTCTGTCTCTGTCTCTGTCTCTGTGTCTCCGTTTCTGTGTCTCTCTCCCTGTGTCTCTGTCTCTGAATCTCTGTCATTGTGTCTCTGTCTCTGTGTCTCTGTCTCTGTGTCTATGTCTCTGTGCCTCTGTCTCTGTGTCTCTGTCTCTGTGTCTCTGTCTCTGTGTCTCTGTCTCTGAGTCTGTCTCTGTGTCCCTGTCTCTGTGTCCCTGTCTCTGTGTCCCTGTCACTGCGTCTCCGTCTCTGTGTCTCTGCCTCTGTCTCTGTCTCTGTGTCTCTGCCTCTGTATCTTTCTCTGCGTCTCCGTCTCTGTATCTCTGTCCCTGAGTCTCTCTCTCTCTGTCCCTGTCTCTGTGTCTCTGTCCTTGCGTCTCCGCCTCTGTGTCTCCGTCTCTGTGTCTCTGTCTTTGTGTCTATGTCTCCGTGCCTATGCCTCTGTACGTGTGTCTCTGTACCTGTGTCTCCGTCTCTGTGTCTCTGTCTCTATGTCTCTGTCTCTGTGGCTATGTCTCTGTGTCCCTGTCCCTGTGCCACTGTCTCTGCGTCTCTGTCTCTGTGTCTATGCCTCTGTCCGTTTGTCACTGTACCTGTGTCTCCGTCTCTGTGTCTCTGTCTCTATGTCTCTGTCTCTCTGTCTCCGTCTCTGTCTCTGTGTCTCCGTTTCTGTGTCTCTCTCCCTGTGTCTCTGTCTCTGAATCTCTGTCAATGTGTCTCTGTCTCTGTGTCTCTGTCTCTGTGTCTCTGTCTCTGTGTCTATGTCTCTGTGTCTCTGTCTCTTTGCCTCTGTCTCTGTGTCTCTGTCTCTGAGTCTCTCTCTCTGTGTCCCTGTCTCTGTGTCTCTGTCTCTGTGTCTCTGTCTCTGTGTCTCTGTCTCTGTGTCTCTGTCTCTGTGTCTCTGTCTCTGTGTCTCTGTCTCTGTGTCTCTGTCTCTGGGATTCGTTCTCTGTGTCTCTGTCTCTGTGTCTCTGTCTCCGTGTCTCTGTCTCTATGTCTCTGTCTCTGTGGCTATGTCTCTGTGTCCCAGTCCCTGTGTCACTGTCTCTGTGTCTCCGTCTCTGTGTCTCTGTCTCTGTGTCTCTCTCTGTGTCTCTCTCTCTGTGTCTCTGTCTCTGTATCTCTGTCTCTGTGTCTCTGTCCCTATGTCTCTCTCTCTGTGTCCCTGTCTCTGTGTCTCTGTCCTTGCGTCTCCGTGTCTGTGTCTCTCGCTCTGTGTCTCTGTCTCTGTGTCTATGTCTCTGTGCCTCTGACTCTGTGTCTCTGTCTCTGTGTCTCTGTCTCTGAGTCTGTCTCTGTGTCCCTGTCTCTGTGTCCCTGTCCCTGCGTCTCCGTCTCTGTGTCTCTGCCTCTGTCTCTGTCTCTGTGTCTCTGCCTCTGTATCTGTCTCTGCGTCTCCGTCTCTGTATCTCTGTCTCTGTGTCTCTGTCCCTGAGTCTCTCTCTCTGTGTCCCTGTCTCTGTGTCTCTGTCCTTGCTCTCTGTCTCTGTGTCTCTGTCTCTGTGTCCCTGTCCCTGTGTCTATGTCTCTGTGTCTCTGTCTCTGAGTCTCTGCCTCTGTGTCTTTGTCTCTGTCTCTGTGTCTCTGTCTCTGTGTCCGTGTCTCTGTGTCACTGTCTCTGTGTCCCTGTCTCTGTGTCTCTCTCTGTGTCTCTGTCTCTGTGTCTCTGCCTCTGTGTCTATGCCTCTGTCCGTGTGTCTCTGGACCTGCGTCTCCGTCTCCGTGTCTCGGTCTCTATGTCTCTGTCTTTATGTCTCTGCCTCTGTGTCTCTGTCTCGGTGTCTCTGTCTCTGTGTCTCTGTCTCTGTGTCTCTGTCTCTGTGTCTATGTCTCTGTGTCTCTGTCTCTGAGTCTCTGTCTCTGTGTCTTTGTCTCCGTCCCTGTGTCTCTGTCTCCGAGTCTCTGTCTCTGCGTCCCTGTCTCTGTGTCCCCGTCCCTGCGTCTCCGTCTCTGTGTCTCTGCGTCTGTCTCTGTCTCTGTGTCTCTGCCTCTGTATCTTTCTCTGCGTCTCCGTCTCTGTATCTCTGTCTCTGTGTCTCTGTCCCTGAGACTCTCTCTCTGTGTCCCTGTCTCTGTGTCTCTGTCCTTGCGTCTCCGCCTCTGTGTCTCCGTCTCTGTGCCTCTGTCTTTGTGTCTATGTCTCCGTGTCTATGCCTCTGTCCGTGTGTCTCTGTACCTGTGTCTCCGTCTCTGTGTCTCTGTCTTATGTCTCTGTCTCTCTGTCTCTGTCTCTGTCTCTGTGTCTCCGTTTCTGTGTCTCTCTCCCAGTGTCTCTATCTCTGAATCTCTGTCATTGTGTCTCTGTCTCTGTGTCTCTGTCTCTGAGTCTCTGTCTCTGTGTCTATGTCTCTGTGTCTCTGTCTCTTTTCCTCTGTCTCTGTGTTTCTGTCTCTGAGTCTTTCTCTCTCTGTCCCTGTCTCTGTGTCTCTGTCCTTGCGTCTCCGTGTCTGTGTCTCTCGCTCTGTGTCTCTGTCTCTGTGTCTATGTCTCTATGTCTCTGTCTCTGTGGCTATGTCTCTGTGTCCCAGTCCCTGTGTCACTGTCTCTGTGTCTCCGTCTCTGTGTCTCTGTCTCTGTGTCTCTCTCTGTGTCTCTCTCTCTGTGTCTCTGTCTCTGTGTCTCTGTCCTTGCGTCTCCGTGTCTGTGTCTCTCGCTCTGTGTCTCTGTCTCTGTGTCTATGTCTCTGTGCCTCTGACTCTGTGTCTCTGTCTCTGTGTCTCTGTCTCTGTGTCTCTGTCTCTGTGTCTCTGTCTCTGTGTCTCTGTCTCTGTGTCTCTGTCTCTGTGTCTCTGTCTCTGTGTCTCTGTCTCTGTGTCTCTGTCTCTGGGATTCGTTCTCTGTGTCTCTGTCTCTGTGTCTCTGTCTCCGTGTCTCTGTCTCTATGTCTCTGTCTCTGTGGCTATGTCTCTGTGTCCCAGTCCCTGTGTCACTGTCTCTGTGTCTCTGTCTCTGTGTCTCTGTCTCTGTGTCTCTGTCTCTGTGTCTCTGTCTCTGTGTCTCTGTCTCTGTGTCTCTGTCTCTGTGTCCCTGTCGCTGTGTCCCCGTCTCTGTGTCTCTGTCTCTGTGTCTCTGTCTCTGTGTCTCTGTCTCTGTGTCTCTGTCTCTGTGTCTCTGTCTCTGTGTCTCTGTCTCTGTGTCTCTGTCTCTGTGTCTCTGTCTCTGTGTCTCTCTCTGTGTCTCTGTCTCTGTATCTCTGTCTCTGTGTCTCTGTCCCTATGTCTCTGTCTCTGTGGCTATGTCTCTGTGTCCCTGTCCCTGTGTCTCTGTCTCTGTGGCTATGTCTCTGTGTCTCTGTCCCTTTGTCTCCGTCTCTGTGTCTCTGTCTCTGTCTCTGTGTCTCTGCCTCTGTGTCTATCTCTCTGTGTCTCTGTCTCTGTGTCTCTGTCTCTGTGTCTATGCCTCTGTCCGTGTGTCTCTGGACCTGCGTCTCCGTCTCCGTGTCTCGGTCTCTATGTCTCTGTCTTTCTGTCTCTGCCTCTGTGTCTCTGTCTCGGTGTCTCTGTCTCTGTGTCTCTGTCTCTGTGTCTCTGTCTCTGTGTCTATGTCTCTGTGTCTCTGTCTCTGAGTCTCTGTCTCTGTGTCTTTGTCTCCGTCTCTGTGTCTCTGTCTCGGAGTCTCTGTCTCTGCGTCCCTGTCTCTGTGTCCCCGTCCCTGCGTCTCCGTCTCTGTGTCTCTGCCTCTGTCTCTGTCTCTGTGTCTCTGCCTCTGTATCTTTCTCTGCGTCTCCGTCTCTGTATCTCTGTCTCTGTGTCTCTGTCCCTGAGTCTCTCTCTCTGTGTCCCTGTCTCTGTGTCTCTGTCCTTGCGTCTCCGCCTCTGTGTCTCCGTCTCTGTGTCTCTGTCTCTATGTCTCTGTCTCTCTGTCTCTGTCTCTGTCTCTGTGTCTCCGTTTCTGTGTCTCTCTCCCTGTGTCTCTGTCTCTGAATCTCTGTCATTGTGTCTCTGTCTCTGTGTCTCTGTCTCTGTGTCTCTGTCTCTGTGTCTCTGTCTCTGTGTCTCTGTCTCTGTGTCTCTGTCTCTGTGTCTCTGTCTCTGTGTCTATGTCTCTGTGTCTCTGTCTCTTTCCTCTGTCTCTGTGTTTCTGCCTCTGAGTCTCTCTCTCTGTGTCCCTGTCTCTGTGTCTCTGTCCTTGCGTCTCCGTGTCTGTGTCTCTGTCTCTGTGTCTATGTCTCTGTGCCTCTGTCTCTGTGTCTCTGTCTCTGTGTCTCCGTCTCTGTGTCTCTGTCTCTGAGTCTGTCTCTGTGTCCCTGTCTCTGTGTCCCTGTCTCTGTGTCCCTGTCACTGCGTCTCCGTCTCTGTGTCTCTGCCTCTGTCTCTGTCTCTGTGGCTATGTCTCTGTGTCCCAGTCCCTGTGTCACTGTCTCTGTGTCTCCGTCTCTGTGTCTCTGTCTCTGTGTCTCTCTCTGTGTCTCTCTCTCTGTGTCTCTGTCTCTGTATCTCTGTCTCTGTGTCTCTGTCCCTATGTCTCTCTCTCTGTGTCCCTGTCTCTGTGTCTCTGTCCTTGCGTCTCCGTGTCTGTGTCTCTCGCTCTGTGTCTCTGTCTCTGTGTCTATGTCTCTGTGCCTCTGACTCTGTGTCTCTGTCTCTGTGTCTCTGTCTCTGAGTCTGTCTCTGTGTCCCTGTCTCTGTGTCCCTGTCCCTGCGTCTCCGTCTCTGTGTCTCTGCCTCTGTCTCTGTCTCTGTGTCTCTGCCTCTGTATCTGTCTCTGCGTCTCCGTCTCTGTATCTCTGTCTCTGTGTCTCTGTCCCTGAGTCTCTCTCTCTGTGTCCCTGTCTCTGTGTCTCTGTCCTTGCGTCTCTGTCTCTGTGTCTCTGTCTCTGTGTCCCTGTCCCTGTGTCTATGTCTCTGTGTCTCTGTCTCTGAGTCTCTGCCTCTGTGTCTTTGTCTCTGTCTCTGTGTCTCTGTCTCTGTGTCCCTGTCTCTGTGTCACTGTCTCTGTGTCCCTGTCTCTGTGTCTCTCTCTGTGTCTCTGTCTCTGTGTCTCTGCCTCTGTGTCTATGCCTCTGTCCGTGTGTCTCTGGACCTGCGTCTCCGTCTCCGTGTCTCGGTCTCTATGTCTCTGTCTTTATGTATCTGTCTCTGTGTCTCTGTCTCGGTGTCTCTGTCTCTGTGTCTCTGTCTCTGTGTCTCTGTCTCTGTGTCTATGTCTCTGTGTCTCTGTCTCTGAGTCTCTGTCTCTGTGTCTTTGTCTCCGTCCCTGTGTCTCTGTCTCCGAGTCTCTGTCTCTGCGTCCCTGTCTCTGTGTCCCCGTCCCTGCGTCTCCGTCTCTGTGTCTCTGCGTCTGTCTCTGTCTCTGTGTCTCTGCCTCTGTATCTTTCTCTGCGTCTCCGTCTCTGTATCTCTGTCTCTGTGTCTCTGTCCCTGAGACTCTCTCTCTGTGTCCCTGTCTCTGTGTCTCTGTCCTTGCGTCTCCGCCTCTGTGTCTCCGTCTCTGTGCCTCTGTCTTTGTGTCTATGTCTCCGTGCCTATGCCTCTGTCCGTGTGTCTCTGTACCTGTGTCTCCGTCTCTGTGTCTCTGTCTCTATGTCCCTGTCTGTGTGGCTATGTCTCTGTGTCCCTGTCCCTGTGTCACTGTCTCTGTGTCTCTGTCTCTGTGTCTATGCCTCTGTCCGTGTGTCACTGTACCTGTGTCTCCGTCTCTGTGTCTCTGTCTTATGTCTCTGTCTCTCTGTCTCTGTCTCTGTCTCTGTGTCTCCGTTTCTGTGTCTCTCTCCCTGTGTCTCTGTCTCTGAATCTCTGTCATTGTGTCTCTGTCTCTGTGTCTCCGTTTCTGTGTCTCTCTCCCTGTGTCTCTGTCTCTGAATCTCTGTCATTGTGTCTCTGTCTCTGTGTCTCTGTCTCTGAATCTCTGTCATTGTGTCTCTGTCTCTGTGTCTCTGTCTCTGTGTCTCTGTCTCTGTGTCTATGTCTCTGTGTCTCTGTCTCTTTGCCTCTGTCTCTGTGTCTCTGTCTCTGAGTCTCTCTCTCTGTGTCCCTGTCTCTGTGTCTCTGTCCTTGCGTCTCCGTCTTTGTGTCTCTGGCTCTGTGTCTCTGTCTCTGTGTCTATGTCCCTGTGCCTCTCTCTCTGTGTCTCTGTCTCTGTGTCTCTGTCTCTGTGTCTCTGTCTCTGTGCCTCTGCCTCTCTGCCTCTGCCTCTGTGCCTCTGCCTCTGTGCCTCTGCCTCTGTGTCTCGGTCTCTGTGTCTCGGTCTCTGTGTCTCTGTCTCTGCGTCTCTGTCTCTGTGCCTGTGCCTCTGTGCCTCTGCCTCTGTGTCTCGGTCTCTGTGTGTCTGTCTCTGCGTCTCTGTCTCTGTGCCTCTGTTTCTGTGTCTCTGTGTCTCTGTCTCTGTGTCTCTGTGTCTGTGTCTCTGTCTCTGTGTCTCTGTCCCTGCGTCTCTGTCTCTGTGTCTCTGTCTCTGTGTCTCTGTCTCTGTGTCTCTGTATCTGTGCCTCTGCCTCTGTGCCTCTGCCTCTGTGTCTCGGTATCTGTGTCTCTGTCTCTGCGTCTCTGTCTCTGTGCCTCTGTTTCTGTGTGTCTGTATCTCTGTCTCTGTGTCTCTGTCTCTGTGTCTCTGTCTCTGTGTCTCTGTCCCTGCGTCTCTGTCCATGCGTCTCTGTCTCTGTGTCTCTGTCCCTGTCTCTATGTCTCTGTGTCTCTGTCTCTGAGTGTCTGCCTCTGTGTCTTTGTCTCTGTCTCTGTGTCTCTGTCTCTGAGTCTCTGTCTCTGTGTCCCTGTCTTTGTGTCCCTGTCCCTGCGTCTCCGTCTCTGTGTCTCTGTCTTTGTGTCTATGTCTCCGTGCCTATGCCTCTGTACGTGTGTCTCTGTACCTGTGTCTCCGTCTCTGTGTCTCTGTCTCTATGTCTCTGTCTCTGTGGCTATTTCTCTGTGTCCCTGTCCCTGTGCCACTGTCTCTGCGTCTCTGTCTCTGTGTCTATTCCTCTGTCCGTTTGTCACTGTACCTGTGTCTCCGTCTCTGTGTCTCTGTCTCTATGTCTCTGTCTCTCTGTCTCCGTCTCTGTCTCTGTGTCTCCGTTTCTGTGTCTCTCTCCCTGTGTCTCTGTCTCTGAATCTCTGTCATTGTGTCTCTGTCTCTGTGTCTCTGTCTCTGTGTCTCTGTCTCTGTGTCTATGTCTCTGTGTCTCTGTCTCTTTGCCTCTGTCTCTGTGTCTCTGTCTCTGAGTCTCTCTCTCTGTGTCCCTGTCTCTGTGTCTCTGTCCTTGCGTCTCCGTCTTTGTGTCTCTGGCTCTGTGTCTCTGTCTCTGTGTCTATGTCCCTGTGCCTCTCTCTCTGTGTCTCTGTCTCTGTGTCTCTGTCTCTGTGTCTCTGTCTCTGTGTCTCTGTCTCTGTGCCTCTGCCTCTGTGCCTCTGCCTCTGTGCCTCTGCCTCTGTGCCTCTGCCTCTGTGTCTCGGTCTCTGTGTCTCGGTCTCTGTGTCTCTGTCTCTGCGTCTCTGTCTCTGTGCCTCTGCCTCTGTGCCTCTGCCTCTGTGTCTCGGTCTCTGTGTGTCTGTCTCTGCGTCTCTGTCTCTGTGCCTCTGCTTCTGTGTCTCTGTGTCTCTGTCTCTGTGTCTCTGTGTCTCTGTGTCTGTGTCTCTGTCTCTGTGTCTCTGTCCCTGCGTCTCTGTCTCTGTGTCTCTGTCTCTGTGTCTCTGTCTCTGTGTCTCTGTATCTGTGCCTCTGCCTCTGTGCCTCTGCCTCTGTGTCTCGGTATCTGTGTCTCTGTCTCTGCGTCTCTGTCTCTGTGCCTCTGTTTCTGTGTCTCTGTGTCTCTGTCTCTGTGTCTCTGTCTCTGTGTCTCTGTCTCTGTGTCTCTGTCCCTGCGTCTCTGTCCCTGCGTCTCTGTCTCTGTGTCTCTGTCCCTGTCTCTATGTCTCTGTGTCTCTGTCTCTGAGTGTCTGCCTCTGTGTCTCTGTCTCTGTCTCTGTGTCCCTGCCTCTGAGTCTCTGTCTCTGTCTCCCTGGCTCTGCGTCTCTGCCTCCGTGTCTCTGTCTCTGTGTCTATTCCTCTGTGTCTCTGCCTCCGTGTATCTGTCTCTGCGTCTCTCTCTCTCTGTCACTGCCTCTGAATCTCTGTCTCTGTGTCTCTGTCCCAGAGTCTCCGTCTCTATGTCCCTGTCTCTGTGTCTCTGTCCCTGTGTCTCCGTCTCTGTGTCTCTGTCTCTGTCTCTGTGTCTCTGCCTCTGTGTCTCTCTCTCTGTGTCTCTGTCTCTGTGTCTCTGTCTCTGTGTCTATGCCTCTGTCCGTGTGTCTCTGGACCTGCGTCTCCGTCTCCGCGTCTCGGTCTCTATATCTCTGTCTTTATGTCTCTGCCTCTGTGTCTCTGTCTCGGTGTCTCTGTCTCTGTGTCTCTGTCTCTGTGTCTCTGTCTCTGTGTCTCTGCCTCTGTATCTGTCTCTGCGTCTCTGCCTCTGTATCTGTCTCTGCGTCTCCGTCTCTGTATCTGTCTCTGCGTCTCTGTCTCTGTGTCCCTGTCTTTATGTCTCTGCCTCTGAGTCTCCGTCTCTGTGTCTCTGCCTCTGTCTCTGTGTCTCTGTCTCTGTGCCCCTGCCTCTGTGTCTCGGTCTCTGTGTCTCGGTCTCTGTGTCTCTGTCTCTGCGTCTCTGTCTCTGTGCCTGTGCCTCTGTGCCTCTGCCTCTGTGTCTCGGTCTCTGTGTGTCTGTCTCTGCGTCTCTGTCTCTGTGCCTCTGTTTCTGTGTCTCTGTGTCTCTGTCTCTGTGTCTCTGTGTCTGTGTCTCTGTCTCTGTGTCTCTGTCCCTGCGTCTCTGTCTCTGTGTCTCTGTCTCTGTGTCTCTGTCTCTGTGTCTCTGTATCTGTGCCTCTGCCTCTGTGCCTCTGCCTCTGTGTCTCGGTATCTGTGTCTCTGTCTCTGCGTCTCTGTCTCTGTGCCTCTGTTTCTGTGTGTCTGTATCTCTGTCTCTGTGTCTCTGTCTCTGTGTCTCTGTCTCTGTGTCTCTGTCCCTGCGTCTCTGTCCATGCGTCTCTGTCTCTGTGTCTCTGTCCCTGTCTCTATGTCTCTGTGTCTCTGTCTCTGAGTGTCTGCCTCTGTGTCTTTGTCTCTGTCTCTGTGTCTCTGTCTCTGAGTCTCTGTCTCTGTGTCCCTGTCTTTGTGTCCCTGTCCCTGCGTCTCCGTCTCTGTGTCTCTGTCTTTGTGTCTATGTCTCCGTGCCTATGCCTCTGTACGTGTGTCTCTGTACCTGTGTCTCCGTCTCTGTGTCTCTGTCTCTATGTCTCTGTCTCTGTGGCTATTTCTCTGTGTCCCTGTCCCTGTGCCACTGTCTGTGCGTCTCTGTCTCTGTGTCTATTCCTCTGTCCGTTTGTCACTGTACCTGTGTCTCCGTCTCTGTGTCTCTGTCTCTATGTCTCTGTCTCTCTGTCTCCGTCTCTGTCTCTGTGTCTCCGTTTCTGTGTCTCTCTCCCTGTGTCTCTGTCTCTGAATCTCTGTCATTGTGTCTCTGTCTCTGTGTCTCTGTCTCTGTGTCTCTGTCTCTGTGTCTATGTCTCTGTGTCTCTGTCTCTTTGCCTCTGTCTCTGTGTCTCTGTCTCTGAGTCTCTCTCTCTGTGTCCCTGTCTCTGTGTCTCTGTCCTTGCGTCTCCGTCTTTGTGTCTCTGGCTCTGTGTCTCTGTCTCTGTGTCTATGTCCCTGTGCCTCTCTCTCTGTGTCTCTGTCTCTGTGTCTCTGTCTCTGTGTCTCTGTCTCTGTGTCTCTGTCTCTGTGCCTCTGCCTCTGTGCCTCTGCCTCTGTGCCTCTGCCTCTGTGCCTCTGCCTCTGTGTCTCGGTCTCTGTGTCTCGGTCTCTGTGTCTCTGTCTCTGCGTCTCTGTCTCTGTGCCTCTGCCTCTGTGCCTCTGCCTCTGTGTCTCGGTCTCTGTGTGTCTGTCTCTGCGTCTCTGTCTCTGTGCCTCTGTTTCTGTGTCTCTGTGTCTCTGTCTCTGTGTCTCTGTGTCTCTGTGTCTGTGTCTCTGTCTCTGTGTCTCTGTCCCTGCGTCTCTGTCTCTGTGTCTCTGTCTCTGTGTCTCTGTCTCTGTGTCTCTGTATCTGTGCCTCTGCCTCTGTGCCTCTGCCTCTGTGTCTCGGTATCTGTGTCTCTGTCTCTGCGTCTCTGTCTCTGTGCCTCTGTTTCTGTGTCTCTGTGTCTCTGTCTCTGTGTCTCTGTCTCTGTGTCTCTGTCTCTGTGTCTCTGTCCCTGCGTCTCTGTCCCTGCGTCTCTGTCTCTGTGTCTCTGTCCCTGTCTCTATGTCTCTGTGTCTCTGTCTCTGAGTGTCTGCCTCTGTGTCTCTGTCTCTGTCTCTGTGTCCCTGCCTCTGAGTCTCTGTCTCTGTCTCCCTGGCTCTGCGTCTCTGCCTCCGTGTCTCTGTCTCTGTGTCTATTCCTCTGTGTCTCTGCCTCCGTGTATCTGTCTCTGCGTCTCTCTCTCTCTGTCACTGCCTCTGAATCTCTGTCTCTGTGTCTCTGTCCCAGAGTCTCCGTCTCTATGTCCCTGTCTCTGTGTCTCTGTCCCTGTGTCTCCGTCTCTGTGTCTCTGTCCCTGTCTCTGTGTCTCTGCCTCTGTGTCTCTCTCTCTGTGTCTCTGTCTCTGTGTCTCTGTCTCTGTGTCTATGCCTCTGTCCGTGTGTCTCTGGACCTGCGTCTCCGTCTCCGCGTCTCGGTCTCTATATCTCTGTCTTTATGTCTCTGCCTCTGTGTCTCTGTCTCGGTGTCTCTGTCTCTGTGTCTCTGTCTCTGTGTCTCTGTCTCTGTGTCTCTGCCTCTGTATCTGTCTCTGCGTCTCTGCCTCTGTATCTGTCTCTGCGTCTCCGTCTCTGTATCTGTCTCTGCGTCTCTGTCTCTGTGTCCCTGTCTTTATGTCTCTGCCTCTGAGTCTCCGTCTCTGTGTCTCTGCCTCTGTCTCTGTGTCTCTGTCTCTGTGCCCCTGCCTCTGTGACTCTGCCTCTGTGTCTCGGTATCTGTGTCTCTGTCTCTGCGTCTCTGTCTCTGTGCCTCTGTTTCTGTGTCTCTGTGTCTCTGTCTCTGTGTCTCTGTGTCTCTGTGTCTGTGTCTCTGTCCCTGTGTCTCTGTGTCTCTGTCCTTGCGTCTCCGTGTCTGTGTCTCTGGCTCTGTGTCTCTGTCTCTGTGTCTATGTCTCTGTGTCTATGTCTCTGTGCCTCTGTCTCTGTGTCTCTGTCTCTGTGTCTCTGTCTCTGTGTCTCTGTCTCTGTGTCTCTGTCTCTGTGTCTCTTTCTCTGTGCCTCTGCCTCTGTGCCTCTGCCTCTGTGTCTCGGTATCTGTGTCTCTGTATCTGCGTCTCTGTCTCTGTGCCTCTGTTTCTGTGTCTCTGTGTCTCTGTCTCTGTGTCTCTGTCTCTGTGTCTCTGTGTCTGTGTCTCTGTCCCTGTGCCTCTGTCTCGGTGTCTCTGCCCCTGTGCCTCTGTCTCTGTGTCTCTGTCTCTGTGTCTATGTCTCTGTGTCTCTGTATCCGAGTCTCTGTCTCTGCGTCCCTGTCTCTGTGTCTCTGTCTCTGTGGCTATGTCTCTGTGTCCCTGTCCCTGTGCCACTGTCTCTGCGTCTCTGTCTCTGTGTCTACGCCTTTGTCCGTTTGTCACTGTACCTGTGTCTCCGTCTCTGTGTCTCTGTCTCTATGTCTCTGTCTCTCTGTCTCCGTCTCTGTCTCTGTGTCTCCGTTTCTGTGTCTCTCTCCCTGTGTCTCTGTCTCTGAATCTCTGTCATTGTGTCTCTGTCTCTGTGTCTCTGTCTCTGTGTCTCTGTCTCTGTGTCTCTGTCTCTGTGTCTATGTCTCCGTGTCTCTGTCTCTGTGTCTCTGTCTCTTTGCCTCTGTCTCTATGTCTCTGTCTCTGAGTCTCTCTCTCTGTGTCCCTGTCTCTGTGTCTCTGTCCTTGCGTCTCCGTCTTTGTGTCTCTGGCTCTGTGTCTCTGTCTCTGTGTCTATGTCCCTGTGCCTCTCTCTCTGTGTCTCTGTCTCTGTGTCTCTGTCTCTGTGTCTCTGTCTCTGTGTCTCTGTCTCTGTGCCTCTGCCTCTGTGCCTCTGCCTCTGTGCCTCTGCCTCTGTGCCTCTGGCTCTGTGTCTCGGTCTCTGTGTCTCGGTCTCTGTGTCTCTGTCTCTGCGTCTCTGTCTCTGTGCCTCTGCCTCTGTGCCTCTGCCTCTGTGTCTCGGTCTCTGTGTGTCTGTCTCTGCGTCTCTGTCTCTGTGCCTCTGTTTCTGTGTCTCTGTGTCTCTGTCTCTGTGTCTCTGTGTCCCTGTCTTTGTGTCCCTGTCCCTGCGTCTCCGTCTCTGTGTCTCTGTCTTTGTGTCTATGTCTCCGTGCCTATGCCTCTGTACGTGTGTCTCTGTACCTGTGTCTCCGTCTCTGTGTCTCTGTCTCTATGTCTCTGTCTCTGTGGCTATGTCTCTGTGTCCCTGTCCCTGTGCCACTGTCTCTGCGTCTCTGTCTCTGTGTCTATGCCTCTGTCCGTTTGTCACTGTACCTGTGTCTCCGTCTCTGTGTCTCTGTCTCTATGTCTCTGTCTCTGTGTCTCCGTTTCTGTGTCTCTCTCCCTGTGTCTCTGTCTCTGAATCTCTGTCATTGTGTCTCTGTCTCTGTGTCTCTGTCTCTGTGTCTCTGTCTCTGTGTCTATGTCTCTGTGTCTCTGTCTCTTTGCCTCTGTCTCTGTGTCTCTGTCTCTGAGTCTCTCTCTCTGTGTCCCTGTCTCTGTGTCTCTGTCCTTGCGTCTCCGTCTTTGTGTCTCTGGCTCTGTGTCTCTGTCTCTGTGTCTATGTCCCTGTGCCTCTCTCTCTGTGTCTCTGTCTCTGTGTCTCTGTCTCTGTGTCTCTGTCTCTGTGTCTCTGTCTCTGTGCCTCTGCCTCTGTGCCTCTGCCTCTGTGCCTCTGCCTCTGTGCCTCTGCCTCTGTGTCTCGGTCTCTGTGTCTCGGTCTCTGTGTCTCTGTCTCTGCGTCTCTGTCTCTGTGCCTCTGCCTCTGTGCCTCTGCCTCTGTGTCTCGGTCTCTGTGTGTCTGTCTCTGCGTCTCTGTCTCTGTGCCTCTGTTTCTGTGTCTCTGTGTCTCTGTCTCTGTGTCTCTGTGTCTGTGTCTCTGTCTCTGTGTCTCTGTCCCTGCGTCTCTGTCTCTGTGTCTCTGTCTCTGTGTCTCTGTCTCTGTGTCTCTGTATCTGTGCCTCTGCCTCTGTGCCTCTGCCTCTGTGTCTCGGTATCTGTGTCTCTGTCTCTGCGTCTCTGTCTCTGTGCCTCTGTTTCTGTGTCTCTGTGTCTCTGTCTCTGTGTCTCTGTCTCTGTGTCTCTGTCTCTGTGTCTCTGTCCCTGCGTCTCTGTCCCTGCGTTTCTGCGTCTCTGTCTCTGTGCCTCTGTTTCTGTGTCTCTGTGTCTCTGCCTCTGTGTCTCTCTCTCTGTGTCCCTGTCTCTGTCTCTCTGTCCTTGCGTCTCCGCCTCTGTGTCTCCGTCTCTGTGTCTCTGTCTTCGTGTCTATGTCTCCGTGCCTATGCCTCTGTCCGTGTGTCTCTGTACCTGTGTCTCCGTCTCTGTGTCTCTGTCTCGGCGTCTCTGTCTCTGTGTCTCTGTCTCTGTGTCTCTGTCCCTGTCTCTATGTCTCTGTGTCTCTGTCTCTGAATGTCTGCCTCTGTGTCTTTGTCTCTGTCTCTGTGTCTCTGTCTCTGAGTCTCTGTCTCTGTGTCCCTGTCTCTGTGTCCCTGTCCCTGCGTCTCCGTCTCTGTGTCTCTGCCTCTGCCTCTGTCTCTGTGTCTCTGCCTCTGTATCTATCTCTGCGTCTCCGTCTCTGTATCTCTGTCTCTGTGTCCCTGTCCCTGAGTCTCTCTCTCTGTGTCCCTGTCTCTGTGTCTCTGTCCTTGCGTCTCTGTCTCTGTGCCTCGGTCTCTGTGTCTCTGTCTCTGTGTCCCTGTCTTTATGTCTCTGCCTCTGAGTCTCTCTCTCTGTGTCCCTTCCTCTGTGTCTCTGTCCTTGCGTCTCCGCCTCTGTGTCTCCGTCTCTGTGTCCCTGTCCCTGCGTCTCCGTCTCTGTGTCTCTGCCTCTGTGTCTCTGTCTCTGTATCTCTGTCTCTGTGCCTCTGCCTCTGTATCTTTCTCTGCGTCTCCGTCTCTGTATCTCTGTCTCTGTGTCTCTGTCCCTGAGTCTCTCTCTCTGTGTCCCTGTCTCTGTGTCTCTGTCCTTGCGTCCCCGCCTCTGTGTCTCTGTCTTTGTGTCGATGTCTCCGTGCCTATGCCTCTGTCCGTGTGTCTCCGTACCTGTGTCTCCGTCTCTGTGTCTCCGTCTCTGTGTCTCTGTCTCTGTGTCTCTGTCTCTGTGTCTCTGTCTCTGTATCTCTGTCTCTGTGCCTCTGCCTCTGTGCCTCTGCCTCTGTGTCTCGGTCTTTGTGTCTCTTTCTCTGCGTCTCTGTCTCTTCGTCTCTGTCTCTGTGCCTCTGTTTCTGTGTCTCTGTGTCTCTGTCTCTGTGTCTCTGTCTCTGGCTCTGTGTCTCTGCGCCTCCGTCTGTGTATCTGTCTCTGCGTCTCCGTCTCTGTATCTCTGTCTCTGTGTCTCTGTCCCTGAGTCTCTCTCTCTGTGTCCCTGTCTCTGTGTCTTTGTCCTTGCGTCTCTGTCTCTGTGTCTCTGTCTCTGTGTCTCTGTCTCTGTGTTCCTGTCTTTATGTCTCTGCCTCTGAGTCTCCGTCTCTGTGTCTCTGCCTCTGTCTCTGTTTCTGTGTCTCTGCCTCTGTATCTTTCTCTGCGTCTCCGTCTCCGTATCTCTGTCTCTGTGTCTCTGTCCCTGAGTCTCTCTCTCTGTGTCCCTGTCTCTGTGTCTCTGTCCTTGCGTCTCCGCCTCTGTGTCTCCGTCTCTGTGTCTCTGTCTTTGTGTCTATGTCTCCGTGCCTATGCCTCTGTCTTTGTGTCCATGTCTCCGTGCCTATGCCTCTGTCCGTGTGTCTCTGTACCTGCGTCTCCGTCTCTGTGTCTCTGTCTCTGTGTCTCTGTCTCTGTGTCTCTGTCTCAGTGTCTCCGTCTCTGTGGCTCTGTCTCTGTGTCTCTGTCTCTGTGTCGCTGTCTCTATGTCTCTGTCTCTGTGTCTCTGTCTCTGTGTCTCCGTCTCAGTGTCCCTGCCTCTGAGTCTCTGTCTCTGTCTCCCTGGCTCTGCGTCTCTGCCTCCGTGTCTCTGTCTCTCTGTCTATTCCTCTGTGTCTCTGCCTCCGTGTATCTGTCTCTGCGTCTCTCTCTCTCTGTCACTGCCTCTGAATCTCTGTCTCTGTGTCTCTGTCCCAGAGTCTCCGTCTCTATGTCCCTGTCTCTGTGTCTCTATCCCTGTGTCTCCGTCTCTGTGTCTCTGTCTCTGTCTCTGTGTCTCTGCCTCTGTGTCTCTCTCTCTGTGTCTCTGTCTCTGTGTCTCTGTCTCTGTGTCTATGCCTCTGTCCGTGTGTCTCTGGACCTGCGTCTCCGTCTCCGTGTCTCGGTCTCTATATATCTGTCTTTATGTCTCTGCCTCTGTGTCTCTGTCTCGGTGTCTCTGTCTCTGCGTCTCTGTCTCTGTTTCTCTGTCTCTGTGTCTCTGTCCCTGTCTCTATGTCTCTGTGTCTCTGTCTCTGAATGTCTGCCTCTGTGTCTTTGTCTCTGTCTCTGTGTCTCTGTCTCTGAGTCTCTGTCTCTGTGTCCCTGTCTCTGTGTCCCTGTCCCTGCGTCTCCGTCTCTGTGTCTCTGCCTCTGTCTCTGTCTCTGTGTCTCTGCCTCTGTATCTATCTCTGCGTCTCCGTCTCTGTATCTCTGTCTCTGTGTCCCTGTCCCTGAGTCTCTCTCTCTGTGTCCCTGTCTCTGTGTCTCCGTCCTTGCGTCTCTGTCTCTGTGTCTCGGTCTCTGTGTCTCTGTCTCTGTGTCCCTGTCTTTATGTCTCTGCCTCTGAGTCTCTCTCTCTGTGTCCCTTTCTCTGTGTCTCTGTCCTTGCGTCTCCGCCTCTGTGTCTCCGTCTCTGTGTCCCTGTCCCTGCGTCTCCGTCTCTGTGTCTCTGCCTCTGTGTCTCTGTCTCTGTATCTCTGTCTCTGTGCCTCTGCCTCTGTATCTTTCTCTGCGTCTCCGTCTCTGTATCTCTGTCTCTGTGTCACTGTCCCTGAGTCTCTCTCTCTGTGTCCCTGTCTCTGTGTCTCTGTCCTTGCTTCCCCGCCTCTGTGTCTCTGTCTTTGTGTCTATGTCTCCGTGCCTATGCCTCTGTCCGTGTGTCTCCGTACCTGTGTCTCCGTCTCTGTGTCTCCGTCTCTGTGTCTCTGTCTCTGTGTCTCTGTCTCTGTGTCTCTGTCTCTGTGTCTCTGTCTCTGTATCTCTGTCTCTGTGCCTCTGCCTCTGTGCCTCTGCCTCTGTGTCTCGGTCTTTGTGTCTCTTTCTCTGCGTCTCTGTCTCTTCGTCTCTGTCTCTGTGCCTCTGTTTCTGTGTCTCTGTGTCTCTGTCTCTGTGTCTCTGTCTCTGGCTCTGTGTCTCTGTGTCTGTGTCTCTGTCTCTGTGTCTCTGTCTCTGCGTCTCTGTCTCTGTTTCTCTGTCTCTGTCTCTGTGTGTCTGTCTCTGTCTCTGTGTCTCTGTCTCTGTGTCTCTGTCTCTGTGTCTCTGTCTCTGTGTCCCTATCTCTGTGTCTCTGTCTCTGTGTCTCTGTCTCTGTATCTCTGTCTCTGTGTCTCTGTCCCTGAGTCTCTCTCTCTGTGTCCCTGTCTCTGTGTCTCTGGCTGTCTAACTGTGTCTCTGTCTCTGTTTCTCTGTCCCACGGTATCCGTCTCTGTTTCTCCGTCTCTGTGTCCCTGCCTCTGAGTCTCTGTCTCTGTCTCCCTGGCTCTGCGTCTCTGTCTCCGTGTCTCTGTCTCTGTGTGTATTCGTCTGTGTCTCTGCCTCCGTGTATCTGTCTCTGCGTCTCTCTCTCTCTGTCACTGCCTCTGTCCGTGTGTCTCTGGACCTGCGTCTCCGTCTCCGTGTCTCGGTCTCTATATCTCTGTCTTTATGTCTCTGCCTCTGTGTCTCTGTCTCGGTGTCTCTGTCTCTGTGTCTCTGTCTCTGTGTCTCTGTCCCTGTCTCTATGTCTCTGTCTCTCTGTCTCTGAGTGTCTGCCTCTGTGTCTTTGTCTCTGTCTCTGTGTCTCTGCCTCTGAGTCTCTGTCTCTGTGTCCCTGTCTCTGTGTCCCTGTCCCTGCGTCTCTGTCTCTGTGTCTCTGCCTCTGTCTCCGTCTCTGTGTCTCTGCCTCTGTATCTGTCTCTGCGTCTCCGTCTCTGTATCTCTGTCTCTGTGTCTCTGTCCCTGAGCCTCTCTCTCTGTGTCCCTGTCTCTGTGTCTCTGTCCTTGCGTCTGTGTCTCTGTGTCTCTGTCTCTGTGTCTCTGTCTCTGTGTCCCTGTCTCTGTGTCTATGTCTCTGTGTCTCTGTCTCTGTGTCTCTGTCTCTGTGTCTCTGTCTCTGTGTCTCTGTCTCTGTGTCTCTGTCTCTGTGTCTCTGTCTCTGTGTCTCTGTCTCTGGGATTCGTTCTCTGTGTCTCTGTCCTTGCGTCCCCGCCTCTGTGTCTCTGTCTTTGTGTCTATGTCTCCGTGCCTATGCCCCTGTCCGTGTGTCTCCGTACCTGTGTCTCCGTCTCTGTGTCTCCGTCTCTGTGTCTCTGTCTCTGTGTCTCTGTCTCTGTGTCTCTGTCTCTGTATCTCTGTCTCTGTGCCTCTGCCCCTGTGCCTCTGCCTCTGTGTCTCGGTCTTTGTGTCTCTTTCTCTGCGTCTCTGTCTCTTCGTCTCTGTCTCTGTGCCTCTGTTTCTGTGTCTCTGGGTCTCTGTCTCTGTGTCTCTGTCTCTGGCTCTGTGTCTCTGTGTCTGTGTCTCTGTCTCTGTGTCTCTGTCTCTGCGTCTCTGTCTCTGTCTCTCTGTCTCTGTCTCTGTGTGTCTGTCTCTGTCTCTGTGTCTCTGTCTCTGTGTCTCTGTCTCTGTGTCTCTGTCTCTGTGTCTCTGTCTTTGTGTCTATGTCTCCGTGCCTATGCCTCTGTCCGTGTGTCTCTGTACCTGTGTCTCCGTCTCTGTGTCGCTGTCTCTATGTCTCTGTCTCTGTCTCTCTGTCTCTGTGTCTCTGTCTCTGTGTCTCTGTGTCTGTGTCTCTGTCTCTGTGTCTGTGTCTCTGTGTCTCTGTCTCTGTGTCTCTGTCTCTGTGTCCCTGTCTCTGTGTCTCTGTCTCTGTGTCTCTGTCTCTGTGTCTCTGTCTCTGTGTCTCTGTCTCTGTGTCTCTGTCTCTGTGTCTCTGTCTCTGTGTCTCTGTCTCTGTGTCTCTGTCTCTGTGTCTCTGTCTCTGTGTCTCTGTCTCTGTGTGTCTGTCTCTGTCTCTGTGTCTCTGTCTCTGTGTCTGTGTCTCTGTGTCTCTGTCT
Organism: Megachile willughbiella; assembly: GCA_945859595.2. Classification (NCBI taxonomy): domain Eukaryota; kingdom Metazoa; phylum Arthropoda; class Insecta; order Hymenoptera; family Megachilidae; genus Megachile; species Megachile willughbiella. The sequence goes on from CAMAOD020000286.1 coordinate 1,733,505, forward strand.
CTGTGTCTCTGTCTCTGTGTCTCTGTCTCTGTGTCTCTGTCTCTGTGTCTCTGTCTCTGTGTCTCTGTCTCTGTGTCTCTGTCTCTGTGTCTCTGCCTCTGTGTCTCTGTCTCGGTGTCTCTGTCCCTGAGTCTCTCTCTCTGTGTCCCTGTCTCTGTGTCTCTGTCCATGCGTCTCCGCCTCTGTGTCTCCGTCTCTGTGTCTCTGTCTTTGTGTCTATGTCTCCGTGCCTATGCCTCTGTCCGTGTGTCTCTGTACCTGTGTCTCCGTCTCTGTGTCTCTGTCTCTATGTCTCTGTCTCTGTCTCTGTCTCTGTCTCTGTGTCTCCGTTTCTGTGTCTCTCTCCCTGTGTCTCTGTCTCTGAATCTCTGTCATTGTGTCTCTGTCTCTGTGTGTCTCTGTCTCTGTGTCTCTGTCTCTGTGTCTCTGTCTCTGTGTCTCTGTCTCTGTCTCTGTTTCTCTTTCTCTGTGTCTCTGTCTCTATGTCTCTGTGAGTGTGTCTCCGTCTCTGCGTCTCTGTCTCCGTCCCTGTGTGTCTGTCTCTGTGTCTCTGTCTCCGTGTCTCCGTACCTGTGTCTCTGTTTCTGTCTCTGTGCCTCTGCCTCTGTGTATCTGTCTATGTGTCTCTGTCTCCGTGTCTCTGCCTCTGTGTCTCTGTCTCTTTTTTCTCTGTCTCTGTGTCTCTGTCTCCGTCTCTGTGTCTCTGTCTCTGTGTCTCCGTCCCTGTGTCTCCGTCTCTGTGTCACTGTCTCTGTGTCTCTGTCTCTGTGTCTCTGTCTCTGTGTCTCTGTCTCTGTGTCTCTGTCTCTGTGTCTCTGCCTCTGTGTCTCTGTCTGGGTGTCTCTGTCCCTGAGCCTCCGTCTCTGTGTCACTGTCTCTGTGTCTCTGCCTCTGTGTCTCTGTCTCGGTGTCTCTGTCCCTGTGCCTCCGTCTCTGTGTCACTGTCTCTGTGTCTCTGTCTCTGTGTCTGTGTCACCGTGTCCCTGTCTCCGTCCCTATGTCTCTGTCTCTGTGTCTCTGTCTCTGTGTCTCCGTCTCTGTCTCTGTGTCTCTGTCTCTGTCTCTGTGTCTCTGTCTCTGTGTCTCTGTCTCTGTGTCTCTGTCTCTGTGTCTCTGTCTCTGTGTCTCTGTCTCTGTGTCTCTGTCTCTGTGTCTCTGTCTCTGTGTCTCTGTCTCTGTGTCTCTGTCTCTGTGTCTCTGTCTCTGTGTCTCTGTCTCTGTCTCTGTGTCTCTGTCTCTGTGTCTCTGTCTCTGTGTCTCTGTCTCTGTGTCTCTGTCTCTGTGTCTCTGTCTCTGTGTCTCTGTCTCTGTGTCTCTGTCTCTGTGTCTCTGTCTCTGTGTCTCTGTCTCTGTGTCTCTGTCTCTGTGTCTCTGTCTCTGTGTCTCTGTTTCTCTCTCTCCGTGTCTCTGTCTCTGTGTCTCTGTCTCTGTGTCTCTGTCTCTGTGTCTCTGTCTCTGTGTCTCTGTCTCTGTGTTTCTGTCTCTGCGTCTCTGTGTCTCTGTCTCTGTGTCTCTCTCTCTGTGTCTCTGTCTCTGTGTCTCTGTCTCTGTGTATCTGCCTCTGTGTCTCTCTCCCTGCGTACCGGTCTCTGTGTCTCTGTCTCTGTGTCTCTGTCTCTGTGTCTCTGTCTCTGCGTCTCTGTCTCTGTGTCTTTGTATCTGTGTCTCTGTCTCTGTATCTCTGTCTCTGTGACTCTGCCTCGCTGTACCTGTCTCTGCGTCTCTGTCCCTGTGTCTCCGTCTCTGTGTCTCTGTCTCTGTGTCTCTGTCTCTGTGTATCTGTCTCTGTGTCTCTGTCTCCGTGTCTCTGTCTCCGTGTCTCTGTCTCCGTGTCTCTGTCTCGGTGTCTCTGTCTCTGTGTCTCTGTCTCTGTGTCTCTGTCTCTGTGTCTCTGTCTCTGCGTCTCTGTCTCTGTGTCCCTGTCTCTGTGTCTCTGTCTCTGTTTCTCTTTCTCTGTGTCTCTGTCTCTGTGTCTCTATTCCTGTGTCTCCTTCTCTGTGTTTGCGCCTCTGTGTCTCCGTCTCTGTGTCTCTGTCTCTGTGTCTCTGTCTCTGTGTCTCTGTCTCTGTGTCTCTGTCTCTGTGTATCTGTCTCTGTGTCTCTGTCTCCGTGTCTCTGTCTCTGTGTCTCTGTCTCTGTTTCTCTTTCTCTGTGTCTCTGCCTCTGTGTCTCTATTCCTGTGTCTCCTTCTCTGTGTTTGCGCCTCTGTGTCTCTGTCTCTGCGGCTCTGTCCCTGTGTCTCCGTCTCTGTGTTTCTGTCCCTGTGTCTCCGTCTCTGTGTCACTGTCTCTATGTCTCTGTCTCTGTGTCTCTGTGTCTGTGTCTCTGTCACCGTCTCTGCGCGTCTGTTTCTATGTCTCTGTCTCTGTGTCTCGGTCTCTGTGTCTCGGTCTTTGTGTCTCTGCCTCTGAATCTCTGTCTCTGTGTCTCTGAACCAGAGTCTCCGTCCCTGTGTGTCTGTCTCTGTGTATCTGCCTCTGTGTCTCTGTATCTATGTCTCTGTCTCTGTCTCTGTTTCTCTTTCTCTGTGTCTCTGCCTCTGTGTCTCTGTCCCTGCGTCTCCGTCTCTGTGTCTCTATCCCTGTACCTCCGTCTCGGTGTCTCTGTCTCTGTGTCTCTGTCTCTGTGTCTCTGTCTCTGTGTCTCTGTCTCTGTGTCTCTGTCTCTGTGTCTCTGTCTCTGTGTTTCTGTCTCTGTGTCTCTGTCTCTGTGTCTCTGTCTCTGTGTCTCTGTCTCTGTGTCTCTGTCTCTGTGTCTCTGTCTCTGTGTCTCTGTCTCTGTGTCTCTGTCTCTGTGTCTCTGTCTCTATGTCCATGTCTATGTGTCTCTATCTCTGTGTCTCTATCTCTGTGTCTCTATCTCTGTGCCTCTGTCTCTGTGTCTCTGTCTCTTAGATTCTGTCTCTGTGTCTCTGTCTGTGTGTCTCTGTCTCTGTGTCTCTGTCTCTGTGTCTCTGTCTCTGTGTCTCTGTCTCTGTGTCTCTGTCTCTGTGTGTCGGTCTCTATGTCTCTGTCCCTGTGTCTCTGTCTCTGTGTCTCTGTCTCTGTGTCTCTGTCTCTGTGTCTCTGTCTCTGTGTCTCTGTCTCTCTGTCTCTGTCTCTCTCCCTCTGTGTCTCTGTCTCTGTGTACCTGTCTCTGTGTCTATGCCTCTGTCCGTGTGTCTCTGTACCTGTGTCTCCGTCTCTGTGTCTCTGTCTCAGTGTCTCTGTCTCAGTGTCTCTGTCTCTGTGTCGCTGTCCTTGTGTCTCTGTCTCTGTGTCTCTGTCTCGGTGCCTCTGTCTCTGTGTCTCTGTCTCTTAGAATCTGTCTCTGTGTTTCTGTCTCTGTGCCTCTGTCCCTGTGTCTCCGTCTCTGTGTCTCTGTCTCTGTGTCTCTGTCTCTGTGTCTCTGTCTCCGTGTTTCTCTCTTTATGTATCTCTCTCTGTGTCTCTGTCTCTGTGTCTCTGTCTCTATGTCACTGCCTCTCTCCCTCCGTGTCTCTGTCTCTGTGCCTCTGTCTCTGTGTCTATGCCTCTGTCCGCGTGTCTCTGTACCTGTGTCTCCGTCTCTGTGTCACTGTCCCTCTGACTCTGTCTCTGTGTTTCTCTCTTTATGTATCTGTCTCTGTGTCTCTGTCTCTGTGTATCTGCCTCTGTGTCTCTCTCCCTGTGTACCGGTCTCTGTGTCTCTGTCTCTGTGTCTCTGTCTCTGTGTCTCTGTCTCTGCGTCTCTGTCTCTGTGTCTTTGTATCTGTGTCTCTGTCTCTGTATCTCTGTCTCTGTGACTCTGCCTCGCTGTACCTGTCTCTGTGTCTCTGTCCCTGTGTCTCCGTCTCTGTGTCTCTGTCTCTGTGTGTCTGTCTCTGTGTCTCTGTCTCTGTGTCTCTGTCTCTGTGTCTCTGTCTCTGTGTCTCTGTCTCTGTGTCTCTGTCTCTGTGTCTCTGTCTCTGTGTCTCTGTCTCTGTGTCTCTGTCTCTGTGTCTCTGTCTCTGTGTCTCTGTCTCTGTGTCTCTGTCTCTGTGTCTCTGTCTCTGTGTCTCTGTCTCTGTGTCTTGGTCGCTGTGTCTCTGTCCCTGTGTCTCTGTCTCTGTGTCCCTGTCTCTGTGTCTCTGTCTCTGTGTCTCTGTCTCTGTGTGTCGGTCTCTATGTCTCTGTCTCTGTGTCTCTGCCTCTGTGTCTCTGTCGCGGTGTCTCTGTCCCTGTGCCTCCTTCTCTGTGTCACTGTCTCTGTGTCTCTGTCTCTGTGTCTATGCCTCTGTCCGCGTGTCTCTGTACCTGTGTCTCCGTCTCTGTGTCACTGTCCCTCTGACTCTGTCTCTGTGTTTCTCTCTTTATGTATCTGTCTCTGTGTCTCTGTCTCTGTGTCTCTGTCTCTGTGTCTCTGTCTCTGCGTCTCTGCCTCTGTGTCTTTGTATCTGTGTCTCTGTCTCTGTATCTCTGTCTCTGTGACTCTGCCTCGCTGTACCTGTCTCTGTGTCTCTGTCCCTGTGTCTCCGTCTCTGTGTCTCTGTCTCTGTGTGTCTGTCTCTGTGTCTCTGTCTCTGTGTCTCTGTCTCTGTGTCTCTGTCTCTGTGTCTCTGTCTCTGTGTCTCTGTCTCTGTGTCTCTGTCTCTGTGTCTCTGTCTCTGTGTCTCTGTCTCTGTGTCTCTGTCTCTGTGTCTCTGTCTCTGTGTCTCTGTCTCTGTGTCTCTGTCTCTGTGTCTCTGTCTCTGTGTCTCTGTCTCTGTGTCTCTGTCTCTGTGTCTCTGTCTCTGTGTCTCTGTCTCTGTGTCTTGGTCGCTGTGTCTCTGTCCCTGTGTCTCTGTCTCTGTGTCCCTGTCTCTGTGTCTCTGTCTCTGTGTCTCTGTCTCTGTGTGTCGGTCTCTATGTCTCTGTCTCTGTGTCTCTGCCTCTGTGTCTCTGTCGCGGTGTCTCTGTCCCTGTGCCTCCTTCTCTGTGTCACTGTCTCTGTGTCTCTGTCTCTGTGTTTCTGTCTCTGTGTCTCTGGCCCTGTGTCTCCGTCTCTGTATCTCTGTCCCTCTGACTCTGTCTCCGTGTCACTGTGTCTGAATCTCTGTCTCTGTGTCTCTGTCTCTATGTCCACGTCTCTGTGTCTCTATCTCTGTGTCTCTGTCTCTGTGCCTCTGTCTCTGTGTCTCTGTCTCTTAGAATCTGTCTCTGTGTTTCTGTCTCTGTGTCTCTGTTCCTGTGTCTCCGTCTCTGTGTCTCTGTCTCTGTGTATCTGTCTCTGTGTCTCTGTCTCTGTGTCTCTGTCTCTGTATCTCTGTCTCTGTGTCTCTGTCTCTGTGTCTCTGTCTCTGTGTATCTGTCTCTGTGTCTCTTTCTCTGTGTCTCTGTCTCTGTGTATCTGTCTCTGTGTCTCTGTTTCTATGTCTCTGTTTCTCTCTCTCCGTGTCTCTGTCCCTGTGCCTCTGTCTCTGTGTCTATGCCTCTGTCCCTGTGTCTCTGTACCTGTGTCTCCGTCTCTGTGTGTCGGTCTCTATGTCTCTGTCCCTGTGTCTCTGCCTCTGTGTCTCTGTCTCTGTATCTCTGTCTCTGTGTCTCTGTCTCTGTATCTCTGTCTCTGTGTCTCTGTCTCTGTCTCTGTGTCCCTGTCTCCACCCTATGTCTCTGTCTCTGTGTCTCTGTCTCTGTGAATCTGTCTCTGTGTTTCTGTCTCTGTGTCTCTGGACCTGTGTCCGTCTCTGTATCTCTGTCCCTCTGACTCTGTCTCTGTGTCACTGTGTCTGAATCTCTGTCTCTGTGTCTCTGTCTCTGTGTCTCTGTCTCTGTGTCTCCGTCTCTATGTCCATGTCTATGTGTCTCTATCTCTGTGTCTCTATCTCTGTGTCTCTATCTCTGTGCCTCTGTCTCTGTGTCTCTGTCTCTGTGTCTCTGTCTCTGTGTCTCTGTCTCTGTGTCTCTGTCTCTGTGTCTCTGTCTCTGTGTCTCTGTCTCTGTGTCTCTGTCTCAGTGTCTCTGTCTCGGTGTCTCTGTCTCTGTGTCTCTGTCTCTGTGTCTTGGTCGCTGTGCCTCTGTCCCTGTGTCTCTGTCTCTGTGTCCCTGTCTCTGTGTCTCTGTCTCTGTGTCTCTGTCTCTGTGTGTCGGTCTCTATGTCTCTGTCTCTGTGTCTCTGCCTCTGTGTCTCTGTCTCTGTGTCTCTGTCTCTGTGTCTCTGTCTCTGTGTCTCTGTCTCCGTGTTTCTCTCTTTATGTATCTGTCTCTGTGTCTCTGTCTCTGTGCCTCTGTCTCTATGTCACTGTCTCTCTCCCTCCGTGTCTCTGTCTCTGTGCCTCTGTCTCTGTGTCTATGCCTCTGTCCGCGTGTCTCTGTACCTGTGTCTCCGTCTCTGTGTCACTGTCCCTCTGACTCTGTCTCTGTGTTTCTCTCTTTATGTATCTGTCTCTGTGTCTCTGTCTCTGTGTATCTGCCTCTGTGTCTCTCTCCCTGTGTACCGGTCTCTGTGTCTCTGTCTCTGTGTCTCTGTCTCTGCGTCTCTGTCTCTGTGTCTTTGTATCTGTGTCTCTGTCTCTGTATCTCTGTCTCTGTGACTCTGCCTCGCTGTACCTGTCTCTGCGTCTCTGTCCCTGTGTCTCCGTCTCTGTGTCTCTGTCTCTGTGTGTCTGTCTCTGTGTCTCTGTCTCTGTGTATCTGTCTCTGTGTCTCTGTCTCCGTGTCTCTGTCTCGTTGTCTCTGTCTCTGTGTCTCTGTCTCTGTGTCTCTGTCTCTGTGTCTCTGTCTCTGCGTCTCTGTCTCTGTGTCTCTGTCTCTGTGTCTCTGTCTCTGTGTCTCTGTCTCTGTTTCTCTTTCTCTGTGTCTCTGCCTCTGTGTCTCTATTCCTGTGTCTCCTTCTCTGTGTTTGCGCCTCTGTGTCTCTGTCTCTGTGTCTCTGTCTCTGCGGCTCTGTCCCTGTGTCTCCGTCTCTGTGTCTCTGTCCCTGTGTCTCCGTCTCTGTGTCACTGTCTCTATGTCTCTGTCTCTGTGTCTCCGTCTCTGTGTCTCTATCCCTGTACCTCCGTCTCGGCGTCTCTGTCTCTGTGTCTCTGTCTCTGTGTCTCTGTCTCTGTGTCTCTGTCTCTGTGTCTCTGTCTCTGTGTCTCTGTCTCTGTGTTTCTGTCTCTGTGTCTCTGTCTCTGTGTCTCTGTCTCTGTGTCTCTGTCTCTGTGTCTCTGTCTCTGTGTCTCTGTCTCTGTGTCTCTGTCTCTGTGTCTCTGTCTCTGTGTCTCTGTCTCTGTGTCTCTGTCTCTGTGTCTCTGTCTCTGTGTCTCTGTCTCTGTGTCTCTGTCTCTGTGTCTCTGTCTCTATGTCCATGTCTATGTGTCTCTATCTCTGTGTCTCTATCTCTGTGTCTCTATCTCTGTGCCTCTGTCTCTGTGTCTCTGTCTCTTAGATTCTGTCTCTGTGTCTCTGTCTGTGTGTCTCTGTCTCTGTGTCTCTGTCTCTGTGTCTCTGTCTCTGTGTCTCTGTCTCTGTGTCTCTGTCTCTGTGTGTCGGTCTCTATGTCTCTGTCCCTGTGTCTCTGTCTCTGTGTCTCTGTCTCTGTGTCTCTGTCTCTGTGTCTCTGTCTCTGTGTCTCTGTCTCTCTGTCTCTGTCTCTCTCCCTCTGTGTCTCTGTCTCTGTGTACCTGTCTCTGTGTCTATGCCTCTGTCCGTGTGTCTCTGTACCTGTGTCTCCGTCTCTGTGTCTCTGTCTCAGTGTCTCTGTCTCTGTGTCTCTGTCCTTGTGTCTCTGTCTCTGTGTCTCTGTCTCTGTGTCTTTGTCTCTGTGTCTCTGTCTCTGTGTCTCTGTCTCTGTGTCTCTGTCTCTATGTCCATGTCTCTGTGTCTCTATCTCTGTGTCTCTGTCTCGGTGCCTCTGTCTCTGTGTCTCTGTCTCTTAGAATCTGTCTCTGTGTTTCTGTCTCTGTGCCTCTGTCCCTGTGTCTCCGTCTCTGTGTCTCTGTCTCTGTGTCTCTGTCTCTGTGTCTCTGTCTCTGTGTCTCTGTCTCCGTGTTTCTCTCTTTATGTATCTCTCTCTGTGTCTCTGTCTCTGTGTCTCTGTCTCTATGTCACTGCCTCTCTCCCTCCGTGTCTCTGTCTCTGTGCCTCTGTCTCTGTGTCTATGCCTCTGTCCGCGTGTCTCTGTACCTGTGTCTCCGTCTCTGTGTCACTGTCCCTCTGACTCTGTCTCTGTGTTTCTCTCTTTATGTATCTGTCTCTGTGTCTCTGTCTCTGTGTATCTGCCTCTGTGTCTCTCTCCCTGTGTACCGGTCTCTGTGTCTCTGTCTCTGTGTCTCTGTCTCTGCGTCTCTGTCTCTGTGTCTTTGTATCTGTGTCTCTGTCTCTGTATCTCTGTCTCTGTGACTCTGCCTCGCTGTACCTGTCTCTGTGTCTCTGTCCCTGTGTCTCCGTCTCTGTGTCTCTGTCTCTGTGTGTCTGTCTCTGTGTCTCTGTCTCTGTGTCTCTGTCTCTGTGTCTCTGTCTCTGTGTCTCTGTCTCTGTGTCTCTGTCTCTGTGTCTCTGTCTCTGTGTCTCTGTCTCTGTGTCTCTGTCTCTGTGTCTCTGTCTCTGTGTCTCTGTCTCTGTGTCTCTGTCTCTGTGTCTCTGTCTCTGTGTCTCTGTCTCTGTGTCTCTGTCTCTGTGTCTCTGTCTCTGTGTCTCTGTCTCTGTGTCTCTGTCTCTGTGTCTTGGTCGCTGTGTCTCTGTCCCTGTGTCTCTGTCTCTGTGTCCCTGTCTCTGTGTCTCTGTCTCTGTGTCTCTGTCTCTGTGTGTCGGTCTCTATGTCTCTGTCTCTGTGTCTCTGCCTCTGTGTCTCTGTCGCGGTGTCTCTGTCCCTGTGCCTCCTTCTCTGTGTCACTGTCTCTGTGTCTCTGTCTCTGTGTTTCTGTCTCTGTGTCTCTGGCCCTGTGTCTCCGTCTCTGTATCTCTGTCCCTCTGACTCTGTCTCCGTGTCACTGTGTCTGAATCTCTGTCTCTGTGTCTCTGTCTCTGTGTCTCTGTCTCTGTGTCTCTGTCTCTATGTCCATGTCTCTGTGTCTCTATCTCTGTGTCTCTGTCTCTGTGCCTCTGTCTCTGTGTCTCTGTCTCTTAGAATCTGTCTCTGTGTTTCTGTCTCTGTGCCTCTGTCCCTGTGTCTCCGGCTCTGTGTCTCTGTCTCTGTGTCTCTGTCTCTGTGTCTCTGTCTCTGTGTCTCTGTCTCCGTGTTTCTCTCTTTATGTATCTCTCTCTGTGTCTCTGTCTCTGTGTCTCTGTCTCTATGTCACTGCCTCTCTCCCTCCGTGTCTCTGTCTCTGTGCCTCTGTCTCTGTGTCTATGCCTCTGTCCGCGTGTCTCTGTACCTGTGTCTCCGTCTATGTGTCACTGTCCCTCTGACTCTGTCTCTGTGTTTCTCTCTTTATGTATCTGTCTCTGTGTCTCTGTCTCTGTGTATCTGCCTCTGTGTCTCTCACCCTGTGTACCGGTCTCTGTGTCTCTGTCTCTGTGTCTCTGTCTCTGTGTCTCTGTCTCTGCGTCTCTGTCTCTGTGTCTTTGTATCTGTTTCTCTGTCTCTGTATCTCTGTCTCTGTGACTCTGCCTCGCTGTACCTGTCTCTGTGTCTCTGTCCCTGTGTCTCCGTCTCTGTGTCTCTGTCTCTGTGTGTCTGTCTCTGTGTCTCTGTCTCTGTGTCTCTGTCTCTGTGTCTCTGTCTCTGTGTCTCTGTCTCTGTGTCTCTGTCTCTGTGTCTCTGTCTCTGTGTCTCTGTCTCTGTGTCTCTGTCTCTGTGTCTCTGTCTCTGTGTCTCTGTCTCTGTGTCTCTGTCTCTGTGTCTCTGTCTCTGTGTCTCTGTCTCTGTGTCTCTGTCTCTGTGTCTCTGTCTCTGTGTCTCTGTCTCCGTGTCTCCGTCTCCGTGTCTCTGTCTCCGTGTCTCTGTCTCCGTGTCTCTGTCTCTGTGTCTCTGTCTCTGTGTCTCTGTCTCTGTGTCTCTGTCTCTGTGTCTCTGTCTCTGTGTCTCTGTCTCTGTGTCTCTGTCTCTGTGTCTCTGTCTCTGTGTCTCTGTCTCTGTGTCTCTGTCTCTGTGTCTCTGTCTCTGTGTCTCTATCTCTGTGCCTCTGTCTCTGTGTCTCTGTCTCTGCGTCTCTGTCTCTGTGTCTTTGTATCTGTGTCTCTGTCTCTGTATCTCTGTCTCTGTGACTCTGCCTCGCTGTACCTGTCTCTGTGTCTCTGTCCCTGTGTCTCCGTCTCTGTGTCTCTGTCTCTTAGAATCTGTCTCTGTGTTTCTGTCTCTGTGTCTCTGTTCCTGTGTCTCCGTCTCTGTGTCTCTGTCTCAGTGTCTCTGTCTCTGTGTCTCTGTCCTTGTGTCTCTGTCTCTGTGTCTCTGTCTCTGTGTCTCTGTCTCTGTGTCTCTGTCTCTGTGTCTCTGTCTCTGTGTCTCTGTCTCTGTGTCTTGGTCGCTGTGTCTCTGTCCCTGTGTCTCTGTCTCTGTGTCCCTGTCTCTGTGTCTCTGTCTCTGTGTCTCTGTCTCTGTGTGTCGGTCTCTATGTCTCTGTCTCTGTGTCTCTGCCTCTGTGTCTCTGTCGCGGTGTCTCTGTCCCTGTGCCTCCTTCTCTGTGTCACTGTCTCTGTGTCTCTGTCTCTGTGTCTCTGTCTCTGTGCCTCTGTCTCTGTGTCTCTGTCTCTTAGAATCTGTCTCTGTGTTTCTGTCTCTGTGTCTCTGTTCCTGTGTCTCCGTCTCTGTGTCTCTGTCTCTGTGTATCTGTCTCTGTGTCTCTGTCTCTGTGTCTCTGTCTCTGTATCTCTGTCTCTGTGTCTCTGTCTCTGTGTCTCTGTCTCTGTGTATCTGTCTCTGTGTCTCTTTCTCTGTGTCTCTGTCTCTGTGTATCTGTCTCTGTGTCTCTGTTTCTATGTCTCTGCTTCTCTCTCTCCGTGTCTCTGTCCCTGTGCCTCTGTCTCTGTGTCTATGCCTCTGTCCCTGTGTCTCTGTACCTGTGTCTCCGTCTCTGTGTGTCGGTCTCTATGTCTCTGTCCCTGTGTCTCTGCCTCTGTGTCTCTGTCTCTGTATCTCTGTCTCTGTGTCTCTGTCTCTGTATCTCTGTCTCTGTGTCTCTGTCTCTGTCTCTGTCTCCCTGTCTCCACCCTATGTCTCTGTCTCTGTGTCTCTGTCTCTGTGAATCTGTCTCTGTGTTTCTGTTTCTGTGTCTCTGGACCTGTGTCCGTCTCTGTATCTCTGTCCCTCTGACTCTGTCTCTGTGTCACTGTGTCTGAATCTCTGTCTCTGTGTCTCTGTCTCTGTGTCTCTGTCTCTGTGTCTCCGTCTCTATGTCCATGTCTATGTGTCTCTATCTCTGTGTCTCTATCTCTGTGTCTCTATCTCTGTGCCTCTGTCTCTGTGTCTCTGTCTCTGTGTCTCTGTCTCTGTGTCTCTGTCTCTGTGTCTCTGTCTCTGTGTCTCTGTCTCTGTGTCTCTGTCTCTGTGTCTCTGTCTCTGTGTCTCTGTCTCTGTGTCTCTGTCTCGGTGTCTCTGTCTCTGTGTCTCTGTCTCTGTGTCTTGGTCGCTGTGCCTCTGTCCCTGTGTCTCTGTCTCTGTGTCCCTGTCTCTGTGTCTCTGTCTCTGTGTCTCTGTCTCTGTGTGTCGGTCTCTATGTCTCTGTCTCTGTGTCTCTGCCTCTGTGTCTCTGTCTCTGTGTCTCTGTCTCTGTGTCTCTGTCTCTGTGTCTCTGTCTCCGTGTTTCTCTCTTTATGTATCTGTCTCTGTGTCTCTGTCTCTGTGCCTCTGTCTCTATGTCACTGTCTCTCTCCCTCCGTGTCTCTGTCTCTGTGCCTCTGTCTCTGTGTCTATGCCTCTGTCCGCGTGTCTCTGTACCTGTGTCTCCGTCTCTGTGTCACTGTCCCTCTGACTCTGTCTCTGTGTTTCTCTCTTTATGTATCTGTCTCTGTGTCTCTGTCTCTGTGTATCTGCCTCTGTGTCTCTCTCCCTGTGTACCGGTCTCTGTGTATCTGTCTCTGTGTCTCTGTCTCCGTGTCTCTGTCTCGTTGTCTCTGTCTCTGTGTCTCTGTCTCTGTGTCTCTGTCTCTGTGTCTCTGTCTCTGCGTCTCTGTCTCTGTGTCTCTGTCTCTGTGTCTCTGTCTCTGTGTCTCTGTCTCTGTTTCTCTTTCTCTGTGTCTCTGCCTCTGTGTCTCTATTCCTGTGTCTCCTTCTCTGTGTTTGCGCCTCTGTGTCTCTGTCTCTGTGTCTCTGTCTCTGCGGCTCTGTCCCTGTGTCTCCGTCTCTGTGTCTCTGTCCCTGTGTCTCCGTCTCTGTGTCACTGTCTCTATGTCTCTGTCTCTGTGTCTCCGTCTCTGTGTCTCTATCCCTGTACCTCCGTCTCGGTGTCTCTGTCTCTGTGTCTCTGTCTCTGTGTCTCTGTCTCTGTGTCTCTGTCTCTGTGTCTCTGTCTCTGTGTCTCTGTCTCTGTGTTTCTGTCTCTGTGTCTCTGTCTCTGTGTCTCTGTCTCTGTGTCTCTGTCTCTGTGTCTCTGTCTCTGTGTCTCTGTCTCTGTGTCTCTGTCTCTGTGTCTCTGTCTCTGTGTCTCTGTCTCTGTGTCTCTGTCTCTGTGTCTCTGTCTCTGTGTCTCTGTCTCTGTGTCTCTGTCTCTATGTCCATGTCTATGTGTCTCTATCTCTGTGTCTCTATCTCTGTGTCTCTATCTCTGTGCCTCTGTCTCTGTGTCTCTGTCTCTTAGATTCTGTCTCTGTGTCTCTGTCTGTGTGTCTCTGTCTCTGTGTCTCTGTCTCTGTGTCTCTGTCTCTGTGTCTCTGTCTCTGTGTGTCGGTCTCTATGTCTCTGTCCCTGTGTCTCTGTCTCTGTGTCTCTGTCTCTGTGTCTCTGTCTCTGTGTCTCTGTCTCTGTGTCTCTGTCTCTCTGTCTCTGTCTCTCTCCCTCTGTGTCTCTGTCTCTGTGTACCTGTCTCTGTGTCTATGCCTCTGTCCGTGTGTCTCTGTACCTGTGTCTCCGTCTCTGTGTCTCTGTCTCAGTGTCTCTGTCTCAGTGTCTCTGTCTCTGTGTCTCTGTCCTTGTGTCTCTGTCTCTGTGTCTCTGTCTCTGTGTCTTTGTCTCTGTGTCTCTGTCTCTGTGTCTCTGTCTCTGTGTCTCTGTCTCTATGTCCATGTCTCTGTGTCTCTATCTCTGTGTCTCTGTCTCGGTGCCTCTGTCTCTGTGTCTCTGTCTCTTAGAATCTGTCTCTGTGTTTCTGTCTCTGTGCCTCTGTCCCTGTGTCTCCGTCTCTGTGTCTCTGTCTCTGTGTCTCTGTCTCTGTGTCTCTGTCTCTGTGTCTCTGTCTCCGTGTTTCTCTCTTTATGTATCTCTCTCTGTGTCTCTGTCTCTGTGTCTCTGTCTCTATGTCACTGCCTCTCTCCCTCCGTGTCTCTGTCTCTGTGCCTCTGTCTCTGTGTCTATGCCTCTGTCCGCGTGTCTCTGTACCTGTGTCTCCGTCTCTGTGTCACTGTCCCTCTGACTCTGTCTCTGTGTTTCTCTCTTTATGTATCTGTCTCTGTGTCTCTGTCTCTGTGTATCTGCCTCTGTGTCTCTCTCCCTGTGTACCGGTCTCTGTGTCTCTGTCTCTGTGTCTCTGTCTCTGTGTCTCTGTCTCTGCGTCTCTGTCTCTGTGTCTTTGTATCTGTGTCTCTGTCTCTGTATCTCTGTCTCTGTGACTCTGCCTCGCTGTACCTGTCTCTGTGTCTCTGTCCCTGTGTCTCCGTCTCTGTGTCTCTGTCTCTGTGTGTCTGTCTCTGTGTCTCTGTCTCTGTGTCTCTGTCTCTGTGTCTCTGTCTCTGTGTCTCTGTCTCTGTGTCTCTGTCTCTGTGTCTCTGTCTCTGTGTCTCTGTCTCTGTGTCTCTGTCTCTGTGTCTCTGTCTCTGTGTCTCTGTCTCTGTGTCTCTGTCTCTGTGTCTCTGTCTCTGTGTCTTGGTCGCTGTGTCTCTGTCCCTGTGTCTCTGTCTCTGTGTCCCTGTCTCTGTGTCTCTGTCTCTGTGTCTCTGTCTCTGTTTTTCGGTCTCTATGTCTCTGTCTCTGTGTCTCTGCCTCTGTGTCTCTGTCGCGGTGTCTCTGTCCCTGTGCCTCCTTCTCTGTGTCACTGTCTCTGTGTCTCTGTCTCTGTGTTTCTGTCTCTGTGTCTCTGGCCCTGTGTCTCCGTCTCTGTATCTCTGTCCCTCTGACTCTGTCTCCGTGTCACTGTGTCTGAATCTCTGTCTCTGTGTCTCTGTCTCTGTGTCTCTGTCTCTATGTCCATGTCTCTGTGTCTCTATCTCTGTGTCTCTGTCTCTGTGCCTCTGTCTCTGTGTCTCTGTCTCTTAGAATCTGTCTCTGTGTTTCTGTCTCTGTGTCTCTGTTCCTGTGTCTCCGTCTCTGTGTCTCTGTCTCTGTGTATCTGTCTCTGTGTCTCTGTCTCTGTGTCTCTGTCTCTGTATCTCTGTCTCTGTGTCTCTGTCTCTGTGTCTCTGTCTCTGTGTATCTGTCTCTGTGTCTCTTTCTCTGTGTCTCTGTCTCTGTGTATCTGTCTCTGTGTCTCTGTTTCTATGTCTCTGTTTCTCTCTCTCCGTGTCTCTGTCCCTGTGCCTCTGTCTCTGTGTCTATGCCTCTGTCCCTGTGTCTCTGTACCTGTGTCTCCGTCTCTGTGTGTCGGTCTCTATGTCTCTGTCCCTGTGTCTCTGCCTCTGTGTCTCTGTCTCTGTGTCTCTGTCTCTGTGTCTCTGTCTCTGTATCTCTGTCTCTGTGTCTCTGTCTCTGTCTCTGTGTCCCTGTCTCCACCCTATGTCTCTGTCTCTGTGTCTCTGTCTCTGTGAATCTGTCTCTGTGTTTCTGTCTCTGTGTCTCTGGACCTGTGTCCGTCTCTGTATCTCTGTCCCTCTGACTCTGTCTCTGTGTCACTGTGTCTGAATCTCTGTCTCTGTGTCTCTGTCTCTGTGTCTCTGTCTCTGTGTCTCCGTCTCTATGTCCATGTCTATGCGTCTCTATCTCTGTGTCTCTATCTCTGTGTCTCTATCTCTGTGCCTCTGTCTCTGTGTCTCTGTCTCTTAGTTTCTGTCTCTGTGTCTCTGTCTGTGTGTCTCTGTCTCTGTGTCTCTGTCTCTGTGTCTCTGTCTCTGTGTCTCTGTCTCTGTGTCTCTGTCTCTGTGTCTCTGTCTCTGTGTCTCTGTCTCTGTGTGTCGGTCTCTATGTCTCTGTTCCTGTGTCTCTGTCTCTGTGTCTCTGTCTCTGTGTCTCTGTCTCTGTGTCTCTGTCTCTCTGTCTCTGTCTCTCTCCCTCTGTGTCTCTGTCTCTGTGTACCTGTCTCTGTCTCTGTGTCTCTGCCTCTGTGTCTCTGTCTCGGTGTCTCTGTCCCTGTGCCTCCTTCTCTGTGTCTCTATCTCTGTGTCTCTATCTCTGTGCCTCTGTCTCTGTGTCTCTGTCTCTTAGATTCTGTCTCTGTGTCTCTGTCTGTGTGTCTCTGTCTCTGTGTCTCTGTCTCTGTGTCTCTGTCTCTGTGTGTCGGTCTCTATGTCTCTGTCTCTGTGTCTCTGCCTCTGTGTCTCTGTCTCTGTGTCTCTGTCTCTGTGTCTCTGTCTCTGTGTCTCTGTCTCCGTGTTTCTCTCTTTATGTATCTGTCTCTGTGTCTCTGTCTCTGTGCCTCTGTCTCTATGTCACTGTCTCTCTCCCTCTGTGTCTCTGTCTCTGTGCCTCTGTCTCTGTGTCTATGCCTCTGTCCGCGTGTCTCTGTACCTGTGTCTCCGTCTCTGTGTCACTGTCCCTCTGACTCTGTCTCTGTGTTTCTCTCTTTATGTATCTGTCTCTGTGTCTCTGTCTCTGTGTATCTGCCTCTGTGTCTCTCTCCCTGTGTACCGGTCTCTGTGTCTCTGTCTCTGTGTCTCTGTCTCTGTGTCTCTGTCTCTGTGTCTCTGTCTCTGCGTCTCTGTCTCTGTGTCTTTGTATCTGTGTCTCTGTCTCTGTATCTCTGTCTCTGTGACTCTGCCTCGCTGTACCTGTCTCTGCGTCTCTGTCCCTGTGTCTCCGTCTCTGTGTCTCTGTCTCTGTGTCTCTGTCTCTGTGTCTCTGTCTCTGTGTCTCTGTCTCTGTGTCTCTGTCTCTGTGTCTCTGTCTCTGTGTCTCTGTCTCTGTGTCTCTGTCTCTGTGTCTCTGTCTCTGTGTCTCTGTCTCTGTGTCTCTGTCTCTGTGTCTCTGTCTCTGTGTCTCTGTCTCTGTGTCTCTGTCTCTGTGTCTCTGTCTCTGTGTCTCTGTCTCTGTGTCTCTGTCTCTGTTCCTCTGTCTCTGTGTCTCTGTCTCTGTGTCTCTGTCTCTGTGTCTCTGTCTCTGTGTCTCTGTCTCTGTAGCTCTGTCTCTGTGTCTCTGTCTCTGTGTCTCTGTCTCTGTGTCTCTGTCTCTGTGTCTCTGTGTCTGTGTCTCTGTCTCTGTGTCTCTGTCTCTGTGTCTCTGTCTCTGTGTCTCTGTCTCTGTGTCTCTGTCTCTGTGTCTCTGTCTCTGTGTCTCTGTCTCTGTGTCTCTGTCTCTGTGTCTCTGTCTCTGTGTCTCTGTCTCTGTGTCTCTGTCTCTGTGTCTCTGTCTCTGTGTCTCTGTCTCTGTGTCTCTGTCTCTGTGTCTCTGTCTCTGTGTCTCTGTCTCTGTGTCTCTGTCTCTGTGTCTCTGTCTCTGTGTCTCTGTCTCTGTGTCTCTGTCTCTGTGTCTCTGTCTCTGTGTCTCTGTCCCTCTGACTCTGTCTCTGTGTCACTGTGTCTGAATCTCTGTCTCTGTGTCTCTGTCTCTGTGTCTCTGTCTCTGTGTCTCTGTCTCTGTGTCTCTGTCTCTGTGTCTCTGTCTCTGTGTCTCTGTCTCTATGTCCATGTCTATGTGTCTCTATCTGTGTGTCTCTATCTCTGTGTCTCTATCTCTGTGCCTCTGTCTCTGTGTCTCTGTCTCTTAGATTCTGTCTCTGTGTCTCTGTCTGTGTGTCTCTGTCTCTGTGTCTCTGTCTCTGTGTCTTTGTATCTGTGTCTCTGTCTCTGTATCTCTGTCTCGGTGACTCTGCCTCGCTGTACCTGTCTCTGTGTCTCTGTCCCTGTGTCTCCGTCTCTGTGTCTCTGTCTCTGTGTGTCTGTCTCTGTGTCTCTGTCTCTGTGTCTCTGTCTCTATGTCCATGTCTATGTGTCTCTATCTCTGTGTCTCTATCTCTGTGTCTCTATCTCTGTGCCTCTGTCTCTGTGTCTCTGTCTCTTAGATTCTGTCTCTGTGTCTCTGTCTGTGTGTCTCTGTCTCTGTGTCTCTGTCTCTGTGTCTCTGTCTCTGTGTCTCTGTCTCTGTGTCTCTGTCTCTGTGTCTCTGTCTCTGTGTCTCTGTCTCTGTGTCTCTGTCTCTGTGTCTCTGTCTCTGTGTCTCTGTCTCTGTGTCTCTGTCTCTGTGTCTCTGTCTCTGTGTCTCTGTCTCTGTGTCTCTGTCTCTGTGTCTCTGTCTCTGTGTCTCTGTCTCTGTGTCTCTGTCTCTGTGTCTCTGTCTCTGTGTCTCTGTCTCTGTGTCTCTGTCTCTGTGTCTCTGTCTCTGTGTCTCTGTCTCTGTGTCTCTGTCTCTGTGTCTCTGTCTCTGTGTCTCTGTCTCTGTGTCTCTGTCTCTGTGTCTCTGTCTCTGTGTCTCTGTCTCTGTGTCTCTGTCTCTGTGTCTCTGTCTCTGTGTCTCTGTCTCTGTGTCTCTGTCTCTGTGTCTCTGTCTCTGTGTCTCTGTCTCTGTGTCTCTGTCTCTGTGTCTCTGTCTCTGTGTCTCTGTCTCTGTGTCTCTGTCTCTGTGTCTCTGTCTCTGTGTCTCTGTCTCTGTGTCTCTGTCTCTGTGTCTCTGTCTCTGTGTCTCTGTCTCTGTGTCTCTGTCTCTGTGTCTCTGTCTCTGTGTCTCTGTCTCTGTGTCTCTGTCTCTGTGTCTCTGTCTCTGTGTCTCTGTCTCTGTGTCTCTGTCTCTGTGTCTCTGTCTCTGTGTCTCTGTCTCTGTGTCTCTGTCTCTGTGTCTCTGTCTCTGTGTCTCTGTCTCTGTGTCTCTGTCTCTGTGTCTCTGTCTCTGTGTCTCTGTCTCTGTGTCTCCGTCTCTGTGTCTCTGTCTCAGTGTCTCTGTCTCTGTGTCTCTGTCCTTGTGTCTCTGTCTCTGTGTCTCTGTCTCTGTGTCTCTGTCTCTGTGTCTCTGTCTCTGTGTCTCTGTCTCTGTGTCTATGTCCCTGTGCCTCTCTCTCTGTGTCTCTATCTCTGTGCCTCTGTCTCTGTGTCTCTGTCTCTTAGATTCTGTCTCTGTGTCTCTGTCTGTGTGTCTCTGTCTCTGTGTCTCTGTCTCTGTGTCTCTGTCTCTGTGTCTCTGTCTCTGTGTCTCTGTCTCTGTGTCTCTGTCTCTGTGTCTCTGTCTCTGTGTCTCTGTCTCTGTGTGTCGGTCTCTATGTCTCTGTCCCTGCGTCTCTGTCTCTGTGTCTCTGTCTCTGTGTCTCTGTCACTGTGTCTCTGTCTCTGTGTCTCTGTCTCTCTGTCTCTGTCTCTCTCCCCCTGTGTCTCTGTCTCTGTGTACCTGTCTCTGTGTCTATGCCTCTGTCCGTGTGTCTCTGTACCTGTGTCTCCGTCTCTGTGTCTCTGTCTCAGTGTCTCTGTCTCAGTGTCTCTGTCTCTGTGTCTCTGTCCTTGTGTCTCTGTCTCTGTGTCTCTGTCTCTGTGTCTCTGTCTCTGTGTCTCTGTCTCTGTGTCTCTGTCTCTATGTCCATGTCTCTGTGTCTCTATCTCTGTGTCTCTGTCTCTGTGCCTCTGTCTCTGTGTCTCTGTCTCTTAGAATCTGTCTCTGTGTTTCTGTCTCTGTGTCTCTGTCCCTGTGTCTCCGTCTCTGTGTCTCTGTCTCTGTGTCTCTGTCTCTGTGTGTCTGTCTCTGTGTCTTTGTCTCCGAGTTTCTCTCTTTATGTATCTCTCTCTGTGTCTCTGTCTCTGTGTCTCTGTCTCTATGTCACTGTCTCTCTCCCTCCGTGTCTCTGTCTCTGTGCCTCTGTCTCTGTGTCTATGCCTCTGTCCGCGTGTCTCTGTACCTGTGTCTCCGTCTCTGTGTCACTGTCCCTCTGACTCTGTCTCTGTGTTTCTCTCTTTATGTATCTGTCTCTGTGTCTCTGTCTCTGTGTATCTGCCTCTGTGTCTCTCTCCCTGTGTACCGGTCTCTGTGTCTCTGTCTCTGTGTCTCTGTCTCTGTGTCTCTGTCTCTGCGTCTCTGTCTCTGTGTCTTTGTATCTGTGTCTCTGTCTCTGTATCTCTGTCTCTGTGACTCTGCCTCGCTGTACCTGTCTCTGTGTCTCTGTCCCTGTGTCTCCGTCTCTGTGTCTCTGTCTCTGTGTGTCTGTCTCTGTGTCTCTGTCTCTGTGTATCTGTCTCTGTGTCTCTGTCTCCGTGTCTCTGTCTCGGTGTCTCTGTCTCTGTGTCTCTGTCTCTGTGTCTCTGTCTCTGTGTCTCTGTCTCTGTTTCTCTTTCTCTGTGTCTCTGCCTCTGTGTCTCTATTCCTGTGTCTCCTTCTCTGTGTTTGCGCCTCTGTGTCTCTGTCTCTGTGTCTCTGTCTCTGCGGCTCTGTCCCTGTGTCTCCGTCTCTGTGTCTCTGTCCCTGTGTCTCCGTCTCTGTGTCACTGTCTCTATGTCTCTGTCTCTGTGTCTCTGTGTCTGTGTCTCTGTCACCGTCTCTGCGCGTCTGTTTCTATGTCTCTGTCTCTGTGTCTCGGTCTCTGTGTCTCGGTCTCTGTGTCTCTGCCTCTGAATCTCTGTCTCTGTGTCTCTGAACCAGAGTCTCCGTCCCTGTGTGTCTGTCTCTGTGTATCTGCCTCTGTGTCTCTGTATCTATGTCTCTGTCTCTGTCTCTGTTTCTCTTTCTCTGTGTCTCTGCCTCTGTGTCTCTGTCCCTGCGTCTCCGTCTCTGTGTCTCTATCCCTGTACCTCCGTCTCGGTGTCTCTGTCTCTGTGTCTCTGTCTCTGTGTCTCTGTCACTGTGTCTCTGTCTCTGTGTCTCTGTCTCTGTGTCTCTGTCTCTGTGTCTTTGTATCTGTGTCTCTGTCTCTGTATCTCTGTCTCTGTGACTCTGCCTCGCTGTACCTGTCTCTGTGTCTGTGTCCCTGTGTCTCCGTCTCTGTGTCTCTGTCTCTGTGTCTCTGTCTCTGTGTCTCTGTCTCTGTGTCTCTGTCTCTGTGTCTCTGTCTCTGTGTCTCTGTCTCTGTGTCTCTGTCTCTGTGTCTCTGTCTCTGTGTCTCTGTCTCTGTGTCTCTGTCTCTGTGTCTCTGTCTCTGTGTCTCTGTCTCTGTGTCTCTGTCTCTGTGTCTCTGTCTCTGTGTCTCTGTCTCTGTGTCTCTGTCTCTGTGTCTCTGTCTCTGTGTCTCTGTCTCTGTGTCTCTGTCTCTGTGTCTCTGTCTCTGTGTCTCTGTCTCTGTGTCTCTGTCTCTGTGTCTCTGTCTCTGTGTCTCTGTCTCTGTGTCTCTGTCTCTGTGTCTCTGTCTCTGTGTCTCTGTCTCTGTGTCTCTGTCTCTGTGTCTCTGTCTCTGTGTCTCTGTTTCTATATCTCTGTTTCTCTCTCTCCGTGTCTCTGTCTCTGTGCCTCTGTCTCTGTGTCAATGCCTCTGTCCCTGTGTCTCTGTACCTGTGTCTCCGTCTCTGTGTGTCGGTCTCTATGTCTCTGTCCCGGTGTCTCTGCCTCTGTGTCTCTGTCTGGGTGTCTCTGTCCCTGTGCCTCCGTCTCTGTGTCACTGTCTCTGTGTCTCTGTCTCTGTGTCTGTGTCACCGTGTCCCAGTCTCCACCCTATGTCTCTGTCTCTGTGTCTCTGTCTCTGTGAATCTGTCTCTGTGTTTCTGTCTCTGTGTCTCTGGCCCTGTGTCTCCGTCTCTGTATCTCTGTCCCTCTGACACTGTCTCTGTGTCACTGTGTCTGAATCTCTGTCTCTGCGTCTCTGTCTCTGTGTTTCTCTCTCTGTGTCGCTGTCTCTATGTCCATGTCTCTGTGTCTCTATCTCTGTGTCTCTGTCTCTGTGCCTCTGTCTCTCTGTCGCTGTCTCTTAGAATCTGTCTCTGCGTTTCTGTATCTGTGTGTCTGTCCCTGTGTCTCCGTCTCTGTGTCTCTGTCTCTGTGTCTCTGTCTCTGTGTCTCTGTCTCTGTTTCTCTGTCTCTGTGTCTCTGTCTCTGTGTCTCTGTCTCTGTGTCTCTGTCTCTGTGTCTCTGTCTCTGTGTCTCTGTCTCTGTGTCTCTGTCTCTGTGTCTCTGTCTCTGTGTCTCTGTCTCTGTGTCTCTGTCTCTGTGTCTCTGTCTCTGTGTCTCTGTTTCTATATCTCTGTTTCTCTCTCTCCGTGTCTCTGTCTCTGTGCCTCTGTCTCTGTGTCAATGCCTCTGTCCCTGTGTCTCTGTACCTGTGTCTCCGTCTCTGTGTGTCGGTCTCTATGTCTCTGTCCCGGTGTCTCTGCCTCTGTGTCTCTGTCTGGGTGTCTCTGTCCCTGTGCCTCCGTCTCTGTGTCACTGTCTCTGTGTCTCTGTCTCTGTGTCTGTGTCACCGTGTCCCTGTCTCCACCCTATGTCTCTGTCTCTGTGTCTCTGTCTCTGTGTTTCTGTCTCTGTGTCTCTGGCCCTGTGTCTCCGTCTCTGTATCTCTGTCCCTCTGACTCTGTCTCTGTGTCACTGTGTCTGAATCTCTGTCTCTGCGTCTCTGTCTCTGTGTCTCTGTCCCTGTGTCTCTGTCTCTGTGTCTCTGTCTCTGTGTCTCTGTCTCTGTCTCTGTTTCTCTTTCTCTGTGTCTCTGTCTCTATGTCTCTGTGAGTGTGTCTCCGTCTCTGTCTCTGTGTCTCTGTCTCTGTGTCTCTGTCTCTGTGTCTCTGTCTCTGTGTCTCTGTCTCTGTGTCTCTGTCTCTGTGTCTCTGTCTCTGTGTCTCTGTCTCTGTGTCTCTGTCTCTGTGTCTCTGTCTCTGTGTCTCTGTTTCTCTCTCTCCGTGTCTCTGTCTCTGTGCCTCTGTCCCTGTGTCTCTGTACCTGTGTCTCCGTCTCTGTGTGTCGGTCTCTATGTCTCTGTCCCTGTGTCTCTGCCTCTGTGTCTCTGTCTGGGTGTCTCTGTCCCTGTGCCTCCGTCTCTGTGTCACTGTCTCTGTGTCTCTGTCTCTGTGTCTGTGTCACCGTGTCCCTGTCTCCACCCTATGTCTCTGTCTCTGTGTCTCTGTCTCTGTGAATCTGTCTCTGTGTTTCGGTCTCTGTGTCTCTGGCCCTGTGTCTCCGTCTCTCCATCTCTGTCCCTCTGACTCTGTCTCTGTGTCACTGTGTCTGGATCTCTGTCTCTGCGTCTCTGTCTCTGTGACTCTGTCTCTGTGTCTCTGTCTCTGTGTCTCTGTCTCTGTGTCTCTGTCTCTGTGTCTCTGTCTCTGTGTCTCTGTCTCTGTGTCTCTGTCTCTGTGTCTCTGTCTCTGTATCTCTGTCTCTGTGTCTCTGTCTCTGTGTCTCTGTCTCTGTGTCTCTGTCTCTGTGTCTCTGTCTCTGTGTCTCTGTCTCTGTGTCTCTGTCTCTGTGTCTCTGTCTCTGTGTCTCTGTCTCTGTGTCTCTGTCTCTGTGTCTCTGTCTCTGTGTCTCTGTCTCTGTGTCTCTGTCTCTGTGTCTCTGTCTCTGTGTCTCTGTCTCTGTGTCTCTGTCTCTGTGTCTCTGTCTCTGTGTCTTGGTCGCTGTGTCTCTGTCCCTGTGTCTCTGTCTCTGTGTCCCTGTCTCTGTGTCTCTGTCTCTGTGTCTCTGTCTCTGTGTGTCGGTCGCTATGTCTCTGTCCCTGTGTCTCTGCCTCTGTGTCCCTGTCTCGGTGTCTCTGTCCCTGTGCCTCCTTCTCTGTGTCACTGTCTCTGTGTCTCTGTCTCTGTGTTTCTGTCTCTGTGTCTCTGGCCCTGTGTCTCCGTCTCTGTATCTCTGT
The DNA here is from genome assembly GCA_945859595.2 of Megachile willughbiella. Taxonomy (NCBI): domain Eukaryota; kingdom Metazoa; phylum Arthropoda; class Insecta; order Hymenoptera; family Megachilidae; genus Megachile; species Megachile willughbiella. The sequence goes on from CAMAOD020000286.1 coordinate 1,756,324, forward strand.
CCTTCTGACTCTGTCTCCGTGTCACTGTGTCTGAATCCTTGTCTCTGTGTCTCTGTCTCTGTGTCTCTGTCTCTATGTCCATGTCTCTGTGTCTCTATCTCTGTGTCTCTGTCTCTGTGCCTCTGTCTCTGTGTCTCTGTCTCTTAGAATCTGTCTCTGTGTTTCTGTCTCTGTGTCTCTGTCCCTGTGTCTCCGTCTCTGTGTCTCTGTCTCTGTGTATCTGTCTCTGTGTCTCTGTCTCTGTGTCCCTGTCTCTGTGTCTCTGTCTCTGTGTATCTGTCTCTGTGTCTCTTTCTCTGTGTCTCTGTCTCTGCGTATCTGTCTCTGTGTCTCTGTCTCTGTGTCTCTGTTTCTATGTCTCTGTTTCTCTCTCTCCGTGTCTCTGTCCCTGTGCCTCCGTCTCTGTGTCTATGCCTCTGTCCCTGTGTCTCTGTACCTGTGTCTCCGTCTCTGTGTGTCGGTCTCTATGTCTCTGTCCCTGTGTCTCTGCCTCTGTGTCTCTGTCTCTGTGTCTCTGTCTCTGTGTCTCTGTCTCTGTGTCTCTGTCTCTGTGTCTCTGTCTCTGTGTCTCTGTCTCTGTCTCTGTGTCCCTGTCTCCACCCTATGTCTCTGTCTCTGTGTCTCTGTCTCTGTGAATCTGTCTCTGTGTTTCTGTCTCTGTGTCTCTGGACCTGTGTCCGTCTCTGTATCTCTGTCCCTCTGACTCTGTCTCTGTGTCACTGTGTCTGAATCTCTGTCTCTGTGTCTCTGTCTCTGTGTCTCTGTCTCTGTGTCTCTGTCTCTGTGTCTCTGTCTCTGTGTCTTTGTCTCTATGTCCATGTCTATGTGTCTCTATCTCTGTGTCTCTATCTCTGTGTCTCTATCTCTGTGCCTCTGTCTCTGTGTCTCTGTCTCTTAGATTCTGTCTCTGTGTCTCTGTCTGTGTGTCTCTGTCTCTGTGTCTCTGTCTCTGTGTTTCTGTCTCTGTGTCTATGCCTCTGTCCGTGTGTCTCTGGACCTGCGTCTCCGTCTCCGTGTCTCGGTCTCTATGTCTCTGTCTTTATGTCTCTGCCTCTGTGTCTCTGTCTCGGTGTCTCTGTCTCTGTGTCTCTGTCTCTGTGTCTCTGTCTCTGTGTCTCTGTCTCTGTGTCTCTGTCTCTGTGTCTATGACTCTGTGTCTCTGTCTCTGAGTCTCTGTCTCTGTGTCTTTGTCTCCGCCTCTGTGTCTCTGTCTCCGAGTCTCTGTCTCTGCGTCCCTGTCTCTGTGTCCTCGTCCCTGCGTCTCCGTCTCTGTGTCTCTGCCTCTGTCTCTGTCTCTGTGTCTCTGCCTCTGTATCTTTCTCTGCGTCTCCGTCTCTGTATCTCTGTCTCTGTGTCTCTGTCCCTGAGTCTCTCTCTCTGTGTCCCTGTCTCTGTGTCTCTGTCCTTGCGTCTCCGCCTCTGTGTCTCCGTCTCTGTGCCTCTGTCTTTGTGTCTATGTCTCCGTGCCTATGCCTCTGTCCGTGTGTCTCTGTACCTGTGTCTCCGTCTCTGTGCCTCTGTCTTTGTGTCTATGTCTCCGTGCCTATGCCTCTGTCCGTGTGTCTCTGTACCTGTGTCTCCGTCTCTGTGTCTCTGTCTCTATGTCCCTGTCTCTGTGGCTATGTCTCTGTGTCCCTGTCCCTGTGTCACTGTCTCTGTGTCTCTGACTCTGTGTCTATGCCTCTGTCCGTGTGTCACTGTACCTGTGTCTCCGTCTCTGTGTCTCTGTCTCTCTGTCTCTGTCTCTGTCTCTGTGTCTCCGTTTCTGGGTCTCTCTCCCTGTGTCTCTGTCTCTGAATCTCTGTCATTGTGTCTCTGTCTCTGTGTCTCTGTCTCTGTGTCTCTGTCTCTGTGTCTATGTCTCTGTGTCTCTGTCTCTTTTCCTCTGTCTCTGTGTTTCTGTCTCTGAGTCTCTCTCTCTCTGTCCCTGTCTCTGTGTCTCTGTCCTTGCGTCTCCGTGTCTGTGTCTCTCGCTCTGTGTCTCTGTCTCTGTGTCTATGTCTCTGTGCCTCTGTCTCTGTGTCTCTGTCTCTGTGTCTCTGTCTCTGTGTCTCTGTCTCTGTGTCTCTGTCTCTGTGCCTCTGCCTCTGTGCCTCTGTCTCTGTGTCTCGGTATCTGTGTCTCTGTCTCTGTGCCTCTGTTTCTGTGTCTCTGTGTCTCTGTCTCTGTGTCTCTGTCTCTGTGTCTCTGTGTCTGTGTCTCTGTCTCTGTGTCTCTGTCTCTGCGTCTCTGTCTCTGTTTCTCTGTCTCTGTCTCTGTGTGTCTGTCTCTGTGTCTCTCTCCCTGTGTCTCTGTCTCTGAATCTCTGTCATTGTGTCTCTGTCTCTGTGTCTCTGTCTCTGTGTCTCTGTCTCTGTCTCTGTGTCTGTGTCTCTGTGTCTCTGTCTCTGTGTCTCCGTCTCTGTGTCTCTGTCTCTGTGTCTCTGTCCCTGTGTCTCTGTCTCTGTGTCTCTGTCCCTGTGTCTCTGTCTCTGTGTCTCTGTCTCTGTGTCTCTGTCTCTGTGTCTTTGTCTCTGTGTCCCTGTCGCTGTGTCTCCGTCTCTGTGTCTCTGTCTCTGTGTCTCTGTCTCTGTGTCTCCGTCTCTGTGTCTGTGTCTCTGTCTCTGTGTCTCTGTCTCTGTGTCTCTGTCTCTGTGTCTCTGTCTCTGTTTCTCTGTCTCTGTGTCTCTGTCTCTGTGTCTCTGTCTCTGTGTCTATGTCTCTGTGTCTCTGTCTCTGAGTCTCTGTCTCTGTGTCTTTGTCTCCGTCTCTGTGTCTCTGTCTCCGAGTCTCTGTCTCTGCGTCCCTGTCTCTGTGTCCCTGTCCCTGCGTCTCCGTCTCTGTGTCTCTGCCTCTGTCTCTGTCTCTGTGTCTCTGCCTCTGTATCTTTCTCTGCGTCTCCGTCTCTGTATCTCTGTCTCTGTGTCTCTGTCCCTGAGTCTCTCTCTCTGTGTCCCTGTCTCTGTGTCTCTGTCCTTGCGTCTCCGCCTCTGTGCCTCCGTCTCTGTGTCTCTGTCTTTGTGTCTATGTCTCCGTGCCTATGCCTCTGTCCGTGTGTCTCTGTACCTGTGTCTCCGTCTCTGTGTCTCTGTCTCTATGTCTCTGTCTCTGTGGCTATGTCTCTGTGTCCCTGTCCCTGTGTCACTGTCTCTGCGTCTCTGTCTCTGTGTCTATGCCCCTGTCCGTGTGTCACTGTACCTGTGTCTCCGTCTCTGTGTCTCTGTCTCTATGTCTCTGTCTCTCTGTCTCCGTCTCTGTCTCTGTGTCTCCGTTTCTGTGTCTCTCTCCCTGTGTCTCTGTCTCTGAATCTCTGTCATTGTGTCTCTGTCTCTGTGTCTCTGGCTCTGTGTCTCTGTCTCTGTGTCTATGTCCCTGTGCCTCTCTCTCTGTGTCTCTGTCTCTGTGTCTCTGTCTCTGTGTCTCCGGCTCTGTGTCTCTGTCTCTGTGCCTCTGCCTCTGTGCCTCTGCCTCTGTGCCTCTGCCTCTGTGTCTCGGTCTCTGTGTCTCTGTCTCTGCGTCTCTGTCTCCGTGCCTCTGCCTCTGTGCCTCTGCCTCTGTGTCTCGGTCTCTGTGTCTCTGTCTCTGCGTGTCTGTCTCTCTGCCTCTGTTTCTGTGTCTCTGTGTCTCTGTCTCTGTGTCTCTGTGTCTGTATCTCTGTCTCTGTGTCTCTGTCTCTGCGTCTCTGTCTCTGTGTCGCTGTCTCTGTGTCTCCGTCTCTGTGTCTCTGTCTCTGTGTCTCTGTCTCTGTGTCTCTGTCTCTGTGTCTCTGTCTCTGTGTCTCTGTCTCTGTGTCTCTGTCTCTGTGTCTCTGTCTCTGTGTCTCTGTCTCTGTGTCTCTGTCTCTGTGTCGCTGTCTCTGTGTCTCTGTCTCTGTGTCTCTGTCTCTGTGTCTCTGTCTCTGTGTCTCTGTCTCTGTGTCTCTGTTTCTATATCTCTGTTTCTCTCTCTCCGTGTCTCTGTCTCTGTGCCTCTGTCTCTGTGTCAATGCCTCTGTCCCTGTGTCTCTGTACCTGTGTCTCCGTCTCTGTGTGTCGGTCTCTATGTCTCTGTCCCGGTGTCTCTGCCTCTGTGTCTCTGTCTGGGTGTCTCTGTCCCTGTGCCTCCGTCTCTGTGTCACTGTCTCTGTGTCTCTGTCTCTGTGTCTGTGTCACCGTGTCCCTGTCTCCACCCTATGTCTCTGTCTCTGTGTCTCTGTCTCTGTGAATCTGTCTCTGTGTTTCTGTCTCTGTGTCTCTGGCCCTGTGTCTCCGTCTCTGTATCTCTGTCCCTCTGACTCTGTCTCTGTGTCACTGTGTCTGAATCTCTGTCTCTGCGTCTCTGTCTCTGTGTTTCTCTCTCTGTGTCGCTGTCTCTATGTCCATGTCTCTGTGTCTCTATCTCTGTGTCTCTGTCTCTGTGCCTCTGTCTCTGTGTCGCTGTCTCATAGAATCTGTCTCTGTGTTTCTGTATCTGTGTGTCTGCCCCTGTGTCTCCGTCTCTGTGTCTCTGTCTCTGTGTATCTGTCTCTGTGTCTCTGTCTCTGTGTCTCTGTCTCTGTGTCTCTGTCTGTGTGTCTCTGCCTCTGTCTCTGTTTCTCTTTCTCTGTGTCTCTGTCTCTATGTCTCTGTGAGTGTGTCTCCGTCTCTGTCTCTGTGTCTCTGTCTCTGTGTCTCTGTCTCTGTGTCTCTGTCTCTGTGTCTCTGTCTCTGTGTCTCTGTCTCTGTGTCTCTGTCTCTGTGTCTCTGTCTCTGTGTCTCTGTCTCTGTGTCTCTGTCTCTGTGTCTCTGTCTCTGTGTCTCTGTCTCTGTGTCTCTGTCTCTGTGTCTCTGTCTCTGTGTCTCTGTCTCTGTGTCTCTGTCTCTGTGTCTCTGTCTCTGTGTCTCTGTCTCCGTGTCTCTGTCTCTGTGTCTCTGTCTCTGTGTCTCTGTCTCTGTGTCTCTGTTTCTATATCTCTGTTTCTCTCTCTCCGTGTCTCTGTCTCTGTGCCTCTGTCTCTGTGTCAATGCCTCTGTCCCTGTGTCTCTGTACCTGTGTCTCCGTCTCTGTGTGTCGGTCTCTATGTCTCTGTCCCGGTGTCTCTGCCTCTGTGTCTCTGTCTGGCTGTCTCTGTCCCTGTGCCTCCGTCTCTGTGTCACTGTCTCTGTGTCTCTGTCTCTGTGTCTGTGTCACCGTGTCCCTGTCTCCACCCTATGTCTCTGTCTCTGTGTCTCTGTCTCTGTGAATCTGTCTCTGTGTTTCTGTCTCTGTGTCTCTGGCCCTGTGTCTCCGTCTCTGTATCTCTGTCCCTCTGACACTGTCTCTGTGTCACTGTGTCTGAATCTCTGTCTCTGCGTCTCTGTCTCTGTGTTTCTCTCTCTGTGTCGCTGTCTCTATGTCCATGTCTCTGTGTCTCTATCTCTGTGTCTCTGTCTCTGTGCCTCTGTCTCTGTGTCGCTGTCTCTTAGAATCTGTCTCTGCGTTTCTGTATCTGTGTGTCTGTCCCTGTGTCTCCGTCTCTGTGTCTCTGTCTCTGTGTCTCTGTCTCTGTGTCTCTGTCTCTGTGTCTCTGTCTCTGTGTCTCTGTCTCTGTGTCTCTGTCTCTGTGTCTCTGTCTCTGTGTCTCTGTCTCTGTGTCTCTGTCTCTGTGTCTCTGTTTCTATATCTCTGTTTCTCTCTCTCCGTGTCTCTGTCTCTGTGCCTCTGTCTCTGTGTCAATGCCTCTGTCCCTGTGTCTCTGTACCTGTGTCTCCGTCTCTGTGTGTCGGTCTCTATGTCTCTGTCCCGGTGTCTCTGCCTCTGTGTCTCTGTCTGGGTGTCTCTGTCCCTGTGCCTCCGTCTCTGTGTCACTGTCTCTGTGTCTCTGTCTCTGTGTCTGTGTAACCGTGTCCCTGTCTCCACCCTATGTCTCTGTCTCTGTGTCTCTGTCTCTGTGTTTCTGTCTCTGTGTCTCTGGCCCTGTGTCTCCGTCTCTGTATCTCTGTCCCTCTGACTCTGTCTCTCTGTCACTGTGTCTGAATCTCTGTCTCTGCGTCTCTGTCTCTGTGTTTCTCTCTCTGTGTCGCTGTCTCTATGTCCATGTCTCTGTGTCTCTATCTCTGTGTCTCTGTCTCTGTGCCTCTGTCTCTGTGTCGCTGTCTCATAGAATCTGTCTCTGTGTTTCTGTATCTGTGTGTCTGTCCCTGTGTCTCCGTCTCTGTGTCTCTGTCTCTGTGTATCTGTCTCTGTGTCTCTGTCTCTGTGTCTCTGTCTCTGTGTCTCTGTCTCTGTCTCTGTTTCTCTTTCTCTGTGTCTCTGTCTCTATGTCTCTGTGAGTGTGTCTCCGTCTCTGTCTCTGTGTCTCTGTCTCTGTGTCTCTGTCTCTGTGCCTCTGTCTCTGTGTCTCTGTCTCTGTGTCTCTGTCTCTGTGTCTCTGTCTCTGTGTCTCTGTCTCTGTGTCTCTGTCTCTGTGTCTCTGTCTCTGTGTCTCTGTCTCTGTGTCTCTGTCTCTGTGTCTCTGTCTCTGTGTCTCTGTCTCTGTGTCTCTGTCTCTGTGTCTCTGTCTCTGTGTCTCTGTCTCTGTGTCTCTGTCTCTGTGTCTCTGTCTCTGTGTCTCTGTCTCTGTGTCTCTGTCTCTGTGTCTTGGTCGCTGTGTCTCTGTCCCTGTGTCTCTGTCTCTGCGTCCCTGTCTCTGTGTCTCTGTCTCTGTGTCTCTGTCTCTGTGTCTCTGTCTCTGTGTCTCTGTCTCTGTGTCTCTGTCTCTGTGTCTCTGTCTCTGTGTCTCTGTCTCTGTGTTTCTGTCTCTGTGTCTCTGTCTCTGTGTCTCTGTCTCTGTGTCTCTGTTTCTCTCTCTCCGTGTCTCTGTCTCTGTGCCTCTGTCCCTGTGTCTCTGTACCTGTGTCTCCGTCTCTGTGTGTCGGTCTCTATGTCTCTGTCCCTGTGTCTCTGCCTCTGTGTCTCTGTCTGGGTGTCTCTGTCCCTGTGCCTCCGTCTCTGTGTCACTGTCTCTGTGTCTCTGTCTCTGTGTCTGTGTCACCGTGTCCCTGTCTCCACCCTATGTCTCTGTCTCTGTGTCTCTGTCTCTGTGAATCTGTCTCTGTGTTTCTGTCTCTGTGTCTCTGGCCCTGTGTCTCCGTCTCTCCATCTCTGTCCCTCTGACTCTGTCTCTGTGTCACTGTGTCTGGATCTCTGTCTCTGCGTCTCTGTCTCTGTGACTCTGTCTCTGTGTCTCTGTCTCTGTGTCTCTGTCTCTGTGTCTCTGTCTCTGTGTCTCTGTCTCTGTGTCTCTGTCTCTGTGTCTCTGTCTCTGTGTCTCTGTCTCTGTGTCTCTGTCTCTGTGTCTCTGTCTCTGTGTCTCTGTCTCTGTGTCTCTGTCTCTGTGTCTCTGTCTCTGTGTCTCTGTCTCTGTGTCTCTGTCTCTGTGTCTCTGTCTCTGTGTCTCTGTCTCTGTGTCTCTGTCTCTGTGTCTCTGTCTCTGTGTCTCTGTCTCTGTGTCTCTGTCTCTGTGTCTCTGTCTCTGTGTCTCTGTCTCTGTGTCTCTGTCTCTGTGTCTTGGTCGCTGTGTCTCTGTCCCTGTGTCTCTGTCTCTGTGTCCCTGTCTCTGTGTCTCTGTCTCTGTGTCTCTGTCTCTGTGTGTCGGTCTCTATGTCTCTGTCCCTGTGTCTCTGCCTCTGTGTCTCTGTCTCGGTGTCTCTGTCCCTGTGCCACCTTCTCTGTGTCACTGTCTCTGTGTCTCTGTCTCTGTGTTTCTGTCTCTGTGTCTCTGGCCCTGTGTCTCCGTCTCTGTATCTCTGTCCTTCTGACTCTGTCTCCGTGTCACTGTGTCTGAATCCTTGTCTCTGTGTCTCTGTCTCTGTGTCTCTGTCTCTATGTCCATGTCTCTGTGTCTCTATCTCTGTGTCTCTGTCTCTGTGCCTCTGTCTCTGTGTCTCTGTCTCTTAGAATCTGTCTCTGTGTTTCTGTCTCTGTGTCTCTGTCCCTGTGTCTCCGTCTCTGTGTCTCTGTCTCTGTGTATCTGTCTCTGTGTCTCTGTTTCTGTGTCCCTGTCTCTGTGTCTCTGTCTCTGTGTATCTGTCTCTGTGTCTCTTTCTCTGTGTCTCTGTCTCTGCGTATCTGTCTCTGTGTCTCTGTCTCTGTGTCTCTGTTTCTATGTCTCTGTTTCTCTCTCTCCGTGTCTCTGTCCCTGTGCCTCCGTCTGTGTGTCTATGCCTCTGTCCCTGTGTCTCTGTACCTGTGTCTCCGTCTCTGTGTGTCGGTCTCTATGTCTCTGTCCCTGTGTCTCTGCCTCTGTGTCTCTGTCTCTGTGTCTCTGTCTCTGTGTCTCTGTCTCTGTGTCTCTGTCTCTGTGTCTCTGTCTCTGTGTCTCTGTCTCTGTGTCTCTGTCTCTGTCTCTGTGTCCCTGTCTCCACCCTATGTCTCTGTCTCTGTGTCTCTGTCTCTGTGAATCTGTCTCTGTGTTTCTGTCTCTGTGTCTCTGGACCTGTGTCCGTCTCTGTATCTCTGTCCCTCTGACTCTGTCTCTGTGTCACTGTGTCTGAATCTCTGTCTCTGTGTCTCTGTCTCTGTGTCTCTGTCTCTGTGTCTCTGTCTCTGTGTTTCTGTCTCTGTGTCTATGCCTCTGTCCGTGTGTCTCTGGACCTGCGTCTCCGTCTCCGTGTCTCGGTCTCTATGTCTCTGTCTTTATGTCTCTGCCTCTGTGTCTCTGTCTCGGTGTCTCTGTCTCTGTGTCTCTGTCTCTGTGTCTCTGTCTCTGTGTCTCTGTCTCTGTGTCTATGACTCTGTGTCTCTGTCTCTGAGTCTCTGTCTCTGTGTCTTTGTCTCCGCCTCTGTGTCTCTGTCTCCGAGTCTCTGTCTCTGCGTCCCTGTCTCTGTGTCCCCGTCCCTGCGTCTCCGTCTCTGTGTCTCTGCCTCTGTCTCTGTCTCTGTGTCTCTGCCTCTGTATCTTTCTCTGCGTCTCCGTCTCTGTATCTCTGTCTCTGTGTCTCTGTCCCTGAGTCTCTCTCTCTGTGTCCCTGTCTCTGTGTCTCTGTCCTTGCGTCTCCGCCTCTGTGTCTCCGTCTCTGTGCCTCTGTCTTTGTGTCTATGTCTCCGTGCCTATGCCTCTGTCCGTGTGTCTCTGTACCTGTGTCTCCGTCTCTGTGTCTCTGTCTCTATGTCCCTGTCTCTGTGGCTATGTCTCTGTGTCCCTGTCCCTGTGTCACTGTCTCTGTGTCTCTGTCTCTGTGTCTATGCCTCTGTCCGTGTGTCACTGTACCTGTGTCTCCGTCTCTGTGTCTCTGTCTCTCTGTCTCTGTCTCTGTCTCTGTGTCTCCGTTTCTGGGTCTCTCTCCCTGTGTCTCTGTCTCTGAATCTCTGTCATTGTGTCTCTGTCTCTGTGTCTCTGTCTCTGTGTCTCTGTCTCTGTGTCTATGTCTCTGTGTCTCTGTCTCTTTTCCTCTGTCTCTGTGTTTCTGTCTCTGAGTCTCTCTCTCTCTGTCCCTGTCTCTGTGTCTCTGTCCTTGCGTCTCCGTGTCTGTGTCTCTCGCTCTGTGTCTCTGTCTCTGTGTCTATGTCTCTGTGCCTCTGTCTCTGTGTCTCTGTCTCTGTGTCTCTGTCTCTGTGTCTCTGTCTCTGTGTCTCTGTCTCTGTGCCTCTGCCTCTGTGCCTCTGTCTCTGTGTCTCGGTATCTGTGTCTCTGTCTCTGTGCCTCTGTTTCTGTGTCTCTGTGTCTCTGTCTCTGTGTCTCTGTCTCTGTGTCTCTGTCTCTGTGTCTCTGTGTCTGTGTCTCTGTCTCTGTGTCTCTGTCTCTGCGTCTCTGTCTCTGTTTCTCTGTCTCTGTCTCTGTGTGTCTGTCTCTGTGTCTCTCTCCCTGTGTCTCTGTCTCTGAATCTCTGTCATTGTGTCTCTGTCTCTGTGTCTCTGTCTCTGTGTCTCTGTCTCTGTCTCTGTGTCTGTGTCTCTGTGTCTCTGTCTCTGTGTCTCCGTCTCTGTGTCTCTGTCTCTGTGTCTCTGTCCCTGTGTCTCTGTCTCTGTGTCTCTGTCCCTGTGTCTCTGTCTCTGTGTCTCTGTCTCTGTGTCTCTGTCTCTGTGTCTTTGTCTCTGTGTCCCTGTCGCTGTGTCTCCGTCTCTGTGTCTCTGTCTCTGTGTCTCTGTCTCTGTGTCTCTGTCTCTGTGTCTCTGTCTCTGTGTCTCTGTCTCTGTGTCTCTGTCTCTGTGTCTCTGTCTCTGTGTCTCTGTCTCTGTGTCTATGTCTCTGTGTCTCTGTCTCTGAGTCTCTGTCTCTGTGTCTTTGTCTCCGTCTCTGTGTCTCTGTCTCCGAGTCTCTGTCTCTGCGTCCCTGTCTCTGTGTCCCTGTCCCTGCGTCTCCGTCTCTGTGTCTCTGCCTCTGTCTCTGTCTCTGTGTCTCTGCCTCTGTATCTTTCTCTGCGTCTCCGTCTCTGTATCTCTGTCTCTGTGTCTCTGTCCCTGAGTCTCTCTCTCTGTGTCCCTGTCTCTGTGTCTCTGTCCTTGCGTCTCCGCCTCTGTGCCTCCGTCTCTGTGTCTCTGTCTTTGTGTCTATGTCTCCGTGCCTATGCCTCTGTCCGTGTGTCTCTGTACCTGTGTCTCCGTCTCTGTGTCTCTGTCTCTATGTCTCTGTCTCTGTGGCTATGTCTCTGTGTCCCTGTCCCTGTGTCACTGTCTCTGCGTCTCTGTCTCTGTGTCTATGCCTCTGTCCGTGTGTCACTGTACCTGTGTCTCCGTCTCTGTGTCTCTGTCTCTATGTCTCTGTCTCTCTGTCTCCGTCTCTGTCTCTGTGTCTCCGTTTCTGTGTCTCTCTCCCTGTGTCTCTGTCTCTGAATCTCTGTCATTGTGTCTCTGTCTCTGTGTCTCTGTCTCTGTGTCTCTGTCTCTGTGTCTATGTCTCTGTGTCTCTGTCTCTTTGCCTCTGTCTCTGCGTCTCTGTCTCTGAGTCTCTCTCTCTGTGTCCCTGTCTCTGTGTCTCTATCCTTGCGTCTCCGTCTCTGTGTCTCTGGCTCTGTGTCTCTGTCTCTGTGTCTATGTCCCTGTGCCTCTCTCTCTGTGTCTCTGTCTCTGTGTCTCTGTCTCTGTGTCTCTGTCTCTGTGTCTCTGTTTCTCTCTCTCCGTGTCTCTGTCTCTGTGACTCTGTCCCTGTGTCTCTGTACCTGTGTCTCCGTCTCTGTGTGTCGGTCTCTATGTCTCTGTCCCTGTGTCTCTGCCTCTGTGTCTCTGTCTGGGTGTCTCTGTCCCTGTGCCTCCGTCTCTGTGTCACTGTCTCTGTGTCTCTGTCTCTGTGTCTGTGTCACCGTGTCCCTGTCTCCACCCTATGTCTCTGTCTCTGTGTCTCTGTCTCTGTGTTTCTGTCTCTGTGTCTCTGGCCCTGTGTCTCCGTCTCTGTATCTCTGTCCCTCTGACTCTGTCTCTCTGTCACTGTGTCTGAATCTCTGTCTCTGCGTCTCTGTCTCTGTGTTTCTCTCTCTGTGTCGCTGTCTCTATGTCCATGTCTCTGTGTCTCTATCTCTGTGTCTCTGTCTCTGTGCCTCTGTCTCTGTGTCGCTGTCTCATAGAATCTGTCTCTGTGTTTCTGTATCTGTGTGTCTGTCCCTGTGTCTCCGTCTCTGTGTCTCTGTCTCTGTGTATCTGTCTCTGTGTCTCTGTCTCTGTGTCTCTGTCTCTGTGTCTCTGTCTCTGTGTCTCTGTCTCTGTCTCTGTTTCTCTTTCTCTGTGTCTCCGTCTCTGTCTCTGTGTCTCTGTCTCTGTGTCTCTGTCTCTGTGTCTCTGTCTCTGTGTCTCTGTCTCTGTGTCTCTGTCTCTGTGTCTCTGTCTCTGTGTCTCTGTCTCTGTGTCTCTGTCTCTGTGTCTCTGTCTCTGTGTCTCTGTCTCTGTGTCTCTGTCTCTGTGTCTCTGTCTCTGTGTCTCTGTCTCTGTGTCTCTGTCTCTGTGTCTCTGTCTCTGTGTCTCTGTCTCTGTGTCTCTGTCTCTGTGTCTCTGTCTCTGTGTCTCTGTCTCTGTGTCTCTGTCCCTGTGTCTCTGTCTCTGCGTCCCTGTCTCTGTGTCTCTGTCTCTGTGTCTCTGTCTCTGTGTCTCTGTCTCTGTGTCTCTGTCTCTGTGTCTCTGTCTCTGTGTCTCTGTCTCTGTGTCTCTGTCTCTGTGTTTCTGTCTCTGTGTCTCTGTCTCTGTGTCTCTGTCTCTGTGTCTCTGTTTCTCTCTCTCCGTGTCTCTGTCTCTGTGCCTCTGTCCCTGTGTCTCTGTACCTGTGTCTCCGTCTCTGTGTGTCGGTCTCTATGTCTCTGTCCCTGTGTCTCTGCCTCTGTGTCTCTGTCTGGGTGTCTCTGTCCCTGTGCCTCCGTCTCTGTGTCACTGTCTCTGTGTCTCTGTCTCTGTGTCTGTGTCACCGTGTCCCTGTCTCCACCCTATGTCTCTGTCTCTGTGTCTCTGTCTCTGTGAATCTGTCTCTGTGTTTCTGTCTCTGTGTCTCTGGCCCTGTGTCTCCGTCTCTCCATCTCTGTCCCTCTGACTCTGTCTCTGTGTCACTGTGTCTGGATCTCTGTCTCTGCGTCTCTGTCTCTGTGACTCTGTCTCTGTGTCTCTGTCTCTGTGTCTCTGTCTCTGTGTCTCTGTCTCTGTGTCTCTGACTCTGTGTCTCTGTCTCTGTGTGTCGGTCTCTATGTCTCTGTCCCTGTGTCTCTGTCTCTGTGTCTCTGTCTCTGTGTCTCTGTCTCTGTGTCTCTGTCTCTGTGTCTCTGTCTCTGCGTCTCTGTCTCTGTGTCTTTGTATCTGTGTCTCTATCTCTGTATCTCTGTCTCTGTGACTCTGCCTCGCTGTACCTGTCTCTGTGTCTCTGTCCCTGTGTCTCCGTCTCTGTGTCTCTGTCTCTGTGTGTCTGTCTCTGTGTCTCTGTCTCTGTGTCTCTGTCTCTGTGTCTCTGTCTCTGTGTCTCTGTCTCTGTGTCTCTGTCTCTGTGTCTCTGTCTCTGTGTCTCTGTCTCTGTGTCTCTGTCTCTGTGTCTCCGTCTCCGTGTCTCCGTCTCCGTGTCTCTGTCTCCGTGTCTCTGTCTCTGTGTCTCTGTCTCTGTGTCTCTGTCTCTGTGTCTCTGTCTCTGTGTCTCTGTCTCTGTGTCTCTGTCTCTGTGTCTCTGTCTCTGTGTCTCTGTCTCTGTGTCTCTGTCTCTGTGTCTCTGTCTCTGTGTCTCTGTCTCTGTGTCTCTGTCTCTGTGTCTCTGTCTCTGTGTCTCTGTCTCTGTGTCTCTGTCTCTGTGTCTCTGTCTCTGTGTCTCTGTCTCTGTGTCTCTGTCTCTGTGTCTCTGTCTCTGTGTCTCTGTCTCTGTGTCTCTGTCTCTGTGTCTCTGTCTCTGTGTCTCTGTCTCTGTGTCTCTGTCTCTGTGTCTCTGTCTCTGTGTCTCTGTCTCTGTGTCTCTGTCTCTGTGTCTCTGTCTCTGTGTCTCTGTCTCTGTGTCTCTGTCTCTGTGTCTCTGTCTCTGTGTCTCTGTCTCTGTGTCTCTGTCTCTGTGTCTCTGTCTCTGTGTCTCTGTCTCTGTGTCTCTGTCTCTGTGTCTCTGTCTCTGTGTCTCTGTCTCTGTGTCTCTGTCTCTGTGTCTCTGTCTCTGTGTCTCTGTCTCTGTGTCTCTGTCTCTGTGTCTCTGTCTCTGTGTCTCTGTCTCTGTGTCTCTGTCTCTGTGTCTCTGTCTCTGTGTCTCTGTCTCTGTGTCTCTGTCTCTGTGTCTCTGTCTCTGTGTCTCTGTCTCTGTGTCTCTGTCTCTGTGTCTCTGTCTCTGTGTCTCTGTTTCTATATCTCTGTTTCTCTCTCTCCGTGTCTCTGTCTCTGTGCCTCTGTCTCTGTGTCAATGCCTCTGTCCCTGTGTCTCTGTACCTGTGTCTCCGTCTCTGTGTGTCGGTCTCTATGTCTCTGTCCCGGTGTCTCTGCCTCTGTGTCTCTGTCTGGGTGTCTCTGTCCCTGTGCCTCCGTCTCTGTGTCACTGTCTCTGTGTCTCTGTCTCTGTGTCTGTGTCACCGTGTCCCTGTCTCCACCCTATGTCTCTGTCTCTGTGTCTCTGTCTCTGTGAATCTGTCTCTGTGTTTCTGTCTCTGTGTCTCTGGCCCTGTGTCTCCGTCTCTGTATCTCTGTCCCTCTGACACTGTCTCTGTGTCACTGTGTCTGAATCTCTGTCTCTGCGTCTCTGTCTCTGTGTTTCTCTCTCTGTGTCGCTGTCTCTATGTCCATGTCTCTGTGTCTCTATCTCTGTGTCTCTGTCTCTGTGCCTCTGTCTCTGTGTCGCTGTCTCTTAGAATCTGTCTCTGCGTTTCTGTATCTGTGTGTCTGTCCCTGTGTCTCCGTCTCTGTGTCTCTGTCTCTGTGTCTCTGTCTCTGTGTCTCTGTCTCTGTGTCTCTGTCTCTGTGTCTCTGTCTCTGTGTCTCTGTCTCTGTGTCTCTGTCTCTGTGTCTCTGTCTCTGTGTCTCTGTCTCTGTGTCTCTGTCTCTGTGTCTCTGTCTCTGTGTCTCTGTTTCTATATCTCTGTTTCTCTCTCTCCGTGTCTCTGTCTCTGTGCCTCTGTCTCTGTGTCAATGCCTCTGTCCCTGTGTCTCTGTACCTGTGTCTCCGTCTCTGTGTGTCGGTCTCTATGTCTCTGTCCCGGTGTCTCTGCCTCTGTGTCTCTGTCTGGGTGTCTCTGTCCCTGTGCCTCCGTCTCTGTGTCACTGTCTCTGTGTCTCTGTCTCTGTGTCTGTGTCACCGTGTCCCTGTCTCCACCCTATGTCTCTGTCTCTGTGTCTCTGTCTCTGTGTTTCTGTCTCTGTGTCTCTGGCCCTGTGTCTCCGTCTCTGTATCTCTGTCCCTCTGACTCTGTCTCTCTGTCACTGTGTCTGAATCTCTGTCTCTGCGTCTCTGTCTCTGTGTTTCTCTCTCTGTGTCGCTGTCTCTATGTCCATGTCTCTGTGTCTCTATCTCTGTGTCTCTGTCTCTGTGCCTCTGTCTCTGTGTCGCTGTCTCATAGAATCTGTCTCTGTGTTTCTGTATCTGTGTGTCTGTCCCTGTGTCTCCGTCTCTGTGTCTCTGTCTCTGTGTATCTGTCTCTGTGTCTCTGTCTCTGTGTCTCTGTCTCTGTGTCTCTGTCTCTGTTTCTCTTTCTCTGTGTCTCTGTCTCTATGTCTCTGTGAGTGTGTCTCCGTCTCTGTCTCTGTGTCTCTGTCTCTGTGTCTCTGTCTCTGTGTCTCTGTCTCTGTGTCTCTGTCTCTGTGTCTCTGTCTCTGTGTCTCTGTCTCTGTGTCTCTGTCTCTGTGTCTCTGTCTCTGTGTCTCTGTCTCTGTGTCTCTGTCTCTGTGTCTCTGTCTCTGTGTCTCTGTCTCTGTGTCTCTGTCTCTGTGTCTCTGTCTCTGTGTCTCTGTCTCTGTGTCTCTGTCTCTGTGTCTCTGTCTCTGTGTCTCTGTCTCTGTGTCTCTGTCCCTGTGTCTCTGTCTCTGCGTCCCTGTCTCTGTGTCTCTGTCTCTGTGTCTCTGTCTCTGTGTCTCTGTCTCTGTGTCTCTGTCTCTGTGTCTCTGTCTCTGTGTCTCTGTCTCTGTGTCTCTGTCTCTGTGTTTCTGTCTCTGTGTCTCTGTCTCTGTGTCTCTGTCTCTGTGTCTCTGTTTCTCTCTCTCCGTGTCTCTGTCTCTGTGCCTCTGTCCCTGTGTCTCTGTACCTGTGTCTCCGTCTCTGTGTGTCGGTCTCTATGTCTCTGTCCCTGTGTCTCTGCCTCTGTGTCTCTGTCTGGGTGTCTCTGTCCCTGTGCCTCCGTCTCTGTGTCACTGTCTCTGTGTCTCTGTCTCTGTGTCTGTGTCACCGTGTCCCTGTCTCCACCCTATGTCTCTGTCTCTGTGTCTCTGTCTCTGTGAATCTGTCTCTGTGTTTCTGTCTCTGTGTCTCTGGCCCTGTGTCTCCGTCTCTCCATCTCTGTCCCTCTGACTCTGTCTCTGTGTCACTGTGTCTGGATCTCTGTCTCTGCGTCTCTGTCTCTGTGACTCTGTCTCTGTGTCTCTGTCTCTGTGTCTCTGTCTCTGTGTCTCTGTCTCTGTGTCTCTGACTCTGTGTCTCTGTCTCTGTGTGTCGGTCTCTATGTCTCTGTCCCTGTGTCTCTGTCTCTGTGTCTCTGTCTCTGTGTCTCTGTCTCTGTGTCTCTGTCTCTGTGTCTCTGTCTCTGCGTCTCTGTCTCTGTGTCTTTGTATCTGTGTCTCTATCTCTGTATCTCTGTCTCTGTGACTCTGCCTCGCTGTACCTGTCTCTGTGTCTCTGTCCCTGTGTCTCCGTCTCTGTGTCTCTGTCTCTGTGTGTCTGTCTCTGTGTCTCTGTCTCTGTGTCTCTGTCTCTGTGTCTCTGTCTCTGTGTCTCTGTCTCTGTGTCTCTGTCTCTGTGTCTCTGTCTCTGTGTCTCTGTCTCTGTGTCTCTGTCTCTGTGTCTCCGTCTCCGTGTCTCCGTCTCCGTGTCTCTGTCTCCGTGTCTCTGTCTCTGTGTCTCTGTCTCTGTGTCTCTGTCTCTGTGTCTCTGTCTCTGTGTCTCTGTCTCTGTGTCTCTGTCTCTGTGTCTCTGTCTCTGTGTCTCTGTCTCTGTGTCTCTGTCTCTGTGTCTCTGTCTCTGTGTCTCTGTCTCTGTGTCTCTGTCTCTGTGTCTCTGTCTCTGTGTCTCTGTCTCTGTGTCTCTGTCTCTGTGTCTCTGTCTCTGTGTCTCTGTCTCTGTGTCTCTGTCTCTGTGTCTCTGTCTCTGTGTCTCTGTCTCTGTGTCTCTGTCTCTGTGTCTCTGTCTCTGTGTCTCTGTCTCTGTGTCTCTGTCTCTGTGTCTCTGTCTCTGTGTCTCTGTCTCTGTGTCTCTGTCTCTGTGTCTCTGTCTCTGTGTCTCTGTCTCTGTGTCTCTGTCTCTGTGTCTCTGTCTCTGTGTCTCTGTCTCTGTGTCTCTGTCTCTGTGTCTCTGTCTCTGTGTCTCTGTCTCTGTGTCTCTGTCTCTGTGTCTCTGTCTCTGTGTCTCTGTCTCTGTGTCTCTGTCTCTGTGTCTCTGTCTCTGTGTCTCTGTCTCTGTGTCTCTGTCTCTGTGTCTCTGTCTCTGTGTCTCTGTCTCTGTGTCTCTGTCTCTGTGTCTCTGTCTCTGTGTCTCTGTCTCTGTGTCTCTGTCTCTGTGTCTCTGTCTCTGTGTCTCTGTCTCTGTGTCTCTGTCTCTGTGTCTCTGTTTCTATATCTCTGTTTCTCTCTCTCCGTGTCTCTGTCTCTGTGCCTCTGTCTCTGTGTCAATGCCTCTGTCCCTGTGTCTCTGTACCTGTGTCTCCGTCTCTGTGTGTCGGTCTCTATGTCTCTGTCCCGGTGTCTCTGCCTCTGTGTCTCTGTCTGGGTGTCTCTGTCCCTGTGCCTCCGTCTCTGTGTCACTGTCTCTGTGTCTCTGTCCCTGTGTCTGTGTCACCGTGTCCCTGTCTCCACCCTATGTCTCTGTCTCTGTGTCTCTGTCTCTGTGAATCTGTCTCTGTGTTTCTGTCTCTGTGTCTCTGGCCCTGTGTCTCCGTCTCTGTATCTCTGTCCCTCTGACACTGTCTCTGTGTCACTGTGTCTGAATCTCTGTCTCTGCGTCTCTGTCTCTGTGTTTCTCTCTCTGTGTCGCTGTCTCTATGTCCATGTCTCTGTGTCTCTATCTCTGTGTCTCTGTCTCTGTGCCTCTGTCTCTGTGTCGCTGTCTCTTAGAATCTGTCTCTGCGTTTCTGTATCTGTGTGTCTGTCCCTGTGTCTCCGTCTCTGTGTCTCTGTCTCTGTGTCTCTGTCTCTGTGTCTCTGTCTCTGTGTCTCTGTCTCTGTGTCTCTGTCTCTGTGTCTCTGTCTCTGTGTCTCTGTCTCTGTGTCTCTGTCTCTGTGTCTCTGTCTCTGTGTCTCTGTTTCTATATCTCTGTTTCTCTCTCTCCGTGTCTCTGTCTCTGTGCCTCTGTCTCTGTGTCAATGCCTCTGTCCCTGTGTCTCTGTACCTGTGTCTCCGTCTCTGTGTGTCGGTCTCTATGTCTCTGTCCCGGTGTCTCTGCCGCTGTGTCTCTGTCTGGGTGTCTCTGTCCCTGTGCCTCCGTCTCTGTGTCACTGTCTCTGTGTCTCTGTCTCTGTGTCTGTGTCACCGTGTCCCTGTCTCCACCCTATGTCTCTGTCTCTGTGTCTCTGTCTCTGTGTTTCTGTCTCTGTGTCTCTGGCCCTGTGTCTCCGTCTCTGTATCTCTGTCCCTCTGACTCTGTCTCTCTGTCACTGTGTCTGAATCTCTGTCTCTGCGTCTCTGTCTCTGTGTTTCTCTCTCTGTGTCGCTGTCTCTATGTCCATGTCTCTGTGTCTCTATCTCTGTGTCTCTGTCTCTGTGCCTCTGTCTCTGTGTCGCTGTCTCATAGAATCTGTCTCTGTGTTTCTGTATCTGTGTGTCTGTCCCTGTGTCTCCGTCTCTGTGTCTCTGTCTCTGTGTATCTGTCTCTGTGTCTCTGTCTCTGTGTCTCTGTCTCTGTGTCTCTGTCTCTGTCTCTGTTTCTCTTTCTCTGTGTCTCTGTCTCTATGTCTCTGTGAGTGTGTCTCCGTCTCTGTCTCTGTGTCTCTGTCTCTGTGTCTCTGTCTCTGTGTCTCTGTCTCTGTGTCTCTGTCTCTGTGTCTCTGTCTCTGTGTCTCTGTCTCTGTGTCTCTGTCTCTGTGTCTCTGTCTCTGTGTCTCTGTCTCTGTGTCTCTGTCTCTGTGTCTCTGTCTCTGTGTCTCTGTCTCTGTGTCTCTGTCTCTGTGTCTCTGTCTCTGTGTCTCTGTCTCTGTGTCTCTGTCTCTGTGTCTCTGTCTCTGTGTCTCTGTCTCTGTGTCTCTGTCTCTGTGTCTCTGTCTGTGTCTCTGTCTCTGTGTCTCTGTCTCTGTGTCTCTGTCTCTGTGTCTCTGTCTCTGTGTCTCTGTCTCTGTGTCTCTGTCTCTGTGTCTCTGTCTCTGTGTCTCTGGCCCTGTGTCTCCGTCTCTGTATCTCTGTCCTTCTGACTCTGTCTCCGTGTCACTGTGTCTGAATCCTTGTCTCTGTGTCTCTGTCTCTGTGTCTCTGTCTCTATGTCCATGTCTCTGTGTCTCTATCTCTGTGTCTCTGTCTCTGTGCCTCTGTCTCTGTGTCTCTGTCTCTTAGAATCTGTCTCTGTGTTTCTGTCTCTGTGTCTCTGTCCCTGTGTCTCCGTCTCTGTGTCTCTGTCTCTGTGTATCTGTCTCTGTGTCTCTGTCTCTGTGTCCCTGTCTCTGTGTCTCTGTCTCTGTGTATCTGTCTCTGTGTCTCTTTCTCTGTGTCTCTGTCTCTGCGTATCTGTCTCTGTGTCTCTGTCTCTGTGTCTCTGTTTCTATGTCTCTGTTTCTCTCTCTCCGTGTCTCTGTCCCTGTGCCTCCGTCTCTGTGTCTATGCCTCTGTCCCTGTGTCTCTGTACCTGTGTCTCCGTCTCTGTGTGTCGGTCTCTATGTCTCTGTCCCTGTGTCTCTGCCTCTGTGTCTCTGTCTCTGTGTCTCTGTCTCTGTGTCTCTGTCTCTGTGTCTCTGTCTCTGTGTCTCTGTCTCTGTGTCTCTGTCTCTGTCGCTGTGTCCCTGTCTCCACCCTATGTCTCTGTCTCTGTGTCTCTGTCTCTGTGAATCTGTCTCTGTGTTTCTGTCTCTGTGTCTCTGGACCTGTGTCCGTCTCTGTATCTCTGTCCCTCTGACTCTGTCTCTGTGTCACTGTGTCTGAATCTCTGTCTCTGTGTCTCTGTCTCTGTGTCTCTGTCTCTGTGTCTCTGTCTCTGTGTCTCTGTCTCTGTGTCTCTGTCTCTGTGTCTCTGTCTCTATGTCCATGTCTATGTGTCTCTATCTCTGTGTCTCTATCTCTGTGCCTCTGTCTCTGTGTCTCTGTCTCTTAGATTCTGTCTCTGTGTCTCTGTCTGTGTGTCTCTGTCTCTGTGTCTCTGTCTCTGTGTTTCTGTCTCTGTGTCTATGCCTCTGTCCGTGTGTCTCTGGACCTGCGTCTCCGTCTCCGTGTCTCGGTCTCTATGTCTCTGTCTTTATGTCTCTGCCTCTGTGTCTCTGTCTCGGTGTCTCTGTCTCTGTGTCTCTGTCTCTGTGTCTCTGTCTCTGTGTCTCTGTCTCTGTGTCTATGTCTCTGTGTCTCTGTCTCTGAGTCTCTGTCTCTGTGTCTTTGTCTCCGTCTCTGTGTCTCTGTCTCTATGTCCCTGTCTCTGTGGCTATGTCTCTGTGTCCCTGTCCCTGTGTCACTGTCTCTGTGTCTCTGTCTCTGTGTCTATGCCTCTGTCCGTGTGTCACTGTACCTGTGTCTCCGTCTCTGTGTCTCTGTCTCTCTGTCTCTGTCTCTGTCTCTGTGTCTCCGTTTCTGGGTCTCTCTCCCTGTGTCTCTGTCTCTGAATCTCTGTCATTGTGTCTCTGCCTCTGTGTCTCTGTCTCTGTGTCTCTGTCTCTGTGTCTATGTCTCTGTGTCTCTGTCTCTTTTCCTCTGTCTCTGTGTTTCTGTCTCTGAGTCTCTCTCTCTCTGTCCCTGTCTCTGTGTCTCTGTCCTTGCGTCTCCATGTCTGTGTCTCTCGCTCTGCGTCTCTGTCTCTGTGTCTATGTCTCTGTGCCTCTGTCTCTGTGTCTCTGTCTCTGTGTCTCTGTCTCTGTGTCTCTGTCTCTGTGTCTCTGTCTCTGTGCCTCTGCCTCTGTGCCTCTGTCTCTGTGTCTCGGTATCTGTGTCTCTGTCTCTGTGCCTCTGTTTCTGTGTCTCTGTGTCTCTGTCTCTGTGTCTCTGTCTCTGTGTCTCTGTGTCTGTGTCTCTGTCTCTGTGTCTCTGTCTCTGCGTCTCTGTCTCTGTTTCTCTGTCTCTGTCTCTGTGTCTCTGTCTCTGTGTCTCTGTCTCTGTGTCTCTGTCTCTGTGTCTCTGTCTCTGTGTCTATGTCTCTGTGTCTCTGTCTCTGAGTCTCTGTCTCTGTGTCTTTGTCTCCGTCTCTGTGTCTCTGTCTCCGAGTCTCTGTCTCTGCGTCCCTGTCTCTGTGTCCCTGTCCCTGCGTCTCCGTCTCTGTGTCTCTGCCTCTGTCTCTGTCTCTGTGTCTCTGCCTCTGTATCTTTCTCTGCGTCTCCGTCTCTGTATCTCTGTCTCTGTGTCTCTGTCCCTGAGTCTCTCTCTCTGTGTCCCTGTCTCTGTGTCTCTGTCCTTGCGTCTCCGCCTCTGTGCCTCCGTCTCTGTGTCTCTGTCTTTGTGTCTATGTCTCCGTGCCTATGCCTCTGTCCGTGTGTCTCTGTACCTGTGTCTCCGTCTCTGTGTCTCTGTCTCTATGTCTCTGTCTCTGTGGCTATGTCTCTGTGTCCCTGTCCCTGTGTCACTGTCTCTGCGTCTCTGTCTCTGTGTCTATGCCTCTGTCCGTGTGTCACTGTACCTGTGTCTCCGTCTCTGTGTCTCTGTCTCTATGTCTCTGTCTCTCTGTCTCCGTCTCTGTCTCTGTGTCTCCGTTTCTGTGTCTCTCTCCCTGTGTCTCTGTCTCTGAATCTCTGTCATTGTGTCTCTGTCTCTGTGTCTCTGTCTCTGTGTCTCTGTCTCTGTGTCTATGTCTCTGTGTCTCTGTCTCTTTGCCTCTGTCTCTGCGTCTCTGTCTCTGAGTCTCTCTCTCTGTGTCCCTGTCTCTGTGTCTCTATCCTTGCGTCTCCGTCTCTGTGTCTCTGGCTCTGTGTCTCTGTCTCTGTGTCTATGTCCCTGTGCCTCTCTCTCTGTGTCTCTGTCTCTGTGTCTCTGTCTCTGTGTCTCCGGCTCTGTGTCTCTGTCTCTGTGCCTCTGCCTCTGTGCCTCTGCCTCTGTGCCTCTGCCTCTGTGTCTCGGTCTCTGTGTCTCTGTCTCTGCGTCTCTGTCTCTGTGCCTCTGCCTCTGTGCCTCTGCCTCTGTGTCTCGGTCTCTGTGTCTCTGTCTCTGCGTGTCTGTCTCTCTGCCTCTGTTTCTGTGTCTCTGTGTCTCTGTCTCTGTGTCTCTGTGTCTGTATCTCTGTCTCTGTGTCTCTGTCTCTGCGTCTCTGTCTCTGTGTCGCTGTCTCTGTGTCTCTGTCTCTGTGTCTCTGTCTCTGTGTCTCTGTCTCTGTGTCTCTGTCTCTGTGTCTCTGTCTCTGTGTCTCTGTCTCTGTGTCTCTGTCTCTGTGTCTCTGTCTCTGTGTCTCTGTCTCTGTGTCGCTGTCTCTGTGTCTCTGTCTCTGTGTCTCTGTCTCTGTGTCTCTGTCTCTGTGTCTCTGTCTCTGTGTCTCTGTCTCTGTGTCTCTGTTTCTATATCTCTGTTTCTCTCTCTCCGTGTCTCTGTCTCTGTGCCTCTGTCTCTGTGTCAATGCCTCTGTCCCTGTGTCTCTGTACCTGTGTCTCCGTCTCTGTGTGTCGGTCTCTATGTCTCTGTCCCGGTGTCTCTGCCTCTGTGTCTCTGTCTGGGTGTCTCTGTCCCTGTGCCTCCGTCTCTGTGTCACTGTCTCTGTGTCTCTGTCTCTGTGTCTGTGTCACCGTGTCCCTGTCTCCACCCTATGTCTCTGTCTCTGTGTCTCTGTCTCTGTGAATCTGTCTCTGTGTTTCTGTCTCTGTGTCTCTGGCCCTGTGTCTCCGTCTCTGTATCTCTGTCCCTCTGACTCTGTCTCTGTGTCACTGTGTCTGAATCTCTGTCTCTGCGTCTCTGTCTCTGTGTTTCTCTCTCTGTGTCGCTGTCTCTATGTCCATGTCTCTGTGTCTCTATCTCTGTGTCTCTGTCTCTGTGCCTCTGTCTCTGTGTCGCTGTCTCATAGAATCTGTCTCTGTGTTTCTGTATCTGTGTGTCTGTCCCTGTGTCTCCGTCTCTGTGTCTCTGTCTCTGTGTATCTGTCTCTGTGTCTCTGTCTCTGTGTCTCTGTCTCTGTGTCTCTGTCTCTGTGTCTCTGTCTCTGTCTCTGTTTCTCTTTCTCTGTGTCTCTGTCTCTATGTCTCTGTGAGTGTGTCTCCGTCTCTGTCTCTGTGTCTCTGTCTCTGTATCTCTGTCTCTGTGTCTCTGTCTCTGTGTCTCTGTCTCTGTGTCTCTGTCTCTGTGTCTCTGTTTCTGTGTCTCTGTCTCTGTGTCTCTGTCTCTGTGTCTCTGTCTCTGTGTCTCTGTCTCTGTGTCTCTGTCTCTGTGTCTCTGTCTCTGTGTCTCTGTCTCTGTGTCTCTGTCTCTGTGTCTCTGTCTCTGTGTCTCTGTCTCTGTGTCTCTGTCTCTGTGTCTCTGTCTCTGTGTCTCTGTCTCTGTGTCTTGGTCGCTGTGTCTCTGTCCCTGTGTCTCTGTCTCTGCGTCCCTGTCTCTGTGTCTCTGTCTCTGTGTCTCTGTCTCTGTGTCTCTGTCTCTGTGTCTCTGTCTCTGTGTCTCTGTCTCTGTGTCTCTGTCTCTGTGTCTCTGTCTCTGTGTCTCTGTCTCTGTGTCTCTGTCTCTGTGTCTCTGTCTCTGTGTCTCTGTCTCTGTGTCTCTGTCTCTGTGTCTTGGTCGCTGTGTCTCTGTCCCTGTGTCTCTGTCTCTGTGTCCCTGTCTCTGTGTCTCTGTCTCTGTGTCTCTGTCTCTGTGTGTCGGTCTCTATGTCTCTGTCCCTGTGTCTCTGCCTCTGTGTCTCTGTCTCGGTGTCTCTGTCCCTGTGCCTCCTTCTCTGTGTCACTGTCTCTGTGTCTCTGTCTCTGTGTTTCTGTCTCTGTGTCTCTGGCCCTGTGTCTCCGTCTCTGTATCTCTGTCCTTCTGACTCTGTCTCCGTGTCACTGTGTCTGAATCCTTGTCTCTGTGTCTCTGTCTCTGTGTCTCTGTCTCTATGTCCATGTCTCTGTGTCTCTATCTCTGTGTCTCTGTCTCTGTGCCTCTGTCTCTGTGTCTCTGTCTCTTAGAATCTGTCTCTGTGTTTCTGTCTCTTAGAATCTGTCTCTGTGTTTCTGTCTCTGTGTCTCTGTCCCTGTGTCTCCGTCTCTGTGTCTCTGTCTCTGTGTATCTGTCTCTGTGTCTCTGTCTCTGTGTCCCTGTCTCTGTGTCTCTGTCTCTGTGTATCTGTCTCTGTGTCTCTTTCTCTGTGTCTCTGTCTCTGCGTATCTGTCTCTGTGTCTCTGTCTCTATGTCTCTGTTTCTATGTCTCTGTTTCTCTCTCTCCGTGTCTCTGTCCCTGTGCCTCCGTCTCTGTGTCTATGCCTCTGTCCCTGTGTCTCTGTACCTGTGTCTCCGTCTCTGTGTGTCGGTCTCTATGTCTCTGTCCCTGTGTCTCTGCCTCTGTGTCTCTGTCTCTGTGTCTCTGTCTCTGTGTCTCTGTCTCTGTGTCTCTGTCTCTGTGTCTCTGTCTCTGTGTCTCTGTCTCTGTCTCTGTGTCCCTGTCTCCACCCTATGTCTCTGTCTCTGTGTCTCTGTCTCTGTGAATCTGTCTCTGTGTTTCTGTCTCTGTGTCTCTGGACCTGTGTCCGTCTCTGTATCTCTGTCCCTCTGACTCTGTCTCTGTGTCACTGTGTCTGAATCTCTGTCTCTGTGTCTCTGTCTCTGTGTCTCTGTCTCTGTGTCTCTGTCTCTGTGTCTCTGTCTCTGTGTCTCTGTCTCTGTGTCTCTGTCTCTGTGTCTCTGTCTCTGTGTCTCTGTCTCTATGTCCATGTCTATGTGTCTCTATCTCTGTGTCTCTATCTCTGTGTCTCTATCTCTGTGCCTCTGTCTCTGTGTCTCTGTCTCTTAGATTCTGTCTCTGTGTCTCTGTCTTTGTGTCTATGTCTCCGTGCCTATGCCTCTGTCCGTGTGTCTCTGTACCTGTTTCTCCGTCTCTGTGTCTCTGTCTCTATGTCTCTGTCTCTGTGGCTATGTCTCTGTGTCCCTGTCCCTGTGTCACTGTCTCTGCGTCTCTGTCTCTGTGTCTATGCCTCTGTCCGTGTGTCACTGTACCTGTGTCTCCGTCTCTGTGTCTCTGTCTCTATGTCTCTGTCTCTCTGTCTCCGTCTCTGTCTCCGTGTCTCCGTTTCTGTGTCTCTCTCCCTGTGTCTCTGTCTCTGAATCTCTGTCATTGTGTCTCTGTCTCTGTGTCTCTGTCTCTGTGTCTCTGTCTCTGTGTCTCTGTCTCTGTGTCTATGTCTCTGTGTCTCTGTCTCTTTGCCTCTGTCTCTGTGTCTCTGTCTCTGAGTCTCTCTCTCTGTGTCCCTGTCTCTGTGTCTCTATCCTTGCGTCTCCGTCTCTGTGTCTCTGGCTCTGTGTCTCTGTCTCTGTGTCTATGTCCCTGTGCCTCTCTCTCTGTGTCTCTGTCTCGGTGTCTCTGTCCCTGTGCCTCCTTCTCTGTGTCACTGTCTCTGTGTCTCTGTCTCTGTGTTTCTGTCTCTGTGTCTCTGGCCCTGTGTCTCCGTCTCTGTATCTCTGTCCTTCTGACTCTGTCTCCGTGTCACTGTGTCTGAATCCTTGTCTCTGTGTCTCTGTCTCTGTGTCTCTGTCTCTATGTCCATGTCTCTGTGTCTCTATCTCTGTGTCTCTGTCTCTGTGCCTCTGTCTCTGTGTCTCTGTCTCTTAGAATCTGTCTCTGTGTTTCTGTCTCTGTGTCTCTGTCCCTGTGTCTCCGTCTCTGTGTCTCTGTCTCTGTGTATCTGTCTCTGTGTCTCTGTCTCTGTGTCCCTGTCTCTGTGTCTCTGTCTCTGTGTATCTGTCTCTGTGTCTCTTTCTCTGTGTCTCTGTCTCTGCGTATCTGTCTCTGTGTCTCTGTCTCTGTGTCTCTGTTTCTATGTCTCTGTTTCTCTCTCTCCGTGTCTCTGTCCCTGTGCCTCCGTCTCTGTGTCTATGCCTCTGTCCCTGTGTCTCTGTACCTGTGTCTCCGTCTCTGTGTGTCGGTCTCTATGTCTCTGTCCCTGTGTCTCTGCCTCTGTGTCTCTGTCTCTGTGTCTCTGTCTCTGTGTCTCTGTCTCTGTGTCTCTGTCTCTGTGTCTCTGTCTCTGTCTCTGTGTCCCTGTCTCCACCCTATGTCTCTGTCTCTGTGTCTCTGTCTCTGTGAATCTGTCTCTGTGTTTCTGTCTCTGTGTCTCTGGACCTGTGTCCGTCTCTGTATCTCTGTCCCTCTGACTCTGTCTCTGTGTCACTATGTCTGAATCTCTGTCTCTGTGTCTCTGTCTCTGTGTCTCTGTCTCTGTGTCTCTGTCTCTGTGTCTCTGTCTCTGTGTCTCTGTCTCAGTGTCTCTGTCTCTATGTCCATGTCTATGTGTCTCTATCTCTGTGTCTCTATCTCTGTGTCTCTATCTCTGTGCCTCTGTCTCTGTGTCTCTGTCTCTTAGATTCTGTCTCTGTGTCTCTGTCTGTGTGTCTCTGTCTCTGTGTCTCTGTCTCTGTGTCTCTGTCTCTGTGTCTATGCCTCTGTCCGTGTGTCTCTGGACCTGCGTCTCCGTCTCCGTGTCTCGGTCTCTATGTCTCTGTCTTTATGTCTCTGCCTCTGTGTCTCTGTCTCGGTGTCTCTGTCTCTGTGTCTCTGTCTCTGTGTCTCTGTCTCTGTGTCTATGACTCTGTGTCTCTGTCTCTGAGTCTCTGTCTCTGTGTCTTTGTCTCCGTCTCTGTGTCTCTGTCTCCGAGTCTCTGTCTCTGCGTCCCTGTCTCTGTGTCCCCGTCCCTGCGTCTCCGTCTCTGTGTCTCTGCCTCTGTCTCTGTCTCTGTGTCTCTGCCTCTGTATCTTTCACTGCGTCTCCGTCTCTGTATCTCTGTCTCTGTGTCTCTGTCCCTGAGTCTCTCTCTCTGTGTCCCTGTCTCTGTGTCTCTGTCCTTGCGTCTCCGCCTCTGTGTCTCCGTCTCTGTGCCTCTGTCTTTGTGTCTATGTCTCCGTGCCTATGCCTCTGTCCGTGTGTCTCTGTACCTGTGTCTCCGTCTCTGTGTCTCTGTCTCTATGTCCCTGTCTCTGTGGCTATGTCTCTGTGTCCCTGTCCCTGTGTCACTGTCTCTGTGTCTCTGTCTCTGTGTCTATGCCTCTGTCCGTGTGTCACTGTACCTGCGTCTCCGTCTCTGTGTCTCTGTCTCTCTGTCTCTGTCTCTGTCTCTGTGTCTCCGTTTCTGGGTCTCTCTCCCTGTGTCTCTGTCTCTGAATCTCTGTCATTGTGTCTTTGTCTCTGTGTCTCTGTCTCTGTGTCTCTGTCTCTGTGTCTATGTCTCTGTGTCTCTGTCTCTGTGTCTCTGTCTCTGTGTCTCTGTCTCTGTGTCTCTGTCTCTGTGTCTCTGTCTCTGTGTCTCTGTCTCTGTGTCTCTGTCTCTGTGTCTCTGTCTCTGTGTCTCTGTCTCTGTGTCTCTGTCTCTGTGTCTCTGTCTCTGTGTCTCTGTCTCTGTGTCTCTGTCTCTGTGTCTCTGTCTCTGTGTCTCTGTCTCTGTGTCTCTGTCTCTGTGTCTCTGTCTCTGTGCCCCTGTCTCTGTGTCTATGTCCCTGTGCCTCTCTCTCTGTGTCTCTGTCTCTGTGTCTCTGTCTCTGTGTCTCCGTCTCTGTGTCTCTGTCTCTGTGCCTCTGCCTCTGTGCCTCTGCCTCTGTGCCTCTGCCTCTGTGTCTCGGTCTCTGTGTCGATGTCTCTGCGTCTCTGTCTCTGTGTCTCTGTCTCTGTGTCTCCGTCTCTGTGTCTCTGTCTCTGTGTCTCTGTCTCTGTGTCTCTGTCTCTGTGTCTCTGTCTCTGTGTCTCTGTCTCTGTGTCTCTGTCTCTGTGTCTCTGTCTCTGTGTCTCTGTCTCTGTGTCTCTGTCTCTGTGTCTCTGTCTCTGTGTCTCTGTCTCTGTGTCTCTGTCTCTGTGTCTCTGTCTCTGTGTCTCTGTCTCTGTGTCTCTGTCTCTGTGTCTCTGTCTCTGTGTCTCTGTCTCTGTGTCTCTGTCTCTGTGTCTCTGTCTCTGTGTCTCTGTCTCTGTGTCTCTGTCTCTGTGTCTCTGTCTCTGTGTCTCTGTCTCTGTGTCTCTGTCTCTGTGTCTCTGTCTCTGTGTCTCTGTCTCTGTGTCTCTGTCTCTGTGTCTCTGTCTCTGTGTCTCTGTCTCTGTGTCTCTGTCTCTGTGTCTCTGTCTCTGTGTCTCTGTCTCTGTGTCTCTGTCTCTGTGTCTCTGTCTCTGTGTCTCTGTCTCTGTGTCTCTGTCTCTGTGTCTCTGTCTCTGTGTCTCTGTCTCTGTGTCTCTGTCTCTGTGTCTCTGTCTCTGTGTCTCTGTCTCTGTGTCTCTGTCTCTGTGTCTCTGTCTCTGTGTCTCTGTCTCTGTGTCTCTGTCTCTGTGTCTCTGTCTCTGTGTCTCTGTCTCTGTGTCCCTGTCTCTGTGTCTCTGTCTCTGTGCCCCTGTCTCTGTGTCTCTGTCTCTGTGTCTATGTCCCTGTGCCTCTCTCTCTGTGTCTCTGTCTCTGTGTCTCTGTCTCTGTGTCTCCGTCTCTGTGTCTCTGTCTCTGTGCCTCTGCCTCTGTGCCTCTGCCTCTGTGTCTCGGTCTGTGTGTCGATGTCTCTGCGTCTCTGTCTCTGTGTCTCTGTCTCTGTGTCTCTGTCTCTGTGTCTCTGTCTCTGTGTCTCTCTCTGTGTCTCTCTCTCTGTGTCTCTGTCTCTGTGTCTCTGTCTCTGTGTCTCTGTCCCTATGTCTCTGTCTCTGTGGCTATGTCTCTGTGTCCCTGTCCCTGTGTCTCTGTCGCTGTGGGTATGTCTCTGTGTCTCTGTCCCTGTGTCTCCGTCTCTGTGTCTCTGTCTCTGTCTCTGTGTCTCTGCCTCTGTGTCTCTCTCTCTGTGTCTCTGTCTCTGTGTCTCTGTCTCTGTGTCTATGCCTCTGTCCGTGTGTCTCTGGACCTGCGTCTCCGTCTCCGTGTCTCGCTCTCTATGTCTCTGTCTTTATGTCTCTGCCTCTGTGTCACTGTCTCGGTGTCTCTGTCTCTGTGTCTCTGTCTCTGTGTCTCTGTCTCTGTGTCTCTGTCTCTGTGTCTCTGTCTCTGTGTCTATGTCTCTGTGTCTGTGTCTCTGAGTCTCTGTCTCTGTGTCTTTGTCTCCGTCTCTGTGTCTCTGTCTCCGAGTCTCTGTCTCTGTGTCCCTGTCCCTGCGTCTCCGTCTCTGTGTCTCTGCCTCTGTCTCTGTATCTGTGTCTCTGCCCCTGTATCTTTCTCTGCGTCTCCGTCTCTGTATCGCTGTCTCTGTGTCTCTGTCCCTGAGTCTCTCTCTCTGTGTCCCTGTCTCTGTGTCTCTGTCCTTGCGTCTCCGCCTCTGTGCCTCCGTCTCTGTGTCTCTGTCTTTGTGTCTATGTCTCCGTGCCTATGCCTCTGTCCGTGTGTCTCTGTACCTGTGTCTCCGTCTCTGTGTCTCTGTCTCTATGTCTCTGTCTCTGTGGCTATGTCTCTGTGTCCCTGTCCCTGTGTCACTGTCTCTGCGTCTCTGTCTCTGTGTCTATGCCTCTGTCCGTGTGTCACTGTACCTGTGTCTCCGTCTCTGTGTCTCTGTCTCTATGTCTCTGTCTCTCTGTCTCCGTCTCTGTCTCTGTGTCTCCGTTTCTGTGTCTCTCTCCCTGTGTCTCTGTCTCTGAATCTCTGTCATTGTGTCTCTGTCTCTGTGTCTCTGTCTCTGTGTCTCTGTCTCTGTGTCTATGTCTCTGTGTCTCTGTCTCTTTGCCTCTGTCTCTGTGTCTCTGTCTCTGAGTCTCTCTCTCTGTGTCCCTGTCTCTGTGTCTCTATCCTTGCGTCTCCGTCTCTGTGTCTCTGTCTCTGTGTCTCTGTCTCTGTGTCTATGTCCCTGTGCCTCTCTCTCTGTGTCTCTGTCTCTGTGTCTCTGTCTCTGTGTCTCCGTCTCTGTGTCTCTGTCTCTGTGCCTGTGCCTCTGTGCCTCTGCCTCTGTGCCTCTGCCTCTGTGTCTCGGTCTCTGTGTCTCTGTCTCTGCGTCTCTGTCTCTGTGCCTCTGCCTCTGTGCCTCTGCCTCTGTGTCTCGGTCTCTGTGTCTCTGTCTCTGCGTGTCTGTCTCTCTGCCTCTGTTTCTGTGTCTCTGTGTCTCTGTCTCTGTGTCTCTGTGTCTGTATCTCTGTCTCTGTGTCTCTGTCTCTGCGTCTCTGTCTCTGTGTCTCTGTCTCTGTGTCTCTGTCTCTGTGTCTCTGTCTCTGTGTCTCTGTCTCTGTGTCTCTGTCTCTGAATCTCTGTCATTGTGTCTTTGTCTCTGTGTCTCTGTCTCTGTGTCTCTGTCTCTGTGTCTCTGTCTCTGTGTCTCTGTCTCTGTGTCTCTGTCTCTGTGTCTCTGTCTCCGTGTCTCTGTCTCCGTGTCTCTGTCTCCGTGTCTCTGTCTCCGTGTCTCTGTCTCCGTGTCTCTGTCTCTGTGTCTCTGTCTCTGTGTCTCTGTCTCTGTGTCTCTGTCTCTGTGTCTCTGTCTCTGTGTCTCTGTCTCTGTGTCTGTGTCTCTGTGTCTCTGTCTCTGTGTCTCTGTCTCTGTGTCTCTGTCTCTGTGTCTCTGTCTCTGTGTCTCTGTCTCTGTGTCTCTGTCTCTGTGTCTCTGTCTCTGTGTCTCTGTCTCTGTGTCTCTGTCTCTGTGTCTCTGTCTCTGTGTCTCTGTCCCTGTGTCTCTGTCTCTGTGTCTCTGTCTCTGTGTCTCTGTCTCTGTGTCCCTGTCTCTGTGTCTCTATCCTTGCGTCTCCGTCTCTGTGTCTCTGGCTCTGTGTCTCTGTCTCTGTGTCTATGTCCCTGTGCCTCTCTCTCTGTGTCTCTGTCTCTGTGTCTCTGTCTCTGTGTCTCCGTCTCTGTGTCTCTGTCTCTGTGCCTCTGCCTCTGTGCCTCTGCCTCTGTGCCTCTGCCTCTGTGTCTCGGTCTCTGTGTCGATGTCTCTGCGTCTCTGTCTCTGTGTCTCTGTCTCTGTGTCTCTGTCTCTGTGTCTCTGTCTCTGTGTCTCTCTCTGTGTCTCTCTCTCTGTGTCTCTGTCTCTGTGTCTCTGTCTCTGTGTCTCTGTCCCTATGTCTCTGTCTCTGTGGCTATGTCTCTGTGTCCCTGTCCCTGTGTCTCTGTCGCTGTGGCTATGTCTCTGTGTCTCTGTCCCTGTGTCTCCGTCTCTGTGTCTCTGTCTCTGTCTCTGTGTCTCTGCCTCTGTGTCTCTCTCTCTGTGTCTCTGTCTCTGTGTCTCTGTCTCTGTGTCTATGCCTCTGTCCGTGTGTCTCTGGACCTGCGTCTCCGTCTCCGTGTCTCGCTCTCTATGTCTCTGTCTTTATGTCTCTGCCTCTGTGTCACTGTCTCGGTGTCTCTGTCTCTGTGTCTCTGTCTCTGTGTCTCTGTCTCTGTGTCTCTGTCTCTGTGTCTATGTCTCTGTGTCTCTGTCTCTGAGTGTCTGCCTCTGTGTCTTTATCTCTGTCTCTGTGTCCCTGTCTCTGTGTCTCTGTCCTTGCGTCTCTGTCTCTGTGTCTCTGTCTCTGTGTCCCTGTCTCTGTGTCTATGTCTCTGTGTCTCTGTCTCTGAGTCTCTGCCTCTGTGTCTTTGTCTCTGTCTCTGTGTCTCTGTCTCTGTGTCCCTGTCTCTGTGTCACTGTCTCTGTGTCCCTGTCTCTGTGTCTCTCTCTGTGTCTCTGTCTCTGTGTCTCTGTCTCTGTGTCTATGCCTCTGTCCGTGTGTCTCTGGACCTGCGTCTCCGTCTCCGTGTCTCGGTCTCTATGTCCCTGTCTTTGTGTCTATGTCTCCGTGCCTATGCCTCTGTCCGTGTGTCTCTGTACCTGTGTCTCCGTCTCTGTGTCTCTGTCTCTATGTCTCTGTCTCTGTGGCTATGTCTCTGTGTCCCTGTCCCTGTGTCACTGTCTCTGCGTCTCTGTCTCTGTGTCTATGCCTCTGTCCGTGTGTCACTGTACCTGTGTCTCCGTCTTTGTGTCTCTGTCTCTATGTCTCTGTCTCTCTGTCTCTCTGTCTCTGTCTCTGTCTCTGTGTCTCCGTTTCTGTGTCTCTGTCTCTGTGTCTCTGTCTCTGTGTCTCTGTCTCTGTGTCTCTGTCTCTGTGTCTTTGTCCCTGTGTCCCTGTCGCTGTGTCTCCGTCTCTGTGTCTCTGTCTCTGTGTCTCTGTCTCTGTGTCTCTGTCTCTGTGTCTCTGTCTCTGTGTCTCTGTCTCTGTGTCTCTGTCTCTGTGTCTATGTCTCTGTGTCTGTGTCTCTGAGTCTCTGTCTCTGTGTCTTTGTCTCCGTCTCTGTGTCTCTGTCTCCGAGTCTCTGTCTCTGCGTCCCTGTCTCTGTGTCCCTGTCCCTGCGTCCCGTCTCTGTGTCTCTGCCTCTGTCTCTGTATCTGTGTCTCTGCCTCTGTATCTTTCTCTGCGTCTCCGTCTCTGTATCGCTGTCTCTGTGTCTCTGTCCCTGAGTCTCTCTCTCTGTGTCTCTGTCTCTGTGTCTATGTCTCTGTGTCTCTGTCTCTTTGCCTCTGTCTCTGTGTCTCTGTCTCTGAGTCTCTCTCTCTGTGTCCCTGTCTCTGTGTCTCTATCCTTGCGTCTCCGTCTCTGTGTCTCTGTCTCTGTGTCTCTGTCTCTGTGTCTATGTCCCTGTGCCTCTCTCTCTGTGTCTCTGTCTCTGTGTCTCTGTCTCTGTGTCTCTGTCGCTGTGTCTCTGTCTCTGTGTCTCTGTCTCTGTGTCTCTGTCTCTGTGTCTCTGTCTCTGTGTCTCTGTCTCTGTGTCTCTGTCTCTGTGTCTCTGTCTCTGTGTCTCTGTCTCTGTGTCTCTGTCTCTGTGTCTCTGTCTCTGTGTCTCTGTCTCTGTGTCTCTGTCTCTGTGTCTCTGTCTCTGTGTCTCTGTCTCTGTGTCTCTGTCTCTGTGTCTCTGTCTCTGTGTCTCTGTCTCTGTGTCTCTGTCTCTGTGTCTCTGTCTCTGTGTCTCTGTCTCTGTGTCTCTGTCTCTGTGTCTCTGTCTCTGTGTCTCTGTCTCTGTGTCTCTGTCTCTGTGTCTCTGTCTCTGTGTCTCTGTCTCTGTGTCTCTGTCTCTGTGTGTCTGTCTCTGTGTCTCTGTCTCTGTGTCTCTGTCTCTGTGTCTCTGTCTCTGTGTCTCTGTCTCTGTGTCTCTGTCTCTGTGTCTCTGTCTCTGTGTCTCTGTCTCTGTGTCTCTGTCTCTGTGTCTCTGTCTCTGTGTCTCTGTCTCTGTGTCTCGGTCTCTGTGTCTCTGTCTCTGTGTCTCTGTCTCTGTGTCTCTGTCTCTGTGTCTCTGTCTCTGTGTCTCTGTCTCTGTGTCTCTGTCTCTGTGTCTCTGTCTCTGTGTCTCTGTCTCTGTGTCTCTGTCTCTGTGTCTCTGTCTCTGTGTCTCTGTCTCTGTGTCTCTGTCTCTGTGTCTCTGTCTCTGTGTCTCTGTCTCTGTGTCTATGTCCCTGTGCCTCTCTCTCTGTGTCTCTGTCCCTATGTCTCTGTCTCTGTGGCTATGTCTCTGTGTCCCTGTCCCTGTGTCTCTGTCGCAGTGGCTATGTCTCTGTGTCTCTGTCCCTGTGTCTCCGTCTCTGTGTCTCTGTCTCTGTCTCTGTGTCTCTGCCTCTGTGTCTCTCTCTCTGTGTCTCTGTCTCTGTGTCTCTGTCTCTGTGTCTATGCCTCTGTCCGTGTGTCTCTGGACCTGCGTCTCCGTCTCCGTGTCTCGCTCTCTATGTCTCTGTCTTTATGTCTCTGCCTCTGTGTCACTGTCTCGGTGTCTCTGTCTCTGTGTCTCTGTCTCTGTGTCTCTGTCTCTGTGTCTATGTCTCTGTGTCTCTGTCTCTGAGTGTCTGCCTCTGTGTCTTTATCTCTGTCTCTGTGTCCCTGTCTCTGTGTCTCTGCCCTTGCGTCTCTGTCTCTGTGTCTCTGTCTCTGTGTCCCTGTCTCTGTGTCTATGTCTCTGTGTCTCTGTCTCTGAGTCTCTGCCTCTGTGTCTTTGTCTCTGTCTCTGTGTCTCTGTCTCTGTGTCCCTGTCTCTGTGTCACTGTCTCTGTGTCCCTGTCTCTGTGTCTCTCTCTGTGTCTCCGTCTCTGTGTCTCTGTCTCTGTCTCTGTATCTCTGCCTCTGTGTCTATGCCTCTGTCCGTGTGTCTCTGGACCTGCGTCTCCGTCTCCGTGTCTCGGTCTCTATGTCCCTGTCTTTGTGTCTATGTCTCCGTGCCTATGCCTCTGTCCGTGTGTCTCTGTACCTGTGTCTCCGTCTCTGTGTCTCTGTCTCTATGTCTCTGTCTCTGTGGCTATGTCTCTGTGTCCCTGTCCCTGTGTCACTGTCTCTGCGTCTCTGTCTCTGTGTCTATGCCTCTGTCCGTGTGTCACTGTACCTGTGTCTCCGTCTTTGTGTCTCTGTCTCTATGTCTCTGTCTCTCTGTCTCTCTGTCTCTGTCTCTGTCTCTGTGTCTCCGTTTCTGTGTCTCTGTCTCTGTGTCTCTGTCTCTGTGTCTCTGTCTCTGTGTCTCTGTCCCTGTATCTCTGTCTCTGTGCCTCTGCCTCTGTGCCTCTGCCTCTGTGTCTCGGTCTTTGTGTCTCTTTCTCTGCGTCTCTGTCTCTTCGTCTCTGTCTCTGTGCCTCTGTTTCTATTTCTCTGTGTCTCTGTCTCTGTGTCCTTGTCTCTGGCTCTGTGTCTCTGTGTCTGTGTCTCTGTCTCTGTGTCTCTGTCTCTGCGTCTCTGTCTCTGTTTCTCTGTCTCTGTCTCTGTGTGTCTGTCTCTGTCTCTGTGTCTCTGTCTCTGTGTCTCTGTCTCCGTGTCTCTGTCTCTGTGTCTCTGTCTCTGTGTCTCTGTCTCTGTGTCTCTGTCTCTGTGTCTCTGTCTCTGTGTCTCTGTCTCTGTGTCTCTGTCTCTGTGTCTCTGTCTCTGTGTCTCTGTCCCTGAGTCTCTCTCTCTGTGTCCCTCTCTCTGTGTCTCTGGCTGTCTAACTGTGTCTCTGTCTCTGTTTCTCTGTCCCACGGTATCCGTCTCTGTTTCTCCGTCTCTGTGTCCCTGCCTCTGAGTCTCTGTCTCTGTCTCCCTGGCTCTGCGTCTCTGCCTCCGTGTCTCTGTCTCTGCGTGTATTCGTCTGTGTCTCTGCCTCCGTGTATCTGTCTCTGCGTCTCTCTCTCTCTGTCACTGCCTCTGAATCTCTGTCTCTGTGTCTCTGTCCCAGAGTCTCCGTCTCTATGTCCCTGTCTCTGTGTCTCTGTCCCTGTGTCTCCGTCTCTGTGTCACTATCTCTGTCTCTGTGTCTCTGCCTCTGTGTCTCTCTCTCTGTGTCTCTGTCTCTGTGTCTCTGTCACTGTGTCTATGCCTCTGTCCGTGTGTCTCTGGACCCGCGTCTCCGTCTCCGTGTCTCGGTCTCTATATCTCTGTCTTTATGTCTCTGCCTCTGTGTCTCTGTCTCGGTGTCTCTGTCTCTGTGTCTCTGTCTCTGTGTCTCTGTCCCTGTCTCTATGTCTCTGTCTCTCTGTCTCTGAGTGTCTGCCTCTGTGTCTTTGTCTCTGTCTCTGTGTCTCTGTCTCTGAGTCTCTGTCTCTGTGTCCCTGTCTCTGTGTCCCTGTCCCTGCGTCTCCGTCTCTGTGTCTCTTCCTCTGTCTCTGTCTCTGTGTCTCTGCCTCTGTATCTGTCTCTGCGTCTCCGTCTCTGTTTCTCTGTCTCTGTGTCTCTGTCCCTGAGTCTCTCTCTCTTTGTCCCTGTCTCTGTGTCTCTGTCCTTGCGTCTCTGTCTCTGTGTCTCTGTCTCTGTGTCCCTGTCTCTGTGTCTATGTCTCTGTGTCTCTGTCTCTGAGTCTCTGCCTCTGTTTCTTTGTCTCTGTCTCTGTGTCTCTGTCTCTGTGTCCCTGTCTCTGTGTCACTGTCTCTGTGTCCCTGTCTCTGTGTCTCTCTCTGTGTCTCCGTCTCTGTGTCTCTGTCTCTGTGTCTATGCCTCTGTCCGTGTGTCTCTGGACCTGCGTCTCCGTCTCCGTGTCTCGGTCTCTATGTCTCTGTCTTTATGTCTCTGCCTCTGTGTCTCTGTCTCGGTGTCTCTGTCTCTGTGTCTCTGTCTCTGTGTCTCTGTCTCTGTGTCTCTGTCTCTGTGTCTATGTCTCTGTGTCTCTGTCTCTGAATCTCTGTCTCTGTGTCTTTGTCTCCGTCTCTGTGTCTCTGTCTCCGGGTCTCTGTCTCTGCGTCCCTGTTTCTGTGTCCCCGTCCCTGCGTCTCCGTCTCTGTGTCTCTGCCTCTGTCTCTGTCTCTGTGTCTCTGCCTCTGTATCTTTCTCTGCGTCTCCGTCTCTGTATCTCTGTCTCTGTGTCTCTGTCCCTGAGTCTCTCTCACTGTGTCCCTGTCTCTGTGTCTCTGTCCTTGCGTCTACGCCTCTGTGTCTCCGTCTCTGTGTCTCTGTCTTTGTGTCTATGTCTCCGTGCCTATGCCTCTGACCGTGTGTCTCTGTACCTGTGTCTCCGTCTCTGTGTCTCTGTCTCTATGTCCCTGTCTCTGTGGCTATGTCTCTGTGTCCATGTCCCTGTGTCACTGTCTCTGTGTCTCTGTCTCTGTGTCTATGCCTCTGTCTGTGTGTCACTGTACCTGTGTCTATGCCTCTGTCTGTGTGTCACTGTACCTGTGTCTCCGTCTCTGTGTCTCTGTCTCTATGTCTCTGTCTCTCTGTCTCTGTCTCTGTCTCTGTGTCTCCGTTTCTGTGTCTCTCTCCCTGTGTCTCTGTCTCTGAATCTCTGTCATTGTGTCTCTGTCTCTGTGTCTCTGTCTCTGTGTCTCTGTCTCTGTGTCTATGTCTCTGTGTCTCTGTCTCTTTTCCTCTGTCTCTGTGTTTCTGTCTCTGAGTCTCTCTCTCTGTGTCCCTGTCTCTGTGTCTCTGTCCTTGCGTCTCCGTGTCTGTCTCTCGCTCTGTGTCTCTGTCTCTGTGTCTATGTCTCTATGCCTCTGTCTCTGTGTCTCTGTCTCTGTGTCTCTGTCTCTGAGTCTGTCTCTGTGTCCCTGTCTCTGTGTCCCTGTCCCTGCGTCTCCGTCTCTGTGTCTCTGCCTCTGTCTCTGTCTCTGTGTCTCTGCCTCTGTATCTGTCTCTGCGTCTCCGTCTCTGTATCTCTGTCTCTGTGTCTCTGTCCCTGAGTCTCTCTCTCTGTGTCCCTGTCTCTGTGTCTCTGTCCTTGCGTCTCTGCCTCTGTGTCTTTGTCTCTGTCTCTGTGTCTCTGTCTCTGTGTCCCTGTCTCTGTGTCACTGTCTCTGTGTCCCTGTCTCTGTGTCTCTCTCTGTGTCTCCGTCTCTGTGTCTCTGTCTCTGTGTCTATGCCTCTGTCCGTGTGTCTCTGGACCTGCGCCTCCGTCTCCGTGTCTCGGTCTCTATGTCTCTGTCTTTATGTCTCTGCCTCTGTGTCTCTGTCTCGGTGTCTCTGTCTCTGTGTCTCTGTTTCTGTGTCTCTGTCTCTGTGTCTCTGTCTCTGTGTCTATGTCTCTGTGTCTCTGTCTCTGAGTCTCTGTCTCTGTGTCTTTGTCTCCGTCTCTGTGTCTCTGTCTCCGGGTCTCTGTCTCTGCGTCCCTGTTTCTGTGTCCCCGTCCCTGCGTCTCCGTCTCTGTGTCTCTGCCTCTGTCTCTGTCTCTGTGTCTCTGTCTCTGTGTCTCTGTCTCTGTGTCTCTGTCTCTGTGTCTCTGTCTCTGTGTCTCTGTCTCTGTGTCTCTGTCTCTGTGTCTATGTCCCTGTGCCTCTCTCTCTGTGTCTCTGTCTCTGTGTCTCTGTCTCTGTGTCTCGGTCTCTGTGTCTCTGTCTCTGTGCCTCTGCCTCTGTGCCTCTGCCTCTATGCTTCTGCCTCTGTGTCTCGGTCTCTGTGTCGATGTCTCTGCGTCTCTGTCTCTGTGTGTCTGTCTCTGTGTCTCTGTCTCTGTGTCTGTGTCTCTGTGTCTCTCTCTGTGTCTCTCTCTCTGTGTCTCTGTCTCTGTGTCTCTGTCTCTGTGTCTCTGTCCCTATGTCTCTGTCTCTGTGGCTATGTCTCTGTGTCCCTGTCCCTGTGTCTCTGTCGCAGTGGCTATGTCTCTGTGTCTCTGTCCCTGTGTCTCCGTCTCTGTGTCTCTGTCTCTGTCTCTGTGTCTCTGCCTCTGTGTCTCTCTCTCTGTGTCTCTGTCTCTGTGTCTCTGTCTCTGTGTCTATGCCTCTGTCCGTGTGTCTCTGGACCTGCGTCTCCGTCTCCGTGTCTCGCTCTCTATGTCTCTGTCTTTATGTCTCTGCCTCTGTGTCACTGTCTCGGTGTCTCTGTCTCTGTGTCTCTGTCTCTGTGTCTCTGTCTCTGTGTCTATGTCTCTGTGTCTCTGTCTCTGAGTGTCTGCCTCTGTGTCTTTATCTCTGTCTCTGTGTCCCTGTCTCTGTGTCTCTGCCCTTGCGTCTCTGTCTCTGTGTCTCTGTCTCTGTGTCCCTGTCTCTGTGTCTATGTCTCTGTGTCTCTGTCTCTGAGTCTCTGCCTCTGTGTCTTTGTCTCTGTCTCTGTGTCTCTGTCTCTGTGTCTATGCCTCTGTCCGTGTGTCTCTGGACCTGCGTCTCCGTCTCCGTGTCTCGCTCTCTATGTCTCTGTCTTTATGTCTCTGCCTCTGTGTCACTGTCTCGGTGTCTCTGTCTCTGTGTCTCTGTCTCTGTGTCTCTGTCTCTGTGTCTATGTCTCTGTGTCTCTGTCTCTGAGTGTCTGCCTCTGTGTCTTTATCTCTGTCTCTGTGTCCCTGTCTCTGTGTCTCTGTCCTTGCGTCTCTGTCTCTGTGTCTCTGTCTCTGTGTCCCTGTCTCTGTGTCTATGTCTCTGTGTCTCTGTCTCTGAGTCTCTGCCTCTGTGTCTTTGTCTCTGTCTCTGTGTCTCTGTCTCTGTGTCCCTGTCTCTGTGTCACTGTCTCTGTGTCCCTGTCTCTGTGTCTCTCTCTGTGTCTCTGTCTCTGTGTCTCTGTCTCTGTGTCTATGCCTCTGTCCGTGTGTCTCTGGACCTGCGTCTCCGTCTCCGTGTCTCGGTCTCTATGTCCCTGTCTTTGTGTCTATGTCTCCGTGCCTATGCCTCTGTCCGTGTGTCTCTGTACCTGTGTCTCCGTCTCTGTGTCTCTGTCTCTATGTCTCTGTCTCTGTGGCTATGTCTCTGTGTCCCTGTCCCTGTGTCACTGTCTCTGCGTCTCTGTCTCTGTGTCTATGCCTCTGTCCGTGTGTCACTGTACCTGTGTCTCCGTCTTTGTGTCTCTGTCTCTATGTCTCTGTCTCTCTGTCTCTCTGTCTCTGTCTCTGTCTCTGTGTCTCCGTTTCTGTGTCTCTGTCTCTGTGTCTCTGTCTCTGTGTCTCTGTCTCTGTGTCTTTGTCTCTGTGTCCCTGTCGCTGTGTCTCCGTCTCTGTGTCTCTGTCTCTGTGTCTCTGTCTCTGTGTCTCTGTCTCTGTGTCTCTGTCTCTGTGTCTCTGTCTCTGTGTCTCTGTCTCTGTGTCTATGTCTCTGTGTCTGTGTCTCTGAGTCTCTGTCTCTGTGTCTTTGTCTCCGTCTCTGTGTCTCTGTCTCCGAGTCTCTGTCTCTGCGTCCCTGTCTCTGTGTCCCTGTCCCTGCGTCCCGTCTCTGTGTCTCTGCCTCTGTCTCTGTATCTGTGTCTCTGCCTCTGTATCTTTCTCTGCGTCTCCGTCTCTGTATCGCTGTCTCTGTGTCTCTGTCCCTGAGTCTCTCTCTCTGTGTCCCTGTCTCTGTGTCTCTGTCCTTGCGTCTCCGCCTCTGTGCCTCCGTCTCTGTGTCTCTGTCTTTGTGTCTATGTCTCCGTGCCTATGCCTCTGTCCGTGTGTCTCTGTACCTGTGTCTCCGTCTCTGTGTCTCTGTCTCTATGTCTCTGTCTCTGTGGCTATGTCTCTGTGTCTCTGTCCCTGTGTCACTGTCTCTGCGTCTCTGTCTCTGTGTCTATGCCTCTGTCCGTGTGTCACTGTACCTGTGTCTCCGTCTCTGTGTCTCTGTCTCTATGTCTCTGTCTCTCTGTCTCCGTCTCTGTCTCTGTGTCTCCGTTTCTGTGTCTCCGTCTCTGTGTCTCTGTCTCTATGTCTCTGTCTCTCTGTCTCCGTCTCTGTCTCTGTGTCTCCGTTTCTGTGTCTCCCTCCCTGTGTCTCTGTCTCTGAATCTCTGTCATTGTGTCTCTGTCTCTGTGTCTCTGTCTCTGTGTCTCTCTCTCTGTGTCTCTGTCTCTGTGTCTCTGTCTCTGTGTCTATGCCTCTGTCCGTGTGTCTCTGGACCTGCGTCTCCGTCTCCGTGTCTCGCTCTCTATGTCTCTGTCTTTATGTCTCTGCCTCTGTGTCACTGTCTCGGTGTCTCTGTCTCTGTGTCTCTGTCTCTGTGTCTCTGTCTCTGTGTCTATGTCTCTGTGTCTCTGTCTCTGAGTGTCTGCCTCTGTGTCTTTATCTCTGTCTCTGTGTCCCTGTCTCTGTGTCTCTGCCCTTGCGTCTCTGTCTCTGTGTCTCTGTCTCTGTGTCCCTGTCTCTGTGTCTATGTCTCTGTGTCTCTGTCTCTGAGTCTCTGCCTCTGTGTCTTTGTCTCTGTCTCTGTGTCTCTGTCTCTGTGTCCCTGTCTCTGTGTCACTGTCTCTGTGTCCCTGTCTCTGTGTCTCTCTCTGTGTCTCCGTCTCTGTGTCTCTGTCTCTGTCTCTGTATCTCTGCCTCTGTGTCTATGCCTCTGTCCGTGTGTCTCTGGACCTGCGTCTCCGTCTCCGTGTCTCGGTCTCTATGTCCCTGTCTTTGTGTCTATGTCTCCGTGCCTATGCCTCTGTCCGTGTGTCTCTGTACCTGTGTCTCCGTCTCTGTGTCTCTGTCTCTATGTCTCTGTCTCTGTGGCTATGTCTCTGTGTCCCTGTCCCTGTGTCACTGTCTCTGCGTCTCTGTCTCTGTGTCTATGCCTCTGTCCGTGTGTCACTGTACCTGTGTCTCCGTCTTTGTGTCTCTGTCTCTATGTCTCTGTCTCTCTGTCTCTCTGTCTCTGTCTCTGTCTCTGTGTCTCCGTTTCTGTGTCTCTGTCTCTGTGTCTCTGTCTCTGTGTCTCTGTCTCTGTGTCTCTGTCCCTGTATCTCTGTCTCTGTGCCTCTGCCTCTGTGCCTCTGCCTCTGTGTCTCGGTCTTTGTGTCTCTTTCTCTGCGTCTCTGTCTCTTCGTCTCTGTCTCTGTGCCTCTGTTTCTATTTCTCTGTGTCTCTGTCTCTGTGTCCTTGTCTCTGGCTCTGTGTCTCTGTGTCTGTGTCTCTGTCTCTGTGTCTCTGTCTCTGCGTCTCTGTCTCTGTTTCTCTGTCTCTGTCTCTGTGTGTCTGTCTCTGTCTCTGTGTCTCTGTCTCTGTGTCTCTGTCTCCGTGTCTCCGTCTCTGTGTCTCTGTCTCTGTGTCTCTGTCTCTGTGTCTCTGTCTCTGTGTCTCTGTCTCTGTGTCTCTGTCTCTGTGTCTCTGTCTCTGTGTCTCTGTCTCTGTGTCTCTGTCCCTGAGTCTCTCTCTCTGTGTCCCTCTCTCTGTGTCTCTGGCTGTCTAACTGTGTCTCTGTCTCTGTTTCTCTGTCCCACGGTATCCGTCTCTGTTTCTCCGTCTCTGTGTCCCTGCCTCTGAGTCTCTGTCTCTGTCTCCCTGGCTCTGCGTCTCTGCCTCCGTGTCTCTGTCTCTGCGTGTATTCGTCTATGTCTCTGCCTCCGTGTATCTGTCTCTGCGTCTCTCTCTCTCTGTCACTGCCTCTGAATCTCTGTCTCTGTGTCTCTGTCCCAGAGTCTCCGTCTCTATGTCCCTGTCTCTGTGTCTCTGTCCCTGTGTCTCCGTCTCTGTGTCACTGTCTCTGTCTCTGTGTCTCTGCCTCTGTGTCTCTCTCTCTGTGTCTCTGTCTCTGTGTCTCTGTCACTGTGTCTATGCCTCTGTCCGTGTGTCTCTGGACCTGCGTCTCCGTCTCCGTGTCTCGGTCTCTATATCTCTGTCTTTATGTCTCTGCCTCTGTGTCTCTGTCTCGGTGTCTCTGTCTCTGTGTCTCTGTCTCTGTGTCTCTGTCCCTGTCTCTATGTCTCTGTCTCTCTGTCTCTGAGTGTCTGCCTCTGTGTCTTTGTCTCTGTCTCTGTGTCTCTGTCTCTGAGTCTCTGTCTCTGTGTCCCTGTCTCTGTGTCCCTGTCCCTGCGTCTCCGTCTCTGTGTCTCTTCCTCTGTCTCTGTCTCTGTGTCTCTGCCTCTGTATCTGTCTCTGCGTCTCCGTCTCTGTTTCTCTGTCTCTGTGTCTCTGTCCCTGAGTCTCTCTCTCTTTGTCCCTGTCTCTGTGTCTCTGTCCTTGCGTCTCTGTCTCTGTGTCTCTGTCTCTGTGTCCCTGTCTCTGTGTCTATGTCTCTGTGTCTCTGTCTCTGAGTCTCTGCCTCTGTTTCTTTGTCTCTGTCTCTGTGTCTCTGTCTCTGTGTCCCTGTCTCTGTGTCACTGTCTCTGTGTCCCTGTCTCTGTGTCTCTCTCTGTGTCTCCGTCTCTGTGTCTCTGTCTCTGTGTCTATGCCTCTGTCCGTGTGTCTCTGGACCTGCGTCTCCGTCTCCGTGTCTCGGTCTCTATGTCTCTGTCTTTATGTCTCTGCCTCTGTGTCTCTGTCTCGGTGTCTCTGTCTCTGTGTCTCTGTCTCTGTGTCTCTGTCTCTGTGTCTCTGTCTCTGTGTCTATGTCTCTGTGTCTCTGTCTCTGAATCTCTGTCTCTGTGTCTTTGTCTCCGTCTCTGTGTCTCTGTCTCCGGGTCTCTGTCTCTGCGTCCCTGTTTCTGTGTCCCCGTCCCTGCGTCTCCGTCTCTGTGTCTCTGCCTCTGTCTCTGTCTCTGTGTCTCTGCCTCTGTATCTTTCTCTGCGTCTCCGTCTCTGTATCTCTGTCTCTGTGTCTCTGTCCCTGAGTCTCTCTCACTGTGTCCCTGTCTCTGTGTCTCTGTCCTTGCGTCTACGCCTCTGTGTCTCCGTCTCTGTGTCTCTGTCTTTGTGTCTATGTCTCCGTGCCTATGCCTCTGACCGTGTGTCTCTGTACCTGTGTCTCCGTCTCTGTGTCTCTGTCTCTATGTCCCTGTCTCTGTGGCTATGTCTCTGTGTCCATGTCCCTGTGTCACTGTCTCTGTGTCTCTGTCTCTGTGTCTATGCCTCTGTCTGTGTGTCACTGTACCTGTGTCTATGCCTCTGTCTGTGTGTCACTGTACCTGTGTCTCCGTCTCTGTGTCTCTGTCTCTATGTCTCTGTCTCTCTGTCTCTGTCTCTGTCTCTGTGTCTCCGTTTCTGTGTCTCTCTCCCTGTGTCTCTGTCTCTGAATCTCTGTCATTGTGTCTCTGTCTCTGTGTCTCTGTCTCTGTGTCTCTGTCTCTGTGTCTATGTCTCTGTGTCTCTGTCTCTTTTCCTCTGTCTCTGTGTTTCTGTCTCTGAGTCTCTCTCTCTGTGTCCCTGTCTCTGTGTCTCTGTCCTTGCGTCTCCGTGTCTGTCTCTCGCTCTGTGTCTCTGTCTCTGTGTCTATGTCTCTATGCCTCTGTCTCTGTGTCTCTGTCTCTGTGTCTCTGTCTCTGAGTCTGTCTCTGTGTCCCTGTCTCTGTGTCCCTGTCCCTGCGTCTCCGTCTCTGTGTCTCTGCCTCTGTCTCTGTCTCTGTGTCTCTGCCTCTGTATCTGTCTCTGCGTCTCCGTCTCTGTATCTCTGTCTCTGTGTCTCTGTCCCTGAGTCTCTCTCTCTGTGTCCCTGTCTCTGTGTCTCTGTCCTTGCGTCTCTGCCTCTGTGTCTTTGTCTCTGTCTCTGTGTCT
The DNA here is from genome assembly GCA_945859595.2 of Megachile willughbiella. Classification (NCBI taxonomy): domain Eukaryota; kingdom Metazoa; phylum Arthropoda; class Insecta; order Hymenoptera; family Megachilidae; genus Megachile; species Megachile willughbiella. The sequence continues at coordinate 1,799,699 of CAMAOD020000286.1, forward strand.
CTGTCTCTGTGTCCCTGTCTCTGTGTCACTGTCTCTGTGTCCCTGTCTCTGTGTCTCTCTCTGTGTCTCCGTCTCTGTGTCTCTGTCTCTGTGTCTATGCCTCTGTCCGTGTGTCTCTGGACCTGCGCCTCCGTCTCCGTGTCTCGGTCTCTATGTCTCTGTCTTTATGTCTCTGCCTCTGTGTCTCTGTCTCGGTGTCTCTGTCTCTGTGTCTCTGTTTCTGTGTCTCTGTCTCTGTGTCTCTGTCTCTGTGTCTATGTCTCTGTGTCTCTGTCTCTGAGTCTCTGTCTCTGTGTCTTTGTCTCCGTCTCTGTGTCTCTGTCTCCGGGTCTCTGTCTCTGCGTCCCTGTTTCTGTGTCCCCGTCCCTGCGTCTCCGTCTCTGTGTCTCTGCCTCTGTCTCTGTCTCTGTGTCTCTGTCTCTGTGTCTCTGTCTCTGTGTCTCTGTCTCTGTGTCTCTGTCTCTGTGTCTCTGTCTCTGTGTCTCTGTCTCTGTGTCTATGTCCCTGTGCCTCTCTCTCTGTGTCTCTGTCTCTGTGTCTCTGTCTCTGTGTCTCGGTCTCTGTGTCTCTGTCTCTGTGCCTCTGCCTCTGTGCCTCTGCCTCTATGCTTCTGCCTCTGTGTCTCGGTCTCTGTGTCGATGTCTCTGCGTCTCTGTCTCTGTGTGTCTGTCTCTGTGTCTCTGTCTCTGTGTCTGTGTCTCTGTGTCTCTCTCTGTGTCTCTCTCTCTGTGTCTCTGTCTCTGTGTCTCTGTCTCTGTGTCTCTGTCCCTATGTCTCTGTCTCTGTGGCTATGTCTCTGTGTCCCTGTCCCTGTGTCTCTGTCGCAGTGGCTATGTCTCTGTGTCTCTGTCCCTGTGTCTCCGTCTCTGTGTCTCTGTCTCTGTCTCTGTGTCTCTGCCTCTGTGTCTCTCTCTCTGTGTCTCTGTCTCTGTGTCTCTGTCTCTGTGTCTATGCCTCTGTCCGTGTGTCTCTGGACCTGCGTCTCCGTCTCCGTGTCTCGCTCTCTATGTCTCTGTCTTTATGTCTCTGCCTCTGTGTCACTGTCTCGGTGTCTCTGTCTCTGTGTCTCTGTCTCTGTGTCTCTGTCTCTGTGTCTATGTCTCTGTGTCTCTGTCTCTGAGTGTCTGCCTCTGTGTCTTTATCTCTGTCTCTGTGTCCCTGTCTCTGTGTCTCTGCCCTTGCGTCTCTGTCTCTGTGTCTCTGTCTCTGTGTCCCTGTCTCTGTGTCTATGTCTCTGTGTCTCTGTCTCTGAGTCTCTGCCTCTGTGTCTTTGTCTCTGTCTCTGTGTCTCTGTCTCTGTGTCTATGCCTCTGTCCGTGTGTCTCTGGACCTGCGTCTCCGTCTCCGTGTCTCGCTCTCTATGTCTCTGTCTTTATGTCTCTGCCTCTGTGTCACTGTCTCGGTGTCTCTGTCTCTGTGTCTCTGTCTCTGTGTCTCTGTCTCTGTGTCTATGTCTCTGTGTCTCTGTCTCTGAGTGTCTGCCTCTGTGTCTTTATCTCTGTCTCTGTGTCCCTGTCTCTGTGTCTCTGTCCTTGCGTCTCTGTCTCTGTGTCTCTGTCTCTGTGTCCCTGTCTCTGTGTCTATGTCTCTGTGTCTCTGTCTCTGAGTCTCTGCCTCTGTGTCTTTGTCTCTGTCTCTGTGTCTCTGTCTCTGTGTCCCTGTCTCTGTGTCACTGTCTCTGTGTCCCTGTCTCTGTGTCTCTCTCTGTGTCTCTGTCTCTGTGTCTCTGTCTCTGTGTCTATGCCTCTGTCCGTGTGTCTCTGGACCTGCGTCTCCGTCTCCGTGTCTCGGTCTCTATGTCCCTGTCTTTGTGTCTATGTCTCCGTGCCTATGCCTCTGTCCGTGTGTCTCTGTACCTGTGTCTCCGTCTCTGTGTCTCTGTCTCTATGTCTCTGTCTCTGTGTCTCTGCCCTTGCGTCTCTGTCTCTGTGTCTCTGTCTCTGTGTCCCTGTCTCTGTGTCTATGTCTCTGTGTCTCTGTCTCTGAGTCTCTGCCTCTGTGTCTTTGTCTCTGTCTCTGTGTCTCTGTCTCTGTGTCCCTGTCTCTGTGTCACTGTCTCTGTGTCCCTGTCTCTGTGTCTCTCTCTGTGTCTCCGTCTCTGTGTCTCTGTCTCTGTCTCTGTATCTCTGCCTCTGTGTCTATGCCTCTGTCCGTGTGTCTCTGGACCTGCGTCTCCGTCTCCGTGTCTCGGTCTCTATGTCCCTGTCTTTGTGTCTATGTCTCCGTGCCTATGCCTCTGTCCGTGTGTCTCTGTACCTGTGTCTCCGTCTCTGTGTCTCTGTCTCTATGTCTCTGTCTCTGTGGCTATGTCTCTGTGTCCCTGTCCCTGTGTCACTGTCTCTGCGTCTCTGTCTCTGTGTCTATGCCTCTGTCCGTGTGTCACTGTACCTGTGTCTCCGTCTTTGTGTCTCTGTCTCTATGTCTCTGTCTCTCTGTCTCTCTGTCTCTGTCTCTGTCTCTGTGTCTCCGTTTCTGTGTCTCTGTCTCTGTGTCTCTGTCTCTGTGTCTCTGTCTCTGTGTCTCTGTCCCTGTATCTCTGTCTCTGTGCCTCTGCCTCTGTGCCTCTGCCTCTGTGTCTCGGTCTTTGTGTCTCTTTCTCTGCGTCTCTGTCTCTTCGTCTCTGTCTCTGTGCCTCTGTTTCTATTTCTCTGTGTCTCTGTCTCTGTGTCCTTGTCTCTGGCTCTGTGTCTCTGTGTCTGTGTCTCTGTCTCTGTGTCTCTGTCTCTGCGTCTCTGTCTCTGTTTCTCTGTCTCTGTCTCTGTGTGTCTGTCTCTGTCTCTGTGTCTCTGTCTCTGTGTCTCTGTCTCCGTGTCTCTGTCTCTGTGTCTCTGTCTCTGTGTCTCTGTCTCTGTGTCTCTGTCTCTGTGTCTCTGTCTCTGTGTCTCTGTCTCTGTGTCTCTGTCTCTGTGTCTCTGTCTCTGTGTCTCTGTCCCTGAGTCTCTCTCTCTGTGTCCCTCTCTCTGTGTCTCTGGCTGTCTAACTGTGTCTCTGTCTCTGTTTCTCTGTCCCACGGTATCCGTCTCTGTTTCTCCGTCTCTGTGTCCCTGCCTCTGAGTCTCTGTCTCTGTCTCCCTGGCTCTGCGTCTCTGCCTCCGTGTCTCTGTCTCTGCGTGTATTCGTCTGTGTCTCTGCCTCCGTGTATCTGTCTCTGCGTCTCTCTCTCTCTGTCACTGCCTCTGAATCTCTGTCTCTGTGTCTCTGTCCCAGAGTCTCCGTCTCTATGTCCCTGTCTCTGTGTCTCTGTCCCTGTGTCTCCGTCTCTGTGTCACTGTCTCTGTCTCTGTGTCTCTGCCTCTGTGTCTCTCTCTCTGTGTCTCTGTCTCTGTGTCTCTGTCACTGTGTCTATGCCTCTGTCCGTGTGTCTCTGGACCTGCGTCTCCGTCTCCGTGTCTCGGTCTCTATATCTCTGTCTTTATGTCTCTGCCTCTGTGTCTCTGTCTCGGTGTCTCTGTCTCTGTGTCTCTGTCTCTGTGTCTCTGTCCCTGTCTCTATGTCTCTGTCTCTCTGTCTCTGAGTGTCTGCCTCTGTGTCTTTGTCTCTGTCTCTGTGTCTCTGTCTCTGAGTCTCTGTCTCTGTGTCCCTGTCTCTGTGTCCCTGTCCCTGCGTCTCCGTCTCTGTGTCTCTTCCTCTGTCTCTGTCTCTGTGTCTCTGCCTCTGTATCTGTCTCTGCGTCTCCGTCTCTGTTTCTCTGTCTCTGTGTCTCTGTCCCTGAGTCTCTCTCTCTTTGTCCCTGTCTCTGTGTCTCTGTCCTTGCGTCTCTGTCTCTGTGTCTCTGTCTCTGTGTCCCTGTCTCTGTGTCTATGTCTCTGTGTCTCTGTCTCTGAGTCTCTGCCTCTGTTTCTTTGTCTCTGTCTCTGTGTCTCTGTCTCTGTGTCCCTGTCTCTGTGTCACTGTCTCTGTGTCCCTGTCTCTGTGTCTCTCTCTGTGTCTCCGTCTCTGTGTCTCTGTCTCTGTGTCTATGCCTCTGTCCGTGTGTCTCTGGACCTGCGTCTCCGTCTCCGTGTCTCGGTCTCTATGTCTCTGTCTTTATGTCTCTGCCTCTGTGTCTCTGTCTCGGTGTCTCTGTCTCTGTGTCTCTGTCTCTGTGTCTCTGTCTCTGTGTCTCTGTCTCTGTGTCTATGTCTCTGTGTCTCTGTCTCTGAATCTCTGTCTCTGTGTCTTTGTCTCCGTCTCTGTGTCTCTGTCTCCGGGTCTCTGTCTCTGCGTCCCTGTTTCTGTGTCCCCGTCCCTGCGTCTCCGTCTCTGTGTCTCTGCCTCTGTCTCTGTCTCTGTGTCTCTGCCTCTGTATCTTTCTCTGCGTCTCCGTCTCTGTATCTCTGTCTCTGTGTCTCTGTCCCTGAGTCTCTCTCACTGTGTCCCTGTCTCTGTGTCTCTGTCCTTGCGTCTACGCCTCTGTGTCTCCGTCTCTGTGTCTCTGTCTTTGTGTCTATGTCTCCGTGCCTATGCCTCTGACCGTGTGTCTCTGTACCTGTGTCTCCGTCTCTGTGTCTCTGTCTCTATGTCCCTGTCTCTGTGGCTATGTCTCTGTGTCCATGTCCCTGTGTCACTGTCTCTGTGTCTCTGTCTCTGTGTCTATGCCTCTGTCTGTGTGTCACTGTACCTGTGTCTATGCCTCTGTCTGTGTGTCACTGTACCTGTGTCTCCGTCTCTGTGTCTCTGTCTCTATGTCTCTGTCTCTCTGTCTCTGTCTCTGTCTCTGTGTCTCCGTTTCTGTGTCTCTCTCCCTGTGTCCCTGTCTCTGAATCTCTGTCATTGTGTCTCTGTCTCTGTGTCTCTGTCTCTGTGTCTCTGTCTCTGTGTCTATGTCTCTGTGTCTCTGTCTCTTTTCCTCTGTCTCTGTGTTTCTGTCTCTGAGTCTCTCTCTCTGTGTCCCTGTCTCTGTGTCTCTGTCCTTGCGTCTCCGTGTCTGTCTCTCGCTCTGTGTCTCTGTCTCTGTGTCTATGTCTCTATGCCTCTGTCTCTGTGTCTCTGTCTCTGTGTCTCTGTCTCTGAGTCTGTCTCTGTGTCCCTGTCTCTGTGTCCCTGTCCCTGCGTCTCCGTCTCTGTGTCTCTGCCTCTGTCTCTGTCTCTGTGTCTCTGCCTCTGTATCTGTCTCTGCGTCTCCGTCTCTGTATCTCTGTCTCTGTGTCTCTGTCCCTGAGTCTCTCTCTCTGTGTCCCTGTCTCTGTGTCTCTGTCCTTGCGTCTCTGCCTCTGTGTCTTTGTCTCTGTCTCTGTGTCTCTGTCTCTGTGTCCCTGTCTCTGTGTCACTGTCTCTGTGTCCCTGTCTCTGTGTCTCTCTCTGTGTCTCCGTCTCTGTGTCTCTGTCTCTGTGTCTATGCCTCTGTCCGTGTGTCTCTGGACCTGCGCCTCCGTCTCCGTGTCTCGGTCTCTATGTCTCTGTCTTTATGTCTCTGCCTCTGTGTCTCTGTCTCGGTGTCTCTGTCTCTGTGTCTCTGTTTCTGTGTCTCTGTCTCTGTGTCTCTGTCTCTGTGTCTATGTCTCTGTGTCTCTGTCTCTGAGTCTCTGTCTCTGTGTCTTTGTCTCCGTCTCTGTGTCTCTGTCTCCGGGTCTCTGTCTCTGCGTCCCTGTTTCTGTGTCCCCGTCCCTGCGTCTCCGTCTCTGTGTCTCTGCCTCTGTCTCTGTCTCTGTGTCTCTGTCTCTGTGTCTCTGTCTCTGTGTCTCTGTCTCTGTGTCTCTGTCTCTGTGTCTCTGTCTCTGTGTCTATGTCCCTGTGCCTCTCTCTCTGTGTCTCTGTCTCTGTGTCTCTGTCTCTGTGTCTCGGTCTCTGTGTCTCTGTCTCTGTGCCTCTGCCTCTGTGCCTCTGCCTCTATGCTTCTGCCTCTGTGTCTCGGTCTCTGTGTCGATGTCTCTGCGTCTCTGTCTCTGTGTGTCTGTCTCTGTGTCTCTGTCTCTGTGTCTGTGTCTCTGTGTCTCTCTCTGTGTCTCTCTCTCTGTGTCTCTGTCTCTGTGTCTCTGTCTCTGTGTCTCTGTCCCTATGTCTCTGTCTCTGTGGCTATGTCTCTGTGTCCCTGTCCCTGTGTCTCTGTCGCAGTGGCTATGTCTCTGTGTCTCTGTCCCTGTGTCTCCGTCTCTGTGTCTCTGTCTCTGTCTCTGTGTCTCTGCCTCTGTGTCTCTCTCTCTGTGTCTCTGTCTCTGTGTCTCTGTCTCTGTGTCTATGCCTCTGTCCGTGTGTCTCTGGACCTGCGTCTCCGTCTCCGTGTCTCGCTCTCTATGTCTCTGTCTTTATGTCTCTGCCTCTGTGTCACTGTCTCGGTGTCTCTGTCTCTGTGTCTCTGTCTCTGTGTCTCTGTCTCTGTGTCTATGTCTCTGTGTCTCTGTCTCTGAGTGTCTGCCTCTGTGTCTTTATCTCTGTCTCTGTGTCCCTGTCTCTGTGTCTCTGCCCTTGCGTCTCTGTCTCTGTGTCTCTGTCTCTGTGTCCCTGTCTCTGTGTCTATGTCTCTGTGTCTCTGTCTCTGAGTCTCTGCCTCTGTGTCTTTGTCTCTGTCTCTGTGTCTCTGTCTCTGTGTCTATGCCTCTGTCCGTGTGTCTCTGGACCTGCGTCTCCGTCTCCGTGTCTCGCTCTCTATGTCTCTGTCTTTATGTCTCTGCCTCTGTGTCACTGTCTCGGTGTCTCTGTCTCTGTGTCTCTGTCTCTGTGTCTCTGTCTCTGTGTCTATGTCTCTGTGTCTCTGTCTCTGAGTGTCTGCCTCTGTGTCTTTATCTCTGTCTCTGTGTCCCTGTCTCTGTGTCTCTGTCCTTGCGTCTCTGTCTCTGTGTCTCTGTCTCTGTGTCCCTGTCTCTGTGTCTATGTCTCTGTGTCTCTGTCTCTGAGTCTCTGCCTCTGTGTCTTTGTCTCTGTCTCTGTGTCTCTGTCTCTGTGTCCCTGTCTCTGTGTCACTGTCTCTGTGTCCCTGTCTCTGTGTCTCTCTCTGTGTCTCTGTCTCTGTGTCTCTGTCTCTGTGTCTATGCCTCTGTCCGTGTGTCTCTGGACCTGCGTCTCCGTCTCCGTGTCTCGGTCTCTATGTCCCTGTCTTTGTGTCTATGTCTCCGTGCCTATGCCTCTGTCCGTGTGTCTCTGTACCTGTGTCTCCGTCTCTGTGTCTCTGTCTCTATGTCTCTGTCTCTGTGGCTATGTCTCTGTGTCCCTGTCCCTGTGTCACTGTCTCTGCGTCTCTGTCTCTGTGTCTATGCCTCTGTCCGTGTGTCACTGTACCTGTGTCTCCGTCTTTGTGTCTCTGTCTCTATGTCTCTGTCTCTCTGTCTCTCTGTCTCTGTCTCTGTCTCTGTGTCTCCGTTTCTGTGTCTCTGTCTCTGTGTCTCTGTCTCTGTGTCTCTGTCTCTGTGTCTTTGTCTCTGTGTCCCTGTCGCTGTGTCTCCGTCTCTGTGTCTCTGTCTCTGTGTCTCTGTCTCTGTGTCTCTGTCTCTGTGTCTCTGTCTCTGTGTCTCTGTCTCTGTGTCTCTGTCTCTGTGTCTATGTCTCTGTGTCTGTGTCTCTGAGTCTCTGTCTCTGTGTCTTTGTCTCCGTCTCTGTGTCTCTGTCTCCGAGTCTCTGTCTCTGCGTCCCTGTCTCTGTGTCCCTGTCCCTGCGTCCCGTCTCTGTGTCTCTGCCTCTGTCTCTGTATCTGTGTCTCTGCCTCTGTATCTTTCTCTGCGTCTCCGTCTCTGTATCGCTGTCTCTGTGTCTCTGTCCCTGAGTCTCTCTCTCTGTGTCCCTGTCTCTGTGTCTCTGTCCTTGCGTCTCCGCCTCTGTGCCTCCGTCTCTGTGTCTCTGTCTTTGTGTCTATGTCTCCGTGCCTATGCCTCTGTCCGTGTGTCTCTGTACCTGTGTCTCCGTCTCTGTGTCTCTGTCTCTATGTCTCTGTCTCTGTGGCTATGTCTCTGTGTCTCTGTCCCTGTGTCACTGTCTCTGCGTCTCTGTCTCTGTGTCTATGCCTCTGTCCGTGTGTCACTGTACCTGTGTCTCCGTCTCTGTGTCTCTGTCTCTATGTCTCTGTCTCTCTGTCTCCGTCTCTGTCTCTGTGTCTCCGTTTCTGTGTCTCCCTCCCTGTGTCTCTGTCTCTGAATCTCTGTCATTGTGTCTCTGTCTCTGTGTCTCTGTCTCTGTGTCTATGTCTCTGTGTCTCTGTCTCTTTGCCTCTGTCTCTGTGTCTCTGTCTCTGAGTCTCTCTCTCTGTGTCCCTGTCTCTGTGTCTCTATCCTTGCGTCTCCGTCTCTGTGTCTCTGTCTCTGTGTCTCTGTCTCTGTGTCTATGTCCCTGTGCCTCTCTCTCTGTGTCTCTGTCTCTGTGTCTCTGTCTCTGTGTCTCTGTCTCTGTGTCTCTGTCTCTGTGTCTCTGTCTCTGTGTCTCTGTCTCTGTGTCTCTGTCTCTGTGTCTCTGTCTCTGTGTCTCTGTCTCTGTGTCTCTGTCTCTGTGTCTCTGTCTCTGTGTCTCTGTCTCTGTGTCTCTGTCTCTGTGTCTCTGTCTCTGTGTCTCTGTCTCTGTGTCTCTGTCTCTGTGTCTCTGTCTCTGTGTCTCTGTCTCTGTGTCTCTGTCTCTGTGTCTCTGTCTCTGTGTCTCTGTCTCTGTGTCTCTGTCTCTGTGTCTCTGTCTCTGTGTCTCTGTCTCTGTGTCTCTGTCTCTGTGTCTCTGTCTCTGTGTCTCTGTCTCTGTGTCTCTGTCTCTGTGTCTCTGTCTCTGTGTCTCTGTCTCTGTGTCTCTGTCTCTGTGTCTCTGTCTCTGTGTCTCTGTCTCTGTGTCTCTGCCTCTGTGTCTCTGTCTCTGTGTCTCTGTCTCTGTCTCTGTGTCTCTGTCTCTGTGTCTCTGTCTCTGTGTCTCTGTCTCTGTGTCTCTGTCTCTGTGTCTCTGTCTCTGTGTCTCTGTCTCTGTGTCTCTGTCTCTGTGTCTCTGTCTCTGTGTCTCTGTCTCTGTGTCTCTGTCTCTGTGTCTCTGTCTCTGTGTCTCTGTCTCTGTGTCTCTGTCTCTGTGTCTCTGTCTCTGTGTCTCTGTCTCTGTGTCTCTGTCTCTGTGTCTCTGTCTCTGTGTCTCTGTCTCTGTGTCTCTGTCTCTGTGTCTCTGTCTCTGTGTCTCTGTCTCTGTGTCTCTGTCTCTGTGTCTCTGTCTCTGTGTCTCTGTCTCTGTGTCTCTGTCTCTGTGTCTCTGTCTCTGTGTCTCTGTCTCTGTGTCTCTGTCTCTGTGTCTCTGTCTCTGTGTCTCTGTCTCTGTGTCTCTGTCTCTGTGTCTCTGTCTCTGTGTCTCTGTCTCTGTGTCTCTGTCTCTGTGTCTCTGTCTCTGTGTCTCTGTCTCTGTGTCTCTGTCTCTGTGTCTCTGTCTCTGTGTCTCTGTCTCTGTGTCTCTGTCTCTGTGTCTCTGTCTCTGTGTCTCTGTCTCTGTGTCTCTGTCTCTGTGTCTCTGTCTCTGTGTCTCTGTCTCTGCGTCTCTGTCTCTGTGTCTCTGTCTCTGTGTCTCTGTCTCTGTGTCTCTGTCTCTGTGTCTCTGTCTCTGTGTCTCTGTCTCTGTGTCTCTGTCTCTGTGTCTCTGTCTCTGTGTCTCTGTCTCTGTGTCTCTGTCTCTGTTTCTCTGTCTCTGTGTCTATGTCCCTGTGCCTCTCTCTCTGTGTCTCTGTCCCTATGTCTCTGTCTCTGTGGCTATGTCTCTGTGTCCCTGTCCCTGTGTCTCTGTCGCAGTGGCTATGTCTCTGTGTCTCTGTCCCTGTGTCTCCGTCTCTGTGTCTCTGTCTCTGTCTCTGTGTCTCTGCCTCTGTGTCTCTCTCTCTGTGTCTCTGTGTCTGTGTCTCTGTCTCTGTGTCTATGCCTCTGTCCGTGTGTCTCTGGACCTGCGTCTCCGTCTCCGTGTCTCGCTCTCTATGTCTCTGTCTTTATGTCTCTGCCTCTGTGTCACTGTCTCGGTGTCTCTGTCTCTGTGTCTCTGTCTCTGTGTCTCTGTCTCTGTGTCTATGTCTCTGTGTCTCTGTCTCTGAGTGTCTGCCTCTGTGTCTTTATCTCTGTCTCTGTGTCCCTGTCTCTGTGTCTCTGCCCTTGCGTCTCTGTCTCTGTGTCTCTGTCTCTGTGTCCCTGTCTCTGTGTCCCTGTCTCTGTGTCTATGTCTCTGTGTCTCTGTCTCTGAGTCTCTGCCTCTGTGTCTTTGTCTCTGTCTCTGTGTCTCTGTCTCTGTGTCCCTGTCTCTGTGTCACTGTCTCTGTGTCCCTGTCTCTGTGTCTCTCTCTGTGTCTCTGTCTCTGTCTCTGTGTCTCTGCCTCTGTGTCTCTCTCTCTGTGTCTCTGTCTCTGTGTCTCTGTCTCTGTGTCTATGCCTCTGTCCGTGTGTCTCTGGACCTGCGTCTCCGTCTCCGTGTCTCGGTCTCTATGTCCCTGTCTTTGTGTCTATGTCTCCGTGCCTATGCCTCTGTCCGTGTGTCTCTGTACCTGTGTCTCCGTCTCTGTGTCTCTGTCTCTATGTCTCTGTCTCTGTGGCTATGTCTCTGTGTCCCTGTCCCTGTGTCACTGTCTCTGCGTCTCTGTCTCTGTGTCTATGCCTCTGTCCGTGTGTCACTGTACCTGTGTCTCCGTCTTTGTGTCTCTGTCTCTATGTCTCTGTCTCTCTGTCTCTCTGTCTCTGTCTCTGTCTCTGTGTCTCCGTTTCTGTGTCTCTGTCTCTGTGTCTCTGTCTCTGTGTCTCTGTCTCTGTGTCTCTGTCCCTGTATCTCTGTCTCTGTGCCTCTGCCTCTGTGCCTCTGCCTCTGTGTCTCGGTCTTTGTGTCTCTTTCTCTGCGTCTCTGTCTCTTCGTCTCTGTCTCTGTGCCTCTGTTTCTATTTCTCTGTGTCTCTGTCTCTGTGTCCTTGTCTCTGGCTCTGTGTCTCTGTGTCTGTGTCTCTGTCTCTGTGTCTCTGTCTCTGTGTCTCTGTCTCTGCGTCTCTGTCTCTGTTTCTCTGTCTCTGTCTCTGTGTGTCTGTCTCTGTCTCTGTGTCTCTGTCTCTGTGTCTCTGTCTCCGTGTCTCTGTCTCTGTGTCTCTGTCTCTGTGTCTCTGTCTCTGTGTCTCTGTCTCTGTGTCTCTGTCTCTGTGTCTCTGTCTCTGTGTCTCTGTCTCTGTGTCTCTGTCTCTGTGTCTCTGTCTCTGTGTCTCTGTCCCTGAGTCTCTCTCTCTGTGTCCCTCTCTCTGTGTCTCTGGCTGTCTAACTGTGTCTCTGCCTCTGTTTCTCTGTCCCACGGTATCCGTCTCTGTTTCTCCGTCTCTGTGTCCCTGCCTCTGAGTCTCTGTCTCTGTCTCCCTGGCTCTGCGTCTCTGCCTCCGTGTCTCTGTCTCTGTGTGTATTCGTCTGTGTCTCTGCCTCCGTGTATCTGTCTCTGCGTCTCTCTCTCTCTGTCACTGCCTCTGAATCTCTGTCTCTGTGTCTCTGTCCCAGAGTCTCCGTCTCTATGTCCCTGTCTCTGTGTCTCTGTCCCTGTGTCTCCGTCTCTGTGTCACTGTCTCTGTCTCTGTGTCTCTGCCTCTGTGTCTCTCTCTCTGTGTCTCTGTCTCTGTGTCTCTGTCACTGTGTCTATGCCTCTGTCCGTGTGTCTCTGGACCTGCGTCTCCGTCTCCGTGTCTCGGTCTCTATATCTCTGTCTTTATGTCTCTGCCTCTGTGTCTCTGTCTCGGTGTCTCTGTCTCTGTGTCTCTGTCTCTGTGTCTCTGTCCCTGTCTCTATGTCTCTGTCTCTCTGTCTCTGAGTGTCTGCCTCTGTGTCTTTGTCTCTGTCTCTGTGTCTCTGTCTCTGAGTCTCTGTCTCTGTGTCCCTGTCTCTGTGTCCCTGTCCCTGCGTCTCCGTCTCTGTGTCTCTTCCTCTGTCTCTGTCTCTGTGTCTCTGCCTCTGTATCTGTCTCTGCGTCTCCGTCTCTGTATCTCTGTCTCTGTGTCTCTGTCCCTGAGTCTCTCTCTCTTTGTCCCTGTCTCTGTGTCTCTGTCCTTGCGTCTCTGTCTCTGTGTCTCTGTCTCTGTGTCCCTGTCTCTGTGTCTATGTCTCTGTGTCTCTGTCTCTGAGTCTCTGCCTCTGTGTCTTTGTCTCTGTCTCTGTGTCTCTGTCTCTGTGTCCCTGTCTCTGTGTCACTGTCTCTGTGTCCCTGTCTCTGTGTCTCTCTCTGTGTCTCCGTCTCTGTGTCTCTGTCTCTGTGTCTATGCCTCTGTCCGTGTGTCTCTGGACCTGCGTCTCCGTCTCCGTGTCTCGGTCTCTATGTCTCTGTCTTTATGTCTCTGCCTCTGTGTCTCTGTCTCGGTGTCTCTGTCTCTGTGTCTCTGTCTCTGTGTCTCTGTCTCTGTGTCTCTGTCTCTGTGTCTATGTCTCTGTGTCTCTGTCTCTGAGTCTCTGTCTCTGTGTCTTTGTCTCCGTCTCTGTGTCTCTGTCTCCGGGTCTCTGTCTCTGCGTCCCTGTTTCTGTGTCCCCGTCCCTGCGTCTCCGTCTCTGTGTCTCTGCCTCTGTCTCTGTCTCTGTGTCTCTGCCTCTGTATCTTTCTCTGCGTCTCCGTCTCTGTATCTCTGTCTCTGTGTCTCTGTCCCTGAGTCTCTCTCACTGTGTCCCTGTCTCTGTGCCTCTGTCCTTGCGTCTACGCCTCTGTGTCTCCGTCTCTGTGTCTCTGTCTTTGTGTCTATGTCTCCGTGCCTATGCCTCTGACCGTGTGTCTCTGTACCTGTGTCTCCGTCTCTGTGTCTCTGTCTCTATGTCCCTGTCTCTGTGGCTATGTCTCTGTGTCCATGTCCCTGTGTCACTGTCTCTGTGTCTCTGTCTCTGTGTCTATGCCTCTGTCTGTGTGTCACTGTACCTGTGTCTATGCCTCTGTCTGTGTGTCACTGTACCTGTGTCTCCGTCTCTGTGTCTCTGTCTCTATGTCTCTGTCTCTCTGTCTCTGTCTCTGTCTCTGTGTCTCCGTTTCTGTGTCTCTCTCCCTGTGTCTCTGTCTCTGAATCTCTGTCATTGTGTCTCTGTCTCTGTGTCTCTGTCTCTGTGTCTCTGTCTCTGTGTCTATGTCTCTGTGTCTCTGTCTCTTTTCCTCTGTCTCTGTGTTTCTGTCTCTGAGTCTCTCTCTCTGTGTCCCTGTCTCTGTGTCTCTGTCCTTGCGTCTCCGTGTCTGTCTCTCGCTCTGTGTCTCTGTCTCTGTGTCTATGTCTCTATGCCTCTGTCTCTGTGTCTCTGTCTCTGTGTCTCTGTCTCTGTGTCTCTGTCTCTGAGTCTGTCTCTGTGTCCCTGTCTCTGTGTCCCTGTCCCTGCGTCTCCGTCTCTGTGTCTCTGCCTCTGTCTCTGTCTCTGTGTCTCTGTCTCTGTGTCTCTGTCTCTGTGTCTCTGTCTCTGTGTCTATGTCTCTGTGTCTGTGTCCCTGAGTCTCTGTCTCTGTGTCTTTGTCTCCGTCTCTGTGTCTCTGTCTCCGAGTCTCTGTCTCTGTGTCCCTGTCCCTGCGTCTCCGTCTCTGTGTCTCTGCCTCTGTCTCTGTATCTGTGTCTCTGCCTCTGTATCTTTCTCTGCGTCTCCGTCTCTGTATCGCTGTCTCTGTGTCTCTGTCCCTGAGTCTCTCTCTCTGTGTCCCTGTCTCTGTGTCTCTGTCCTTGCGTCTCCGCCTCTGTGCCTCCGTCTCTGTGTCTCTGTCTTTGTGTCTATGTCTCCGTGCCTATGCCTCTGTCCGTGTGTCTCTGTACCTGTGTCTCCGTCTCTGTGTCTCTGTCTCTATGTCTCTGTCTCTGTGGCTATGTCTCTGTGTCCCTGTCCCTGTGTCACTGTCTCTGCGTCTCTGTCTCTGTGTCTATGCCTCTGTCCGTGTGTCACTGTACCTGTGTCTCCGTCTCTGTGTCTCTGTCTCTATGTCTCTGTCTCTCTGTCTCCGTCTCTGTCTCTGTGTCTCCGTTTCTGTGTCTCTCTCCCTGTGTCTCTGTCTCTGAATCTCTGTCATTGTGTCTCTGTCTCTGTGTCTCTGTCTCTGTGTCTCTGTCTCTGTGTCTATGTCTCTGTGTCTCTGTCTCTTTGCCTCTGTCTCTGTGTCTCTGTCTCTGAGTCTCTCTCTCTGTGTCCCTGTCTCTGTGTCTCTATCCTTGCGTCTCCGTCTCTGTGTCTCTGTCTCTGTGTCTCTGTCTCTGTGTCTATGTCCCTGTGCCTCTCTCTCTGTGTCTCTGTCTCTGTGTCTCTGTCTCTGTGTCTCCGTCTCTGTGTCTCTGTCTCTGTGCCTCTGCCTCTGTGCCTCTGCCTCTGTGCCTCTGCCTCTGTGTCTCGGTCTCTGTGTCTCTGTCTCTGCGTCTCTGTCTCTGTGCCTCTGCCTCTGTGCCTCTGCCTCTGTGTCTCGGTCTCTGTGTCTCTGTCTCTGCGTGTCTGTCTCTCTGCCTCTGTTTCTGTGTCTCTGTGTCTCTGTCTCTGTGTCTCTGTGTCTGTATCTCTGTCTCTGTGTCTCTGTCTCTGCGTCTCTGTCTCTGTGTCTCTGTCTCTGTCTCTCTGTCTCCGTCTCTGTCTCTGTGTCTCCGTTTCTGTGTCTCTCTCCCTGTGTCTCTGTCTCTGAATCTCTGTCATTGTGTCTCTGTCTCTGTGTCTCTGTCTCTGTGTCTCTGTCTCTGTGTCTATGTCTCTGTGTCTCTGTCTCTTTGCCTCTGTCTCTGTGTCTCTGTCTCTGAGTCTCTCTCTCTGTGTCCCTGTCTCTGTGTCTCTATCCTTGCGTCTCCGTCTCTGTGTCTCTGTCTCTGTGTCTCTGTCTCTGTGTCTCTGTCTCCGTGTCTCTGTCTCCGTGTCTCTGTCTCCGTGTCTCTGTCTCCGTGTCTCTGTCTCCGTGTCTCTGTCTCTGTGTCTCTGTCTCTGTGTCTCTGTCTCTGTGTCTCTGTCTCTGTGTCTCTGTCTCTGTGTCTCTGTCTCTGTGTCTGTGTCTCTGTGTCTCTGTCTCTGTGTCTCTGTCTCTGTGTCTCTGTCTCTGTGTCTCTGTCTCTGTGTCTCTGTCTCTGTGTCTCTGTCTCTGTGTCTCTGTCTCTGTGTCTCTGTCTCTGTGTCTCTGTCTCTGTGTCTCTGTCCCTGTGTCTCTGTCTCTGTGTCTCTGTCTCTGTGTCTCTGTCTCTGTGTCCCTGTCTCTGTGTCTCTATCCTTGCGTCTCCGTCTCTGTGTCTCTGGCTCTGTGTCTCTGTCTCTGTGTCTATGTCCCTGTGCCTCTCTCTCTGTGTCTCTGTCTCTGTGTCTCTGTCTCTGTGTCTCCGTCTCTGTGTCTCTGTCTCTGTGCCTCTGCCTCTGTGCCTCTGCCTCTGTGCCTCTGCCTCTGTGTCTCGGTCTCTGTGTCGATGTCTCTGCGTCTCTGTCTCTGTGTCTCTGTCTCTGTGTCTCTGTCTCTGTGTCTCTGTCTCTGTGTCTCTCTCTGTGTCTCTCTCTCTGTGTCTCTGTCTCTGTGTCTCTGTCTCTGTGTCTCTGTCCCTATGTCTCTGTCTCTGTGGCTATGTCTCTGTGTCCCTGTCCCTGTGTCTCTGTCGCTGTGGCTATGTCTCTGTGTCTCTGTCCCTGTGTCTCCGTCTCTGTGTCTCTGTCTCTGTCTCTGTGTCTCTGCCTCTGTGTCTCTCTCTCTGTGTCTCTGTCTCTGTGTCTCTGTCTCTGTGTCTATGCCTCTGTCCGTGTGTCTCTGGACCTGCGTCTCCGTCTCCGTGTCTCGCTCTCTATGTCTCTGTCTTTATGTCTCTGCCTCTGTGTCACTGTCTCGGTGTCTCTGTCTCTGTGTCTCTGTCTCTGTGTCTCTGTCTCTGTGTCTATGTCTCTGTGTCTCTGTCTCTGAGTGTCTGCCTCTGTGTCTTTATCTCTGTCTCTGTGTCCCTGTCTCTGTGTCTCTGTCCTTGCGTCTCTGTCTCTGTGTCTCTGTCTCTGTGTCCCTGTCTCTGTGTCTATGTCTCTGTGTCTCTGTCTCTGAGTCTCTGCCTCTGTGTCTTTGTCTCTGTCTCTGTGTCTCTGTCTCTGTGTCCCTGTCTCTGTGTCACTGTCTCTGTGTCCCTGTCTCTGTGTCTCTCTCTGTGTCTCTGTCTCTGTGTCTCTGTCTCTGTGTCTATGCCTCTGTCCGTGTGTCTCTGGACCTGCGTCTCCGTCTCCGTGTCTCGGTCTCTATGTCCCTGTCTTTGTGTCTATGTCTCCGTGCCTATGCCTCTGTCCGTGTGTCTCTGTACCTGTGTCTCCGTCTCTGTGTCTCTGTCTCTATGTCTCTGTCTCTGTGGCTATGTCTCTGTGTCCCTGTCCCTGTGTCACTGTCTCTGCGTCTCTGTCTCTGTGTCTATGCCTCTGTCCGTGTGTCACTGTACCTGTGTCTCCGTCTTTGTGTCTCTGTCTCTATGTCTCTGTCTCTCTGTCTCTCTGTCTCTGTCTCTGTCTCTGTGTCTCCGTTTCTGTGTCTCTGTCTCTGTGTCTCTGTCTCTGTGTCTCTGTCTCTGTGTCTCTGTCTCTGTGTCTTTGTCCCTGTGTCCCTGTCGCTGTGTCTCCGTCTCTGTGTCTCTGTCTCTGTGTCTCTGTCTCTGTGTCTCTGTCTCTGTGTCTCTGTCTCTGTGTCTCTGTCTCTGTGTCTCTGTCTCTGTGTCTATGTCTCTGTGTCTGTGTCTCTGAGTCTCTGTCTCTGTGTCTTTGTCTCCGTCTCTGTGTCTCTGTCTCCGAGTCTCTGTCTCTGCGTCCCTGTCTCTGTGTCCCTGTCCCTGCGTCCCGTCTCTGTGTCTCTGCCTCTGTCTCTGTATCTGTGTCTCTGCCTCTGTATCTTTCTCTGCGTCTCCGTCTCTGTATCGCTGTCTCTGTGTCTCTGTCCCTGAGTCTCTCTCTCTGTGTCCCTGTCTCTGTGTCTCTGTCCTTGCGTCTCCGCCTCTGTGCCTCCGTCTCTGTGTCTCTGTCTTTGTGTCTATGTCTCCGTGCCTATGCCTCTGTCCGTGTGTCTCTGTACCTGTGTCTCCGTCTCTGTGTCTCTGTCTCTATGTCTCTGTCTCTGTGGCTATGTCTCTGTGTCCCTGTCCCTGTGTCACTGTCTCTGCGTCTCTGTCTCTGTGTCTATGCCTCTGTCCGTGTGTCACTGTACCTGTGTCTCCGTCTCTGTGTCTCTGTCTCTATGTCTCTGTCTCTCTGTCTCCGTCTCTGTCTCTGTGTCTCCGTTTCTGTGTCTCCCTCCCTGTGTCTCTGTCTCTGAATCTCTGTCATTGTGTCTCTGTCTCTGTGTCTCTGTCTCTGTGTCTCTGTCTCTGTGTCTCTGTCTCTGTGTCTATGTCTCTGTGTCTCTGTCTCTTTGCCTCTGTCTCTGTGTCTCTGTCTCTGAGTCTCTCTCTCTGTGTCCCTGTCTCTGTGTCTCTATCCTTGCGTCTCCGTCTCTGTGTCTCTGTCTCTGTGTCTCTGTCTCTGTGTCTATGTCCCTGTGCCTCTCTCTCTGTGTCTCTGTCTCTGTGTCTCTGTCTCTGTGTCTCTGTCGCTGTGTCTCTGTCTCTGTGTCTCTGTCTCTGTGTCTCTGTCTCTGTGTCTCTGTCTCTGTGTCTCTGTCTCTGTGTCTCTGTCTCTGTGTCTCTGTCTCTGTGTCTCTGTCTCTGTGTCTCTGTCTCTGTGTCTCTGTCTCTGTGTCTCTGTCTCTGTGTCTCTGTCTCTGTGTCTCTGTCTCTGTGTCTCTGTCTCTGTGTCTCTGTCTCTGTGTCTCTGTCTCTGTGTCTCTGTCTCTGTGTCTCTGTCTCTGTGTCTCTGTCTCTGTGTCTCTGTCTCTGTGTCTCTGTCTCTGTGTCTCTGTCTCTGTGTCTCTGTCTCTGTGTCTCTGTCTCTGTGTCTCTGTCTCTGTGTCTCTGTCTCTGTGTCTCTGTCTCTGTGTCTCTGTCTCTGTGTCTCTGTCTCTGTGTCTCTGTCTCTGTGTCTCTGTCTCTGTGTCTCTGTCTCTGTGTCTCTGTCTCTGTGTCTCTGTCTCTGTGTCTCTGTCTCTGTGTCTCTGTCTCTGTGTCTCTGTCTCTGTGTCTCTGTCTCTGTGTCTCTGTCTCTGTGTCTCTGTCTCTGTGTCTCTGTCTCTGTGTCTCTGTCTCTGTGTCTCTGTCTCTGTGTCTCTGTCTCTGTGTCTCTGTCTCTGTGTCTCTGTCTCTGTGTCTCTGTCTCTGTGTCTCTGTCTCTGTGTCTCTGTCTCTGTGTCTCTGTCTCTGTGTCTCTGTCTCTGTGTCTCTGTCTCTGTGTCTCTGTCTCTGTGTCTCTGTCTCTGTGTCTCTGTCTCTGTGTCTCTGTCTCTGTGTCTCTGTCTCTGTGTCTCTGTCTCTGTGTCTCTGTCTCTGTGTCTCTGTCTCTGTGTCTCTGTCTCTGTGTCTCTGTCTCTGTGTCTCTGTCTCTGTGTGTCTGTCTCTGTGTCTCTGTCTCTGTGTCTCTGTCTCTGTGTCTCTGTCTCTGTGTCTCTGTCTCTGTGTCTCTGTCTCTGTGTCTCTGTCTCTGTGTCTCTGTCTCTGTGTCTCTGTCTCTGTGTCTCTGTCTCTGTGTCTCTGTCTCTGTGTCTCGGTCTCTGTGTCTCTGTCTCTGTGTCTCTGTCTCTGTGTCTCTGTCTCTGTGTCTCTGTCTCTGTGTCTCTGTCTCTGTGTCTCTGTCTCTGTGTCTCTGTCTCTGTGTCTCTGTCTCTGTGTCTCTGTCTCTGTGTCTCTGTCTCTGTGTCTCTGTCTCTGTGTCTCTGTCTCTGTGTCTCTGTCTCTGTGTCTCTGTCTCTGTGTCTCTGTCTCTGTGTCTCTGTCTCTGTGTCTCTGTCTCTGTGTCTATGTCCCTGTGCCTCTCTCTCTGTGTCTCTGTCCCTATGTCTCTGTCTCTGTGGCTATGTCTCTGTGTCCCTGTCCCTGTGTCTCTGTCGCAGTGGCTATGTCTCTGTGTCTCTGTCCCTGTGTCTCCGTCTCTGTGTCTCTGTCTCTGTCTCTGTGTCTCTGCCTCTGTGTCTCTCTCTCTGTGTCTCTGTCTCTGTGTCTCTGTCTCTGTGTCTATGCCTCTGTCCGTGTGTCTCTGGACCTGCGTCTCCGTCTCCGTGTCTCGCTCTCTATGTCTCTGTCTTTATGTCTCTGCCTCTGTGTCACTGTCTCGGTGTCTCTGTCTCTGTGTCTCTGTCTCTGTGTCTCTGTCTCTGTGTCTATGTCTCTGTGTCTCTGTCTCTGAGTGTCTGCCTCTGTGTCTTTATCTCTGTCTCTGTGTCCCTGTCTCTGTGTCTCTGCCCTTGCGTCTCTGTCTCTGTGTCTCTGTCTCTGTGTCCCTGTCTCTGTGTCTATGTCTCTGTGTCTCTGTCTCTGAGTCTCTGCCTCTGTGTCTTTGTCTCTGTCTCTGTGTCTCTGTCTCTGTGTCCCTGTCTCTGTGTCACTGTCTCTGTGTCCCTGTCTCTGTGTCTCTCTCTGTGTCTCCGTCTCTGTGTCTCTGTCTCTGTCTCTGTATCTCTGCCTCTGTGTCTATGCCTCTGTCCGTGTGTCTCTGGACCTGCGTCTCCGTCTCCGTGTCTCGGTCTCTATGTCCCTGTCTTTGTGTCTATGTCTCCGTGCCTATGCCTCTGTCCGTGTGTCTCTGTACCTGTGTCTCCGTCTCTGTGTCTCTGTCTCTATGTCTCTGTCTCTGTGGCTATGTCTCTGTGTCCCTGTCCCTGTGTCACTGTCTCTGCGTCTCTGTCTCTGTGTCTATGCCTCTGTCCGTGTGTCACTGTACCTGTGTCTCCGTCTTTGTGTCTCTGTCTCTATGTCTCTGTCTCTCTGTCTCTCTGTCTCTGTCTCTGTCTCTGTGTCTCCGTCTCTGTGTCTCTGTCTCTGTGTCTCTGTCTCTGTGTCTCTGTCTCTGTGTCTCTGTCCCTGTATCTCTGTCTCTGTGCCTCTGCCTCTGTGCCTCTGCCTCTGTGTCTCGGTCTTTGTGTCTCTTTCTCTGCGTCTCTGTCTCTTCGTCTCTGTCTCTGTGCCTCTGTTTCTATTTCTCTGTGTCTCTGTCTCTGTGTCCTTGTCTCTGGCTCTGTGTCTCTGTGTCTGTGTCTCTGTCTCTGTGTCTCTGTCTCTGCGTCTCTGTCTCTGTTTCTCTGTCTCTGTCTCTGTGTGTCTGTCTCTGTCTCTGTGTCTCTGTCTCTGTGTCTCTGTCTCCGTGTCTCTGTCTCTGTGTCTCTGTCTCTGTGTCTCTGTCTCTGTGTCTCTGTCTCTGTGTCTCTGTCTCTGTGTCTCTGTCTCTGTGTCTCTGTCTCTGTGTCTCTGTCTCTGTGTCTCTGTCCCTGAGTCTCTCTCTCTGTGTCCCTCTCTCTGTGTCTCTGGCTGTCTAACTGTGTCTCTGTCTCTGTTTCTCTGTCCCACGGTATCCGTCTCTGTTTCTCCGTCTCTGTGTCCCTGCCTCTGAGTCTCTGTCTCTGTCTCCCTGGCTCTGCGTCTCTGCCTCCGTGTCTCTGTCTCTGCGTGTATTCGTCTGTGTCTCTGCCTCCGTGTATCTGTCTCTGCGTCTCTCTCTCTCTGTCACTGCCTCTGAATCTCTGTCTCTGTGTCTCTGTCCCAGAGTCTCCGTCTCTATGTCCCTGTCTCTGTGTCTCTGTCCCTGTGTCTCCGTCTCTGTGTCACTGTCTCTGTCTCTGTGTCTCTGCCTCTGTGTCTCTCTCTCTGTGTCTCTGTCTCTGTGTCTCTGTCACTGTGTCTATGCCTCTGTCCGTGTGTCTCTGGACCTGCGTCTCCGTCTCCGTGTCTCGGTCTCTATATCTCTGTCTTTATGTCTCTGCCTCTGTGTCTCTGTCTCGGTGTCTCTGTCTCTGTGTCTCTGTCTCTGTGTCTCTGTCCCTGTCTCTATGTCTCTGTCTCTCTGTCTCTGAGTGTCTGCCTCTGTGTCTTTGTCTCTGTCTCTGTGTCTCTGTCTCTGAGTCTCTGTCTCTGTGTCCCTGTCTCTGTGTCCCTGTCCCTGCGTCTCCGTCTCTGTGTCTCTTCCTCTGTCTCTGTCTCTGTGTCTCTGCCTCTGTATCTGTCTCTGCGTCTCCGTCTCTGTTTCTCTGTCTCTGTGTCTCTGTCCCTGAGTCTCTCTCTCTTTGTCCCTGTCTCTGTGTCTCTGTCCTTGCGTCTCTGTCTCTGTGTCTCTGTCTCTGTGTCCCTGTCTCTGTGTCTATGTCTCTGTGTCTCTGTCTCTGAGTCTCTGCCTCTGTTTCTTTGTCTCTGTCTCTGTGTCTCTGTCTCTGTGTCCCTGTCTCTGTGTCACTGTCTCTGTGTCCCTGTCTCTGTGTCTCTCTCTGTGTCTCCGTCTCTGTGTCTCTGTCTCTGTGTCTATGCCTCTGTCCGTGTGTCTCTGGACCTGCGTCTCCGTCTCCGTGTCTCGGTCTCTATGTCTCTGTCTTTATGTCTCTGCCTCTGTGTCTCTGTCTCGGTGTCTCTGTCTCTGTGTCTCTGTCTCTGTGTCTCTGTCTCTGTGTCTCTGTCTCTGTGTCTATGTCTCTGTGTCTCTGTCTCTGAATCTCTGTCTCTGTGTCTTTGTCTCCGTCTCTGTGTCTCTGTCTCCGGGTCTCTGTCTCTGCGTCCCTGTTTCTGTGTCCCCGTCCCTGCGTCTCCGTCTCTGTGTCTCTGCCTCTGTCTCTGTCTCTGTGTCTCTGCCTCTGTATCTTTCTCTGCGTCTCCGTCTCTGTATCTCTGTCTCTGTGTCTCTGTCCCTGAGTCTCTCTCACTGTGTCCCTGTCTCTGTGTCTCTGTCCTTGCGTCTACGCCTCTGTGTCTCCGTCTCTGTGTCTCTGTCTTTGTGTCTATGTCTCCGTGCCTATGCCTCTGACCGTGTGTCTCTGTACCTGTGTCTCCGTCTCTGTGTCTCTGTCTCTATGTCCCTGTCTCTGTGGCTATGTCTCTGTGTCCATGTCCCTGTGTCACTGTCTCTGTGTCTCTGTCTCTGTGTCTATGCCTCTGTCTGTGTGTCACTGTACCTGTGTCTATGCCTCTGTCTGTGTGTCACTGTACCTGTGTCTCCGTCTCTGTGTCTCTGTCTCTATGTCTCTGTCTCTCTGTCTCTGTCTCTGTCTCTGTGTCTCCGTTTCTGTGTCTCTCTCCCTGTGTCTCTGTCTCTGAATCTCTGTCATTGTGTCTCTGTCTCTGTGTCTCTGTCTCTGTGTCTCTGTCTCTGTGTCTATGTCTCTGTGTCTCTGTCTCTTTTCCTCTGTCTCTGTGTTTCTGTCTCTGAGTCTCTCTCTCTGTGTCCCTGTCTCTGTGTCTCTGTCCTTGCGTCTCCGTGTCTGTCTCTCGCTCTGTGTCTCTGTCTCTGTGTCTATGTCTCTATGCCTCTGTCTCTGTGTCTCTGTCTCTGTGTCTCTGTCTCTGAGTCTGTCTCTGTGTCCCTGTCTCTGTGTCCCTGTCCCTGCGTCTCCGTCTCTGTGTCTCTGCCTCTGTCTCTGTCTCTGTGTCTCTGCCTCTGTATCTGTCTCTGCGTCTCCGTCTCTGTATCTCTGTCTCTGTGTCTCTGTCCCTGAGTCTCTCTCTCTGTGTCCCTGTCTCTGTGTCTCTGTCCTTGCGTCTCTGCCTCTGTGTCTTTGTCTCTGTCTCTGTGTCTCTGTCTCTGTGTCCCTGTCTCTGTGTCACTGTCTCTGTGTCCCTGTCTCTGTGTCTCTCTCTGTGTCTCCGTCTCTGTGTCTCTGTCTCTGTGTCTATGCCTCTGTCCGTGTGTCTCTGGACCTGCGTCTCCGTCTCCGTGTCTCGGTCTCTATGTCTCTGTCTTTATGTCTCTGCCTCTGTGTCTCTGTCTCGGTGTCTCTGTCTCTGTGTCTCTGTTTCTGTGTCTCTGTCTCTGTGTCTCTGTCTCTGTGTCTATGTCTCTGTGTCTCTGTCTCTGAGTCTCTGTCTCTGTGTCTTTGTCTCCGTCTCTGTGTCTCTGTCTCCGGGTCTCTGTCTCTGCGTCCCTGTTTCTGTGTCCCCGTCCCTGCGTCTCCGTCTCTGTGTCTCTGCCTCTGTCTCTGTCTCTGTGTCTCTGTCTCTGTGTCTCTGTCTCTGTGTCTCTGTCTCTGTGTCTCTGTCTCTGTGTCTCTGTCTCTGTGTCTATGTCCCTGTGCCTCTCTCTCTGTGTCTCTGTCTCTGTGTCTCTGTCTCTGTGTCTCGGTCTCTGTGTTTCTGTCTCTGTGCCTCTGCCTCTGTGCCTCTGCCTCTATGCTTCTGCCTCTGTGTCTCGGTCTCTGTGTCGATGTCTCTGCGTCTCTGTCTCTGTGTGTCTGTCTCTGTGTCTCTGTCTCTGTGTCTGTGTCTCTGTGTCTCTCTCTGTGTCTCTCTCTCTGTGTCTCTGTCTCTGTGTCTCTGTCTCTGTGTCTCTGTCCCTATGTCTCTGTCTCTGTGGCTATGTCTCTGTGTCCCTGTCCCTGTGTCTCTGTCCCTGTGTCTCCGTCTCTGTGTCTCTGTCTCTGTCTCTGTGTCTCTGCCTCTGTGTCTCTCTCTCTGTGTCTCTGTCTCTGTGTCTCTGTCTCTGTGTCTATGCCTCTGTCCGTGTGTCTCTGGACCTGCGTCTCCGTCTCCGTGTCTCGCTCTCTATGTCTCTGTCTTTATGTCTCTGCCTCTGTGTCACTGTCTCGGTGTCTCTGTCTCTGTGTCTCTGTCTCTGTGTCTCTGTCTCTGTGTCTATGTCTCTGTGTCTCTGTCTCTGAGTGTCTGCCTCTGTGTCTTTATCTCTGTCTCTGTGTCCCTGTCTCTGTGTCTCTGCCCTTGCGTCTCTGTCTCTGTGTCTCTGTCTCTGTGTCCCTGTCTCTGTGTCTATGTCTCTGTGTCTCTGTCTCTGAGTCTCTGCCTCTGTGTCTTTGTCTCTGTCTCTGTGTCTCTGTCTCTGTGTCTATGCCTCTGTCCGTGTGTCTCTGGACCTGCGTCTCCGTCTCCGTGTCTCGCTCTCTATGTCTCTGTCTTTATGTCTCTGCCTCTGTGTCACTGTCTCGGTGTCTCTGTCTCTGTGTCTCTGTCTCTGTGTCTCTGTCTCTGTGTCTATGTCTCTGTGTCTCTGTCTCTGAGTGTCTGCCTCTGTGTCTTTATCTCTGTCTCTGTGTCCCTGTCTCTGTGTCTCTGTCCTTGCGTCTCTGTCTCTGTGTCTCTGTCTCTGTGTCCCTGTCTCTGTGTCTATGTCTCTGTGTCTCTGTCTCTGAGTCTCTGCCTCTGTGTCTTTGTCTCTGTCTCTGTGTCTCTGTCTCTGTGTCCCTGTCTCTGTGTCACTGTCTCTGTGTCCCTGTCTCTGTGTCTCTCTCTGTGTCTCTGTCTCTGTGTCTCTGTCTCTGTGTCTATGCCTCTGTCCGTGTGTCTCTGGACCTGCGTCTCCGTCTCCGTGTCTCGGTCTCTATGTCCCTGTCTTTGTGTCTATGTCTCCGTGCCTATGCCTCTGTCCGTGTGTCTCTGTACCTGTGTCTCCGTCTCTGTGTCTCTGTCTCTATGTCTCTGTCTCTGTGGCTATGTCTCTGTGTCCCTGTCCCTGTGTCACTGTCTCTGCGTCTCTGTCTCTGTGTCTATGCCTCTGTCCGTGTGTCACTGTACCTGTGTCTCCGTCTTTGTGTCTCTGTCTCTATGTCTCTGTCTCTCTGTCTCTCTGTCTCTGTCTCTGTCTCTGTGTCTCCGTTTCTGTGTCTCTGTCTCTGTGTCTCTGTCTCTGTGTCTCTGTCTCTGTGTCTTTGTCTCTGTGTCCCTGTCGCTGTGTCTCCGTCTCTGTGTCTCTGTCTCTGTGTCTCTGTCTCTGTGTCTCTGTCTCTGTGTCTCTGTCTCTGTGTCTCTGTCTCTGTGTCTATGTCTCTGTGTCTGTGTCTCTGAGTCTCTGTCTCTGTGTCTTTGTCTCCGTCTCTGTGTCTCTGTCTCCGAGTCTCTGTCTCTGCGTCCCTGTCTCTGTGTCCCTGTCCCTGCGTCCCGTCTCTGTGTCTCTGCCTCTGTCTCTGTATCTGTGTCTCTGCCTCTGTATCTTTCTCTGCGTCTCCGTCTCTGTATCGCTGTCTCTGTGTCTCTGTCCCTGAGTCTCTCTCTCTGTGTCCCTGTCTCTGTGTCTCTGTCCTTGCGTCTCCGCCTCTGTGCCTCCGTCTCTGTGTCTCTGTCTTTGTGTCTATGTCTCCGTGCCTATGCCTCTGTCCGTGTGTCTCTGTACCTGTGTCTCCGTCTCTGTGTCTCTGTCTCTATGTCTCTGTCTCTGTGGCTATGTCTCTGTGTCCCTGTCCCTGTGTCACTGTCTCTGCGTCTCTGTCTCTGTGTCTATGCCTCTGTCCGTGTGTCACTGTACCTGTGTCTCCGTCTCTGTGTCTCTGTCTCTATGTCTCTGTCTCTCTGTCTCCGTCTCTGTCTCTGTGTCTCCGTTTCTGTGTCTCCCTCCCTGTGTCTCTGTCTCTGAATCTCTGTCATTGTGTCTCTGTCTCTGTGTCTCTGTCTCTGTGTCTATGTCTCTGTGTCTCTGTCTCTTTGCCTCTGTCTCTGTGTCTCTGTCTCTGAGTCTCTCTCTCTGTGTCCCTGTCTCTGTGTCTCTATCCTTGCGTCTCCGTCTCTGTGTCTCTGTCTCTGTGTCTATGTCCCTGTGCCTCTCTCTCTGTGTCTCTGTCTCTGTGTCTCTGTCTCTGTGTCTCTGTCTCTGTGTCTCTGTCTCTGTGTCTCTGTCTCTGTGTCTCTGTCTCTGTGTCTCTGTCTCTGTGTCTCTGTCTCTGTGTCTCTGTCTCTGTGTCTCTGTCTCTGTGTCTCTGTCTCTGTGTCTCTGTCTCTGTGTCTCTGTCTCTGTGTCTCTGTCTCTGTGTCTCTGTCTCTGTGTCTCTGTCTCTGTGTCTCTGTCTCTGTGTCTCTGTCTCTGTGTCTCTGTCTCTGTGTCTCTGTCTCTGTGTCTCTGTCTCTGTGTCTCTGTCTCTGTGTCTCTGTCTCTGTGTCTCTGTCTCTGTGTCTCTGTCTCTGTGTCTCTGTCTCTGTGTCTCTGTCTCTGTGTCTCTGTCTCTGTGTCTCTGTCTCTGTGTCTCTGTCTCTGTGTCTCTGTCTCTGTGTCTCTGTCTCTGTGTCTCTGTCTCTGTGTCTCTGTCTCTGTGTCTCTGTCTCTGTGTCTCTGTCTCTGTGTCTCTGTCTCTGTGTCTCTGTCTCTGTGTCTCTGCCTCTGTGTCTCTGTCTCTGTCTCTGTGTCTCTGTCTCTGTGTCTCTGTCTCTGTGTCTCTGTCTCTGTGTCTCTGTCTCTGTGTCTCTGTCTCTGTGTCTCTGTCTCTGTGTCTCTGTCTCTGTGTCTCTGTCTCTGTGTCTCTGTCTCTGTGTCTCTGTCTCTGTGTCTCTGTCTCTGTGTCTCTGTCTCTGTGTCTCTGTCTCTGTGTCTCTGTCTCTGTGTCTCTGTCTCTGTGTCTCTGTCTCTGTGTCTCTGTCTCTGTGTCTCTGTCTCTGTGTCTCTGTCTCTGTGTCTCTGTCTCTGTGTCTCTGTCTCTGTGTCTCTGTCTCTGTGTCTCTGTCTCTGTGTCTCTGTCTCTGTGTCTCTGTCTCTGTGTCTCTGTCTCTGTGTCTCTGTCTCTGTGTCTCTGTCTCTGTGTCTCTGTCTCTGTGTCTCTGTCTCTGTGTCTCTGTCTCTGCGTCTCTGTCTCTGTGTCTCTGTCTCTGTGTCTCTGTCTCTGTGTCTCTGTCTCTGTGTCTCTGTCTCTGTGTCTCTGTCTCTGTGTCTCTGTCTCTGTGTCTCTGTCTCTGTGTCTCTGTCTCTGTGTCTCTGTCTCTGTGTCTCTGTCTCTGTGTCTCTGTCTCTGTGTCTCTGTCTCTGTGTCTCTGTCTCTGTTTCTCTGTCTCTGTGTCTATGTCCCTGTGCCTCTCTCTCTGTGTCTCTGTCCCTATGTCTCTGTCTCTGTGGCTATGTCTCTGTGTCCCTGTCCCTGTGTCTCTGTCGCAGTGGCTATGTCTCTGTGTCTCTGTCCCTGTGTCTCCGTCTCTGTGTCTCTGTCTCTGTCTCTGTGTCTCTGCCTCTGTGTCTCTCTCTCTGTGTCTCTGTCTCTGTGTCTCTGTCTCTGTGTCTATGCCTCTGTCCGTGTGTCTCTGGACCTGCGTCTCCGTCTCCGTGTCTCGCTCTCTATGTCTCTGTCTTTATGTCTCTGCCTCTGTGTCACTGTCTCGGTGTCTCTGTCTCTGTGTCTCTGTCTCTGTGTCTCTGTCTCTGTGTCTATGTCTCTGTGTCTCTGTCTCTGAGTGTCTGCCTCTGTGTCTTTATCTCTGTCTCTGTGTCCCTGTCTCTGTGTCTCTGCCCTTGCGTCTCTGTCTCTGTGTCTCTGTCTCTGTGTCCCTGTCTCTGTGTCCCTGTCTCTGTGTCTATGTCTCTGTGTCTCTGTCTCTGAGTCTCTGCCTCTGTGTCTTTGTCTCTGTCTCTGTGTCTCTGTCTCTGTGTCCCTGTCTCTGTGTCACTGTCTCTGTGTCCCTGTCTCTGTGTCTCTCTCTGTGTCTCCGTCTCTGTGTCTCTGTCTCTGTCTCTGTGTCTCTGCCTCTGTGTCTCTCTCTCTGTGTCTCTGTCTCTGTGTCTCTGTCTCTGTGTCTATGCCTCTGTCCGTGTGTCTCTGGACCTGCGTCTCCGTCTCCGTGTCTCGGTCTCTATGTCCCTGTCTTTGTGTCTATGTCTCCGTGCCTATGCCTCTGTCCGTGTGTCTCTGTACCTGTGTCTCCGTCTCTGTGTCTCTGTCTCTATGTCTCTGTCTCTGTGGCTATGTCTCTGTGTCCCTGTCCCTGTGTCACTGTCTCTGCGTCTCTGTCTCTGTGTCTATGCCTCTGTCCGTGTGTCACTGTACCTGTGTCTCCGTCTTTGTGTCTCTGTCTCTATGTCTCTGTCTCTCTGTCTCTCTGTCTCTGTCTCTGTCTCTGTGTCTCCGTTTCTGTGTCTCTGTCTCTGTGTCTCTGTCTCTGTGTCTCTGTCTCTGTGTCTCTGTCCCTGTATCTCTGTCTCTGTGCCTCTGCCTCTGTGCCTCTGCCTCTGTGTCTCGGTCTTTGTGTCTCTTTCTCTGCGTCTCTGTCTCTTCGTCTCTGTCTCTGTGCCTCTGTTTCTATTTCTCTGTGTCTCTGTCTCTGTGTCCTTGTCTCTGGCTCTGTGTCTCTGTGTCTGTGTCTCTGTCTCTGTGTCTCTGTCTCTGTGTCTCTGTCTCTGCGTCTCTGTCTCTGTTTCTCTGTCTCTGTCTCTGTGTGTCTGTCTCTGTCTCTGTGTCTCTGTCTCTGTGTCTCTGTCTCCGTGTCTCTGTCTCTGTGTCTCTGTCTCTGTGTCTCTGTCTCTGTGTCTCTGTCTCTGTGTCTCTGTCTCTGTGTCTCTGTCTCTGTGTCTCTGTCTCTGTGTCTCTGTCTCTGTGTCTCTGTCTCTGTGTCTCTGTCCCTGAGTCTCTCTCTCTGTGTCCCTCTCTCTGTGTCTCTGGCTGTCTAACTGTGTCTCTGCCTCTGTTTCTCTGTCCCACGGTATCCGTCTCTGTTTCTCCGTCTCTGTGTCCCTGCCTCTGAGTCTCTGTCTCTGTCTCCCTGGCTCTGCGTCTCTGCCTCCGTGTCTCTGTCTCTGTGTGTATTCGTCTGTGTCTCTGCCTCCGTGTATCTGTCTCTGCGTCTCTCTCTCTCTGTCACTGCCTCTGAATCTCTGTCTCTGTGTCTCTGTCCCAGAGTCTCCGTCTCTATGTCCCTGTCTCTGTGTCTCTGTCCCTGTGTCTCCGTCTCTGTGTCACTGTCTCTGTCTCTGTGTCTCTGCCTCTGTGTCTCTCTCTCTGTGTCTCTGTCTCTGTGTCTCTGTCACTGTGTCTATGCCTCTGTCCGTGTGTCTCTGGACCTGCGTCTCCGTCTCCGTGTCTCGGTCTCTATATCTCTGTCTTTATGTCTCTGCCTCTGTGTCTCTGTCTCGGTGTCTCTGTCTCTGTGTCTCTGTCTCTGTGTCTCTGTCCCTGTCTCTATGTCTCTGTCTCTCTGTCTCTGAGTGTCTGCCTCTGTGTCTTTGTCTCTGTCTCTGTGTCTCTGTCTCTGAGTCTCTGTCTCTGTGTCCCTGTCTCTGTGTCCCTGTCCCTGCGTCTCCGTCTCTGTGTCTCTTCCTCTGTCTCTGTCTCTGTGTCTCTGCCTCTGTATCTGTCTCTGCGTCTCCGTCTCTGTATCTCTGTCTCTGTGTCTCTGTCCCTGAGTCTCTCTCTCTTTGTCCCTGTCTCTGTGTCTCTGTCCTTGCGTCTCTGTCTCTGTGTCTCTGTCTCTGTGTCCCTGTCTCTGTGTCTATGTCTCTGTGTCTCTGTCTCTGAGTCTCTGCCTCTGTGTCTTTGTCTCTGTCTCTGTGTCTCTGTCTCTGTGTCCCTGTCTCTGTGTCACTGTCTCTGTGTCCCTGTCTCTGTGTCTCTCTCTGTGTCTCCGTCTCTGTGTCTCTGTCTCTGTGTCTATGCCTCTGTCCGTGTGTCTCTGGACCTGCGTCTCCGTCTCCGTGTCTCGGTCTCTATGTCTCTGTCTTTATGTCTCTGCCTCTGTGTCTCTGTCTCGGTGTCTCTGTCTCTGTGTCTCTGTCTCTGTGTCTCTGTCTCTGTGTCTCTGTCTCTGTGTCTATGTCTCTGTGTCTCTGTCTCTGAGTCTCTGTCTCTGTGTCTTTGTCTCCGTCTCTGTGTCTCTGTCTCCGGGTCTCTGTCTCTGCGTCCCTGTTTCTGTGTCCCCGTCCCTGCGTCTCCGTCTCTGTGTCTCTGCCTCTGTCTCTGTCTCTGTGTCTCTGCCTCTGTATCTTTCTCTGCGTCTCCGTCTCTGTATCTCTGTCTCTGTGTCTCTGTCCCTGAGTCTCTCTCACTGTGTCCCTGTCTCTGTGTCTCTGTCCTTGCGTCTACGCCTCTGTGTCTCCGTCTCTGTGTCTCTGTCTTTGTGTCTATGTCTCCGTGCCTATGCCTCTGACCGTGTGTCTCTGTACCTGTGTCTCCGTCTCTGTGTCTCTGTCTCTATGTCCCTGTCTCTGTGGCTATGTCTCTGTGTCCATGTCCCTGTGTCACTGTCTCTGTGTCTCTGTCTCTGTGTCTATGCCTCTGTCTGTGTGTCACTGTACCTGTGTCTATGCCTCTGTCTGTGTGTCACTGTACCTGTGTCTCCGTCTCTGTGTCTCTGTCTCTATGTCTCTGTCTCTCTGTCTCTGTCTCTGTCTCTGTGTCTCCGTTTCTGTGTCTCTCTCCCTGTGTCTCTGTCTCTGAATCTCTGTCATTGTGTCTCTGTCTCTGTGTCTCTGTCTCTGTGTCTCTGTCTCTGTGTCTATGTCTCTGTGTCTCTGTCTCTTTTCCTCTGTCTCTGTGTTTCTGTCTCTGAGTCTCTCTCTCTGTGTCCCTGTCTCTGTGTCTCTGTCCTTGCGTCTCCGTGTCTGTCTCTCGCTCTGTGTCTCTGTCTCTGTGTCTATGTCTCTATGCCTCTGTCTCTGTGTCTCTGTCTCTGTGTCTCTGTCTCTGAGTCTGTCTCTGTGTCCCTGTCTCTGTGTCCCTGTCCCTGCGTCTCCGTCTCTGTGTCTCTGCCTCTGTCTCTGTCTCTGTGTCTCTGCCTCTGTATCTGTCTCTGCGTCTCCGTCTCTGTATCTCTGTCTCTGTGTCTCTGTCCCTGAGTCTCTCTCTCTGTGTCCCTGTCTCTGTGTCTCTGTCCTTGCGTCTCTGCCTCTGTGTCTTTGTCTCTGTCTCTGTGTCTCTGTCTCTGTGTCTATGCCTCTGTCCGTGTGTCTCTGGACCTGCGTCTCCGTCTCCGTGTCTCGGTCTCTATGTCTCTGTCTTTATGTCTCTGCCTCTGTGTCTCTGTCTCGGTGTCTCTGTCTCTGTGTCTCTGTCTCTGTGTCTCTGTCTCTGTGTCTCTGTCTCTGTGTCTATGTCTCTGTGTCTCTGTCTCTGAGTCTCTGTCTCTGTGTCTTTGTCTCCGTCTCTGTGTCTCTGTCTCCGAGTCTCTGTCTCTGCGTCCCTGTCTCTGTGTCCCCGTCCCTGCGTCTCCGTCTCTGTGTCTCTGCCTCTGTCTCTGTCTCTGTGTCTCTGCCTCTGTATCTTTCTCTGCGTCTCCGTCTCTGTATCTCTGTCTCTGTGTCTCTGTCCCTGAGTCTCTCTCTCTGTGTCCCTGTCTCTGTGTCTCTGTCCTTGCGTCTCCGCCTCTGTGTCTCCGTCTCTGTGCCTCTGTCTTTGTGTCTATGTCTCCGTGCCTATGCCTCTGTCCGTGTGTCTCTGTACCTGTGTCTCCGTCTCTGTGTCTCTGTCTCTATGTCCCTGTCTCTGTGGCTATGTCTCTGTGTCCCTGTCCCTGTGTCACTGTCTCTGTGTCTCTGTCTCTGTGTCTATGCCTCTGTCCGTGTGTCACTGTACCTGTGTCTCCGTCTCTGTGTCTCTGTCTCTATGTCTCTGTCTCTCTGTCTCTGTCTCTGTCTCTGTGTCTCCGTTTCTGTGTCTCTCTCCCTGTGTCTCTGTCTCTGAATCTCTGTCATTGTGTCTCTGTCTCTGTGTCTCTGTCTCTGTGTCTCTGTCTCTGCGTCTCTGTCTCTGTGCCTCTGCCTCTGTGCCTCTGCCTCTGTGTCTCGGTCTCTGTGTCTCTGTCTCTGCGCGTCTGTCTCTCTGCCTCTGTTTCTGTGTCTCTGTGTCTCTCTGTCTGTATCTCTGTCTCTGTGTCTCTGTCTCTGCGTCTCTGTCTCTGTGTCTCTGTCTCTGTGTCTCTGTCTCTGTGTCTCTGTCTCTGTGTCTCTGTCTCTGTGTCTCTGTCTCTGTGTCTCTGTCTCTGTGTCTCTGTCTCTGTGTCTCTGTCTCTGTGTCTCTGTCTCTGTGTCTCTGTCTCTGTGTCTCTGTCTCTGTGTCTCTGTCTCTGTGTCTCTGTCTCTGTGTCTCTGTCTCTGTGTCTCTGTCTCTGTGTCTCTGTCTCTGTGTCTCTGTCTCTGTGTCTCTGTCTCTGTGTCTCTGTCTCTGTGTCTCTGTCTCTGTGTCTCTGTCTCTGTGTCTCTGTCTCTGTGTCTCTGTCTCTGTGTCTCTGTCTCTGTGTCTCTGTCTCTGTGTCTCTGTCTCTGTGTCTCTGTCTCTGTGTCTCTGTCTCTGTGTCTCTGTCTCTGTGTCTCTGTCTCTGTGTCTCTGTCTCTGTGTTTCTGTCTCTGTGTCTCTGTCTCTGTGTCTCTGTCTCTGTGTCTCCTTCTCTGTGTCTCTGTCTCTGTGTCTCTGTCTCTGTGTCTCTGTCTCTGTGTCTCTGTCTCTGTGTCTCTGTCTCTGTGTCTCTGTCTCTGTGTCTCTGTCTCTGTGTCTCTGTCTCTGTGTCTCTGTCTCTGTGTCTCTGTCTCTGTGTCTCTGTCTCTGTGTCTCTGTCTCTGTGTCTCTGTCTCTGAGTCTCTGTCTCTGTGTCTTTGTCTCCGTCTCTGTGTCTCTGTCTCCGAGTCTCTGTCTCTGCGTCCCTGTCTCTGTGTCCCCGTCCCTGCGTCTCCGTCTCTGTGTCTCTGCCTCTGTCTCTGTCTCTGTGTCTCTGCCTCTGTATCTTTCTCTGCGTCTCCGTCTCTGTATCTCTGTCTCTGTGTCTCTGTCCCTGAGTCTCTCTCTCTTTGTCCCTGTCTCTGTGTCTCTGTCCTTGCGTCTCTGTCTCTGTGTCTCTGTCTCTGTGTCCCTGTCTCTGTGTCTATGTCTCTGTGTCTCTGTCTCTGAGTCTCTGCCTCTGTGTCTTTGTCTCTGTCTCTGTGTCTCTGTCTCTGTGTCCCTGTCTCTGTGTCACTGTCTCTGTGTCCCTGTCTCTGTGTCTCTCTCTGTGTCTCCGTCTCTGTGTCTCTGTCTCTGTGTCTATGCCTCTGTCCGTGTGTCTCTGGACCTGCGTCTCCGTCTCCGTGTCTCGGTCTCTATGTCTCTGTCTTTATGTCTCTGTCTCTGTGTCTCTGCCTCTGTCTCTGTCTCTGTGTCTCTGCCTCTGTATCTGTCTCTGCGTCTCCGTCTCTGTATCTCTGTCTCTGTGTCTCTGTCCCTGAGTCTCTCTCTCTGTGTCCCTGTCTCTGTGTCTCTGTCCTTGCGTCTCTGTCTCTGTGTCTCTGTCTCTGTGTCCCTGTCTCTGTGTCTATGTCTCTGTGTCTCTGTCTCTGAGTCTCTGCCTCTGTGTCTTTGTCTCTGTCTCTGTGTCTCTGTCTCTGTGTCCCTGTCTCTGTGTCACTGTCTCTGTGTCCCTGTCTCTGTGTCTCTCTCTGTGTCTCTGTCTCTGTGTCTCTGTCTCTGTGTCTATGCCTCTGTCCGTGTGTCTCTGGACCTGCGTCTCCGTCTCCGTGTCTCGGTCTCTATGTCTCTGTCTTTATGTCTCTGCCTCTGTGTCTCTGTCTCGGTGTCTCTGTCTCTGTGTCTCTGTCTCTGTGTCTCTGTCTCTGTGTCTCTGTCTCTGTGTCTATGTCTCTGTGTCTCTGTCTCTGAGTCTCTGTCTCTGTGTCTTTGTCTCCGTCGCTGTGTCTCTGTCTCCGAGTCTCTGTCTCTGCGTCCCTGTCTCTGTGTCCCCGTCCCTGCGTCTCCGTCTCTGTGTCTCTGCCTCTGTCTCTGTCTCTGTGTCTCTGCCTCTGTATCTTTCTCTGCGTCTCCGTCTCTGTATCTCTGTCTCTGTGTCTCTGTCCCTGAGTCTCTCTCTCTGTGTCCCTGTCTCTGTGTCTCTGTCCTTGCGTCTCCGCCTCTGTGTCTCCGTCTCTGTGCCTCTGTCTTTGTGTCTATGTCTCCGTGCCTATGCCTCTGTCCGTGTGTCTCTGTACCTGTGTCTCCGTCTCTGTGTCTCTGTCTCTATGTCCCTGTCTCTGTGGCTATGTCTCTGTGTCCCTGTCCCTGTGTCACTGTCTCTGTGTCTCTGTCTCTGTGTCTATGCCTCTGTCCGTGTGTCACTGTACCTGTGTCTCCGTCTCTGTGTCTCTGTCTCTATGTCTCTGTCTCTCTGTCTCTGTCTCTGTCTCTGTGTCTCCGTTTCTGTGTCTCTCTCCCTGTGTCTCTGTCTCTGAATCTCTGTCATTGTGTCTCTGTCTCTGTGTCTCTGTCTCTGTGTCTCTGTCTCTGCGTCTCTGTCTCTGTGCCTCTGCCTCTGTGCCTCTGCCTCTGTGTCTCGGTCTCTGTGTCTCTGTCTCTGCGTGTCTGTCTCTCTGCCTCTGTTTCTGTGTCTCTGTGTCTCTCTGTCTGTATCTCTGTCTCTGTGTCTCTGTCTCTGCGTCTCTGTCTCTGTGTCTCTGTCTCTGTGTCTCTGTCTCTGTGTCTCTGTCTCTGTGTCTCTGTCTCTGTGTCTCTGTCTCTGTGTCTCTGTCTCTGTGTCTCTGTCTCTGTGTCTCTGTCTCTGTGTCTCTGTCTCTGTGTCTCTGTCTCTGTGTCTCTGTCTCTGTGTCTCTGTCTCTGTGTCTCTGTCTCTGTGTCTCTGTCTCTGTGTCTCTGTCTCTGTGTCTCTGTCTCTGTGTCTCTGTCTCTGTGTCTCTGTCTCTGTGTCTCTGTCTCTGTGTCTCTGTCTCTGTGCCTCTGTCTCTGTGTCTCTGTCTCTGTGTCTCTGTCTCTGTGTCTCTGTCTCTGTGTCTCTGTCTCTGTGTCTCTGTCTCTGTGTCTCTGTCTCTGTGTTTCTGTCTCTGTGTCTCTGTCTCTGTGTCTCTGTCTCTGTGTCTCTGTCTCTGTGTCTCTGTCTCTGTGTCTCCTTCTCTGTGTCTCTGTCTCTGTGTCTCTGTCTCTGTGTCTCTGTCTCTGTGTCTCTGTCTCTGTGTCTCTGTCTCTGTGTCTCTGTCTCTGTGTCTCTGTCTCTGTGTCTCTGTCTCTGTGTCTCTGTCTCTGTGTCTCTGTCTCTGTGTCTCTGTCTCTGAGTCTCTGTCTCTGTGTCTTTGTCTCCGTCTCTGTGTCTCTGTCTCCGAGTCTCTGTCTCTGCGTCCCTGTCTCTGTGTCCCCGTCCCTGCGTCTCCGTCTCTGTGTCTCTGCCTCTGTCTCTGTCTCTGTGTCTCTGCCTCTGTATCTTTCTCTGCGTCTCCGTCTCTGTATCTCTGTCTCTGTGTCTCTGTCCCTGAGTCTCTCTCTCTTTGTCCCTGTCTCTGTGTCTCTGTCCTTGCGTCTCTGTCTCTGTGTCTCTGTCTCTGTGTCCCTGTCTCTGTGTCTATGTCTCTGTGTCTCTGTCTCTGAGTCTCTGCCTCTGTGTCTTTGTCTCTGTCTCTGTGTCTCTGTCTCTGTGTCCCTGTCTCTGTGTCACTGTCTCTGTGTCCCTGTCTCTGTGTCTCTCTCTGTGTCTCCGTCTCTGTGTCTCTGTCTCTGTGTCTATGCCTCTGTCCGTGTGTCTCTGGACCTGCGTCTCCGTCTCCGTGTCTCGGTCTCTATGTCTCTGTCTTTATGTCTCTGCCTCTGTGTCTCTGTCTCGGTGTCTCTGTCTCTGTGTCTCTGTCTCTGTGTCTCTGTCTCTGTGTCTCTGTCTCTGTGTCCATGTCCCTGTGTCACTGTCTCTGTGTCTCTGTCTCTGTGTCTATGCCTCTGTCTGTGTGTCACTGTACCTGTGTCTATGCCTCTGTCTGTGTGTCACTGTACCTGTGTCTCCGTCTCTGTGTCTCTGTCTCTATGTCTCTGTCTCTCTGTCTCTGTCTCTGTCTCTGTGTCTCCGTTTCTGTGTCTCTCTCCCTGTGTCTCTGTCTCTGAATCTCTGTCATTGTGTCTCTGTCTCTGTGTCTCTGTCTCTGTGTCTCTGTCTCTGTGTCTCTGTCTCTGTGTCTCTGTCTCTGTGTCTCTGTCTCTGTGTCTATGTCTCTGTGTCTCTGTCTCTTTTCCTCTGTCTCTGTGTTTCTGTCTCTGAGTCTCTCTCTCTGTGTCCCTGTCTCTGTGTCTCTGTCCTTGCGTCTCCGTGTCTGTGTCTCT
This sequence comes from Megachile willughbiella, assembly GCA_945859595.2. Taxonomy (NCBI): domain Eukaryota; kingdom Metazoa; phylum Arthropoda; class Insecta; order Hymenoptera; family Megachilidae; genus Megachile; species Megachile willughbiella. The sequence continues at coordinate 1,835,276 of CAMAOD020000286.1, forward strand.
CGCTCTGTGTCTCTGTCTCTGTGTCTATGTCTCTATGCCTCTGTCTCTGTGTCTCTGTCTCTGTGTCTCTGTCTCTGAGTCTGTCTCTGTGTCCCTGTCTCTGTGTCCCTGTCCCTGCGTCTCCGTCTCTGTGTCTCTGCCTCTGTCTCTGTCTCTGTGTCTCTGCCTCTGTATCTGTCTCTGCGTCTCCGTCTCTGTATCTCTGTCTCTGTGTCTCTGTCCCTGAGTCTCTCTCTCTGTGTCTCTGTCTCTGTGTCTCTGTCTCTGTGTCTCTGTCTCTGTGTCTCTGTCTCTGTGTCTCTGTCTCTGTGTCTCTGTCTCTGTGTCTCTGTCTCTGTGTCTCTGTCTCTGTGTCTCTGTCTCTGTGTCTCTGTCTCTGTGTCTCTGTCTCTGTGTCTCTGTCTCTGTGTCTCTGTCTCTGTGTCTCTGTCTCTGTGTTTCTGTCTCTGTGTCTCTGTCTCTGTGTCTCTGTCTCTGTGTCTCTGTCTCTGTGTCTCCTTCTCTGTGTCTCTGTCTCTGTGTCTCTGTCTCTGTGTCTCTGTCTCTGTGTCTCTGTCTCTGTGTCTCTGTCTCTGTGTCTCTGTCTCTGTGTCTCTGTCTCTGTGTCTCTGTCTCTGTGTCTCTGTCTCTGTGTCTCTGTCTCTGTGTCTCTGTCTCTGTGTCTCTGTCTCTGTGTCTCTGTCTCTGTGTCTCTGTCTCTGAGTCTCTGTCTCTGTGTCTTTGTCTCCGTCTCTGTGTCTCTGTCTCCGAGTCTCTGTCTCTGCGTCCCTGTCTCTGTGTCCCCGTCCCTGCGTCTCCGTCTCTGTGTCTCTGCCTCTGTCTCTGTCTCTGTGTCTCTGCCTCTGTATCTTTCTCTGCGTCTCCGTCTCTGTATCTCTGTCTCTGTGTCTCTGTCCCTGAGTCTCTCTCTCTTTGTCCCTGTCTCTGTGTCTCTGTCCTTGCGTCTCTGTCTCTGTGTCTCTGTCTCTGTGTCCCTGTCTCTGTGTCTATGTCTCTGTGTCTCTGTCTCTGAGTCTCTGCCTCTGTGTCTTTGTCTCTGTCTCTGTGTCTCTGTCTCTGTGTCCCTGTCTCTGTGTCACTGTCTCTGTGTCCCTGTCTCTGTGTCTCTCTCTGTGTCTCCGTCTCTGTGTCTCTGTCTCTGTGTCTATGCCTCTGTCCGTGTGTCTCTGGACCTGCGTCTCCGTCTCCGTGTCTCGGTCTCTATGTCTCTGTCTTTATGTCTCTGCCTCTGTGTCTCTGTCTCGGTGTCTCTGTCTCTGTGTCTCTGTCTCTGTGTCTCTGTCTCTGTGTCTCTGTCTCTGTGTCCATGTCCCTGTGTCACTGTCTCTGTGTCTCTGTCTCTGTGTCTATGCCTCTGTCTGTGTGTCACTGTACCTGTGTCTATGCCTCTGTCTGTGTGTCACTGTACCTGTGTCTCCGTCTCTGTGTCTCTGTCTCTATGTCTCTGTCTCTCTGTCTCTGTCTCTGTCTCTGTGTCTCCGTTTCTGTGTCTCTCTCCCTGTGTCTCTGTCTCTGAATCTCTGTCATTGTGTCTCTGTCTCTGTGTCTCTGTCTCTGTGTCTCTGTCTCTGTGTCTCTGTCTCTGTGTCTCTGTCTCTGTGTCTATGTCTCTGTGTCTCTGTCTCTTTTCCTCTGTCTCTGTGTTTCTGTCTCTGAGTCTCTCTCTCTGTGTCCCTGTCTCTGTGTCTCTGTCCTTGCGTCTCCGTGTCTGTGTCTCTCGCTCTGTGTCTCTGTCTCTGTGTCTATGTCTCTATGCCTCTGTCTCTGTGTCTCTGTCTCTGTGTCTCTGTCTCTGAGTCTGTCTCTGTGTCCCTGTCTCTGTGTCCCTGTCTCTGTGTCCCTGTCCCTGCGTCTCCGTCTCTGTGTCTCTGCCTCTGTCTCTGTCTCTGTGTCTCTGCCTCTGTATCTGTCTCTGCGTCTCCGTCTCTGTATCTCTGTCTCTGTGTCTCTGTCCCTGAGTCTCTCTCTCTGTGTCCCTGTCTCTGTGTCTCTGTCCTTGCGTCTCTGTCTCTGTGTCTCTGTCTCTGTGTCCCTGTCTCTGTGTCTATGTCTCTGTGTCTCTGTCTCTGAGTCTCTGCCTCTGTGTCTTTGTCTCTGTCTCTGTGTCTCTGTCTCTGTGTCCCTGTCTCTGTGTCACTGTCTCTGTGTCCCTGTCTCTGTGTCTCTCTCTGTGTCTCTGTCTCTGTGTCTCTGTCTCTGTGTCTATGCCTCTGTCCGTGTGTCTCTGGACCTGCGTCTCCGTCTCCGTGTCTCGGTCTCTATGTCTCTGTCTTTATGTCTCTGCCTCTGTGTCTCTGTCTCGGTGTCTCTGTCTCTGTGTCTCTGTCTCTGTGTCTCTGTCTCTGTGTCTCTGTCTCTGTGTCTATGTCTCTGTGTCTCTGTCTCTGAGTCTCTGTCTCTGTGTCTTTGTCTCCGTCTCTGTGTCTCTGTCTCCGAGTCTCTGTCTCTGCGTCCCTGTCTCTGTGTCCCCGTCCCTGCGTCTCCGTCTCTGTGTCTCTGCCTCTGTCTCTGTCTCTGTGTCTCTGCCTCTGTATCTTTCTCTGCGTCTCCGTCTCTGTATCTCTGTCTCTGTGTCTCTGTCCCTGAGTCTCTCTCTCTGTGTCCCTGTCTCTGTGTCTCTGTCCTTGCGTCTCCGCCTCTGTGTCTCCGTCTCTGTGCCTCTGTCTTTGTGTCTATGTCTCCGTGCCTATGCCTCTGTCCGTGTGTCTCTGTACCTGTGTCTCCGTCTCTGTGTCTCTGTCTCTATGTCCCTGTCTCTGTGGCTATGTCTCTGTGTCCCTGTCCCTGTGTCACTGTCTCTGTGTCTCTGTCTCTGTGTCTATGCCTCTGTCCGTGTGTCACTGTACCTGTGTCTCCGTCTCTGTGTCTCTGTCTCTATGTCTCTGTCTCTCTGTCTCTGTCTCTGTCTCTGTGTCTCCGTTTCTGTGTCTCTCTCCCTGTGTCTCTGTCTCTGAATCTCTGTCATTGTGTCTCTGTCTCTGTGTCTCTGTCTCTGTGTCTCTGTCTCTGCGTCTCTGTCTCTGTGCCTCTGCCTCTGTGCCTCTGCCTCTGTGTCTCGGTCTCTGTGTCTCTGTCTCTGCGTGTCTGTCTCTCTGCCTCTGTTTCTGTGTCTCTGTGTCTCTCTGTCTGTATCTCTGTCTCTGTGTCTCTGTCTCTGCGTCTCTGTCTCTGTGTCTCTGTCTCTGTGTCTCTGTCTCTGTGTCTCTGTCTCTGTGTCTCTGTCTCTGTGTCTCTGTCTCTGTGTCTCTGTCTCTGTGTCTCTGTCTCTGTGTCTCTGTCTCTGTGTCTCTGTCTCCGTGTCTCTGTCTCTGTGTCTCTGTCTCTGTGTCTCTGTCTCTGTGTCTCTGTCTCTGTGTCTCTGTCTCTGTGTCTCTGTCTCTGTGTCTCTGTCTCTGTGTCTCTGTCTCTGTGTCTCTGTCTCTGTGTCTCTGTCTCTGTGTCTCTGTCTCTGTGTCTCTGTCTCTGTGTCTCTGTCTCTGTGTCTCTGTCTCTGTGTCTCTGTCTCTGTGTCTCTGTCTCTGTGTCTCTGTCTCTGTGTCTCTGTCTCTGTGTCTCTGTCTCTGTGTCTCTGTCTCTGTGTCTCTGTCTCTGTGTCTCTGTCTCTGTGTCTCTGTCTCTGTGTCTCTGTCTCTGTGTCTCTGTCTCTGTGTCTCTGTCTCTGTGTCTCTGTCTCTGTGTCTCTGTCTCTGTGTCTCTGTCTCTGTGTCTCTGTCTCTGTGTCTCTGTCTCTGTGTTTCTGTCTCTGTGTCTCTGTCTCTGTGTCTCTGTCTCTGTGTCTCTGTCTCTGTGTCTCCTTCTCTGTGTCTCTGTCTCTGTGTCTCTGTCTCTGTGTCTCTGTCTCTGTGTCTCTGTCTCTGTGTCTCTGTCTCTGTGCCTCTGTCTCTGTGTCTCTGTCTCTGTGTCTCTGTCTCTGTGTCTCTGTCTCTGTGTCTCTGTCTCTGTGTCTCTGTCTCGGTGTCTCTGTCTCTGTGTCTCTGTGTCTCTGTCTCTGTGTCTCTGTCTCTGGGATTCGTTCTCTGTGTCTCTGTCTCTGTGTCTCTCTCTCTGTGTCTCTGTCTCTATGTCTCAGTCTCTGTGGCTATGTCTCTGTGTCCCAGTCCCTGTGTCACTGTCTCTGTGTCTCTGTCTCTGTGTCTCTGTCTCTGTGTCTCTGTCTCTGTGTCTCTGTCTCTGTGTCTCTGTCTCTGTGTCTCTGTCTCTGTGTCTCTGTCCCTGTGTCTCTGTCGCTGTGGCTATGTCTCTGTGTCTCTGTCCCTGTGTCTCCGTCTCTGTGTCTCTGTCTCTGTCTCTGTGTCTCTGCCTCTGTGTCTCTCTCTCTGTGTCCCTGTCTCTGTGTCTCTATCCTTGCGTCTCCGTCTCTGTGTCTCTGGCTCTGTGTCTCTGTCTCTGTGTGTATGTCCCTGTGCCTCTCTCTCTGTGTCTCTGTCTCTGTGTCTCTGTCTCTGTGTCTCCGTCTCTGTGTCTCTGTCTCTGTGCCTCTGCCTCTGTGCCTCTGCCTCTGTGCCTCTGCCTCTGTGTCTCGGTCTCTGTGTCTCTGTCTCTGCGTCTCTGTCTCTGTGTCTCTGTCTCTGTGTCTCCGTCTCTGTGTCTCTGTCTCTATGTCCCTGTCTCTGTGGCTATGTCTCTGTGTCCATGTCCCTGTGTCACTGTCTCTGTGTCTCTGTCTCTGTGTCTATGCCTCTGTCTGTGTGTCACTGTACCTGTGTCTATGCCTCTGTCTGTGTGTCACTGTACCTGTGTCTCCGTCTCTGTGTCTCTGTCTCTATGTCTCTGTCTCTCTGTCTCTGTCTCTGTCTCTGTGTCTCCGTTTCTGTGTCTCTCTCCCTGTGTCTCTGTCTCTGAATCTCTGTCATTGTGTCTCTGTCTCTGTGTCTCTGTCTCTGTGTCTCTGTCTCTGTGTCTCTGTCTCTGTGTCTCTGTCTCTGTGTCTATGTCTCTGTGTCTCTGTCTCTTTTCCTCTGTCTCTGTGTTTCTGTCTCTGAGTCTCTCTCTCTGTGTCCCTGTCTCTGTGTCTCTGTCCTTGCGTCTCCGTGTCTGTGTCTCTCGCTCTGTGTCTCTGTCTCTGTGTCTATGTCTCTATGCCTCTGTCTCTGTGTCTCTGTCTCTGTGTCTCTGTCTCTGAGTCTGTCTCTGTGTCCCTGTCTCTGTGTCCCTGTCCCTGCGTCTCCGTCTCTGTGTCTCTGCCTCTGTCTCTGTCTCTGTGTCTCTGCCTCTGTATCTGTCTCTGCGTCTCCGTCTCTGTATCTCTGTCTCTGTGTCTCTGTCCCTGAGTCTCTCTCTCTGTGTCCCTGTCTCTGTGTCTCTGTCCTTGCGTCTCTGTCTCTGTGTCTCTGTCTCTGTGTCCCTGTCTCTGTGTCTATGTCTCTGTGTCTCTGTCTCTGAGTCTCTGCCTCTGTGTCTTTGTCTCTGTCTCTGTGTCTCTGTCTCTGTGTCCCTGTCTCTGTGTCACTGTCTCTGTGTCCCTGTCTCTGTGTCTCTCTCTGTGTCTCTGTCTCTGTGTCTCTGTCTCTGTGTCTATGCCTCTGTCCGTGTGTCTCTGGACCTGCATCTCCGTCTCCGTGTCTCGGTCTCTATGTCTCTGTCTTTATGTCTCTGCCTCTGTGTCTCTGTCTCGGTGTCTCTGTCTCTGTGTCTCTGTCTCTGTGTCTCTGTCTCTGTGTCTCTGTCTCTGTGTCTATGTCTCTGTGTCTCTGTCTCTGAGTCTCTGTCTCTGTGTCTTTGTCTCCGTCTCTGTGTCTCTGTCTCCGAGTCTCTGTCTCTGCGTCCCTGTCTCTGTGTCCCCGTCCCTGCGTCTCCGTCTCTGTGTCTCTGCCTCTGTCTCTGTCTCTGTGTCTCTGCCTCTGTATCTTTCTCTGCGTCTCCGTCTCTGTATCTCTGTCTCTGTGTCTCTGTCCCTGAGTCTCTCTCTCTCTGTGTCCCTGTCTCTGTGTCTCTGTCCTTGCGTCTCCGCCTCTGTGTCTCCGTCTCTGTGCCTCTGTCTTTGTGTCTATGTCTCCGTGCCTATGCCTCTGTCCGTGTGTCTCTGTACCTGTGTCTCCGTCTCTGTGTCTCTGTCTCTATGTCCCTGTCTCTGTGGCTATGCCTCTGTGTCCCTGTCCCTGTGTCACTGTCTCTGTGTCTCTGTCTCTGTGTCTATGCCTCTGTCCGTGTGTCACTGTACCTGTGTCTCCGTCTCTGTGTCTCTGTCTCTATGTCTCTGTCTCTCTGTCTCTGTCTCTGTCTCTGTGTCTCCGTTTCTGTGTCTCTCTCCCTGTGTCTCTGTCTCTGAATCTTTGTCATTGTGTCTCTGTCTCTGTGTCTCTGTCTCTGTGTCTCTGTCTCTGCGTCTCTGTCTCTGTGCCTCTGCCTCTGTGCCTCTGCCTCTGTGTCTCGGTCTCTGTGTCTCTGTCTCTGCGTGTCTGTCTCTCTGCCTCTGTTTCTGTGTCTCTGTGTCTCTGTGCCTGTATCTCTGTCTCTGTGTCTCTGTCTCTGCGTCTCTGTCTCTGTGTCTCTGTCTCTGTGTCTCTGTCTCTGTGTCTCTGTCTCTGTGTCTCTGTCTCTGTGTCTCTGTCTCTGTGTCTCTGTCTCTGTGTCTCTGTCTCTGTGTCTCTGTCTCTGTGTCTCTGTCTCTGTGTCTCTGTCTCTGTGTCTCTGTCTCTGTGTCTCTGTCTCTGTGTCTCTGTCTCTGTGTCTCTGTCTCTGTGTCTCTGTCTCTGTGTCTCTGTCTCTGTGTCTCTGTCTCTGTGTCTCTGTCTCTGTGTCTCTGTCTCTGTGTCTCTGTCTCTGTGTCTCTGTCTCTGTGTCTCTGTCTCTGTGTCTCTGTCTCTGTGTCTCTGTCTCTGTGTCTCTGTCTCTGTGTCTCTGTCTCTGTGTCTCTGTCTCTGTGTTTCTGTCTCTGTGTCTCTGTCTCTGTGTCTCTGTCTCTGTGTCTCTGTCTCTGTGTCTCTGTCTCTGTGTCTCTGTCTCTGTGTCTCTGTCTCTGTGTCTCTGTCTCTGTGCCTCTGTCTCTGTGTGTCTGTCCCTGTGTCTCTGTCTCTGTGTCTCTGTCTCTGTGTCTCTGTCTCTGTGTCTCTGTCTCGGTGTCTCTGTCTCTGTGTCTCTGTGTCTCTGTCTCTGTGTCTCTCTCTCTGGGATTCGTTCTCTGTGTCTCTGTCTCTGTGTCTCTCTCTCTGTGTCTCTGTCTCTATGTCTCTGTCTCTGTGGCTATGTCTCTGTGTCCCAGTCCCTGTGTCACTGTCTCTGTGTCTCTGTCTCTGTGTCTCTGTCTCTGTGTCTCTGTCTCTGTGTCTCTGTCTCTGTGTCTCTGTCTCTGTGTCTCTGTCTCTGTGTCTCTGTCTCTGTGTCTCTGTCTCTGTGTCTCTCTCTGTGTCTCTCTTTCTGTGTCTCTGTCTCTGTGTCTCTGTCTCTGTGTCTCTGTCCCTATGTCTCTGTCTCTGTGGCTATGTCTCTGTGTCCCTGTCCCTGTGTCTCTGTCGCTGTGGCTATGTCTCTGTGTCTCTGTCCCTGTGTCTCCGTCTCTGTGTCTCTGTCTCTGTCTCTGTGTCTCTTACTCTGTGTCTCTCTCTCTGTGTCCCTGTCTCTGTGTCTCTATCCTTGCGTCTCCGTCTCTGTGTCTCTGGCTCTGTGTCTCTGTCTCTGTGTGTATGTCCCTGTGCCTCTCTCTCTGTGTCTCTGTCTCTGTGTCTCTGTCTCTGTGTCTCTGTCTCTGTGTCTCTCTCTGTGTCTCTCTCTCTGTGTCTCTGTCTCTGTGTCTCTGTCTCTGTGTCTCTGTCCCTATGTCTCTGTCTCTGTGGCTATGTCTCTGTGTCCCTGTCCCTGTGTCTCTGTCGCTGTGGCTATGTCTCTGTGTCTCTGTCCCTGTGTCTCCGTCTCTGTGTCTCTGTCTCTGTCTCTGTGTCTCTGCCTCTGTGTCTCTCTCTCTGTGTCTCTGTCTCTGTGTCTCTGTCTCTGTGTCTATGCCTCTGTCCGTGTGTCTCTGGACCTGCGTCTCCGTCTCCGTGTCTCGGTCTCTATGTCTCTGTCTTTATGTCTCTGCCTCTGTGTCACTGTCTCGGTGTCTCTGTCTCTGTGTCTCTGTCTCTGTGTCTCTGTCTCTGTGTCTATGTCTCTGTGTCTCTGTCTCTGAGTGTCTGCCTCTGTGCCTCTGCCTCTGTGTCTCGGTCTTTGTGTCTCTTTCTCTGCGTCTCTGTCTCTTCGTCTCTGTCTCTGTGCCTCTGTTTCTGTGTCTCTGTGTCTCTGTCTCGGTGTCTCTGCCCCTGTGTCTCTGTCTCTGTGTCTCTGTCTCTGTGTCTATGTCTCTGTGCCTCTGTCTCTGTGTCTCTGTGTCTGTGTCTCTGTCCCTGTGTCTCTGTGTCTCTGTCCTTGCGTCTCCGTGTCTGTGTCTCTGTCTCTGTGTCTCTGTCTCTGTGTCCCTGTCTCTGTGTCTCTGCCTCCGTGTCTCTGTCTCTGTGTCTATTCCTCTGTGTCTCTGCCTCTGTGTCTCTCACCCTGTGTCTCTGTCTCTGTGTCTCTGTCTCGGTGTCGCTGTATCTATGTCTCTGTCTCTCTGTCTCCGTCTCTGTATCTGTGTCTCCGTTTCTGTGTCCCTCTCCCTGTGTCTCTGTCTCTGAATCTCTGTCATTGTGTCTCTGTCTCTGTGTCTCTGTCTCTGTGTCTCTGTCTCTGTGTCTCTGTCTCTGTGTCTCTGTCTCTGTGTCTCTGTCTCTGTGTCTCTGTCTCTGTGTCTCTGTCTCTGTGTCTATGTCTCTGTGTCTCTGTCTCTTTGCCTCTGTCTCTGTGTCTCTGTCTCTGAGTCTCTCTCTCTGTGTCCCTGTCTCTGTGTCTCTGTCCTTGCGTCTCCGTCTCTGTGTCTCTGGCTCTGTGTCTCTGTCTCTGTGTCTATGTCCCTGTGCCTCTCTCTCTGTGTCTCTGTCTCTGTGTCTCTGTCTCTGTGTCTCTGTCTCTGTGTCTCTGTCCCTGAGTCTCTCTCTCTGTGTCCCTGTCTCTGTGTCTCTGTCCTTGCGTCTCCGCCTCTGTGTCTCCGTCTCTGTGTCTCTGCCTTTGTGTCTATGTCTCCGTGCCTATGCCTCTGTCCGTGTGTCTCTGTACCTGTGTCTCCGTCTCTGTGTCTCTGTCTCTATGTCCCTGTCTCTGTGGCTATGTCTCTGTGTCCCTGTCCCTGTGTCACGGTCTCTGTGTCTCTGTCTCTGTGTCTATGCCTCTGTCCGCGTGTCACTGTACCTGTGTCTCCGTCTCTGTGTCTCTGTCTCTATGTCTCTGTCTCTCTGTCTCTGTCTCTGTCTCTGTGTCTCCGTTTCTGTATCTCTCTCCCTGTGTCTCTGTCTCTGAATCTCTGTCATTGTGTCTCTGTCTCTGTGTCTCTGTCTCTGTGTCTCTGTCTCTGTGTCTCTGTCTCTGTGTCTATGTCTCTGTGTCTCTGTCTCTTTTCCTCTGTCTCTGTGTTTCTGTCTCTGAGTCTCTCTCTCTGTGTCCCTGTCTCTGTGTCTCTGTCCTTGCGTCTCCGTGTCTGTGTCTCTGTCTCTGTGTCTATGTCTCTGTGCCTCTGTCTCTGTGTCTCTGTCTCTGTGTCTCTGTCTCTGTGTCTCTGTCTCTGAGTCTGTCTCTGTGTCCCTGTCTCTGTGTCCCTGTCCCTGCGTCTCCGTCTCTGTGTCTCTTCCTCTGTCTCTGTCTCTGTGTCTCTGCCTCTGTATCTGTCTCTGCGTCTCCGTCTCTGTATCTCTGTCTCTGTGTCTCTGTCCCTGAGCCTCTCTCTCTGTGTCCCTGTCTCTGTGTCTCTGTCCTTGCGTCTCTGTCTCTGTGTCTCTGTCTCTGTGTCTCTGTCTCTGTGTCCCTGTCTCTGTGTCTATGTCTCTGTGGCTATGTCTCTGTGTCCCTGTCTCTGTGTCACTGTCCCTGTCTCTATGTCTCTGTCTCTCTGTCTCTGAGTGTCTGCCTCTGTGTCTTTGTCTCTGTCTCTGTGTCTCTGTCTCTGAGTCTCTGTCTCTGTGTCCCTGTCTCTGTGTCCCTGTCCCTGCGTCTCCGTCTCTGTGTCTCTGCCTCTGTCTCTGTCTCTGTGTCTCTGCCTCTGTTTCTGTCTCTGCGTCTCCGTCTCTGTATCTCTGTCTCTGTGTCTCTGTCCCTGAGCCTCTCTCTCTGTGTCCCTGTCTCTGTGTCTCTGTCCTTGCGCCTCTGTCTCTGTGTCTCTGTCTCTGTGTCTCTGTCTCTGTGTCCCTGTCTCTGTGTCTATGTCTCTGTGTCTCTGTCTCTGAGTCTCTGCCTCTGTGTCTTTGTCTCTGTCTCTGTGTCTCTGTCTCTGAGACTCTGTCTCTGAGACTCTGTCACTGTGTCCCTGTCTCTGTGTCACTGTCTCTGTGTCCCTGTCCCTGTGTCTCTCTCTGTGTCTCTGTCTCTGTGTCTCTGTCTCTGTGTCTATGCCTCTGTCCGTGTGTCTCTGGACCTGCGTCTCCGTCTCCGTGTCTCGGTCTCTATGTCTCTGTCTTTATGTCTCTGCCTCTGTGTCTCTGTCTCGGTGTCTAAGTCTGTGTGTCTCTGTCTCTGTGTCTCTGTCTCTGTGTCTCTGTCTTTGTGTCTATGTCTCCGTGCCTATGCCTCTGTCCGTGTGTCTCTGTACCTGTGTCTCCGTCTCTGCGTCTCTGTCTCTGTGTCCCTGTCTCTGTGGATATGTCTCTGTGTCCCTGTCCCTGTGTCACTGTCTCTGTGTCTCTGTCTCTGTGTCTATGCCTCTGTCCGTGTGTCACTGTACCTGTGTCTCCGTCTCTGTGTCTCTGTCTCTATGTCTCTGTCTCTGTGTCTCTGTCTCTGTGTCTCTGTCTCTGTGTCTCTGTCTCTGTGTCTCTGTCTCTGTGTCTCTGTCTCTGTGTCTCTTTCACTGTGCCTCTGCCTCTGTGCCTCTGCCTCTGTGTCTCGGTATCTGTGTCTCTGTATCTGCGTCTCTGTCTCTGTGCCTCTGTTTCTGTGTCTCTGTGTCTCTGTCTCTGTGTCTCTGTGTCTGTGTCTCTGTCCCTGTGCCTCTGTTTCTGTGGCTCTGTGTCTCTGTCTCTGTGTCTCTGTCTCTGTGTCTCGTTCCCTGTGTCTCTGTCTCTGTGTCTCTGTCTCTGTGTCTCTGTCTCTGTGTCTCTGTCTCTGTGTCTCTGTCTCTGTGTCCCTGTCTCTGTGTCTCTGCCTCCGTGTCTCTGTCTCTGTGTCTATTCCTCTGTGTCTCTGCCTCTGTGTCTCTCACCCTGTGTCTCTGTCTCTGTGTCTCTGTCTCGGTGTCTCTGCCCCTGTGTCTCTGTCTCTGTGTCTCTGTCTCTGTGTCTATGTCTCTGTGCCTCTGTCTCTAAGTCTCTGCCTCTGTGTCTTTATCTCTGTCTCTGTGTCTCTGTCTCGGTGTCTCTGCCCCTGTGTCTCTGTCTCTGTGTCTCTGTCTCTGTGTCTATGTCTCTGTGTCTCTGTCTCCGAGTCTCTGTCTCTGCGTCCCTGTCTCTGTGTCCCCGTCCCTGCGTCTCCGTCTCTGTGTCTCTTCCTCTGTCTCTATCTCTGTGTCTCTGCCTCCGTATCTTTCTCTGCGTCTCCGTCTCTGTATCTCTGTCTCTGTGTCTCTGTCTCTGTCTCTCTCTCTGTGTCTATGTCTCTGTGTCTCTGTCTCTTTTCCTCTGTCTCTGTGTTTCTGTCTCTGAGTCTCTCTCTCTGTGTCCCTGTCTGTGTGTCTCTGTCCTTGCGTCTCCGTGTCTGTGTCTCTCGCTCTGTGTCTCTGTCTCTGTGTCTATGTCTCTGTGCCTCTGTCTCTGTGTCCCTGTCTCTGTGTCCCTGTCCCTGCGTCTCCGTCTCTGTGTCTCTGCCTCTGTCTCTGTCTCTGTGTCTCTGCCTCTGTATCTGTCTCTGCGTCTCCGTCTCTGTATCTCTGTCTCTGTGTCTCTGTCCCTGAGTCTCTCTCTCTGTGTCCCTGTCTCTGTGTCTCTGCCCTTGCGTCTCTGTCTCTGTGTCTCTGTCTCTGTGTCCCTGTCTCTGTGTCTATGTCTCTGTGTCTCTGTCTCTGAGTCTCTGCCTCTGTGTCTTTGTCTCTGTCTCTGTGTCTCTGTCTCTGTGTCCCTGTCTCTGTGTCACTGTCTCTGTGTCCCTGTCTCTGTGTCTCTCTCTGTGTCTCTGTCTCTGTGTCTCTGTCTCTGTGTCTATGCTTCTGTCCGTGTGTCTCTGGACCTGCGTCTCCGTCTCCGTGTCTCGGTCTCTATGTATCTGTCTTTATGTCTCTGCCTCTGTGTCTCTGTCTCGGTGTCTCTGTCTCTGTGTCTCTGTCTCTGTGTCTCTGTCTCTGTGTCTCTGTCTCTGTGTCTATGTCTCTGTGTCTCTGTCTCTGAGTCTCTGTCTCTGTGTCTTTGTCTCCGTCTCTGTGTCTCTGTCTCCGAGTCTCTGTCTCTGCGTCCCTGTCTCTGTGACCCCGTCCCTGCGTCTCCGTCTCTGTGTCTCTGCCTCTGTCTCTGTCTCTGTGTCTCTGCCTCTGTATCTTTCTCTGCGTCTCCGTCTCTGTATCTCTGTCTCTGTGTCTCTGTCCCTGAGTCTCTCTCTCTGTGTCCCTGTCTCTGTGTCTCTGTCCTTGCGTCTCCGCCTCTGTGTCTCCGTCTCTGTGCCTCTGTCTTTGTGTCTATGTCTCCGTGCCTATGCCTCTGTCCGTGTGTCTCTGTACCTGTGTCTCCGTCTCTGTGTCTCTGTCTCTATGTCCCTGTCTCTGTGGCTATGTCTCTGTGTCCCTGTCCCTGTGTCACTGTCTCTGTGTCTCTGTCTCTGTGTCTATGCCTCTGTCCGTGTGTCACTGTACCTGTGTCTCCGTCTCTGTGTCTCTGTCTCTATGTCTCTGTCTCCCTGTCTCTGTCTCTGTCTCTGTGTCTCCGTTTCTGTGTCTCTCTCCCTGTGTCTCTGTCTCTGAATCTCTGTCATTGTGTCTCTGTCTCTGTGTCTCTGTCTCTGTGTCTCTGTCTCTGTGTCTATGTCTCTGTGTCTCTGTCTCTTTTCCTCTGTCTCTGTGTTTCTGTCTCTGAGTCTCTCTCTCTCTGTCCTGTCTCTGTGTCTCTGTCCTTGCGTCTCCGTGTCTGTGTCTCTCGCTCTGTGTCTCTGTCTCTGTGTCTATGTCTCTGTGCCTCTGTCTCTGTGTCTCTGTCTCTGTGTCTCTGTCTCTGTGTCTCTGTCTCTGTGTCTCTGTCTCTGTGTCTCTGTCTCTGTGCCTCTGCCTCTGTGCCTCTGCCTCTGTGTCTCGGTATCTGTGTCTCTGTCTCTGTGCCTCTGTTTCTGTGTCTCTGTGTCTCTGTCTCTGTGTCTCTGTCTCTGTGTCTCTGTGTCTGTGTCTCTGTCTCTGTGACTCTGTCTCTGCGTCTCTGTCTCTGTTTCTCTGTCCCTGTCTCTGTGTGTCTGTCTCTGTGTCTCTCTCCCTGTGTCTCTGTCTCTGAATCTCTGTCATTGTGTCTCTGTCTCTGTGTCTCTGTATCTGTCTCTGTGTCTGTGTCTCTGTGTCTCTGTCTCTGTGTCTCCGTCTCTGTGTCTCTGTCTCTGTGTCTCTGTCCCTGTGTCTCTGTCTCTGTGTCTCTGTCCCTGTGTCTCTGTCTCTGTGTCTCTGTCTCTGTGTCTCTGTCTCTGTGTCTTTGTCTCTGTGTCCCTGTCGCTGTGTCTCCGTCTCTGTGTCTCTGTCTCTGTGTCTCTGTCTCTGTGTCTCTGTCTCTGTGTCTCCGTCTCTGTGTCTCTGTCTCTGTGTCTCTGACTCTGTGTCTCTGTCTCTGTGTCTATGTCTCTGTGTCTCTGTCTCTGAGTCTCTGTCTCTGTGTCTTTGTCTCCGTCTCTGTGTCTCTGTCTCCGAGTCTCTGTCTCTGCGTCCCTGTCTCTGTGTCTCTGTCCCTGCGTCTCCGTCTCTGTATCTCTGCCTCTGTCTCTGTCTCTGTGTCTCTGCCTCTGTATCTTTCTCTGCGTCTCCGTCTCTGTATCTCTGTCTCTGTGTCTCTGTCCCTGAGTCTCTCTCTCTGTGTCCCTGTCTCTGTGTCTCTGTCCTTGCGTCTCCGCCTCTGTGCCTCCGTCTCTGTGTCTCTGTCTTTGTGTCTATGCCTCCGTGCCTATGCCTCTGTCCGTGTGTCTCTGTACCTGTGTCTCCGTCTCTGTGTCTCTGTCTCTATGTCTCTGTCTCTGTGGCTATGTCTCTGTGTCCCTGTCCCTGTGTCACTGTCTCTGCGTCTCTGTCTCTGTGTCTATGCCTCTGTCCGTATGTCACTGTTCCTGTGTCTCCGTCTCTGTGTCTCTGTCTCTATGTCTCTGTCTCTCTGTCTCCGTCTCTGTCTCTGTGTCTCCGTCTCTGTGTCTCTCTCCCTGTGTCTCTGTCTCTGAATCTCTGTCATTGTGTCTCTGTCTCTGTGTCTCTGTCTCTGTGTCTCTGTCTCTGTGTCTATGTCTCTGTGTCTCTGTCTCTTTGCCTCTGTCTCTGTGTCTCTGTCTCTGAGTCTCTCTCTCTGTGTCCCTGTCTCTGTGTCTCTATCCTTGCGTCTCCGTCTCTGTGTCTCTGGCTCTGTGTCTCTGTCTCTGTGTCTATGTTCCTGTGCCTCTCTCTCTGTGTCTCTGTCTCTGTGTCTCTGTCTCTGTGTCTCTGTCTCTGTGTCTCTGTCTCTGTGTCTCTGTCTCTGTGTCTCTGTCTCTGTGTCTCTGTCTCTGTGTCTCTGTCTCTGTGTCTCTGTCTCTGTGTCTCTGTCTCTGTGTCTCTGTCTCTGTGTCTCTGTCTCTGTGTCTCTGTCTCTGTGTCTCTGTCTCTGTGTCCCTGTCTCTGTGTCTCTGCCTCCGTGTCTCTGTCTCTGTGTCTATTCCTCTGTGTCTCTGCCTCTGTGTCTCTCACCCTGTGTCTCTGTCTCTGTGTCTCTGTCTCGGTGTCTCTGCCCCTGTGTCTCTGTCTCTGTGTCTCTGTCTCTGTGTCTATGTCTCTGTGCCTCTGTCTCTGAGTCTCTGCCTCTGTGTCTTTATCTCTGTCTCTGTGTCTCTGTCTCGGTGTCTCTGCCCCTGTGTCTCTGTCTCTGTGTCTCTGTCTCTGTGTCTATGTCTCTGTGTCTCTGTCTCCGAGTCTCTGTCTCTGCGTCCCTGTCTCTGTGTCCCCGTCCCTGCGTCTCCGTCTCTGTGTCTCTTCCTCTGTCTCTATCTCTGTGTCTCTGCCTCCGTATCTTTCTCTGCGTCTCCGTCTCTGTATCTCTGTCTCTGTGTCTCTGTCTCTGTCTCTCTCTCTGTGTCTATGTCTCTGTGTCTCTGTCTCTTTTCCTCTGTCTCTGTGTTTCTGTCTCTGAGTCTCTCTCTCTGTGTCCCTGTCTCTGTGTCTCTGTCCTTGCGTCTCCGTGTCTGTGTCTCTCGCTCTGTGTCTCTGTCTCTGTGTCTATGTCTCTGTGCCTCTGTCTCTGTGTCCCTGTCTCTGTGTCCCTGTCCCTGCGTCTCCGTCTCTGTGTCTCTGCCTCTGTCTCTGTCTCTGTGTCTCTGCCTCTGTATCTGTCTCTGCGTCTCCGTCTCTGTATCTCTGTCTCTGTGTCTCTGTCCCTGAGTCTCTCTCTCTGTGTCCCTGTCTCTGTGTCTCTGCCCTTGCGTCTCTGTCTCTGTGTCTCTGTCTCTGTGTCCCTGTCTCTGTGTCTATGTCTCTGTGTCTCTGTCTCTGAGTCTCTGCCTCTGTGTCTTTGTCTCTGTCTCTGTGTCTCTGTCTCTGTGTCCCTGTCTCTGTGTCACTGTCTCTGTGTCCCTGTCTCTGTGTCTCTCTCTGTGTCTCTGTCTCTGTGTCTCTGTGTCTGTGTCTATGCTTCTGTCCGTGTGTCTCTGGACCTGCGTCTCCGTCTCCGTGTCTCGGTCTCTATGTCTCTGTCTTTATGTCTCTGCCTCTGTGTCTCTGTCTCGGTGTCTCTGTCTCTGTGTCTCTGTCTCTGTGTCTCTGTCTCTGTGTCTCTGTCTCTGTGTCTATGTCTCTGTGTCTCTGTCTCTGAGTCTCTGTCTCTGTGTCTTTGTCTCCGTCTCTGTGTCTCTGTCTCCGAGTCTCTGTCTCTGCGTCCCTGTCTCTGTGACCCCGTCCCTGCGTCTCCGTCTCTGTGTCTCTGCCTCTGTCTCTGTCTCCCTGTCTCTGTCTCTGTCTCTGTGTCTCCGTTTCTGTGTCTCTCTCCCTGTGTCTCTGTCTCTGAATCTCTGTCATTGTGTCTCTGTCTCTGTGTCTCTGTCTCTGTGTCTCTGTCTCTGTGTCTCTGTCTCTGTGTCTATGTCTCTGTGTCTCTGTCTCTTTTCCTCTGTCTCTCTGTTTCTGTCTCTGAGTCTCTCTCTCTGTGTCCCTGTCTCTGTGTCTCTGTCCTCGCGTCTCAGTGTCTGTGTCTCTCGCTCTGTGTCTCTGTCTCTGTGTCTATGTCTCTGTGCCTCTGTCTCTGTGTCTCTGTCTCCGTGTCTCTGTCTCTGAGTCCGTCTCTGTGTCCCTGTCTCTGTGTCCCTGTCCCTGCGTCTCCGTCTCTGTGTCTCTGTCTCTGAGTCTCTGCCTCTGTGTCTTTGTCTCTGTCTCTGTATCTCTGTCTCTGCGTCCCTGTCTCTGTGTCACTGTCTCTGTGTCCCTGTCTCTGTGTCCCTCTCTGTGTCTCTGTCTCTGTGTCTCTGTCTCTGTGTCTATGCTTCTGTCCGTGTGTCTCTGGACCTGCGTCTCCGTCTCCGTGTCTCGGTCTCTATGTCTCTGTCTTTATGTCTCTGCCTCTGTGTCTCTATCTCGGTGTCTCTGTCTCTGTGTCTCTGTCTCTGTGTCTCTGTCTCTGTGTCTATGTCTCTGTGTCTCTGTCTCTGAGTCTCTGTCTCTGTGTCTTTGTCTCCGTCTCTGTGTCTCTGTCTCCGAGTCTCTGTCTCTGCGTCCCTGTCTCTGTGTCCCCGTCCCTGCGTCTCCGTCTCTGTGTCTCTGCCTCTGTCTCTGTCTCTGTGTCTCTGCCTCTGTATCTTTCTCTGCGTCTCCGTCTCTGTATCTCTGTCTCTGTGTCTCTGTCCCTGAGTCTCTCTCTCGGTGTCCCTGTCTCTGTGTCTCTGTCCTTGCGTCTCCGCCTCTGTGTCTCCGTCTCTGTGCCTCTGTCTTTGTGTCTATGTCTCCGTGCCTATGCCTCTGTCCGTGTGTCTCTGTACCTGTGTCTCCGTCTCTGTGTCTCTGTCTCTATGTCCCTGTCTCTGTGGCTATGTCTCTGTGTCCCTGTCCCTGTGTCACTGTCTCTGTGTCTCTGTCTCTGTGTCTATGCCTCTGTCCGTGTGTCACTGTTCCTGTGTCTCCGTCTCTGTGTCTCTGTCTCTATGTCTCTGTCTCTCTGTCTCCGTCTCTGTCTCTGTGTCTCCGTTTCTGTGTCTCTCTCCCTGTGTCTCTGTCTCTGAATCTCTGTCATTGTGTCTCTGTCTCTGTGTCTCTGTCTCTGTGTCTCTGTCTCTGTGTCTATGTCTCTGTGTCTCTGTCTCTGCGTCTCTGTCTCTGTGCCTCTGCCTCTGTGCCTCTGCCTCTGTGCCTCTGCCTCTGTGTCTCGGTCTCTGTGTCTCTGTCTCTGTCCGTGTGTCTCTGGACCTGCGTCTCCGTCTCCGTGTCTCTGTCTCTGTGTCTCTGTCTCTGTGTCTCTGTCTCTGTGTCTCTGTCTCTGTGTCTCTGTCTCTGTGTCTCTGTCTCTGTGTCTATGTCTCTGTGTCTCTCTCTCTGAGTCTCTGTCTCTGTGTCTTTGTCTCCGTCTCTGTGTCTCTGTCTCCGAGTCTCTGTCTCTGCGTCCCTGTCTCTGTGTCCCTGTCCCTGCGTCTCCGTCTCTGTGTCTCTGCCTCTGTCTCTGCCTCTGTGTCTCGGTCTCTGTGTCTCTGTCTCTGCGTCACTGTCTCTGTGTGTCTGTCTCTGTGTCTATGCCTCTGTCCGTGTGTCACTGTACCTGTGTCTCCGTCTCTGTGTCTCTGTCTCTATGTCTCTGTCTCTCTGTCTCTGTCTCAGTCTCTGTGTCTCCGTTTCTGTGTCTCTCTCCCTGTGTCTCTGTCTCCGAATCTCTGTCATTGTGTCTCTGTCTCTGTGTCTCTGTCTCTGTGTCTATGTCTCTGTGTCTCCGTCTCTTTGCCTCTGTCTCTGTGTCTCTGTCTCTGAGTCTCTCTCTCTGTGTCCCTGTCTCTGTGTCTCTGTCCTTGCGTCTCCGTGTCTGTGTCTCTGGCTCTGTGTCTCTGTCTCTGTGTCTATGTCTCTATGCCTCTGTCTCTGTGTCTCTGTCTCTGTCTCTCTGTCTCTGTGTCTCTGTCTCTGTGTCTCTGTCTCTGTGCCTCTGCCTCTGTGCCTCTGCCTCTGTGTCTCGGTCTCCGCGTCTCTGTCTCTGCGTCTCTGTCTCTGTGCCTTTGTTTCTGTGTCTCTGTGTCTCTGTCTCTGTGTCTCTGTCTCTGTGTCTCTGTGTCTGTGTCTCTGTCTCTGTGTCTCTGTCTCTGCGTCTCTGTCTCTGTTTCTCTGTCTCTGTCTCTGTGTGTCTGTCTCTGTCTCTGTGTGTCTGTCTCTGTGTCTCTGTCTCTGTGTCTCTGTCTCTGTGTCCGTGTCCCTGCATCTCCGTCTCTGTGTCTCTGCCTCTGTATCTGTCTCCGTGTCTCTGCCTCTGTATCTTTCTCTGCGTCTCCGTCTCTGTATCTCTGTCTCTGTGTCTCTGCCCCTGAGTCTCTCTCTCTGTGTCCCTGTCTCTGTGTCTCTGTCCTTGCGTCTCCGCCCTTGTGTCTCCGTCTCTGTGTCTCTGTCTTTGTGTTTATGTCTCCGTGCCTATGCCTCTGTCCGTGTGTCTCTGTACCTGTGTCTCCGTCTCTGTGTCTCTGTCTCTATGTCTCTGTCTCTGTGGCTATGTCTCTGTGTCCCTCTCCCTGTGTCACTGTCTCTGCGTCTCTGTCTCTGTGTCTATGCCTCTGTCCGTGTATCACTGTATCTGTGTCTCTGTCTCTATGTCTCTGTCTCTCTGTCTCCGTCTCTGTCTCTGTGTCTCCGTTTCTGTGTCTCTCTCCCTGTGTCTCTGTCTCTGAATCTATGTCATTGTGTCTCTGTCTCTGTGTCTCTGTCTCTGTGTCTATGTCTCTGTGTCTCTGTCTCTTTGCCTCTGTCTCTGTGTCTCTGTCTCTGAGTCTCTCTCTCTGTGTCCCTGTCTCTGTGTCTCTGTCCTTGCGTCTCCGTCTGTGTGTCTCTGGCTCTGTGTCTCTGTCTCTGTGTCTATGTCCCTGTGCCTCCCTCTCTGTGTCTCTGTCTCTGTGTCTCTGTCTCTGTGTCTCTGTCTCTGTGCCTCTGCCTCTGTGCCTCTGCCTGCGTGCCTCTGCCTCTGTGCCTCTGCCTCTGTGTCTCGGTCTCTGTGTCTCTGTCTCTGCGTCTCTGTCTCTGTGCCTCTGCCTCTGTGCCTCTGCCTCTGTGTCTCGGTCTCTGTGTCTCTGTCTCTGCGTCTCTGTCTCTGTGCCTCTGTTTCTGTGTCTCTGTGTCTGTGTCTCTGTCTCTGTGTCTCTGTCTCTGTGTCTCTGTCTCTGTGTCTCTGTCTCTGTGTCTCTGTCTCTGTGTCTCTGCCTCTGGGATTCGTTCTCTGTGTCTCTGTCTCTGTGTCTCTGTCTCTGTGTCTCTGTCTCTGTGTCTCTGTCTCTGTGTCTCTGTCTCTGTGTCTCTGTCTCTGTGTCTCTGTCTCTGTGTCTCTGTCTCTGTGTCTCTGTCTCTGTGTTTCTGTCTCTGTGTCTCTGTCTCTGTGTCTCTGTCTCTGTGTCTCTGTCTCTGTGTCTCTGTCTCTGTGTCTCTGTCTCTGTGTCTCTGTCTCTGTGTCTCTGTCTCTGTGTGTCTGTCTCTGTGTCTCTGTCTCTGTGTCTCTGTCTCTGTGTCTCTGTCTCTGTGTCTCTGTCTCTGTGTCTCTGTCTCTGTGTCTCTGTCTCTGTGTCTCTGTCTCTGTGTCTCTGTCTCTGTGTCTCTGTCTCTGTGTCTCTGTCTCTGTGTCTCTGTCTCTGTGTCTCTGTCTCTGTGTCTCTGTCTCTGTGTCTCTGTCTCTGTGCCTCTGTCTCTGTGTCTCTGTCTCTGTGTCTCTGTCTCTGTGTCTCTGTCTCTGTGTCTCTGTCTCTGTGTCTCTGTCTCTGTGTCTCTGTCTCTGTGTCTCTGTCTCTGTGTCTCTGTGTCTCTGTCTCTGTGTCTCTGTCTCTGGGATTCGTTCTCTGTGTCTCTGTCTCTGTGTCTCTCTCTCTGTGTCTCTGTCCCTATGTCTCTGTCTCTGTGGCTATGTCTCTGTGTCCCTGTCCCTGTGTCTCTGTCGCTGTGGCTATGTCTCTGTGTCTCTGTCCCTGTGTCTCCGTCTCTGTGTCACTGTCTCTGTCTCTGTGTCTCTGCCTCTGTGTCTCTCTCTCTGTGTCTCTGTCTCTGTGTCTCTGTCTCTGTGTCTATGCCTCTGTCCGTGTGTCTCTGGACCTGCGTCTCCGTCTCCGTGTCTCGGTCTCTATGTCTCTGTCTTTATGTCTCTGCCTCTGTGTCACTGTCTCGGTGTCTCTGTCTCTGTGTCTCTGTCTCTGTGTCTCTGTCTCTGTGTCTATGTCTCTGTGTCTCTGTCTCTGAGTGTCTGCCTCTGTGTCTTTATCTCTGTCTCTGTGTCCCTGTCTCTGTGTCCCTGTCCCTGCGTCTCCGTTTCTGTGTCTCTGCCTCTGTCTCCGTCTCTGTGGCTCTGCCTCTGTATCTGTCTCTGCGTCTCCGTCTCTGTATCTCGGTCTCTGTGGCTCTGCCTCTGTATCTGTCTCTGCGTCTCCGTCTCTGTATCTCTGTCTCTGTGTCTCTGTCGCTGAGTCTCTCTCTCTGTGTCCCTGTCTCTGTGTCTCTGTCCTTGCGTCTATGTCTCTGTGTCTCTGTCTCTGTGTCCCTGTCTCTGTGTCTATGTCTCTGTGTCTCTGTCTCTGAGTCTCTGCCTCTGTGTCTTTGTCTCTGTCTCTGTGTCTCTGTCTCTGTGTCCCTGTCTCTGTGTCACTGTCTCTGTGTCTATGCCTCTGTCCGTGTGTCTCTGGACCTGCGTCTCCGTCTCCGTGTCTCGGTCTCTATGTCCCTGTCTTTGTGTCTATGTCTCCGTGCCTATGCCTCTGTCCGTGTGTCTCTGTACCTGTGACTCCGTCTCTGTGTCTCTGTCTCTATGTCTCTGTCTCTGTGGCTATGTCTCTGTGTCCCTGTCCCTGTGTCACTGTCTCTGCGTCTCTGTCTCTGTGTCTATGCCTCTGTCCGTGTGTCACTGTACCTGTGTCTCCGTCTTTGTGTCTCTGTCTCTATGTCTCTGTCTCTCTGTCTCTCTGTCCCTGTCTCTGTCTCTGTGTCTCCGTTTCTGTGTCTCTCTCCCTGTGTCTGTGTCTCTGAATCTCTGTCATTGTGTCTCTGTCTCTGTGTCTCTGTCTCTGTGTCTCTGTCTCTGTGTCTCTGTCTCTGTGTCTCTGTCTCTGTGTCTCTGTCTCTGTGTCTCTGTCTCTGTGTCTCTGTCTCTGTGTCTCTGCCTCTGTGTCTCTGTCTCTGTGTCTCTGTCTCTGTGTCTCTGTCTCTGTGTCTCTGTCTCTGTGTCTCTGTCTCTGTGTCTCTGTCTCTGTGTCTCTGTGTCTCTGTCTCTGTGTCTCTGTCTCTGTGTCTCTGTCTCTGTGTCTCTGTCCCTGAGTCTCTCTCTCTGTGTCCCTGTCTCTGTGTCTCTGTCCTTGCGTCTCCGCCTCTGTGTCTCCGTCTCTGTGTCTCTGTTTTTGTGTCTATGTCTCCGTGCCTATGCCTCTGTCCGTGTGTCTCTGTACCTGTGTCTCCGTCTCTGTGTCTCTGTCTCTATGTCTCTGTCTCTGTGCCTATGTCTCTGTGTCCCTGTCCCTGTGTCACTGTCTCTGCGTCTCTGTCTGTGCGTCTCTGTCTCTGTGTCTCTGTCTCTGTGTCTCTGTCTCTGTGTCACTCTCTGTGTCTCTCTCTCTGTGTCTCTGTCTCTGTGTCTCTGTCTCTGTGTCTCTGTCCCTATGTCTCTGTCTCTGTGGCTATGTCTGTGTGTCCCTGTCCCTGTGTCTCTGTCGCTGTGGCTATGTCTCTGTGTCTCTGTCCCTGTGTCTCCGTCTCTGTGTCTCTATCTCTGTCTCTGTGTCTCTGCCTCTGTGTCTCTCTCTCTGTGTCTCTGTCTCTGTGTCTCTGTCTCTGTGTCTATGCCTCTGTCCGTGTGTCTCTGGACCTGCGTCTCCGTCTCCGTGTCTCGGTCTCTATGTCTCTGTCTTTATGTCCCTGCCTCTGTGTCACTGTCTCGGTGTCTCTGTCTCTGTGTCTCTGTCTCTGTGTCTCTGTCTCTGTGTCTCTGTCTCCGTGTCTCTGTCTCTGCGTCTCTGTCTCTGTGCCTTTGTTTCTGTGTCTCTGTGTCTCTGTCTCTGTGTCTCTGTCTCTGTGTCTCTGTGTCTGTGTCTCTGTCTCTGTGTCTCTGTCTCTGCGTCTCTGTCTCTGTTTCTCTGTCTCTGTCTCTGTGTGTCTGTCTCTGTCTCTGTGTGTCTGTCTCTGTGTCTCTGTCTCTGTGTCTCTGTCTCTGTGTCCGTGTCCCTGCATCTCCGTCTCTGTGTCTCTGCCTCTGTATCTGTCTCCGTGTCTCTGCCTCTGTATCTTTCTCTGCGTCTCCGTCTCTGTATCTCTGTCTCTGTGTCTCTGCCCCTGAGTCTCTCTCTCTGTGTCCCTGTCTCTGTGTCTCTGTCCTTGCGTCTCCGCCTCTGTGTCTCCGTCTCTGTGTCTCTGTCTTTGTGTTTATGTCTCCGTGCCTATGCCTCTGTCCGTGTGTCTCTGTACCTGTGTCTCCGTCTCTGTGTCTCTGTCTCTATGTCTCTGTCTCTGTGGCTATGTCTCTGTGTCCCTCTCCCTGTGTCACTGTCTCTGCGTCTCTGTCTCTGTGTCTATGCCTCTGTCCGTGTATCACTGTATCTGTGTCTCTGTCTCTATGTCTCTGTCTCTCTGTCTCCGTCTCTGTCTCTGTGTCTCCGTTTCTGTGTCTCTCTCCCTGTGTCTCTGTCTCTGAATCTCTGTCATTGTGTCTCTGTCTCTGTGTCTCTGTCTCTGTGTCTATGTCTCTGTGTCTCTGTCTCTTTGCCTCTGTCTCTGTGTCTCTGTCTCTGAGTCTCTCTCTCTGTGTCCCTGTCTCTGTGTCTCTGTCCTTGCGTCTCCGTCTGTGTGTCTCTGGCTCTGTGTCTCTGTCTCTGTGTCTATGTCCCTGTGCCTCCCTCTCTGTGTCTCTGTCTCTGTGTCTCTGTCTCTGTGTCTCTGTCTCTGTGTCTCTGTCTCTGTGTCTCTGTCTCTGTGTCTCTGTCTCTGTGTCTCTGCCTCTGGGATTCGTTCTCTGTGTCTCTGTCTCTGTGTCTCTGTCTCTGTGTCTCTGTCTCTGTGTCTCTGTCTCTGTGTCTCTGTCTCTGTGTTTCTGTCTCTGTGTCTCTGTCTCTGTGTCTCTGTCTCTGTGTCTCTGTCTCTGTGTCTCTGTCTCTGTGTCTCTGTCTCTGTGTCTCTGTCTCTGTGTGTCTGTCTCTGTGTGTCTGTCTCTGTGTCTCTGTCTCTGTGTCTCTGTCTCTGTGTCTCTGTCTCTGTGTCTCTGTCTCTGTGTCTCTGTCTCTGTGTCTCTGTCTCTGTGTCTCTGTCTCTGTGTCTCTGTCTCTGTGTCTCTGTCTCTGTGCCTCTGTCTCTGTGTCTCTGTCTCTGTGTCTCTGTCTCTGTGTCTCTGTCTCTGTGTCTCTGTCTCTCTGTCTCTGTCTCTGTGTCTCTGTCTCTGTGTCTCTGTGTCTCTGTCTCTGTGTCTCTGTCTCTGTGTCTCTGTCTCTGTGTCTCTGTCTCTCTGTCTCTGTCTCTGTCTCTGTCTCTGTGTCTCCGTTTCTGTGTCTCTCTCCCTGTGTCTCTGTCTCTGAATCTCTGTCATTGTGTCTCTGTCTCTGTGTGTCTCTGTCTCTGTGTCTCTGTCTCTGTGTCTATGTCTCTGTGTCTCCGTCTCTTAGCCTCTGTCTCTGTGTCTCTGTCTCTGAGTCTCTCTCTCTGTGTCCCTGTCTCTGTGTCTCTGTCCTTGCGTCTCCGTGTCTGTGTCTCTGGCTCTGTGGCTCTGTCTCTGTGTCTATGTCCCTGTGCCTCCCTCTCTGTGTCTCTGTCTCTGCGTCTCTGTCTCTGTGTCTCTGTCTCTGTGCCTCTGCCTCTGTGCCTCTGCCTGCGTGCCTCTGCCTCTGTGCCTCTGCCTCTGTGTCTCGGTCTCTGTGTCTCTGTCTCTGCGTCACTGTCTCTGTGTGTCTGTCTCTGTGTCTATGCCTCTGTCCGTGTGTCACTGTACCTGTGTCTCCGTCTCTGTGTCTCTGTCTCTATGTCTCTGTCTCTCTGTCTCTGTCTCAGTCTCTGTGTCTCCGTTTCTGTGTCTCTCTCCCTGTGTCTCTGTCTCTGAATCTCTGTCATTGTGTCTCTGTCTCTGTGTGTCTCTGTCTCTGTGTCTCTGTCTCTGTGTCTATGTCTCTGTGTCTCCGTCTCTTTGCCTCTGTCTCTGTGTCTCTGTCTCTGAGTCTCTCTCTCTGTGTCCCTGTCTCTGTGTCTCTGTCCTTGCGTCTCCGTGTCTGTGTCTCTGGCTCTGTGTCTCTGTCTCTGTGTCTATGTCTCTGTGCCTCTGTCTCTGTGTCTCTGTCTCTGTGTCTCTGTCTCTGTCTCTCTGTCTCTGTGTCTCTGTCTCTGTGTCTCTGTCTCTGTGCCTCTGCCTCTGTGCCTCTGCCTCTGTGTCTCGGTCTCCGTGTCTCTGTCTCTGCGTCTCTGTCTCTGTGCCTTTGTTTCTGTGTCTCTGTGTCTCTGTCTCTGTGTCTCTGTCTCTGTGTCTCTGTGTCTGTGTCTCTGTCTCTGTGTCTCTGTCTCTGCGTCTCTGTCTCTGTTTCTCTGTCTCTGTCTCTGTGTGTCTGTCTCTGTCTCTGTGTGTCTGTCTCTGTGTCTCTGTCTCTGTGTCTCTGTCTCTGTGTCCGTGTCCCTGCATCTCCGTCTCTGTGTCTCTGCCTCTGTATCTGTCTCCGTGTCTCTGCCTCTGTATCTTTCTCTGCGTCTCCGTCTCTGTATCTCTGTCTCTGTGTCTCTGCCCCTGAGTCTCTCTCTCTGTGTCCCTGTCTCTGTGTCTCTGTCCTTGCGTCTCCGCCTCTGTGTCTCCGTCTCTGTGTCTCTGTCTTTGTGTTTATGTCTCCGTGCCTATGCCTCTGTCCGTGTGTCTCTGTACCTGTGTCTCCGTCTCTGTGTCTCTGTCTCTATGTCTCTGTCTCTGTGGCTATGTCTCTGTGTCCCTGTCCCTGTGTCACTGTCTCTGCGTCTCTGTCTCTGTGTCTATGCCTCTGTCCGTGTATCACTGTACCTGTGTCTCTGTCTCTATGTCTCTGTCTCTCTCTCTCCGTCTCTGTCTCTGTGTCTCCGTTTCTGTGTCTCCCTCCCTGTGTCTCTGTCTCTGAATCTCTGTCATTGTGTCTCTGTCTCTGTGTCTCTGTCTCTGTGTCTATGTCTCTGTGTCTCTGTCTCTTTGCCTCTGTCTCTGTGTCTCTGTCTCTGAGTCTCTCTCTCTGTGTCCCTGTCTCTGTGTCTCTGTCCTTGCGTCTCCGTCTGTTTGTCTCTGGCTCTGTGTCTCTGTCTCTGTGTCTATGTCCCTGTGCCTCCCTCTCTGTGTCTCTGTCTCTGTGTCTCTGTCTCTGTGTCTATGTCTCTGTGCCTCTGCCTCTGTGCCTCTGCCTGCGTGCCTCTGCCTCTGTGCCTCTGCCTCTGTGTCTCGGTCTCTGTGTCTCTGTCTCTGCGTCTCTGTCTCTGTGCCTCTGCCTCTGTGCCTCTGCCTCTGTGTCTCGGTCTCTGTGTCTCTGTCTCTGCGTCTCTGTCTCTGTGCCTCTGTTTCTGTTTCTCTGTGTCTGTGTCTCTGTCTCTGTGTCTCTGTCTCTGTGTCTCTGTCTCTGTGTCTCTGTCTCTGTGTCTCTGTCTCTGTGTCTCTGTCTCTGTGTCTCTGCCTCTGGGATTCGTTCTCTGTGTCTCTGTCTCTGTGTCCCAGTCCCTGTGTCACTGTCTCTGTGTCTCTGTCTCCGTGTCTCTGTCTCTGTGTCTCTGTCTCTGTGTCTCTGTCTCTGTGTCTCTGTCTCTGTGTCTCTGTCTCTGTGTCTCTGTCTCTGTGTCTCTGTCTCTGTGTCTCTGTCTCTGTGTCTCTGTCTCTGTGTCTCTGTCTCTGTGTCTCTGTCTCTGTGTCTCTGTCTCTGTGTCTCTGTCTCTGTGTCTCTGTCTCTGTGTATCTCTCTGTATCTCTCTCTCTGTGTCTCTGTCCCTGTGTCTCCGTCTCTGTGTCTCTGTCTCTGTCTCTGTGTCTCTGCCTCTGTGTCTCTCTCTCTGTGTCCCTGTCCCTGTGTCACTGTCTCTGCGTCTCTGTCTCTGTGTCTATGCCTCTGTCCGTGTGTCACTGTACCTGTGTCTCCGTCTCTGTGTCTCTGTCTCTATGTCTCTGTCTCTCTAATCTCTGTCTGTGTCTCTGTGTCTCCGTCTCTGTGTCTCTCTCCCTGTGTCTCTGTCTCTGAATCTCTGTCATTGTGTCTCTGTCTCTGTGTCTCTGTCTCTGTGTCTCTGTCTCTGTGTCTATGTCTCTGTGTCTATGTCTCTGTGTCTCTGTCTCTTTGCCTCTGTCTCTGTGTCTCTGTCTCGGAGTCTCCCTCTCTGTGTCCCTGTCTCTGTGTCTCTTTCTCTGTGTCTCTGTCTCTATGTCTCCGTGAGTGTGTCTCCGTCTCTGTGTCTCTGTCTCTGTGCCTCTGCCTCTGTGTATCTGTCTATGTGTCTCTGTCTCCGTGTCTCTGCCTCAGTGTCTCTGTCTCTTTTTTCTCTGTCTCTGCGTCTCTGTCTCCGTCTCTGTGTCTCTGTCTCTGTGTCTCCGTCCCTGTGTCTCCGTCTCTGTGTCACTGTCTCTGTGTCTCTGTCCCTGTGTCTCCGTCTCTGCGTCTCTGTCTCTGTGTCTATGTCTCTGTGTCTCTGTCTCTGTGTTTCTCTCTTTATGTATCTGTCTCTGTGTCTCTGTCTCTGTGAATCTGTCTCTGTGTTTCTGTCTCTGTGTCTCTGTCTCTGTGTCTCTGTCTCTGTGTCTCTGTCTCTGTGTCTCTGTCTCTGTGTCTCTGTCTCTGTGTCTCTGTCTCTGTGTCTCTGTCTCTGTGTCTCTGTCTCTGTGTCTCTGCCTCTGTGTCTCTGTCTCTGTGTCTCTGTCTCTGTGTCTCTGTCTCTGTGTCTCTGTCTCTGTGTCTCTGTCTCTGTGTCTCTGTCTCCGTGTTTCTGTCTCCGTGTCTCTGTCTCTGTGTCTCTGTCTCTGTGTCTATGCCTCTGTCCGTGTGTCACTGTACCTGTGTCTCCGTCTCTGTGTCTCTGTCTCTGTATCTCTGTCCCTCTGACTCTGTCTCTGTGTCACTGTGTCTGAATCTCTGTCTCTGCGTCTCTGTCTCTGTGTCTCTGTCTCTATGTCCATGTCTCTGTGTCTCTATCTCTGTGTCTCTGTCTCTGTGCCTCTGTCTCTGTGTCTCTGTCTCTTTGAATCTGTCTCTGTGTTTCTGTCTCTGTGTCTCTGTCCCTGTGTCTCCGTCTCTGTGTCTCTGTCTCTGTGTCTCTGTCTCTGTGTCTCTGTCTCTGAGTCTCTGTCTCTGTGTCTCTGTCTCTGTGTCTCTGTCTCTGTGTCTCTGTCTCTGTGTCTCTGTCTCTGTGTCTCTGTCTCTGTGTCTCTGTCTCTGTGTCTCTGTCTCTGTGTCTCTGTCTCTGTGTCTCTGCCTCTGTGTCTCTGTCTCTGTGTCTCTGTCTCTGTGTCTCTGTCTCTGTGTCTCTGTCTCTGTGTCTCTGTCTCCGTGTTTCTGTCTCCGTGTCTCTGTCTCTGTGTCTCTGTCTCTGTGTCTATGCCTCTGTCCGTGTGTCACTGTACCTGTGTCTCCTTCTCTGTGTCTCTGTCTCTGTATCTCTGTCCCTCTGACTCTGTCTCTGTGTCACTGTGTCTGAATCTCTGTCTCTGCGTCTCTGTCTCTGTGTCTCTGTCTCTATGTCCATGTCTCTGTGTCTCTATCTCTGTGTCTCTGTCTCTGTGCCTCTGTCTCTGTGTCTCTGTCTCTTTGAATCTGTCTCTGTGTTTCTGTCTCTGTGTCTCTGTCCCTGTGTCTCCGTCTCTGTGTCTCTGTCTCTGTGTCTCTGTCTCTGTGTCTCTGTCTCTGAGTCTCTGTCTCTGTGTCTCTGTCTCTGTGTCTCTGTCTCTGTGTCTCTGTCTCTGTGTCTCTGTCTCTGTGTCTCTGTCTCTGTATCTCTGTCCCTCTGACTCTGTCTCTGTGTCACTGTGTCTGAATCTCTGTCTCTGCGTCTCTGTCTCTGTGTCTCTGTCTCTATGTCCATGTCTCTGTGTCTCTATCTCTGTGTCTCTGTCTCTGTGCCTCTGTCTCTGTGTCTCTGTCTCTTTGAATCTGTCTCTGTGTTTCTGTCTCTGTGTCTCTGTCCCTGTGTCTCCGTCTCTGTGTCTCTGTCTCTGTGTCTCTGTCTCTGTGTCTCTGTCTCTGTGTCTCTGTCTCTGTGTCTCTGTCTCTGTGTCTCTGTCTCTGTGTCTCTGTCTCTGTGTCTCTGTCTCTGTGTCTCTGTCTCTGTGTCTGTGTCTCTGTGTCTCTGTCTCTGTGTCTCTGTCCCTGTGTCTCTGTCTCTGTGTCTCTGTCTCTGTGTCTCTGTCTCTGTGTCTCTGTCTCTGTGTCTCTGTCTCTGTGTCTCTGTCTCTGTGTCTCTGTCTCTGTGTCTCTGTCTCTGTGTCTCTGTCTCTGTGTCTCTGTCTCCGTGTCTCTGTCTCTGTGTCTCTGTCTCTTAGAATCTGTCCCTGTGTTTCTGTATCTGTGTGTCTGTCCCTGTGTCTCCGTCTCTGTGTCTCTGTCTCTGTGTCTCCGCCCCTGTGTCTCCGTCTCTGTGTCACTGTCTCTGTGTCTCTGTCTCTGAGTCTCTGCATCTGTGTCGCTGTCTCTGTCTCTCCGTCACCGCGTCTCGTTCTCTGTGTCTGTGTCTCTGTCTCTGCCTCTGTGTCACTGTCTGTGAATCTCTGTCTCTGTGTCTCCGTCTCTGTGTCTCTGTCTCTGTGTCTCTGTCTCTGTGTCTCTGTCTCTGTGTCTCTGTCTCTGTGACTCTGTCTCTGTGTCTCTGTCTCTGTGTCTCTGTCTCTGTGTCTCCGTCTCTGTGTGTCGGTCTCTATGTCTCTGTCTCTGTGTCTCTACCTCTGTGTCTCTGTCTCGGTGTCTCTGTCCCTGTGCCTCCGTCTCTGTGTCACTGTCTCTGTGTCTCTGTCTCTGTGTTTCTGTCTCTGTGTCTCTGGCCCTGTGTCTCCGTCTCTGTATCTCTGTCCCTCTGACTCTGTCTCTGTGTCACTGTGTCTGTATCTCTGTCTCTGCGTCTCTGTCTCTGTGTCTCTGTCTCTGTGTCTCCGTCTCTGTGTGTCGGTCTCTATGTCTCTGTCTCTGTGTCTCTGCCTGTGTGTCTCTGTCTCGGTGTCTCTGTCCCTGTGCCTCCGTCTCTGTGTCTCTGACTCTGTGTCTGTGTCACCGTGTCCCTGTCTCCGTCCCTATGTCTCTGTCTCTGTGTCTCTGTCTCTATGAATCTGTCTCTGTGTTTCTGTCTCTGTGTCTCTGGCCCTGTGTCTCCGTCTCTGTATCTCTGTCCCCTGACTCTGTCTCTGCGTCTCTGTCTCTGTGTATCTGTCTCTGTGTCTCTGTCTGTGTGTCTCTGTCTCTGTGTCTCTGTCGCTGTGTCACTGTCTCTGATTCTCTGTCTCTGATTCTCAGTCTCTGTGTCTCTGTCTCTGTGTCTCTGTCTCTGTGTCTCTGTCTCTGTGTCTCTTCTCTGTGTCTCTGTCTCTGTGTATCTGTCTCTGTGTCTCTGTCTCCGTGTCTCCGTCCCTGTGTCTCTGTCTCTGTCTCTGTGCCTCTGCCTCTGTGTATCTGTCTATGTGTCTCTGTCTCCGTGTCTCTGCCTCAGTGTCTCTGTCTCTTTTTTCTCTGTCTCTGTGTCTCCGTCCCTGTGTCTTCGTCGCTGTCTCACTGTCTCTGTGTCTCTGTCTCTGAGTCTCTGCATCTGTGTCTCTGTCTCTGTCTCTGTCTCTGTCTCTGTCTCTGTGGCTATGTCTCTGTGTCCCTGTCCCTGTGTCTCTGTCTCTGTGTCTCTGTCTCTGTGTCTCTGTCTCCGTGTCCCTGTCCCTGCGTCTCCGTCTCTGTGTCTCTGCCTCTGTCTCTGCCTCTGTGTCTCTGCCTCTGTATCTTTCTCTGCGTCTCCGTCTCTGTATCTCTGTCTCTGTGTCTCTGTCCCTGAGTCTCTCTCTCTGTGTCCCTGTCTCTGTGTCTCGGTCCATGCGTCTCCGCCTCTGTGTCTCCGTCTCTGTGTCTCTGTCTTTGTGTCTATGTCTCCGTGCCTATGCCTCTGTCCGTGTGTCTCTGTACCTGTGTCTCCGTCTCTGGGGCTCTCTCTCTATGTCTCTGTCTCTGTGGCTATGTCTCTGTGTCCCTGTCCCTGTGTCACTGTCTCTGTGTCTCTGTATCTGTGTCTATGCCTCTGTCCGTGTGTCACTGTACCTATGTCTCCGTCTCTGTGTTTCTGTCTCTATGTCTCTGTCTCTGTCTCTGTCTCTGTCTCTGTCTCTGTGTCTCCGTCTCTGTGTCTCTCTCCCTGTGTCTCTGTCTCTGAATCTCTGTCATTGTGTCTCTGGCTCTGTGTGTCTCTGTCTCTGTGTCTCTGTCTCTGTGTCTCTGTCTCTGTGTCTCTGTCTCTGTGTCTCTGTCTCTGTGACTCTGTCTCTGTGTCTCTGTCTCTGTGTCTCTGTCTCTGTGTCTCTGTCTCTATGTCCATGTCTCTGTGTCTCTATCTCTGTGTCACTGTCTCTGTGTCTCTGTCTCTGTGTCTCTGTCTCTGTGTCTCTGTCTCTGTGTCTCTGTCTCTGTGTCTCCGTCTCTGTGTCCCTGTCGCTGTGTCTCCGTCTCTGCGTCACTGTCTCTGTGTCTCTGTCTCTGTGTCTCTGTCCCTGTGTCTCTGTCTCTGTGTCTCTGTCTCTGTGTCTCTGTCTCTGTGACTCTGTCTCTGTGTCTCTCTCTCTGTGTCTCTGTCCCTGTGTCTCCGTCTCTGTGTCTCTGTCTCTGTCTCTGTGTCTCTGCCTCTGTGTCTCTCTCTCTGTGTCCCTGTCCCTGTGTCACTGTCTCTGCGTCTCTGTCTCTGTGTCTATGCCTCTGTCCGTGTGTCACTGTACCTGTGTCTCCGTCTCTGTGTCTCTGTCTCTGTCTCTGTGTCTCTGCCTCTGTGTCTCTCTCTCTGTGTCCCTGTCCCTGTGTCACTGTCTCTGCGTCTCTGTCTCTGTGTTTATGCCTCTGTCCGTGTGTCACTGTACCTGTGTCTCCGTCTCCGTGTCTCTGTCTCTATGTCTCTGTCTCTCTAATCTCTGTCT
Source organism: Megachile willughbiella (assembly GCA_945859595.2). Taxonomy (NCBI): domain Eukaryota; kingdom Metazoa; phylum Arthropoda; class Insecta; order Hymenoptera; family Megachilidae; genus Megachile; species Megachile willughbiella. The sequence continues at coordinate 1,866,637 of CAMAOD020000286.1, forward strand.
GTGTCTCTGTGTCTCCGTCTGTGTGTCTCTCTCCCTGTGTCTCTGTCTCTGAATCTCTGTCATTGTGTCTCTGTCTCTGTGTCTCTGTCTCTGTGTCTCTGTCTCTGTGTCTCTGTCTCTGTGTCTATGTCTCTGTGTCTATGTCTCTGTGTCTCTGTCTCTTTGCCTCTGTCTCTGTGTCTCTGTCTCGGAGTCTCCCTCTCTGTGTCCCTGTCTCTGTGTCTCTGTCTCTGAGTCTCTGTCTCTGTGTCTTTGTCTCCGTCTCTGTGTCTCTGTCCCTGAGTCTCTCTCTCTGTGTCCCTGTCTCTGTGTCTCTGTCCTTGCGTCTCCGCCTCTGTGTCTCCGTCTCTGTGTCTCTGTCTTTTTGTCTATGTCTCCGTGCCTATGTCTCTGTCCGTGTGTCTCTGTACCTGTGTCTCCGTCTCTGTGTCTCTGTCTCTATGTCTCTGTCTCTGCGTCCCTGTCTCTGTGTCCCTGTCCCTGTGTCACTGTCTCTGCGTCTCTGTCTCTGTGTCTATGCCTCTGTCCGTGTGTCACTGTACCTGTGTCTCCGTCTCTGTGTATCTGTCTCTATGTCTCTGTCTCTCTGTCTCTGTCTCTGTCTCTGTCTCTGTGTCTCCGTTTCTGTGTCTCTCTCCCTGTGTCTCTGTCTCTGAATCTCTGTCATTGTGTCTCTGTCTCTGTGTCTCTGTCTCTGTGTCTCTGTCTCTGTGTCTCTGTCTCTGTGTCTCAATCTCTGTGTCTCTGTCTCTGTGTCTATGTCTCTGTGTCTCTGTCTCTTTGCCTCTGTCTCTGTGTCTCTGCCTCTGTGTCTCGGTCTCTGTGTCTCTGTCTCTGCGTCTCTGTCTCTGTGCCTCTGTTTCTGTGTCTCTGTGTTTCTGTCTCTGTGTCTCTGTCTCTGTGTCTCTGTGTCTGTGTCTCTGTCTCTGTGTCTCTGTCTCTGCGTCTCTGTCTCTGTGTCTATGCCCCTGTCCGTGTGTCTCTGGACCTGCGTCTCCGTCTCCGTGTCTCGGGCTCTATGTCTCTGTCTTTATGTCTCTGCCTCTGTGTCTCTGTCTCGGTGTCTCTGTCTCTGTGTCTCTGTCTCTGTGTCTCTGTCTCTGCGTCTCTGTCTCTGTGTCTATGTCTCTGTGTCTCTGTCTCTGCGTCTCTGTCTCTGTGTCTCTGTCTCTGTGTCTCTATCTCTGTGTCTCTGTCTCTGTGCCGCTGTCTCTGTGTCTCTGTCTCTTTGAATCTGTCTCTGTGTTTCTGTCTCTGTGTCTCTGTCCCTGTGTCTCCGTCTCTGTGTCCCTGTCTCTGTGTATCTGTCTCTGTGTCCATGTCTCTGTGTCTCTATCTCTATGTCTCTGTCTCTGTGCCTCTGTCTCTGTGTCTCTGTCTCTTAGAATCTGTCTCTGTGTTTCTGTCTCTGTGTCTCTGTCCCTGGGTCTCCGTCTCTGTGTCTCTGTCTCTATGTATCTGTCTCTGTGTCTCTGTCTCTGTGTCTCTGTCTCTGTCTCTGTTTCTCTTTCTCTGTGTCTCTGTCTCTATGTCTCCGTGAGTGTGTCTCCGTCTCTGTGTCTCTGTCTCTGTGCCTCTGCCTCTCTGTATCTGTCTATGTGTCTCTGTCTCCGTGTCTCTGCCTCAGTGTCTCTGTCTCTTTTTTCTCTGTCTCTGCGTCTCTGTCTCCGTCTCTGTGTCTCTGTCTCTGTGTCTCTGTCTCTGTGTCTCTGTCTCTGTGTCTCTGTCTCTGTGTCTCTGTCTCTGTGTCTCTGTCTCTGTGTCTCTGTCTCTGTGTCTCTGTCTCTGTGTCTCTGCCTCTGTGTCTCTGTCTCTGTGTCTCTGTCTCTGTGTCTCTGTCTCTGTGTCTCTGTCTCTGTGTCTCTGTCTCTGTGTCTCTGTCTCCGTGTTTCTGTCTCCGTGTCTCTGTCTCTGTGCCTCTGTCTCTGTGTCTCTGTCTCTTTGAATCTGTCTCTGTGTTTCTGTCTCTGTGTCTCTGTCCCTGTGTCTCCGTCTCTGTGTCTCTGTCTCTGTGTCTCTGTCTCTGTGTCTCTGTCTCTGAGTCTCTGTCTCTGTGTCTCTGTATCTGTGTCTATGCCTCTGTCCGTGTGTCACTGTACCTATGTCTCCGTCTCTGTGTCTCTGTCTCTATGTCTCTGTCTCTGTCTCTGTCTCTGTCTCTGTCTCTGTGTCTCCGTCTCTGTGTCTCTCTCCCTGTGTCTCTGTCTCTGAATCTCTGTCATTGTGTCTCTGTCTCTGTGTGTCTCTGTCTCTGTGTCTCTGTCTCTGTGTCTCTGTCTCTGTGTCTCTGTCTCTGTGTCTCTGTCTCTGTGTCTCTGTCTCTGTGACTCTGTCTCTGTGTCTCTGTCTCTGTGTCTCTGTCTCTGTGTCTCCGTCTCTGTGTGTCGGTCTCTATGTCTCTGTCTCTGTGTCTCTGCCTGTGTGTCTCTGTCTCGGTGTCTCTGTCCCTGTGCCTCCGTCTCTGTGTCTCTGTCTCTGTGTCTATGCCTCTGTCCGTGTGTCACTGTACCTGTGTCTCCGTCTCTGTGTCTCTGTCTCTGTATCTCTGTCCCTCTGACTCTGTCTCTGTGTCACTGTGTCTGAATCTCTGTCTCTGCGTCTCTGTCTCTGTGTCTCTGTCTCTATGTCCATGTCTCTGTGTCTCTATCTCTGTGTCTCTGTCTCTGTGCCTCTGTCTCTGTGTCTCTGTCTCTTTGAATCTGTCTCTGTGTTTCTGTCTCTGTGTCTCTGTCCCTGTGTCTCCGTCTCTGTGTCTCTGTCTCTGTGTCTCTGTCTCTGTGTCTCTGTCTCTGAGTCTCTGTCTCTGTGTCTCTGTCTCTGTGTCTCTGTCTCTGTGTCTCTGCCTCTGTGTCTCTGTCTCTGTGTCTCTGTCTCTGTGTCTCTGTCTCTGTGTCTCTGTCTCTGTGTCTCTGTCTCTGTGTCTCTGTCTCCGTGTTTCTGTCTCCGTGTCTCTGTCTCTGTGCCTCTGTCTCTGTGTCTCTGTCTCTTTGAATCTGTCTCTGTGTTTCTGTCTCTGTGTCTCTGTCCCTGTGTCTCCGTCTCTGTGTCTCTGTCTCTGTGTCTCTGTCTCTGTGTCTCTGTCTCTGAGTCTCTGTCTCTGTGTCTCTGTATCTGTGTCTATGCCTCTGTCCGTGTGTCACTGTACCTATGTCTCCGTCTCTGTGTCTCTGTCTCTATGTCTCTGTCTCTGTCTCTGTCTCTGTCTCTGTCTCTGTGTCTCCGTCTCTGTGTCTCTCTCCCTGTGTCTCTGTCTCTGAATCTCTGTCATTGTGTCTCTGTCTCTGTGTGTCTCTGTCTCTGTGTCTCTGTCTCTGTATCTCTGTCTCTGTGTCTCTGTCTCTGTGTCTCTGTCTCTGTGACTCTGTCTCTGTGTCTCTGTCTCTGTGTCTCTGTCTCTGTGTCTCCGTCTCTGTGTGTCGGTCTCTATGTCTCTGTCTCTGTGTGTCTGCCTGTGTGTCTCTGTCTCGGTGTCTCTGTCCCTGTGCCTCCGTCTCTGTGTCTCTGTCTCTGTGTCTGTGTCACCGTGTCCCTGTCTCCGTCCCTATGTCTCTGTCTCTGTGTCTCTGTCTCTATGAATCTGTCTCTGTGTTTCTGTCTCTGTGTCTCTGGCCCTGTGTCTCCGTCTCTGTATCTCTGTCCCCTGACTCTGTCTCTGCGTCTCTGTCTCTGTGTATCTGTCTCTGTGTCTCTGTCTGTGTGTCTCTGTCTCTGTGTCTCTGTCGCTGTGTCACTGTCTCTGATTCTCTGTCTCTGATTCTCAGTCTCTGTGTCTCTGTCTCTGTGTCTCTGTCTCTGTGTCTCTGTCTCTGTGTCTCTTCTCTGTGTCTCTGTCTCTGTGTATCTGTCTCTGTGTCTCTGTCTCCGTGTCTCCGTCCCTGTGTCTCTGTCTCTGTCTCTGTGCCTCTGCCTCTGTGTATCTGTCTATGTGTCTCTGTCTCCGTGTCTCTGCCTCAGTGTCTCTGTCTCTTTTTTCTCTGTCTCTGTGTCTCCGTCCCTGTGTCTTCGTCGCTGTGTCACTGTCTCTGTGTCTCTGTCTCTGAGTCTCTGCATCTGTGTCTCTGTCTCTGTCTCTGTCTCTGTCTCTGTCTCTGTGGCTATGTCTCTGTGTCCCTGTCCCTGTGTCTCTGTCTCTGTGGCTATGTCTGTGTGTCCCTGTCTCTGTGTCTCTGTCTCTGTGTCTCTGTCTCTGTGTCTCTGTCTCTGTGTCTCTGTCTCTGTGTCTCTGTCTCTGTGTCTCTGTCTCTGTGTCTCTGTCTCTGTGTCTCTGTCTCCGTGTCCCTGTCCCTGCGTCTCCGTCTCTGTGTCTCTGCCTCTGTCTCTGCCTCTGTGTCTCTGCCTCTGTATCTTTCTCTGCGTCTCCGTCTCTGTATCTCTGTCTCTGTGTCTCTGTCCCTGAGTCTCTCTCTCTGTGTCCCTGTCTCTGTGTCTCGGTCCATGCGTCTCCGCCTCTGTGTCTCCGTCTCTGTGTCTCTGTCTTTGTGTCTATGTCTCCGTGCCTATGCCTCTGTCCGTGTGTCTCTGTACCTGTGTCTCCGTCTCTGCGGCTCTCTCTCTATGTCTCTGTCTCTGTGGCTATGGCTCTGTGTCCCTGTCCCTGTGTCACTGTCTCTGTGTCTCTGTATCTGTGTCTATGCCTCTGTCCGTGTGTCACTGTACCTATGTCTCCGTCTCTGTGTCTCTGTCTCTATGTCTCTGTCTCTGTCTCTGTCTCTGTCTCTGTCTCTGTGTCTCCGTCTCTGTGTCTCTCTCCCTGTGTCTCTGTCTCTGAATCTCTGTCATTGTGTCTCTGTCTCTGTGTGTCTCTGTCTCTGTGTCTCTGTCTCTGTGTCTCTGTCTCTGTGTCTCTGTCTCTGTGTCTCTGTCTCTGTGACCCTGTCTCTGTGTCTCTGTCTCTGTGTCTCTGTCTCTGTGTCTCCGTCTCTGTGTGTCGGTCTCTATGTCTCTGTCTCTGTGTCTCTGCCTGTGTGTCTCTGTCTCGGTGTCTCTGTCCCTGTGCCTCCGTCTCTGTGTCACTGTCTCTGTGTCTCTGTCTCTGTGTTTCGGTCTCTGTGTCTCTGGCCCTGTGTCTCCGTCTCTGTATCTCTGTCCTTCTGACTCTGTCTCTGTGTCACTGTGTCTGAATCTCTGTATCTGCGTCTCTGCCTCTGTGTCTCTGTCTCTGTGTCTCTGTCTCTATGTCCATGTCTCTGTGTCTCTATCTCTGTGTCTCTGTCTCTGTGTTTCTGTCTCTGTGTCTCTGTCTCTGTGTCTCTGTCTCTGTGTCTCCGTCTCTGTGTCCCTGTCGCTGTGTCTCCGTCTCTGTGTCACTGTCTCTGTGTCTCTGTCTCTGTGTCTCTGTCCCTGTGTCTCTGTCTCTGTGTCTCTGTCTCTGTGTCTCTGTCTTTTGTGACTCTGTCTCTGTGTCTCTGTCTCTGTGTCTCTGTCTCTGTGTCTCCGTCTCTGTGTGTCGGTCTCTATGTCTCTGTCTCTGTGTCTCTGCCTGTGTGTCTCTGTCTCGGTGTCTCTGTCCCTGTGCCTCCGTCTCTGTGTCACTGTCTCTGTGTCTCTGTCTCTGTGTTTCGGTCACTGTGTCTCTGGCCCTGTGTCTCCGTCTCTGTATCTCTGTCCTTCTGACTCTGTCTCTGTGTCACTGTGTCTGAATCTCTGTCTCTGCGTCTCTGTCTCTGTGTCTCTGTCTCTGTGTCTCTGTCTCTCTGTCTCTGTGTCTGTGTCTCCGTTTCTGTGTCTCTCTCCCTGTGTCTCTGTCTCTGAATCTCTGTCATTGTGTCTCTGTCTCTGTGTCTCTGTCTCTATGAATCTGTCTCTGTGTTTCTGTCTCTGTGTCTCTGGCCCTGTGTCTCCGTCTCTCTATCTCTGTCCCCTGACTCTGTCTCTGTGTCACTGTGTCTGAATCTCTGTCTCTGTGCCTCTGCCTCTGTGTATCTGTCTATGTGTCTCTGTCTCCGTGTCTCTGCCTCAGTGTCTCTGTCTCTTTTTTCTCTGTCTCTGTGTCTCTGTCTCCGTCTCCGTGTCTCTGTCTCTGTGTCTCCGTCCCTGTGTCTTCGTCGCTGTGTCACTGTCTCTGTGTCTCTGTCTCTGAGTCTCTGCATCTGTGTCTCTGTCTCTGTCTCTGTCTCTGTCTCTGTCTCTGTGTCTCTGTCTCTGTGGCTATGTCTCTGTGTCCCTGTCCCTGTGTCTCTGTCTCTGTGGCTATGTCTGTGTGTCCCTGTCTCTGTGTCTCAGTCCCTGTGTCTCCGTCTCTGTTTCTCTGTCTCTGTCTCTGTGTCTCTGCCTCTGTGTCTCTCTCTCTGTGTCTCTGTCTCTGTGTCTCTGTCTCTGTGTCTCTGTCTCTGTGTCTCTGACTCTGTGTCTCTGTCTCTGTGTCTCTGTCTCTGTGTCTCTGTCTCTGAGTGTCTGCCTCTGTGTCTTTGTCTCTGTGTCTCTGTCTCTGTGTCTCTGTCTCTGTGTCTCTGTCTCTGTGTCTCTGTCTCTGTGTCTCTGTCTCTGTGTCTCTGTCTCTGTGTCTCTGTCTCTGTGTCTCTGTCTCTGTGTCTCTGTCTCTGTGTCTCTGTCTCTGTGTCTCTGTCTCTGTGTCTCTCTCTCTGTGTCTCTGTCCCTGTGTCTCCGTCTCTGTGTCTCTGACTCTGTGTCTCTGTCTCTGTGTCTCTGTCTCTGTGTCTCTGTCTCTGAGTGTCTGCCTCTGTGTCTTTGTCTCTGTGTCTCTGTCTCTGTGTCTCTGTCTCTGTGTCTCTGTCTCTGTGTCTCTGTCTCTGTGTCTCTGTCTCTGTGTCTCTGTCTCTGTGTCTCAGTCTCTGTGTCTCTGTCTCTGTGTCTCTGTCTCTGTGTCTCTCTCTGTGTCTCTCTCTCTGTGTCTCTGTCCCTGTGTCTCCGTCTCTGTGTCTCTGTCTCTGTCTCTGTGTCTCTGCCTCTGTGTCTCTCTCTCTGTGTCCCTGTCCCTGTGTCACTGTCTCTGCGTCTCTGTCTCTGTGTCTATGCCTCTGTCCGTGTGTCACTGTACCTGTGTCTCCGTCTCTGTGTCTCTGTCTCTATGTCTCTGTCTCTGTCTCTGTCTCTGTCTCTGTGTCTCCGTTTCTGTGTCTCTCTCCCTGTGTCTCTGTCTCTGAATCTCTGTCATTGTGTCTCTGTCTCTGTGTCTCTGTCTCTATGAATCTGTCTCTGTGTTTCTGTCTCTGTGTCTCTGGCCCTGTGTCTCCGTCTCTCTATCTCTGTCCCCTGACTCTGTCTCTGTGTCACTGTGTCTGAATCTCTGTCTCTGTGCCTCTGCCTCTGTGTATCTGTCTATGTGTCTCTGTCTCCGTGTCTCTGCCTCAGTGTCTCTGTCTCTTTTTTCTCTGTCTCTGTGTCTCTGTCTCCGTCTCCGTGTCTCTGTCTCTGTGTCTCCGTCCCTGTGTCTTCGTCGCTGTGTCACTGTCTCTGTGTCTCTGTCTCTGAGTCTCTGCATCTGTGTCTCTGTCTCTGTCTCTGTCTCTGTCTCTGTCTCTGTGTCTCTGTCTCTGTGGCTATGTCTCTGTGTCCCTGTCCCTGTGTCTCTGTCTCTGTGGCTATGTCTGTGTGTCCCTGTCTCTGCGTCTCTGTCCCTGTGTCTCCGTCTCTGTTTCTCTGTCTCTGTCTCTGTGTCTCTGCCTCTGTGTCTCTCTCTCTGTGTCTCTGTCTCTGTGTCTCTGTCTCTGTTTCTCTGTCTCTGTCTCTGTGTCTCTGCCTCTGTGTCTCTCTCTCTGTGTCTCTGTCTCTGTGTCTCTGTCTCTGTGTCTCTGTCTCTGTGTCTCTGACTCTGTGTCTCTGTCTCTGTGTCTCTGTCTCTGTGTCTCTGTCTCTGAGTGTCTGCCTCTGTGTCTTTGTCTCTGTGTCTCTGTCTCTGTGTCTCTGTCTCTGTGTCTCTGTCTCTGTGTCTCTGTCTCTGTGTCTCTGTCTCTGTGTCTCTGTCTCTGTGTCCCTGTCTCTGTGTCTCTGTCTCTGTGTCTCTGTCTCTGTGTCTCTGTCTCTGTGTCTCTGTCTCTGTGTCTCTCTCTCTGTGTCTCTGTCCCTGTGTCTCCGTCTCTGTGTCTCTGACTCTGTGTCTCTGTCTCTGTGTCTCTGTCTCTGTGTCTCTGTCTCTGAGTGTCTGCCTCTGTGTCTTTGTCTCTGTGTCTCTGTCTCTGTGTCTCTGTCTCTGTGTCTCTGTCTCTGTGTCTCTGTCTCTGTGTCTCTGTCTCTGTGTCTCTGTCTCTGTGTCTCAGTCTCTGTGTCTCTGTCTCTGTGTCTCTGTCTCTGTGTCTCTCTCTGTGTCTCTCTCTCTGTGTCTCTGTCCCTGTGTCTCCGTCTCTGTGTCTCTGTCTCTGTCTCTGTGTCTCTGCCTCTGTGTCTCTCTCTCTGTGTCCCTGTCCCTGTGTCACTGTCTCTGCGTCTCTGTCTCTGTGTCTATGCCTCTGTCCGTGTGTCACTGTACCTGTGTCTCCGTCTCTGTGTCTCTGTCTCTATGTCTCTGTCTCTGTCTCTGTCTCTGTCTCTGTGTCTCCGTTTCTGTGTCTCTCTCCCTGTGTCTCTGTCTCTGAATCTCTGTCATTGTGTCTCTGTCTCTGTGTCTCTGTCTCTATGAATCTGTCTCTGTGTTTCTGTCTCTGTGTCTCTGGCCCTGTGTCTCCGTCTCTCTATCTCTGTCCCCTGACTCTGTCTCTGTGTCACTGTGTCTGAATCTCTGTCTCTGTGCCTCTGCCTCTGTGTATCTGTCTATGTGTCTCTGTCTCCGTGTCTCTGCCTCAGTGTCTCTGTCTCTTTTTTCTCTGTCTCTGTGTCTCTGTCTCCGTCTCCGTGTCTCTGTCTCTGTGTCTCCGTCCCTGTGTCTTCGTCGCTGTGTCACTGTCTCTGTGTCTCTGTCTCTGAGTCTCTGCATCTGTGTCTCTGTCTCTGTCTCTGTCTCTGTCTCTGTCTCTGTGTCTCTGTCTCTGTGGCTATGTCTCTGTGTCCCTGTCCCTGTGTCTCTGTCTCTGTGGCTATGTCTGTGTGTCCCTGTCTCTGCGTCTCTGTCCCTGTGTCTCCGTCTCTGTTTCTCTGTCTCTGTCTCTGTGTCTCTGCCTCTGTGTCTCTCTCTCTGTGTCTCTGTCTCTGTGTCTCTGTCTCTGTGTCTCTGTCTCTGTGTCTCTGACTCTGTGTCTCTGTCTCTGTGTCTCTGTCTCTGTGTCTCTGTCTCTGAGTGTCTGCCTCTGTGTCTTTGTCTCTGTGTCTCTGTCTCTGTGTCTCTGTCTCTGTGTCTCTGTCTCTGTGTCTCTGTCTCTGTGTCTCTGTCTCTGTGTCTCTGTCTCTGTGTCTCTGTCTCTGTGTCTCTGTCTCTGTGTCTCTGTCTCTGTGTCTCTGTCTCTGTGTCTCTGTCTCTGTGTCTCTCTCTCTGTGTCTCTCTCTCTGTGTCTCTGTCCCTGTGTCTCCGTCTCTGTGTCTCTGTCTCTGTCTCTGTGTCTCTGCCTCTGTGTCTCTCTCTCTGTGTCCCTGTCCCTGTGTCACTGTCTCTGCGTCTCTGTCTCTGTGTCTATGCCTCTGTCCGTGTGTCACTGTACCGGTGTCTCCGTCTCTGTGTCTCTGTCTCTGTCTCTGTGTCTCTGCCTCTGTGTCTCTCTCTCTGTGTCCCTGTCCCTGTGTCACTGTCTCTGCGTCTCTGTCTCTGTGTCTATGCCTCTGTCCGTGTGTCACTGTACCTGTGTCTCCGTCTCTGTGTCTCTGTCTCTATGTCTCTGTCTCTCTAATCTCTGTCTGTGTCTCTGTGTCTCCGTCTCTGTGTCTCTCTCCCTGTGTCTCTGTCTCTGAATCTGTGTCATTGTGTCTCTGTCTCTGTGTCTCTGTCTCTGTGTCTCTGTCTCTGTGTCTCTGTCTCTGTGTCTATGTCTCTGTGTCTATGTCTCTGTGTCTCTGTCTCTTTGCCTCTGTCTCTGTGTCTCTGTCTCGGAGTCTCCCTCTCTGTGTCCCTGTCTCTGTGTCTCTGTCTCTGAGTCTCTGTCTCTGTGTCTTTGTCTCCGTCTCTGTGTCTCTGTCTCCGAGTCTCTGTCTCTGCGTCCCTGTCTCTGTGTCCCTGTCCCTGCGTCTCCGTCTCTGTGTCTCTGCCTCTGTCTCTGTCTCTGTGTCTCTGCCTCTGTATCTTTCTCTGCGTCTCCGTCTCTGTATCTCTGTCTCTGTGTCTCTGTCCCTGAGTCTCTCTCTCTGTGTCCCTGTCTCTGTGTCTCTGTCCTTGCGTCTCCGCCTCTGTGTCTCCGTCTCTGTGTCTCTGTCTTTTTGTCTATGTCTCCGTGCCTATGTCTCTGTCCGTGTGTCTCTGTACCTGTGTCTCCGTCTCTGTGTCTCTGTCTCTGTGTCTCTGTCTCTGTGTCTCTGTCTCCGTGTTTCTGTCTCCGTGTCTCTGTCTCTGTGCCTCTGTCTCTGTGTCTCTGTCTCTTTGAATCTGTCTCTGTGTTTCTGTCTCTGTGTCTCTGTCCCTGTGTCTCCGTCTCTGTGTCTCTGTCTCTGTGTCTCTGTCTCTGTGTCTCTGTCTCTGAGTCTCTGTCTCTGTGTCTCTGTATCTGTGTCTATGCCTCTGTCCGTGTGTCACTGTACCTATGTCTCCGTCTCTGTGTCTCTGTCTCTATGTCTCTGTCTCTGTCTCTGTCTCTGTCTCTGTCTCTGTCTCTGTGTCTCTGTGTCTCTCTCCCTGTGTCTCTGTCTCTGAATCTCTGTCATTGTGTCTCTGTCTCTGTGTGTCTCTGTCTCTGTGTCTCTGTCTCTGTGTCTCTGTCTCTGTGTCTCTGTCTCTGTGTCTCTGTCTCTGTGACTCTGTCTCTGTGTCTCTGTCTCTGTGTCTCTGTCTCTGTGTCTCCGTCTCTGTGTGTCGGTCTCTATGTCTCTGTCTCTGTGTCTCTGCCTGTGTGTCTCTGTCTCGGTGTCTCTGTCCCTGTGCCTCCGTCTCTGTGTCTCTGTCTCTGTGTCTATGCCTCTGTCCGTGTGTCACTGTACCTGTGTCTCCGTCTCTGTGTCTCTGTCTCTGTATCTCTGTCCCTCTGACTCTATCTCTGTGTCACTGTGTCTGAATCTCTGTCTCTGCGTCTCTGTCTCTGTGTCTCTGTCTCTATGTCCATGTCTCTGTGTCTCTATCTCTGTGTCTCTGTCTCTGTGCCTCTGTCTCTGTGTCTCTGTCTCTTTGAATCTGTCTCTGTGTTTCTGTCTCTGTGTCTCTGTCTCTTTGCCTCTGTCTCTGTGTCTCTGTCTCGGAGTCTCCCTCTCTGTGTCCCTGTCTCTGTGTCTCTGTCTCTGAGTCTCTGTCTCTGTGTCTTTGTCTCCGTCTCTGTGTCTCTGTCTCCGAGTCTCTGTCTCTGCGTCCCTGTCTCTGTGTCCCTGTCCCTGCGTCTCCGTCTCTGTGTCTCTGCCTCTGTCTCTGTCTCTGTGTCTCTGCCTCTGTATCTTTCTCTGCGTCTCCGTCTCTGTATCTCTGTCTCTGTGTCTCTGTCCCTGAGTCTCTCTCTCTGTGTCCCTGTCTCTGTGTCTCTGTCCTTGCGTCTCCGCCTCTGTGTCTCCGTCTCTGTGTCTCTGTCTTTTTGTCTATGTCTCCGTGCCTATGTCTCTGTCCGTGTGTCTCTGTACCTGTGTCTCCGTCTCTGTGTCTCTGTCTCTGTGTCTCTGTCTCTGTGTCTCTGTCTCCGTGTTTCTGTCTCCGTGTCTCTGTCTCTGTGCCTCTGTCTCTGTGTCTCTGTCTCTTTGAATCTGTCTCTGTGTTTCTGTCTCTGTGTCTCTGTCCCTGTGTCTCCGTCTCTGTGTCTCTGTCTCTGTGTCTCTGTCTCTGTGTCTCTGTCTCTGAGTCTCTGTCTCTGTGTCTCTGTATCTGTGTCTATGCCTCTGTCCGTGTGTCACTGTACCTATGTCTCCGTCTCTGTGTCTCTGTCTCTATGTCTCTGTCTCTGTCTCTGTCTCTGTCTCTGTCTCTGTCTCTGTGTCTCTGTGTCTCTCTCCCTGTGTCTCTGTCTCTGAATCTCTGTCATTGTGTCTCTGTCTCTGTGTGTCTCTGTCTCTGTGTCTCTGTCTCTGTGTCTCTGTCTCTGTGTCTCTGTCTCTGTGTCTCTGTCTCTGTGACTCTGTCTCTGTGTCTCTGTCTCTGTGTCTCTGTCTCTGTGTCTCCGTCTCTGTGTGTCGGTCTCTATGTCTCTGTCTCTGTGTCTCTGCCTGTGTGTCTCTGTCTCGGTGTCTCTGTCCCTGTGCCTCCGTCTCTGTGTCTCTGTCTCTGTGTCTATGCCTCTGTCCGTGTGTCACTGTACCTGTGTCTCCGTCTCTGTGTCTCTGTCTCTGTATCTCTGTCCCTCTGACTCTATCTCTGTGTCACTGTGTCTGAATCTCTGTCTCTGCGTCTCTGTCTCTGTGTCTCTGTCTCTATGTCCATGTCTCTGTGTCTCTATCTCTGTGTCTCTGTCTCTGTGCCTCTGTCTCTGTGTCTCTGTCTCTTTGAATCTGTCTCTGTGTTTCTGTCTCTGTGTCTCTGTCCCTGTGTCTCCGTCTCTGTGTCTCTGTCTCTGTGTCTCTGTCTCTGTGTCTCTGTCTCTGAGTCTCTGTCTCTGTGTCTCTGTCTCTGTGTCTCTGTCTCTGTGTCTCTGCCTCTGTGTCTCTGTCTCTGTGTCTCTGTCTCTGTGTCTCTGTCTCTGTGTCTCTGTCTCTGTGTCTCTGTCTCTGTGTCTCTGTCTCTGTGACTCTGTCTCTGTGTCTCTGTCTCTGTGTCTCTGTCTCTGTGTCTCCGTCTCTGTGTGTCGGTCTCTATGTCTCTGTCTCTGTGTCTCTGCCTGTGTGTCTCTGTCTCGGTGTCTCTGTCCCTGTGCCTCCGTCTCTGTGTCTCTGTCTCTGTGTCTGTGTCACCGTGTCCCTGTCTCCGTCCCTATGTCTCTGTCTCTGTGTCTCTGTCTCTATGAATCTGTCTCTGTGTTTCTGTCTCTGTGTCTCTGGCCCTGTGTCTCCGTCTCTGTATCTCTGTCCCCTGACTCTGTCTCTGCGTCTCTGTCTCTGTGTATCTGTCTCTGTGTCTCTGTCTGTGTGTCTCTGTCTCTGTGTCTCTGTCGCTGTGTCACTGTCTCTGATTCTCTGTCTCTGATTCTCAGTCTCTGTGTCTCTGTCTCTGTGTCTCTGTCTCTGTGTCTCTGTCTCTGTGTCTCTTCTCTGTGTCTCTGTCTCTGTGTATCTGTCTCTGTGTCTCTGTCTCCGTGTCTCCGTCCCTGTGTCTCTGTCTCTGTCTCTGTGCCTCTGCCTCTGTGTATCTGTCTATGTGTCTCTGTCTCCGTGTCTCTGCCTCAGTGTCTCTGTCTCTTTTTTCTCTGTCTCTGTGTCTCCGTCCCTGTGTCTTCGTCGCTGTGTCACTGTCTCTGTGTCTCTGTCTCTGAGTCTCTGCATCTGTGTCTCTGTCTCTGTCTCTGTCTCTGTCTCTGTCTCTGTGGCTATGTCTCTGTGTCCCTGTCCCTGTGTCTCTGTCTCTGTGGCTATGTCTGTGTGTCCCTGTCTCTGTGTCTCTGTCTCTGTGTCTCTGTCTCTGTGTCTCTGTCTCTGTGTCTCTGTCTCTGTGTCTCTGTCTCTGTGTCTCTGTCTCTGTGTCTCTGTCTCCGTGTCCCTGTCCCTGCGTCGCCGTCTCTGTGTCTCTGCCTCTGTCTCTGCCTCTGTGTCTCTGCCTCTGTATCTTTCTCTGCGTCTCCGTCTCTGTATCTCTGTCTCTGTGTCTCTGTCCCTGAGTCTCTCTCTCTGTGTCCCTGTCTCTGTGTCTCGGTCCATGCGTCTCCGCCTCTGTGTCTCCGTCTCTGTGTCTCTGTCTTTGTGTCTATGTCTCCGTGCCTATGCCTCTGTCCGTGTGTCTCTGTACCTGTGTCTCCGTCTCTGGGGCTCTCTCTCTATGTCTCTGTCTCTGTGGCTATGTCTCTGTGTCCCTGTCCCTGTGTCACTGTCTCTGTGTCTCTGTATCTGTGTCTATGCCTCTGTCCGTGTGTCACTGTACCCATGTCTCCGTCTCTGTGTCTCTGTCTCTATGTCTCTGTCTCTGTCTCTGTCTCTGTCTCTGTCTCTGTGTCTCCGTCTCTGTGTCTCTCTCCCTGTGTCTCTGTCTCTGAATCTCTGTCATTGTGTCTCTGTCTCTGTGTGTCTCTGTCTCTGTGTCTCTGTCTCTGTGTCTCTGTCTCTGTGTCTCTGTCTCTGTGTCTCTGTCTCTGTGACCCTGTCTCTGTGTCTCTGTCTCTGTGTCTCTGTCTCTGTGTCTCCGTCTCTGTGTGTCGGTCTCTATGTCTCTGTCTCTGTGTCTCTGCCTGTGTGTCTCTGTCTCGGTGTCTCTGTCCCTGTGCCTCCGTCTCTGTGTCACTGTCTCTGTGTCTCTGTCTCTGTGTTTCGGTCTCCGTGTCTCTGTCTCTGTGTCTCTGTCTCTGTGTCTCTGTCTCCGTGTTTCTGTCTCCGTGTCTCTGTCTCTGTGCCTCTGTCTCTGTGTCTCTGTCTCTTTGAATCTGTCTCTGTGTTTCTGTCTCTGTGTCTCTGTCCCTGTGTCTCCGTCTCTGTGTCTCTGTCTCTGTGTCTCTGTCTCTGTGTCTCTGTCTCTGAGTCTCTGTCTCTGTGTCTCTGTATCTGTGTCTATGCCTCTGTCCGTGTGTCACTGTACCTATGTCTCCGTCTCTGTGTCTCTGTCTCTATGTCTCTGTCTCTGTCCCTGTCTCTGTCTCTGTCTCTGTGTCTCCGTCTCTGTGTCTCTCTCCCTGTGTCTCTGTCTCTGAATCTCTGTCATTGTGTCTCTGTCTCTGTGTGTCTCTGTCTCTGTGTCTCTGTCTCTGTGTCTCTGTCTCTGTGTCTCTGTCTCTGTGTCTCTGTCTCTGTGACTCTGTCTCTGTGTCTCTGTCTCTGTGTCTCTGTCTCTGTGTCTCCGTCTCTGTGTGTCGGTCTCTATGTCTCTGTCTCTGTGTCTCTGCCTGTGTGTCTCTGTCTCGGTGTCTCTGTCCCTGTGCCTCCGTCTCTGTGTCTCTGTCTCTGTGTCTATGCCTCTGTCCGTGTGTCACTGTACCTGTGTCTCCGTCTCTGTGTCTCTGTCTCTGTATCTCTGTCCCTCTGACTCTATCTCTGTGTCACTGTGTCTGAATCTCTGTCTCTGCGTCTCTGTCTCTGTGTCTCTGTCTCTATGTCCATGTCTCTGTGTCTCTATCTCTGTGTCTCTGTCTCTGTGCCTCTGTCTCTGTGTCTCTGTCTCTTTGAATCTGTCTCTGTGTTTCTGTCTCTGTGTCTCTGTCCCTGTGTCTCCGTCTCTGTGTCTCTGTCTCTGTGTCTCTGTCTCTGTGTCTCTGTCTCTGAGTCTCTGTCTCTGTGTCTCTGTCTCTGTGTCTCTGTCTCTGTGTCTCTGCCTCTGTGTCTCTGTCTCTGTGTCTCTGTCTCTGTGTCTCTGTCTCTGTGTCTCTGTCTCTGTGTCTCTGTCTCTGTGTCTCTGTCTCCGTGTTTCTGTCTCCGTGTCTCTGTCTCTGTGCCTCTGTCTCTGTGTCTCTGTCTCTTTGAATCTGTCTCTGTGTTTCTGTCTCTGTGTCTCTGTCCCTGTGTCTCCGTCTCTGTGTCTCTGTCTCTGTGTCTCTGTCTCTGTGTCTCTGTCTCTGAGTCTCTGTCTCTGTGTCTCTGTATCTGTGTCTATGCCTCTGTCCGTGTGTCACTGTACCTATGTCTCCGTCTCTGTGTCTCTGTCTCTATGTCTCTGTCTCTGTCTCTGTCTCTGTCTCTGTCTCTGTGTCTCCGTCTCTGTGTCTCTGTCCCTGTGTCTCTGTCTCTGAATCTCTGTCATTGTGTCTCTGTCTCTGTGTGTCTCTGTCTCTGTGTCTCTGTCTCTGTGTCTCTGTCTCTGTGTCTCTGTCTCTGTGTCTCTGTCTCTGTGACTCTGTCTCTGTGTCTCTG